>OZ038484.1:58069092-58111592 GCA_964036315.1 Acanthosepion esculentum | reverse complement strand
TAACACGACCCGTACCATCAAAATACAACGGCCATCATATTGAATTAATTTTGTAATAACATTGGTAATAGTTTCTGTATAAGTAGTACTGGATGTTTATATCTCCAATGAACTCTATTGTCACATGTCAGCAAGAATTCTGTTCTTGAAATCATTACACGTAAAAATACCCGTAGAAAGTTAACACGACCCGTACCATCAAAATACAACGGCCATCATATTGAATTAATTTTGTAATAACATTGGTAATATTTTCTGTACAAGTAATACCTATATCTCCAATGAACTCTATTGTCGCATGTCAGCAAGAATTATGTTCTTGAAATCATTACAAGTACTTTTTACTTGTAATGATTTCAAGAACAGAAAAAAATCTAATACACCCCTTACCGTCAAAAACATGGCGGCTAAATTCATCCCTTCTGCAATTGCATCAGTTATATTTTCTACGTGACTGACTACTCGAGTATTTTTATCTATACAATTAACTCGATTGTATCATGTCAGAAAGAATTGTTTTGTATCTTTAAAAGTAAAAATATACAACGAAATCTCACGCCATTCATAACATCCAAAATATGACTGTTAGATTTAATTTTCCAACTGTATTAGTTATATTTTATGCATGTGCTAGAAAAATAAAATTCTGATATATAAAATTTTTATAAAATTTTATGTTTTAGGATTAATAACAGAGTGGGAAAATATTTTGTGTGACGCGTTTCGACCTTTAGGACTTCATCGGACTAAAATAATGTTTATGATGATGAAATTATATATGCGTATGAAGGCGAGGGGAATATAAAAACGCAAACGTTGGTTATAATTATACATAGATAGGAAAGGCTAAAAATGTTGGTGCGCTGAAAATGTTGGAAATTTTAAACGTTTTAGTTAATTTTCTTTATTAGATGTGCCTGTATATATAGTCTAGCCAATTTTAATTAGTTTTTTTTCCTGTTTTGTGTTTGTCTTTCTCACTTTTATAGTTTTCTGATGTTAGTACGCTCACTCATTGTTACTTTCGTTAGGTCAACGAATTCTCGTTATCACTTCCGAAATTCTCGTTGTAGACGAGACTTTGTAACGCAAATACTGGTAGTAGTAACGCCTTCAAATAATACTCGCATTAATAATACTTGTTCAAATAGTAATCGCCGAAGAGTGATTCGTATAATGATCAGTATAGATAAATACTATAGGGAATAGTATAGAGGATAGCGATCACTTAGACGTCACGCTAATTCCCATTTATATGTTTTCCTTTACGATCAGGTGATCTACTTATTTAGTAATGGAATTTTCCGTGTTTCCTCACTGGTGATCTATGTTCAAACTACAGTGTCGGCAACGACACTTTATTCCTATACAACATATAGTTACACACTTAAATTTTATTTACTATTTATTCTTTTTCTCAATAGGTGTAGGTAGATTCCCATATCGCTCGGTTCCCACTCCTCCCCAGTATTTTTTAACAGGAGTAGAGGTTCATCCCTTGTTTTCTGTTTAGGGTTGTGTTTCCAGTTCCTTCTAAATTCTTTTCCTTCTCTTTCACTCCCAATAGTCCCTTGCATCTGAGTGTCATTATGCTTGGGGTGAAGTGATAGAGAAAAAAAACTCACATTGTGATAATAGAAGACCTTCTACGAAAGGCGAAATGTGAAAATTTGGACTCAAATTTCCTCTAGATGATCAGCGATTAAAAAGATTTCAATTCGAAATTTTAAAATTTCAACGTTCCAAAATTTTCAGCGTTTACTCTCTATTCATAATTATAATCAACGTTTTTTTTATATTCACCCCCTCCCCTTTGTATGTATATATAATTAAATCAATAAAACATTACTTTAGCCTGATAAAGTCCAAAAAGGACGAAATGCATCACCCAATTTTTTTTCACTTTGTCATTAATTTGCCTAATATTTTCTGCATGGGAAACCCACGAATTTTATTTGTACAATTCACTCTATTGTCGCATGTAAGAAAGAATTCTGCATTTTTAAATCATCAAAATTAAAACGTCTGTAAAGTCATGTTGTGTTTTACGTGATCGAATATTGTCCTGAGAGTGTTAACTTCTCCAAGTCTTTTATTCATATTATGTGTCTGAAAAACTTCAGCTTAGAACTTCCTCATTTATTGCATGCTGTGTCCATGTTATTCTCAACATACGTCATTAGAGACACATTTTAGTTGTCTTTTATTTTTCATTTGTAATGAAATTGTCCAGCGCTCTTTGCCATATAGGAAAGCGGACTTCACGTATTGTATAGAATATTGCACGAATTTTGAATAAAATTCTGGTAGATTTTAAATTGTTTATATCAAGACATTCAAGTTCATCTATAGTTTTTTTTTATTATTATTATTATAATAATTGCCATCACTATTTTATAAGTTGGCATTTTGGACAGTATCATCTTTTTTTTTAAATTTAGGCGAAATTCAAGACACAGGAGAAGAGTTGCAAGGTTCCTGGACATTTTAATCTCAATATTAGACTCTCTCCAATGATCAAATAGTTTAAACCTTTTTTTAAAAAATCATTTCATGCAAGATAATAAATCCACTAAGACGCAAGGGGTTACTAAGTGTGAGAGAATACGAGAAAATATGCTATTAAGGAGAGAAGACAATAAAAGAACAGTAATTAAGCAGACAGAAAATAACGAGTGACATTGCATTTAAATTTCTGAAGATCAAAAGTTGCCTAGGAATATAGAACCGGAAGAGAGTTCGACAATCGAGAAGTTCCCATGATGCCTTTGTTATGCAGTGACTGGACAATTTTCACCCCTACTCTCACGTATGCATTAAACCGACATTGTATCACATTCATTTGACTCTGTGAAGAGGACAAAAAGACACTAGGATCAGCTCTGCCTCGTATTCAGATCAGACTCTTTGTATCTTTTAATTGTACTAACAGACTGAGCAAATTTTGATTTTAACTATATGTATAACTGTAAGTAGCCGTCACCCGTTAAAATGGGCCTTGTGTCGTATTTTCTTTCGTGTGGCGGCAAATAAAATTATTCTGACTCTTTTTTTTTTAGAAGAGTATTTCATATTCTAACGTCTCCACCTAAAACTCTGAAAATGATTCACTATTTATTTACTCCATGGGCACGTGGAAGAGGGGTTAGAACGTTCGCATTCTAACCATAAGACTCGGGTTCGAATCCCACCTTGGTCGATTCGTCAGGAAGAAGACTTCCTGATGTTATCGAACTGGTGGGGGTCGATCCCAGCGTGCAGCACCTTTGGAAAGTTCCTGCAAATCATACCACGGGTTGACCCTTGTGAGTGAAATTGGGTAGACAGACCATTGGGAGCCGTCGATAGCTGTGCTAGCACGAAGTCATCAGTCATTGAGCGTGCTGACCTTGTTCAATTTGTTGATCACGCCAGATAACACGCTCTTTACCAGAAACTGTAACTAAGGTCTTCTCAGCATAATTGCATTATAAACCACAGGTGGGCTCTGTGGGTGTTGAATAAACACAAATGCGACTGAGCAAGCGTCTGCAATAGGGATTGGCCAGACGCCCTAGTAGACTGTTATCCTCGAATACGAGTGGCCAGCTATACATACATACATACATTTATTTCTCCATTTACGCTTACATTTACGTAGTCGGGGCACTACGTAAATTTAAGCGTGCTACTAGATTGACAGCTACGTCTCACCTTTTTACTGTTGAAATAGCTAAATACAACCGCCTCCTTTTCTCCAACAGTTTACTTTCTCGCACTTCCAGCCTGTGAAACTCCCTTCTCTCTACATTCTTCCCTGATAATTACAAATTTCAAAAAATTAAATGCAACGTCAATCGCCATCTTCTATCTTCTTAAATCCCATTCATCTTTTATCCTCTCCTCAATCCTCCCTATACCCAGCCTTTTCTCCCATTTTCGTTCTCTGTAAACCCCCGCATACTAGTGGCCTTAAGCCCTGCTTGAGGTGAAATGATTAAAAAAAAAAAGGTAAAAGCATTTTTTAGTCTAAAGAAGTCCTTTTGAAGGAAGAAACGCATCATGGTAACTGTTCAGATGAGTTCCTCTACTACATATGGGGACTATTTAGGACTTTCATAGAGACTTGAGGTATTACGGTGGCTGTGGTAAGAATGTGTTGTTTTGGTGAAAGGAATACGTGAATTTAAGCACACTACTGGATTTTACAACTAGGTCCCACCCTTTTACTGTTGAAATAGTTAAAAATTTAAATGCAACGTCAATCGCCATCTTTTATCTTCTTGAATCCCATTCATCTTTCATCCTTTCCTCAATCCCCCCTATACCCAGCCTTTTCTCCCATGTTCGCTCTCTGTAACCCCCTGCGTGCAAGTGGCATTCCCACCTTGCTCGTTGCGAAATGATTAAAAACAAATTACACTTAGCCGAGTTCGAATTCCAGTCGTATCCATAACATTCACTTACGTGCTAACGCCCTTGGAAAAGGTATGAATCCTCTTCTTCTCCCCCTCCCCAGCATGGGTAAATAGCAGGACAGACCGGGTTCTATAGCCTTGGGTGGCAACTGGTCTACCGCAGAAAGAAAGAAAGACAACCTAATGCGGGAAAAAAAAATTCTGCCTCGTCAGCCATGTATCGAAAGATACATGATCGCCTAAGCGTGTATCACGCATGGCACATAACTGACTGACTGAGATAAGTTGTAAGGTTTGTTTTAGAAATCATGCACCTGTGATTGCTGGGTCTACTGCTACGGAAATAGGTTTACTGTCATGTCAGACAATTTTTCTCGTCAGAATCCATTTTGAATGTATAAATCTCTCATTCGTCCGTGCAGTACATATGGCTGCAACATCTGGTCTGGTGCTCCTAGTATTTAGCTCGAAATTCTTGACAAAATCCGAAGAAGGATCTGTAATTTAATCGGTCCTGACCTGGCATCTCGACTTCAGTCAAATTTTCTCACCGAAATGACACGGCTACCGTCTGTCTTTTCTACAAACATTTTCATGCCGATATGTTCCGATGAGATATTCTTAGTGCCTCGACCGTATGAACTGAAGCTTCCTACTAGATTTGGCACCCAGGTCTCACCGTTTTACTGTTGAATCAGCAGGATGCAACCGCTGCTTCTATTCTAACAGGTTCTTCTCTCGCACTTCTCGCGTGTGAAACGCACTTCTGATTTATTGCTTTACTGTCACCTAAAATTTTCAAAAATTTAAATGCAACGCCAATCGCCAAATTCTGTCTTTCTGAACTTTGTTCATTTAATGTCCTTTCTCATCCATCCTCTTCATAAGTGTCTTCTCATACTCCTTCATTCCTAGTAACACTTTACGTCCTAGTAGCAGTACCGCCTTACTTGGAGTGAAGTGATTAAAAAATAAGAAAAACTGGAAATTTTATACCTTCGTAACCCCCCCCCCCGCCAAAAAAAAACAAAAATGGAACGTTAAAAGGACGGTTTTTCCATTGACTCACCTACTTTCACTTCTCGGCAATGTTTATTGTTTTTAAAAGCAATGGGTAGAATTGTAATAAAACTTAAACATACGATCGAAATGAATGTATACATTTTTTTTTTGTTCTTGAGAATTTACAACAAAAATATTAAATAGTATTTATTAGATTATTTGTTTGCAAGAATAATTTTATATTTACAACACTCTAAAACTGATACAATTAAAACTAACGCAATGTAATATTTATCATTTACCAAATTTATTTTTTTAAAAATAAATATAAAAACAATTTTTCATTCATAACTTTTGTTGTTAATTATCAAGAACAAAGAAAACCTATAAACTCACTTTCTTCCTTGAAACCTTCACTATGTAAACAGAAGGATTTTGTCCTGAGTCTCCAATTAATTTCAAATTAAAAAATGTTTCCCTTCATATTGCTCATCTTCTTATTGATGATTATACCTTTATTAATCTCGATTTAGCTCTGTTGATCGGGGTTCGAATCCGGTTAGCTAGATCGTTTTTCATTTTTATACTTTTTAATTGTTATCATGAGAGATAATAAAAAAATAAATTTTGTCTATTTATGGCGGTTATTAAGTTTTGAACCACCAATAACATCTTCAAATTCACTTTCATATATTTAGGTTTTATTCCAATTCTAATCATCGATTTTAAAAATAATAGCCATTGCCGAAGAGTCCTTTTCATACTCTAAGTTTGCCCCCAAATTATTATACGGACAAATCAGTTGATGCTTGAAAATTAAGTCTCGCTTTTTAGAGTCAGTTAATGTTAACATACAGGGAAAACGAATTATGAGATGAGAGGAAATGAAAGGTAAATGAAATTACATTTAAAATAAACACGAATTTTGACGCCAAATCAAAAATGTGCGTACAGAGAGTGTGGTTATTGAAGCATACAAAAAGCTTACTAAAACTATTCAACTATGGGGATGTGATACACGGAGAGTTTGAATTGGTTTTCATTGTCATTTAGAATGTGCGGAGAGCGATAGAGATAGGTAGATAGAAATTATTAGCAATGCAACGTAGTAGGGAAACGTTTGTAGCGGACACACCCTAACCGGAGCCACCGTTGAGCCCGATCGATGGAATTAATGAGTTTAAAAAAGGAATGATAGTTGCATTGAATGAATGTAGGTATTATCTTCACGTTTTAAATATTAGTGTAACCATGTTATTTTCTTTCTTTCTTTCTTTCTTTTTTTTTATAGATTTTTGTAGCTTGCATCTATTTTTTTAATATATACTTTATACCATTAAAAGAGCGAGATCAGAGCTGGAGCTCACTTGGCTGTCTTGATGAAGTTCAAAAACGTCTACGCAGCCTTGTGGGTGATGAATTATTTCTGCCCTATCCCTGTTTCCATGCCATCAAGAGTTGAAGAAAATGTTATATTCAAGCCTCATTCTAACCAATTGTGGCAAACAACGAGCCGATATCTATTCGAATTCATAATTAATATAACAAATACGGAGAATTAAACCCCCCCCCCAAAATACCACTTCATTTTGTATTTCTTGTTGAAAAAGGACAGTCATGTCTGAAAATTCAGCGTTTTAACTTCTCCCTTTCACATTTTAACAGCTTTCATTTGGTCGAAAGGGCGACTAATATACAATTAATATTATTAAACATATTATCAATATTATTATTTTTGGTGTTTTTTATCTCTCGAATTTCCTTCATCGCACTATTATATACTCGACTCTCCCGTCGTATTCGACGTATGAGGGTCAATCAGCTCAGTTCCTCGGAACCGACAGCCCGACACCAGCACATGTGATTTGATTATAGTGGTGAAGGATTTTGTGCCGAACCATACACACTTTCTGAAGGCTACTATACATACATAAATATATATATATATATATATATATATATATATATATATATATATATATATATATATATATATATATATATATATAGGGAGAGAGAAAGTGAGAATTAATGTGGAAAAACTTGCCACTTAACTGGGTGGTGTTATTTCACTCATGCCGAATTCGAAGTTTCGTGGGCGCATTGTTGTAACACCTTCACTCTTCAGGGCTAGTGGGGAAAACCTAATAGTCCTGAAGAGTGAAAGCATTATAACAATGCGCTCACGAAACTTCGAAGTCGGCGTGACTGAAATAACATCATCCAGTTAAGTGACAAGTTAATTCTATTAACTCTCTATCCTTACCTTGCTAAGTGCTAGTGAGTACTTTAAGACAAAAACCTGCCTGCCTAAAGTGCCTTTCCACCAGTAAACTACGGAAAAAGGATCAGCAGTTTTGGCACCTAACACTCTTACAATTTAATACGATATATACATAGAGATAGAGAGAGAGAAAGAGAGAGGTTTAATTTTTTTTAAATATCTCCTTTCCTGAAAGAATTACATCTTTCCTAAGCCAAAATACATGATTATAAAAATGTTAAAAATTTAAAAGAAAATGTTTAAATTCAACATCTCCTGTTATTTGAAATATATAATAGATAAATTTATCGCATAGTAAAATAATTTAAATATTGATTGCATAAAAAAAATCAACAACACCACTTTACTTATTTACGCTTATCCGGCATTAAATTACTTCACTTAGCAACCTCCATAGTTTACGTCAGCTTTTCAATTAAGCTGATGAATATTTATAAGTCTCTCTTCAATCTAAAAAAGCGAAAAACTAACAATATTTTTACGTTTCTTTATAAATATTCATTGCAGAATGAAATCCTAACGTTTGCCTTGATAAAGTCCATCTAGAACGAAATGCGTCGGCTAAGTTTTCCTTTTGTCTCTATTCATATTATCCTTTTTACAGATATATTTTATTTATAATTGAATTTTTTATACATTTATGCATATATATAATAGACTCTCCCGTTGGTTTCGACGTATGAGGATTTGACAACTTAACCAATTGATTCAGTTATTAATTTTGTACGATAATCTTAAGTGGCACTTAAGACTCGGTAATGATTTGAAAAGGGTGCCGCATATGGAGCAAGAGTGAGGATTGTGGGATGAGGTCACTGTTAGATTGGCTGACCTTTTAGATCTTGCTCTCGCTTCTTGAGGATGATTCAGTCTAGCAGATTGAAAACTGCTGAGTCCACTGCTGATCTTCACTCTACTCGCTCCAAGGCTAAGCGCTCGAGGGTGTTATGGGGTATATTGACAGCTGACAAGTTGCTCTTAAGCTTCGTATCTATGCCATGGGCGTCCTACATTCCTGTAGCCTTGATCTAACTGGCTGTACATTAGGATCTTGGGTATTCTGTCATCAGACATTCTCAAGACATGACCAGTCCACCGCAACTGATACTGTATGAGGAAAGTCTAGATTCCTCCAATATTACACTTGTTAAGCGGGTCTACATTGAATGTCCTGTCTTGAAACCTAACTCCACAGATGGCACATAGATAGCTCTTATGGAATACATCCATCTGGCGAAATTTTATACATTTATATATATATATATATATATATATATATATATATATATATATATTGTTAAATAAACATTGAAGCATTGTTTTATATACATATATATATATATATATATATATATATATATATATATATATATATATATTATGAATCGAGCACTATGGCTGTCTGACGTTTGTTTACATTCGTAAAAAATAATACGCAAGAATTTCCCTCTGTCGTGCAGTGATAACTCCGACTGATGCGAACACGGTCGGGTTTCGATCCCGGCTTGAAACCATCAGATATCTAGCCGCACTGTTGTGATACAGCGAAACAGGCCTGTATGTGAATGATATTATATATTCCCCATCGAATTACTTATCGAACATCCATCATATGAAACATATTGAAAAATATAGATTGTACTGAAATCTACAAAGATAGATAGATAGATAGATAGATAGATAGATAGATATAGATATAGATATATAAATAGATGCAAGTTTTAAAATCTCATTTTTGTATGTATTCTCCAGGCGTTTTATTTTAAGCCCAAAACATGAAAAGAGAATGCCATTATGCAACCACCATTCAAACTCAATTTAATAAAAGTCCATGATTCGCTTGGCTTATTTGATCAATTACAGTTTGCTGGAGCTAGCGTTTGTCTGCTACAAATACTTCCTGGATAAAGAGAAATTAGATACGAGAAGAAAAAAACTTCTTGCTAAACAGTTATTCCCCTTCGCGAATAAAAATTATCTGCCTTCCAATGGTCAGAAAAAGATTAACGATTTGGAATACTATTTGTCAAGAAGTCTTCGTTTGATTATGAGTTTGTTGTTTACTGTTAAAGAGAAATGATTATTTTTTACAGTTATATAAACGATGGTTAAGACACCGACTACTGCTAGAAATGATCAGCATACATTTCTTTTAGTTACTGCTGTAGTTAGGCTTCTATATTCACGAGACTTGTGCACACACAGTGAAGCGTTATTAAAATGGTTCTTTCTGCTGTGGTCCGGCGACGCAGCAAGAAAGAAATTCCATCCAAGTAAATGAATAATAAGCTGAGTGTTATAGAATTACAAAGATAGAGAAAATAAAGTAAAATTATAAAAAATAATAAATAAGGTAGAGGGAAAGAAAAGAATAGTGATAAAAACAAAGAGTTTTTTTTTTACATTTGAGTCTGGTGAAAGATCAGATATTTTTCCAGTGTCTCATGTAAAACGAAAAATAGATTCAGTGGCTTGTAATACAAGACAGACACATAGATAGATAGATAGATAGATAGATAGAGAGAGAGAGAGAGAGAGGGGGGGGCTTAGAGATATAGACATGGCCAAAATGAGAAAAGTTAGTCCAGTTTCGTTCTTCCGCTTCATCCAACTTACTTTACAAAAAGGGGTTGTTTCTCGTGTAGGTATCTATCCGTGCGGCCACGTCGCAACCGAATGACACAAGGTCAGATTAAAGGGGGTTTACCTGCAATGCCGTGGAAAAATGGTGGAAACACCTCGACATTTACTCATTTTGGGGAGGGCTGAGGCACCAGGTTATGATTCAGTCCTCTCTCGAATGAGTGATACTGCCTGGGGAGGAGCCCAACCTGTGGCTTGAGCTAATATTATTTCAACGATATATATATATATATATATGCCTGAGAAAGTGCCTGCAACAGAAATTGGCTAGCGGCCCTAGTAGAGGCATACTCAGATACTAGCGGCCAACGATTTATAAAAATATATATATATATATATATATATATATATTTATATAAACAGTTTCTTTTTACTGTCACATCAAGTCAAAATTGATTTAAATATAAGGATCATATTTCCCATTTTATTGTTAAAATAGATACAAAAGTATTTCGTTTAAGAAAAAAAAAGAGGCGAGAGATTTAAGGCGCCTTTCGGTCGACACTTCTTAAGAAAAGTAATCGTCGGCAGTATAAAACAAAGAAGTTGATAAGAAAAATTATTATCAACGACCGATGTAAAAAGAAACAATAGATTACCAAGATGTAATGAAAGGGGGAAAATTAAAGGAAGAGAAAAAAAACCTTAAGAGTACTAAATATTTTCTAGGTTAAGCAGTAATCTCCCTGAATAGGACCAACCTGAATTTCATCTCCCTCTGTCTACACAGGACAGGGCGTTGCATATTAATAGACTCCAAGATATATGAATGGAGCCTCGTTCTAGCTCTGCATATGACAGAAAAGAAATCGGGAGAATAATTCGTCCTGTAATCGACAGAATTTAAAAAGTGTTCACCAGTCGCTGACTCATGAGTCTGCGAACACCCGAATATATATTACCGAAACGTTTTTTGTGTATAGGAAATAGGCGCTACTTACTCTGAGTTCGAATATCGCCATGATCGATTTATTCGCCGAGGTGTCTTCTTGATGTAGATAGGAAATAAAGTCTAAGTTCTCTTGCTGCGGGAAAAGTATTCTATTAATCCCTGTTTTGCTATTAAAAATGATGGTTCTGCCTTCCTTTTTTATATGCTATACTTTTTCAGGAAGCGTTTGATCATAGTTCTTCACATCTTCCCGCTCTTTTCTACTCTAAATAATCTTTGATCCTTTCCTCTTTGTCCCTATTCTGCTATGCGTTCACTCAATCTCATTAAGAAGGTTACTCCCTTCTCTTACCCTGTGAGTGTTAGATTCTCCAAACCTGTTATCTCTATTATGTAGCCCATTATATATCTGAAACAGTTCAAATGTCTACTTTGAACAATGTTTATTTTATTTTAATTTTGCTTTAGTTGTACTCTTTAATGAAAGTGAATTTATTCTACCTAATGATATATATTTGTTTGTCTGATATTTATTGAATTATTGACTGAACTAGAATAGGGCGAGATATTTTGAGGCCATTTTCAAAAATTATATCACATGAAAACAAAGAGTGAAAGAATGAGGAAGGGAAAGAGAGACAGAGTGAAAGAGAAGAGGGGAAGAAACAGGAAAACGAAACAATAAAGGTGTGTGTGGCTATGTGTGTATGCGTGTAGATAGATAGATAGATAGATAGATAGATACCAGACTGTTGGTGAATGTTGAAAAGTAAAGCCGGGCGCGAGATAGAGAGTTATAGGCATGCAATATCGTTATATACGTTTGTGACAGCGGTGTCTGCATCCCAGTTAGACACGCAAACCCTCGAAATCAACAATTTGTCGATTTCCTATTATATACCTTTACCGACATTCACCATATTTTTTCCTTTCTGTTCTTTCCTTTGCTCCCTGTTTTTCTTTACTTTTTTTTTTGGAAGGAAGTGTGTAAATTTGCTAAAATGAATTTCATTTTTAACCTACTTTTAGCAAAAAAAAAAAAAAAAAAAATTTCATATTTCTGAGTTATTCGCAGCAGCAACAGCAGCAGCGCGCGTTGATTTTCGCTTTTAATTCCTTTTCTTTTCTTTTCTTTTTCCAGAGAATAATAATGTTTTTTTTTTATGAATATACGTCAAAGTATTAATCCCTATCTCTGCGTACTTTCAGGTTAATCCATTTTCCACAGGTTAGACATGTTTGCACACATTCATCTCCTCTTTTCCAACTTTCTTCGGACAATTGAATCTCTTCTTTTTATATTTACTGTTATTAATACATCGTTTCGGCCAATCTATTCTTCAGCCCTCGTCAGATGCAATCCGTGGGAACAAAGGAAACCGGTTTCCCAAGTTTTAGGAAATTCATTCACGGATCAAGAACAGCAGTAATCAAAAGAGATTTAAGTGTCCGAACAATTTGTGATATCTTCTCTAAGTTTATAGACAATACATTTTTGAGAAATTTTGGGGGTTGATACTTCAATCCCATTTACCGTGCAAACTGTCTATTCCGACGGGAAAACAAATTTTCTTAAATTAATTTGATTTTTTTTCATTCTCTGTCACCGACACCATAGCAACTCACGAAAAATAGCTCGTTGGGAACGAATGATGACTTATTTTAATACTACACGTAGTAAAGATTAATTCAATAATTTATAAATCATTTAAAATGGTGTTCAACATCATTGATATGGTAAAATATACTCGTAGTCATGAACAGATTTAACAGGCATCAGTGCCTGTTAACATATACAGTGTAACCCGGATATAAGAGAAACCCCGGATATAAGAGAAACCCGGATATAAGAGAGATTTTCTCTGGTCCCAAATTAGAGCCTGTGTTAATAAAAACAAAATAGACCAAACCCGGATATAAGACAAACCCGGATATAAGAGACTTCTTATCCGGTCCCGACAACTCTCTTATATCCGGGTTACACTGTATTGCGTTTGGCATGAAAAACCGAGTAGTGCAAACGGTGCAGAATAATATCCATATTTATTAAGATATATATTTTATAGCTCGGTTATATAACATCGAGCACTGTTCCAATAACACCAATACTTTATGTGCAATTCATAAAATATATATATATATATATATATATATATATATACTTTTATTTTGTATCATTTAAGTTTGCAATTACTTACTGTTTATGACATTGTTATAAATTAAATTTAAATTTTTTGTTAAATTTATTCATCTTGTTGTTCGGATGCAGAGCATTTTTATACTTTTCAATAATCAAATGCATAACCAGATCAAATAATTTAAATCCAGTTCAAACTTAACACGTTGACTGCTAACCCCGAGATAATTTGGGTTTGGCATTTTTTTATTATGGCGCCGACTACGCCGAATTATCTCGTGGAGACGACGAGTTGGCATTTTCTTCAGGCGCCAGCTACGAGCTTTTTCCGCAGTTATATTTTTAGTGTGAAAAACAACGTTAAAACTTAAGTTAAAGCTAAGAATCAACTCATTCTTTTTATTGCCTAAGTTATCTATTATAAATAAGTTATATTTCGTATTTTTCCTCTGACAGTCAACGTCTTAAAATGAAAAGTAATTTTGAATTCCTTTAAACTTATTTCTTTTTAAATTCAAGCCTATTTCCAAAAAATCTATTTATATCCATTAATTTATAAATATATCCATATAACACCTATTATATATTCATTAATTTATATGTATACATTCATATAACGCCTTCGTAAATAACACCTCATTACAAGGATCTCAGAACGCCATCACAAACGCGCATGCGCATTATCAGTAGACCGTTGTCGTTTCCGTTCCATGCGCAGTACCTACCTTCCTCATGTTCGAAAATAGTAGTAGGCTGCTTCCGGTAAGGCTGTGGAGACTTACTCTTTTTTGGCATTTCTTTGTTTGAGGCAGGAATTTGGGGTGAGGGAGATGGTGATTTTTGTTTGTTACCTGCATCATCGTCTTCGAGGGGTTCATTGACCGTGGGGACCACAATGGGCGCAGGCGCGGGCGCTTCCTCTTTCTTCTCCGGCTCGGGAGCTGTGACAGCAGGGCAAAGACAGATCGGTTGAGCAGATGCAACAGCATGCGCACATATTGCAGATTCATCACAAATTAGACAAACGCACACACATCACAGGAACATTTGGCTCAGCAAAACCCATTTAATAACAAAAAGAGTTTCAGACTAGATGGTAGAACAAAATCATTATATATATATATATATATATATATATATATATATATATATATATATATATATATATATATAAAAGTGTTAATTGATTTATTATATATATATATATATATATATATAAAATATCAATTGATACTTAGTAGCGCTAATTACAAGAGGACATAAAAGTTATTTTTCATATATATATATATATACATGTATATATATATATATATAAGTAAAGTTAAAAGGTTTATTTTATATATATATTATAAAAGTTAATAGGTTTATTTTATGCATATATATATAAATATATATAAAAAGTTAGAGTTAATTTACACATATATATATATATATATAAAGTTAATAGGTACATATATATATATATATATATATATATATTATTAAAAAATAAACCTTTTAACTTTACTTATATATATATATATATATATATATATATATATATATATATATATATATATATATATATATAAGTAAAGTTAAAAGGTTTATTTTATATATATATATTATAAAAAGTTAATAGGTTTATTTTATGCATATATATATATATATATATAAAAATTTATAGATTTATTTTAATATATATATATATATATCTATCAGTTAATACATTTATTTCAGATATATATTTATATATATAAAAGTATATATAAAAATGTAATTATCTTTATTACTTCAAATAATAGGCACGCTGTTTAAAATGAAACATAGAACGGCGCGTCTATTTCAAATACCCAGCAAGAATAACATTCGATGTAATATATATATATATATATATATATATATATATATATATATATATGAGAGAGAGAGAAAGAGAGAGTGTGTGTGTGAAATTGCTCAGTATCAGGGTTAGAGATATGTAAATATAAATGTGGATATTGAGGTCAACACCCAGGGCGACAATCTGTTACATGATTCGAAGGCAATCTTCAGGTCATGTTTCATTTTGGCTCGACTATTTGTTTATATTGGTCAATGATGCATTATGTGCATTAACTTCTATAGTATTATCTTAACGCTTAATGGGTAGGCAGTAACGGTTATGTTCACAATTATTCTATAGTCTATTGAGTAGTAATATTAATATACATATTAATTAAAATGAAAATTCGTATATATATATATATATATATATATATAGTGAACATTGAAGTCAGCACTCAGATGCGTCTGTTTCATGCTAAATGCAATCATCACATGATGTCGTCTGATGATGCCTCTAGCATGAAACAGTCTGTCGCTTCTGAGTGTTGACGTCAATGTTCACTTTTATATTTACATACGCTCTACTCTGATATTTAGCACTTTGTCCCATAAATATAGCATACCTTTAAACTATATTTCTTCATATATATATATATATATATATATATATATATATATATATATATCCTCTTTCCTCTAATTCATTTAGTCCTTTAGACTCCACTGAGTAATAATCTTAATTTTAATTAATTCTAACATATATATATATATATATATATATATATATATATATATATATATATGTAACAAAAATGTTGCAGCACAGAATTTAAATATGGCTTTAAAAATGACAGAACGCATTTTTTAACATATCTTCATAAAGATTCGTTGGGATGACAATAATCGAAACGACAAAACTGAAAAAGGTAGACACAGTGATAAATAAAGAGCCGCGACAACAAAAATAGGTGTAAACAAGTTTCCTGTATGTATGAAATATAAAAAAAACATATTTTTTTTTATCACGACTGACACATGAGACACAGAGAACGAAGAAAATTCTCCTTCTGCCTGTACACCGCCGGGCGATGAAGCTTGATGTAAACAGCTTCTAAAAACCGTAAATGTTTAACCGACCGAGCACTGTGCAGCAGCCTGAATGCTACGTCAACATTCGGAGGCGCAGCCCGGGTTGTTAATCAAATAAAGTCCAATCACGGACTCACAAACTGACTGAGTCATGCTCCACCCTATTCTTTTTAGGCGGGCATGTGTTATATATATATATATATATATATATATATATATATATATATATATATATATATAAGTTTCATTGATGACGTCTAACAAGGGACTTCAATTAAAATTTTTCTTAATTATTTGTTGCATAAGTGAAGCTATGTCTTTTCTTGATATAGTGAGAGTAAAAACTGTGCAAATGATCCCCGGATCCGAGCGATTTCGACTAATCTATTAACAAAAAACATCCTTGATAATGGCTATGTTTTTTTGTTGTTGATGTAAATCTTTTTTTATATGCGTATATATAAAGATAATGGATAGCGGGTTGGATTGAGGTATCGGAGAGCCGAATTCGAATTCCAGTCGAACCCATTGCATTCACTTACGTGCTAATACCTTTGGGAAAGGTATGAATCCTCTTCATCTCCCCCAGGCTATAGGTAAATAGCAAAATGGCAACTGGTCTACCGCAGAAAGAAATGACAACCTACTGCGGAGGAAAAAAATCTGCCTCGTCAGTCATGTATCAAAAGATTCATGATCGCCTAAGCGTGCATCACGTATGGCACATAACTCCATGATATATAAGGATGAGAATGTTCTTAATTTTCGGACTCGTTCAGTACGTTGTGACAGTGTTCATAATTAATATTATTGACATTTGTCTTAATTGTTTTTTTACTATAAACGCTTCTATTATATTTAACCTTTTCTGTGTGTGTATGAGTCTATTATGCTCGTATTTTCGGCAAGTATGTTGTGGACAGAGGCTAGCTGGTTTCTGTGTGTATTTAAATGTTTTCTCTCGGGTCATAGCTCAACTAGGACCCCTGTAAATACACAATATTTAAGTATTAGAATGATTTTTTAAAAATAAATGAAACCAAAAACAAAATTGCAGCCTACTTACAACTTTCGAAAGCGTTACATATAGTTATCTCACTGTCACCGCCCAGTGTTGACCTCAGTGTCTACTTTTATATTTTTATCATATATATATATATATATATATATATATATATATATATATATATATATATATAAACAACTGCAATAAGTATTTCATTCACCAGTTCGTAGCCGACGTCTTGAGAAAGCTATGAAATTTTAACATGTACTACAAACGGAGATATACGTATATTTATGAACACATACTTCTTAGCTCTGTTTAACCACATTGAGCCCTGTTCTGTTTACACCTTATATTAAATTAAGTAGATATTTATTTGTTTACCTGTGTATGCATGTTAACGCACGTATATACGGTCGCTGATATCTAATTATTTATATATTGGATATAAACCAAATAATTAGATATTAGCAACTGTATATATATATATATATATATATATATATATATATATATATATATATATATATATAGAAGATAGAGAGAGAAAGAAAGAGATGGGAATATTTTTAATTCCCGAAAACGGTCGGCACGTTGTGGCCATGATCAAAATTATTTTCTTTATTCTTTTCTAATTCCACGCCACATTGTTTACGCCTGGTTGTAATAGACATAATAGTCTTAAATTATCTGAATAATGAAAATCGCTTATCTAAGAAACTGGGATAACTTAAGAATATCATGTTTATTAATACCTGGTACTTGCAAGCAATATGGTATCGAAATAAAATTAGATAAGAAAGAATCTTAGTAAATCTTAATGTCTGCAAGTTAACTTGTGTAACCTAATAGGTAAGGTGTTGCCCCTGTTAGACAAGCTCTCGTTTGTTGTTAGTTATTCTATAAAAGAAAAACTCTTTTTGTGGGTTGCTGAGCAATAACCAATAGAAACACGTAAACGAAAAGAAACATTGTAAACAGCGATCTTATTGGTCAATTTATGATTGGTCAATAAATAAACATAGAAAAACAATATATATCTGTTGTTTTTCAGGTGAAATACGTCAAAAGTAAAAAAAAAGATTTTTTTTCCTTTGTTCACATTCGCCCAATAAAAAAATTCAAATCACTTCCTCTGTCTCATAATAGTTGTTACATTCAGTGTATGAAATATGTATGCATATGTAACAACTATTATGGGACAAAAATTTGTATATTTACGACATATGTCACATAATATTCGTTACGTTTAGTGTACGAATGTTGTAATAATCCTGACAGAAAGTACAAAGTACCTTCTCTCTATTATGTGTTATTTTTTAATGTATGGTGCGTGTTTGCAAATATAGCAACTATCAAGGGACAGAAGTATTAAAATATTTTCAGACCCATAACAATTGGTACATTAGGGCAGGTAGATGTTAGAACCGTGGTATTGCACTCGATTTGAAAGTTGGAGGGTTTAACATGATAAATAGTGACATGACATATTTTTTCCCAAATCGTTACCGTTTCTTGAGGAAATGAGTTTAAAGATTATGTGTAGGTTCAAAATCGTAGCGTTGCAATTTAATTCAGGTGAACAGTGAAAGCCATATAAAATTTATAATTTATTGAAGCTTGACAAAATTTATATGGACAAATTTAAAACATTTTGCCTTATAATTTGTGTCCAGCAATATTATCGTGTTATATACACTTTTATCAATCTTTGTTTTTATTAATTATGATCTAAAATCATCGAACAAATCTTATTCATTGAGTGGCCATTTTTGTAATCTTTTACAATTCTTTACAGTTTTTACTTATCAAATGATAAGCTGAGGAGGCACGGTGGAGTAATGGATATCGGCTCAGACTGAGAGCCGAGTTCGAATTCCAGTCGATTCCATTACTTTCCTTGGGAAAAGTTATGAATCCTCTTCTTCTCCAATCAGCTATGGGTAAATAGCAGGACAGACCGGGTTCTATAGCCTTCGATGCCAACTGGTCTACCTCAGAAAGTAATGGTAACTTACTGCGGCAAAAAATTTGCTTCGTCAGTCATGTATCGAAAAATTCATGATCGCCTAAGCATGGCACATGACTGATTGACTTATCTAATACAGTAAAAACTTGCATATTTTGCTTGTGGTGATATACAATTAGAATTCACGTTTGAATATATTTTTAATTTAATGTATCTATTACAAAAATATTAACTTTATTTGGATTTATTCTTGAAAGAGTAACATTTTGAAGTCAGCTACAAAAATTAAGTATTTCTGTACATTTTTTAGACGATCTTTAGAACTAAATGCTCAAGAATTGGTAAAAGCTATGAATCTAATTCTTGGCGTCAATACTTATCACATCTAACCCTAGCTTTTACATAGAGTGCAATGCTGGTTTTCTAACAAAACGAAAAATGAACCTTCCCTATTCTTACATTCACATAAGAAATGTGTATGCAAATGTTACAATTATTATGGGACAGAAATAATAGAAATACTACCCCTGTCCTGTAATAACTGGCATATTTAGTGTATAAATTATGTATACAAATATAATCACTATTATGGGATAGAAGCAGTATGCTTTATGTTACGGAAAATCAAGTTATCGTATAGGCTGTATAATATGACAAAATATTTCAGTTTCTATCAATTTCACCATAAAACAACAAATACAAATTTTATCAAAATTATCCCTCTACTGTTAAATTTAAACTCCTACATTCGATATTGTCAATGAGACCCATTGACAATATCGAATCTTAGAAAAAAAAATGTTATATATGGCGACCCATCGTCAAGATACGATTTCAGAGGTACGGATGTTAATAAATGCTTTTCCTGAAGAACATGTCATTTTTTGAATACAGACGTATCAATTTTGCCAGAAAAGATACGGCGAAGATATGACAGCGAGTAAAAACGAATGGTATAAATAAAATACAACGTAACATAGAATTCTCGGAGCAGATAACTTCACAAATTGGCGTCCTACACAAGACAAGGTATAGTGAATTCACTGACAGTTTTATGTTTTCTTTTTTTTATTATTAAAAACAATGAACAGAACATAAAGAGAAGCAAATAATACATATTGCTGAGGCATGCAAATAGACAAGCATATGAGGTGGATAAGATTATTATTAATGAAAAGAAAGAAAATAACTTTATATGCAGGGCAATCTTAGTTGCTAAACACAGAATATTAAAAATTTCAGCATTCTAATATTTAATTTAGCTTTTACGTAACATTTTTGTGTTTCCTCGCAATATATACACATACAGAAATGGGCGCTCTTTAACCTTCCTGCCTGCAAATAAAACGGTGTATCAAAAGGACGGTTTTTCCCTTGACACCGCTATTATATAGTTTCATTATTAAATTTGGTCTAAATCTTGTTTTACAGGATTAAAAAGTATATATATATCAATTAAGTCTCAAAAATTTGAATTACTTTGGTACCAGGTTTATTATTCTATCTGGTTTAAAACTTGTTTTTTAGGACTGGAGACCTTACTTATAAATCAACCCTCGTAATTTTGAAGAGAAATAAATTTCCTTCATTTTGATAGCAGGTTTATTATTCTATCTGGTCTAAATCTTGTTTTACAGGATTAAAAAGCATATATATATATATATATATATATATATATATATATATATATACATATATATATATATATATATATACATATATATATATATATATATATATATATATATCAATTAAGACTCAAAACTCTGAATCATTTTCATACCAGTTTCATTATTTTATATGGTCTAAAACTTGTTTTATAGGGCTGCAGATATTACTTATCTATCAACCCTCACAATTTTGAATAGAAATAAATGTCCTTCATTTTCATACCAGTTTCATGATTTTATCTTAGTATATATGATTGGAGACTTATTCATATTAGTCAATCCTTGAAATAAGCCGTTAATTTTATAAGAGTTTCATTATTGTATCTAGTATAAAAGTTAATTGGCATGACTGTGACCCTTATCAATCAATCTTCCTAAGTTTGAGGGGAGATTTACTTCCTTTTTATGCCATTTTGATAAGAATACTTGGACTAAAAATTGCTTTATATTATTGGAGAATTTACTTATCCATTAACTGATATACTAATTCATTATTATCATTAGTAGTCGTGTACTGCAAGACTAAAAATCAAGTGTAATTTAACATTAATGTACAAAAATTTGTTTTATGCAGTCAGTTATCGACTGCAGGCCATAGACTATAAGACAGCATTAGTTTGAGCAAATAAGTAATGAAAAAGAAGGGTTATATTAAACATAACCATTTTCATCACGCTTAATATACAATGAAGAAGAAGAGTTCAAAAAATGGGGGAAAGATGGATGCAAAACGATAGAAATGGGGAGAATGGAGGACTTGTAAAATAAATGACCCAAAAGATATTCTGTGAATGTGGAAGAAAGGAAGGATGAAGGAGAAAGGGAGAAGAGATAAGAAAGAAAGAAAGAAAGAGAGAAAGAAGAAAAGGATGAAAGAGAAAGAAAGAAGAAAAGGATGAAAGAGAAAGAAAGAAGAAAAGGATGAAAGAAAGAAAGAAAGAAGAAAAGGACGAAAAAGAAAGAAGAAAAGGATGAAAAAGAAAGAAAGAAGAAAAGGATGAAAAAGAATGAAAGAAAGAAGAAAAGAATGAAAAAAGAAGAAAAGGATGAAAAAGAATGAAAGAAAGAAGAAAAGAATGAAAGAAAGAAGAAAAGAATGAAAAAGAAAGAACGAAAGAAAGAAAAAAGAAGAAAAGGATGAAAAAGAAAGAAAATATGAGAAAAAGAAAGGAAATCTATGAAAAGAAAGAAAGGCCAAGAAAAAATGGTAAGCTTGAGCAAAAGACAGGAAAAAGCTAAAACTGAGAAAAAGAAAGAATCGGATAAAGTACAAAAAACGATGAAAAAAAAAACTGAGAAAAATAAAGAATAGCTATGAAAGGAAGAAAGAAAGAAAAAAGAAAGAAGGAAATGTCGAGAAAAAAGTGATAGCCAGAGAAAAAGAAAGGTAAAAGACAAAATTGAAAAACAAGAAAGAAAGAAAAGAAAGAAAGAAAGAAAGAAAGAAACATGAGAAAAAGAAAGCTAAATAAAGAAGAAAACCCAAGAAGAAAGAAAGAAAATCAGAGGAGAAAGAAAAGAAATAAACCAGAAAAAAAGGAAGGCCGAGGAAAATAACAAAAAACGGAGAATAAAGAAAGAAAGAAAGAAAGAAAGAAAGAAAGAAAGAAGTGAAACGGGGAAACATAAATATTTAAAGAAAACAGAACACAAAAGGAAAAGCAATAGAAAAGTAATGATTAGAAAGCAACCGAAACGAAAGGCTGGAAATATTTTTTTCGTGTCCTTTTCGATAAAAAAAAATGAAATGAATGGCTGATGTGACAGAAAACAAAAGGACAAAAAGGAATGATGAAAAAAAAAAAACAAACAAATAATAAAACAAAAAAGAAACAAAGACCGGGATCTTTCTCTTTTGAATGAAAACGAAGCAGATTAAATTATTGCATAGCGACAGGAAAAACATTAAACGAACGCTGGAAACAAATCACAAAAAAGAAAAGAAAAAGAAAACAAGAGATAATTACGAGCGCCATTTTAAAGCAGTAGGCGGGAAAATATTATTTGGTGGGTGAACGCGGATGAGAAAAACATCGCCAGTAACTCCAGAAGTACCGCAGCAAAAATAGGGGCGTGGTTGTCGTATATCCCATGCTTAAGCGTCAGTGATTTCGTTACGCACAAATGAATTTGAAACTCTGTCAGTGTTATAAGTTGCAATATATAATAATAATAATAATAATAATAATAATGATAATGATAATAATAATAATAATAATAATAATAATAATAATAATAATAATAATAATAATAAAATATTGACAGAAGGCTATGAAAAATGTGCAATGGCGCTTGCGAAACTGAGCAGCATTTTGGCTTTTTTTCTCGCATTCGTACTTCTGGAGATTATATAGCGCAAAATATAAAAGTAAGCAATTAAAAGCAATCCAAAAATATGAACGGAATAATTTGAGTACAATATAATAAGTGAATCTTGCATGCATCAGGAAGTACTATGTTACTGTATAACATATTACACGGGGAAGCTTCTGTAGGTGCATTATTTGAAAGCATTTTGAGACACTGTGTTTTTTTCTTTTAATTTAAAAAGAAATGGTTTAATATAAGACGGTCTTATTTTTCTTTTGTATAGTGAAAAACATATTTCTATTTTTTCTAACAATTGTCTTTTAAGAAAACAAGACAAATTTTGTCTAAAGGTTGTCTTTAAAAAAAACCAAGACATTAGTTCTGCTATTGAAAAAAGTCTATTTGTAAAATCCTTAATATTTACATTCATTTACATACATTTACCCGATATGAAACATTTTCAGAAATTCAAAGGTCTTATTATTAAAACTCAAAAGAGAATTTTGCCATATTTTCGAGAAACGAAATGATACGGTATAAAAAACGCAGGCTGGAACATAATTCAAGCAGCGCGTTGTATTTGCATTTGTCGTTAAGCACAGCTATTCATTTGAGAATATTAAGTAAATTATATATTTAGTATTTTCCAATGAACGGCATTTCAATTGATACGCTTCACGCCAGTCTATAAGCGCAGACGACTGCAGCAGACGACGCCATTTTGAGGAGGCCATTTTTTTGGAGTCGATGTTTCTTAGCGCTCTTTATTAGTTTAGCCCAGTGGTTCCCAAACAGTTCCGTGTGCCTCATACGTGCGGCGGAAGAGGATAGCAGGTGAGGCGTAATGATTGAAAGACAGTCAAAGATTTAGAAAAAGTTTTTAAAAAAATAATATGCAAAAAATAAATATAATTTCAAAATGAAAAAAAATTATGGATTACTTGTAATTGCATGCATGAGCGCCAGTATAAATAGTTATAAATAATTATTGACCGATTTATCATTGTGATATTTCTGCATTATATCAAGTATTAAGAATATTCTTAGCTTCGCAAATTGGGGGAGAAAGTTAACAATGGTAATGTTCTAATTTCGAATCTGGTGTTATCTCCCTTTAACCTGTCGAAAACAAGCTCATACGTTTCATTAAATTTGCGTACTTTAATCATATAAGTTATATAATATATTTGAATGCATACTTAGTCGTTGTTTTTTTTTTTTTATTTAAATGTAGTATTTATCACATAAAAAGTTAATTCCAAAACTTCGGCCCAGCGAAAACAAGTTTGGGAACCACTGGTAGACTCTTGTTGAATATTTTATTTTATTTTTTATTTCCTCTTCAGTCTTTTGTGTTCTTCTTCTTGGGTTTGCGTGCAAGAATCGCTCAATTTTACTCACAAGATAAAGCACCTACCTGGTGTTTTGTTCAAGGATATCACATAAAATACTTTTGGGAGTAGCGAATGAACGAGCGTACGAACGGACGAACGAACGATCGAACGATCGAGCAAGCGAACGATCGAGCGCACGAGCGAGCGAGCGAACGATCGAGCGAACGATCGAGCGAACGAACGAGCACGCGAACGAACGAACGAGCGAACGAACGAGCACGCGAACGAACGAGCACGCGAACGAACGGCGAACGAACGAGCACGCGAACGAACGGCGAACGAACGAACGAACGAACGACGAACGAACGAACGAACGAACGACGAACGAACGAACGAGCGCGCGAACGAGCGAACGAACGAACGAACAAGCGAGCGAGCGAACAAACGAACCAGTGGGAAAAAAGGGTTTGCAGGTAAGGCGATAAATACCAAGTTTAAAATGGGGTTTATAGTTACATAAGGATAATCTAATTTTAGTACATGACCAACACCTGTATGTGAATTCATATACAGTTGCCACATGAAAATAACAAAAAATAATAATAATGATTACAAGCTCTGAATTAAATTACGTATCGGCTACAAAGTTAATTTTGTCGCTGACCGCGGAATTGGGAAATATCCCAGTCAATGTAGACACTTTTTTCTTTCTATCAGAATAAAGACAGAAATAAAGCATGAATAAAGTTATATAAGCACCAGTTCTAAATCTAACACATTACATATTCCGGGGGCAGCCAAAATTAGAATACAAACCACATACGATACATTTCATATTTTTGTGTACTGCACTTCGTGTCGTCTATGGCTTCTATCCCTCAGGCTCCAACGCTGCACTGTCGACTACATCAACAACAGATTATTTTCTTATTTATTTATTCAGTCGAACTAGCTCGGACATTCATGAGTCTATCACGCCAACCATCACGGTCCTGCATTCGGAAGGTCATTAGGGTGACAACCTGTGTCATTACATAGTTGGTCAATGAAGGTGGTTGCTGGGTAACCAACCCGTCTTGCGCCAGTGTTAGTGTTGTGAGGGAGAATATTTCCCTACAAGTTTGAACATAAAAATACTCCTACATCAAGAGGAGTAGCAGAAGGAGCAGGGGCAACAGTAGCCTTTTCTGAAAACAGATTGTCATTCACGGCTAAACATTCTCTTCCCTAGTTTCTGTTCTACATTATGTTTCCCTGTACCAAAAGGTAATAAACTTGTTGTTAAACCAATTCCGGTTTTCTACTGTTGTTTTGATAATTCAGTTACAACAGTTCGGTGTCCAGAGCAGTAGAGGGGAATCAATAAAAACTGTTGAATAATTTACATACCTAGGAAGTGCTATTTTATTATTACTCGGTTTATTTTATGAGGGACAGTAGTCGTGGCATTGATTCTAGAAGAAAGTGGGAGTGAGATAGAGAAGACCCATATCATTCGGTTAGCCAAAATCTCATCGCCAGATTCTCACAAAGCAATCTGGTTGCGATGGTTGAAGCCATCTGAGTGTCATCGCGCATTTTTGATCTTTTATAAAAACTTAAACACAGGCAATCCATCACTGTCAGAATTCCACACCCACGAGGTCCAAACTACTCTCACTCAGATCGGGTCGTCAGAGTTCAGACCAGTAAATTGCCATTCTGGGCCAGCCTACGCATACCGTAACAATAAATATTTCTCAGTAATTTTTCTAATCTGAGATTTTCTTAATGTCTCTTGTCTTCCAAAATTCCTTCCTTTGGCACTCATTCAAATCCGACATTAAAACAAGAATTTAGATTCTTAATTAATTTTACTAACAATAAACATTAAACTTCTCCAGTTTTAGCAGAACAGACCGTGCGATCTAGTCTTGACTGGCTACCAGTCTAGGACAATGATAACTCTGAATCCCAAACTGGTTGCTATGCTAATAGGCAGATTAAGCATTTCAGCCTTGACTGGAAATATATCTAGATAGGGTATCTCTATAAAAACACCCATTCTCCCATTTTCCTGGAGTAGTCGTATATGAGTTGAGCAATAGAACACAAGCGGAGATAGGGTCTTAATAAATATTAAACTTACGTTTTAATCAAGCGCCGTTGTAAGTCATGTCGGGTGTTATTTCCTATTTATCTCCAATATCAACTGTTATTTTAAAAAAAGGGGATCTCAAGAGATGTTTTTCAAAGAATGGCAACGTTAAATACTTGTACGTGGCTCGTGAATCCTGTTTTGGCTACCCCCCGGCATTTTCTATATATACTCTCATAAAACGGGCCAAAATGACCGCGATTGGGATTTTGGCAAATTAGTGAACTGAATGGGGTCACAGTTACAATATGCATCTGATAGCCCAGTAAATATAAACATGTGAGCGTTACAAAAATAAGCTAATAACATAAAACATGACTATTTGCATGAAATGTGGTTATTTGCACTATTTACATCGTTCGGACTGTTGTCCTCATATTTGTTGCCATATTCACGTTTCGACCGTTATACGCCCCGGTTTTCGTCAGGTGATATACGTTGTAATTTCGAACCGAATCCTTTATTTCGTCCACCGGAGAAGAGTGTTCTAATATAAAAAAAATGAGTTGCGAATTCAATATCTGGTCACATCAGGGGAAACAAAAACTTGCAGAGTTGAATTACTAAAGGGAATTAACTGAAATTGAGATATCAAAAAAAAAATTAAGGGGGCATGGCACGTGGAATTAGAACAATCTACCCCCAGGGACTAAATGAAGAGTTCGGTTCGAAATTCTAACGTATAGCGCCTGAAGAAGACCGGAGCGTACAACGTC
The DNA here is from genome assembly GCA_964036315.1 of Acanthosepion esculentum. Classification (NCBI taxonomy): domain Eukaryota; kingdom Metazoa; phylum Mollusca; class Cephalopoda; order Sepiida; family Sepiidae; genus Acanthosepion; species Acanthosepion esculentum. The sequence continues at coordinate 58,084,200 of OZ038484.1, read as the reverse complement.
GTAAATATGGCGATAAAGATGAGGGCAACAGTCCGAACGATGTAGATAGTGTAGTTACAATACCTCATCTCAGAAATATAGACAGATGAAGAAACGTGCCTTTAAAAAAAAATTACCAATAGCCTATCTTGCATATTTTGTTAAATAAAATTATATTTGAAACCTGTTTCAATGATTAACATTTTTCTCGCATGAAGATTATCTATCAAACTCAACCAATAATCCTCAATGATTATGTTTAACGTCACAGATATATTATCATCTCTCTGCAGAGAATAATAAGCATAAAAATATTTAATCACACTTAATCCCGAAATAAAGTCGATCATTTAGTAAAAGAGTTTACGTAATCATACGTGTCGTTAGCGAAAAAAAAATGCTACGTTCAGTTAAACAAGTTATATACAACGTTGAGTAATATAGTTTGATAGCTATTTAATAATAATTGATAGTTATTTAAAGAATTGTCCTAGAGGGATTATTAGATTATTCCTATTGAAAACGATTTCGGATTTATTAAATAACATTTTGTACTCACCTTTGGGTGGTGGAGCTTTCTGAAAAGATAAAAATAATAGATAAAAATAACACATGAAAAAATATTTGAGAGTGAAAACGTAAATATAATCGTAATATCTAAAAACCCGTATTAATTTTGATTGATTTTATGTTTAATGCTTCTAATATTGCTAATCGTTTTTGTACAGTTTCTGTTGTATTTTTGTGTTATTGATAAAGATTTGTCGGATTTATTTGTGATTTTTTTGTATTGTTTAGTAATTCATTCAGTTGAACTATTACCGGATAAATGACAATGATGTATGGATTGTCTAACGAATGTAGGTATTGCTTGAATTATTATTAGAGAAACATTCTCCAAGTGAGTAAGCGAATTCATAAGTAAAATATAAACACAGTCGGGAGAGTTTCAAATGGACAAAGGAGGTGATAACCCCAATAAAACTAAATACTGTGAGGATTTTTTTTTAAATTCTAGTTTGAATGAAATTACAATGGATATAAAAGAATTTGGTAAATGTTTTTCATTCCAGAAACAAAATTACATACATTTTATTAACTTCATATAAAGGAGTCAACGATAACTTTGGGTCATGTTCAACTCATGTCATTCAAAGAAATGATGACTGATAGATGTGGCACAAGGCCAAATACATAAGGCACCCTATGAGGATCGAGCTCAATACTCAGTCGTAATTGTTCTAACCATTAGATGCCTAGCTGATAGCCGAATACGTTTACATAAATAACAGAAACAATTATATATTTAACTCATGGAGGCATCCTAAAGTGTTAGTTTTTACGAAAGAAAACAGTTATTGCTCTCTACAGCTTCCCTTTTCTTTTTCTTATCTGTAAATTGCCATACTTCTTGTGTATGACGATAAACTACATCCAACAGCAAGGTCTCTGATCGGAAGATTGTAGTGCTACAACTATATTTTACCAGAATGAAACATATATATATATATATATATATATATATATATATATATATATATATATATAAAACAATGATTCAATGTTTATTTAACAATATATATATATATATATATATATATATATATATATAACAATGATTCAATGTTTATTTAACAATATATATATATATATATATATATATAACAATGATTCAATGTTTATTTAACAATATATATATATATATATATATAACAATGATTCAATGTTTATTTAACAATATATATATATATATATAACAATGATTCAATGTTTATTTAACAATATATATATATATATAACAATGATTCAATGTTTATTTAACAATATATATATAAATGCATAAAATTTCGCCAGATGAATGTATAAAGTTAAAGAAAAAAATGAAAAAAAATTTTTAAAAAATAAAGAAAAGATATGCAAAATAAATATTGCAATTTTATTAAATAATTATTTGTTATTTTAATCATGAATTTTTTTAAAAATAGTGGGAGGATTTTGTATGTTAAATAATAAAACTTTTCATTTTTTGCCCCAAAATTAATGAAAATTTATTGTACAAGCTATGCGCCCTAATAAAACCAACTGTACTTTGTACCCGCTTCCATGTTTTCACTTCAACTCAAAATTTGTTTTCGAACGGCCAATGTATGGCTTTTTTTACAGGTACGGACGGAATATATATATTAATATGTAGATTGAACATACCTTCTTTTCTTCTTCTTTCTTTTTCAGTTCAAGTTCTTTCTTTTTCTTCTCCTCTTCCTCTTTCTTTAGTCTTTCTTCTTCTTCCTTCTTCTTCTTCAACTCCTCCTCCTTCTTTTTCTTCTCTTCTTCCTCCTTCTTCTTTTCTAGTTTGCGTTCATCTTCGGCCTTCTTTCTCTCTTCATCCTTCTTCCGCTGCAGTTCTTTCTGCTCCAGCTCAGCCTTCATTTTCTCATCGGTCTTTTTCCTTTCCTCCTCTTTTCGTTTCATTTCTTCCTCTTTTTTCTTTTTCTTTTCATCCTCTGCACAAGGCGAGAAAAAAGGAAAAAAAAGAAAAGAAAGAAATACAATGTTGCGGAATCATTTACATCAGCGTAGCAACGCTAATTTAAGATGGTAATTATTCAAATTAGAATTTTCAATTGGCAGCATGTAAATGCATTAAACATATTCATATATTGTCCTAACATATTTTTTCACACTTTTCGGGAGTCATTCCAAATTCATTTTCTAATAAATTAAATTAATATAAATCAGCATATCTGTAAAAAAAAATGGCAGGGTTATTTAAAAAAAAAAAAAAGAGAAATCAAAGTAACAATAATTAATAGACAAATAAAAGTTCATAAGAACTTATCTTCCGAAATTAAGTTTTGTAGATATACTACACGTCAAGATAAAATAAATCTACTGAATTCATTAACAGATATCATATGAATTTAAATATAGTACTAGGTTAGCAAATCGGTCTCGTCATGTTACTACTGAAATTGTCAGATGTAACCGTAAGTTCTATTCTAATAGTTTCTTCACTAGCATTTCTCACCTGTACCATCTTTTCACTTTCTTGCTTTCCTGCCAACTGCGATAGTCAAAAATTTAAATACAACGTCTATCGTCATATTGTGTCTCATTTATTGTTTTCTCTCCTCAATAATATTTTCTCACTTTCTTACACTCTCAGCAACCCCTTGTGTCTTTAGGTGAAATGATTAAAATAAAATCTATACCTAATTTAAATACACTCCATAAATATCACCCATTATTTACCGAAAATTAATTTGAGTTATGTACTTCACTAAAATATTATATCGTAACGTTTAAATGGTAAGAATATGTGATATGAAAGTGCTCAAATACATATATATATATATATATATATATATATATATATATATATATATATATATACTCTACAGTTCAAACGTCTGAGTCAACCCCTAGTCATTTTTAAAAAATTGTTTTGTAGTTTAAATACGAGAAAATCGTTATACATGTTTTAAAAAGTGAGACATGACTCTATTAGAAATTTTATTACGACAAAAAGAAAAAAAAAGCATTTTATGATTAAAATTTGCTCTCGTCAAAATATCCTATATATATTATATATATATATATAAGTGAACATTGAAGTAAAAAATCAGAGGCGACAGGCTGTTTCATGCTAGATGCTGCCTGACGATTGTGTTTAGCATGAAACAGTCTTCAGCCTCTTAGTGTTGACTTCCAAGTTCAGGTTTATATTTATATTTACATACGCTCTATCTCTGATATTGAGCACTTTATCCCATAAATATAGCACAGCTTAAAACTATATTTATTCATATATATATATATATATATATATATATATATATATATCATCTGTCTATATTTCTGAGATGAGGTATTGTAACTATTTGCACTATTTACATCATTCGAATTGTTGTCTTCATCTTTATTACCATATTCCCCACGTTTCAGATGTTTTGGGGTCAAGTCACTTTACTTGGATTACTCAAACCACATTTTTTTGTTTAAAGGCGTTAAAAAAGTGTTCAACACCTGACCACAGCATAGGGTATAAAACCTGGATAGTTGATACTATCTCAAAAAGACATGACACGTGGAATTACAACAATCTACCACCGTGGACTAAATAAAGGGTTCGATTCGAAATTCCAACATATATCAACTGAAGAAGGCCAGCGCGTACAATGACTGAAACGTCGTGAATATGGTAATAAAGATGAGGCCAACAGTCCGAATGATGTAAATAATATACATATATATCCACATACTAAAAATAGAGAAATCCATAAATAATAATAATCCCAGCAGCCATAAAAAAAAGTAGGCACATAATCCTACCTACCAACTCTATAACAGACACCGTTGAAAATAACTTAACCTAAAATTCACCAACACCACTTCTGAAACAATAAGTGATGTAGTTAGCACTATACGAGATAACAACAACAACAGGCCAGACGTTAAATAACATTAAAGCAGACCATTATTTTTTCGAGGGTGTATTTATGCTCTGGCTTCCTAAGACACAGATACAATACAAAATAAAGCAAGTCGTTTTCGATTGGCTGAACTAGCGTGGGAATAATATATAGAGAGAAAGGTTTTTCGAGGAGTCGAGTCTTACACGTCGAACAATGTAGACTTGTTCTTTGTGGTGTCTGGATCTTCTCCCCAGTGGAGTGAGAGAGCGACCTCAATGGATATTTAGAAATGTACACATCGGCGTTTTTAATGAACTAGTTAAGTCAAATTATCTTTGTTGATGTTCTCTATCGCCGAACCAAAACGACTAGCGATCCCCGGCCGCGAGAGAAGAATGCAACCTTATGATCGATTCGACGCCGTCACCTAAGACACTCCCCAGAACGAGGGAGAGAATGCAACACAGAGACTGGAATATACAAAATGTATTGTATAAAATGTCCAGTGGTGTACATCGGTGAAACATCCAGAAAGTTCAAGAAAAGACTATATAAGCATCCCCAAGACATGATGCCGAACAACACTTTAAAACGCACTGTTGGTTCACATGTGACCACACTTTCGACTTAGTAAATGCCAGCCTGATCAGGAGATAAAAGAACTCACTAAGAAGTATATGCATTGAGAGTTAATTAATCTCACAATCCTCGAAAATAAACCTAACATTAAAACCATATATAATGTCACCGATCATCGCAATGCGGTATACGAGCGAATAATGAAAGAAAAAGAAAGATCTATTTGGAGTGGGCTGATTTAAAATCCAACAGACACCAACAGCTCTAATATTCAATATCTGTCTATATATATGGCGACAAAGATGAGGACAATAGTCCGAATAATGTAAATAATGTACATAATACCTCATCTCAGAAATATAAACAGATATTGAAGGATCGGTACGGACCCGATATACCAAACATATGGCCACACCAGGAAGATGTTCAGGTTCTACTGGACCATGTGATGTGAACTCAATAATAACTTCGATACAGTTCACAATAGAAAAAGAGAGTAACAACACACTCCCATTCCTGGATGTTCTAATATCTCGAACAGAGCATGGGTTCAAGACATCCGTATACCGTAAGCGGTCATTCACCGGACAGTACCTCAATTTCAACTCACACCATCCATACAGCGTAAAGAAAGGGATCGTCCGCTGCTTACAACACCGAGCAAAAGTCATAAGTGGCAACCCAGAGACATTAAATAAAGAATTGGTCGGTATAAGTAGTACCTTACAACGTAACAACTACCCTGGGTACATGGCAGCAACACCCCCAAAAATTGGGATAGGCGGGTACAAGAGGAGGAGGATAATAACACTCAGAAAACAGTCTGCTTGGCTTATGTGAAGGGGTTATCAGAGAAAATACAAAGGATCTGCGGTCCATATAACATCAGGACAACCTTCCAAAGCTTGACGATACTTCGCAGATATCTCTCCCGAGTATGACCCTCCATAGAGGAGAACATGACTAAAGACTGTGTGTACGCTATCCCGTGTAGCTGCGGAAAGAAATATAAAGGAGAGACAGGCCGCCCCCTCAAGGTAAGGCTTGAAGAACACCAGAAAGCTGTAACACGATGGGAAGTGGAAAAATCAGGCGTGGCTGACCACATATGGAGAGTGAAGGGAGATCATCGCCCTCTGTGGGATCAGGTTGAGATCATAGACAAGGAACACCATTGGAAAATTCGTAAACTTAAAGAATCAGCACATATGCTAGGCCGCAAAAATCTTCTGAGCCGACCAAGCATAGAAATGAATACAATATGGGAACCAGTAATAAGGAGTGCCAGAGAAAAGGGATAATAACAACAAAGTTGCAATATGAGCTCTGGTAAAAATATGTTATTGATAACAGTAAAAATTGCAATATGAACACTGGTAAAAATGGTTGCTGAAGACATTAGGTTTATAATACCCAGTAATTCATACACAGATGTCCTCAAGGACACATGGCACATTGGATAAAGGCGTTGGTTAGATCCAGTGACAGGACCCAAAGAGTGTAAGTTCAATATAGTTTTTCCTTTTATGTCAGCTGAGAACGTTAAAAAAAGCAAAGCAAATACTTCCTAGTCTTTAGTGGTTGGATCTGATAAGATGATTTAATTTATTGTCTCTCTTATCCTCAAAAGTCCCAACGAATTTTCTTTACACACATTCCAACCTGAAGAAGTCGGACTAAAGACACGTTATATCGCCGAAACGTGTTGTTCAAAAGATTTTCCACTTTGTCTCATCATCTCCATTTTTGTCTCGTATACTATTATACATCCTAAAAACACGTATATATATATATATATATATATATATATATATATATATATATATATATATATATATATATATATATATATATATTCACATATATAAAATTGAACAAGTTGTTCTAACAACTGTTTCATGTTTTTTATCAATATCTTTCAGTCGATGCATTTCTTTTTGAAAATTATATTTTATCTGTATCATATATATTTTGTATCTCATGCTTTTTGTGAAATATAATATTGTATCACATTGTTTTTGTGTTTTGATTTTTGTATCAGTGAATTTTTGTGTCATTTATTGTTGCATCACATAATTTTTGTTTCGATTGTTTTTGTCTAACGAGAATTTTGAGTCATAATTTTTGTATCATATGATTTCGTCTTTTTTGCATCACATAAATTTTTGTATCGAGTATTTTTGCATCACATGATTTTTGAGTCACAATTTTCATATTGCATGATTTTTGTGTCTTTTTTGTATCACATGATTTTTGTATCATATTTTTGTACCACATAAAACAAGTTTTTTGTATCAAATGCTTTTTGCATTATATAATTTTGTATCACGTTTTTTGCATCACATGTTTTTTTAAAAAAAACTTCATACTCACCCTTGACAGTCATTTTGGCTGAGCCTTTCACCGATCCAACTGGATTTTTAAGCTCCACTGTATACTCTCCAGCTTCTTTGGGAGTAACCTTTGACATGTAGAAACGAGCTGTACCTCGTTCGTAAGTGATATTCACTGAAGATGATGATTTGATCTCTTTACCGTCCTGATACCAAATTGTCGTAATTGGTTCAGTTCCCGAAACCTTCAAGGTGATATCCATGGCTTCTCCGAGAGTAAATGTCTGAAATAGATAAGAAAACAAATATGCGGTTACAGAGAAATTAATTAAAATAACATTAAGAAAAATATTTTGAAGAAGAACTGGAGCGTTTTAGGTGACCTCTTTTTTCCTTTCCTTTTCATTTTTTATATTAACTTATTTTTATTACTTTAAACATTATTTTTAGTCGATAACTATATTTGAGTAGACGCTCCGTTTATTTTAAACAGTATTTCAATTCGTATACCGACCTGAACATTTAGGAAATCTTATTCAAAAAATGTTACGCCGGTTGACGAAATAAAATACTGTTTAAAATAAATGGAGCATCTACTCAAATACGGTTATTCACTAAAATATCGTTTAAAGTAATAAACATATATTGGGATAATAAATTAAACCCCCATTATTTCTTTAGCGTTGCTTTGTTTACGTTTCGGATACAAAACTGAGCAGTTATGAACTTTTGAACATCTGAACGATGGAAATGTGCTGTAAAAGGTAAAATAGAATCTTGCTTGATCACGACGGTCTTCGTAGCCGAGTTGGTTAAAGCACGTCGGATATAACGACAGTTTGACCTGAAAATGGGTACCGCAGGTACGTTAATAAGATTTTTCGAATGTTCAGCCCAGTAGAGGAAGTAAAATACTGTTTAAATTAAATTCCTTTGCCTTTATTCAGCATTTTCATTCTTCCTTCCTTTGTTTTCATTTCACCAATATTCCAACCCCACCGCCTTCTTTCCTTCCTTCCTTTCTTCCTTCCTTCTTTTCCTTCCCATTTCGGTAATATTCCCTTCCTTCTTTCCTTCCTTCTCATTTGTCCACTATTTCCTGCCTTCATGCTTTCCTTTCAAATTTTATTGAGATTTTGACATCGTTTCTTATCATGTATCCTTCCTTCCTTCTCATTTCTCCAATATTCACTCCTTCCATTTCAAATTTTGTCGGGATTTTGTCATCGTTTCTTCTATCTTATAATGTGCTGTCCCTCTCTTCCTTCCTTCCTTTCTTCCTACATTCCCATTTTTCCAATATTCTTATCCTTCCTTCCTTTCTTCAGCGCATCCTTCCTTCCTACCTTCCTTCTCATTTCTCCAATATTCACTTCCATCTTTTCAAATTTTGTCGGGATTTTAACATCGTTTCTTCTGCGTTATAATGTGTCCTCCCTTCCTTATTCGCTCCCTCCCTCCCTTCCTTCCTTCTTTCCTTCCTTTTTTCCTACCTTCTTTCCTTTCCTTCAGTACTCCCTTCCTTGCCTACCATTTATTTCCAAATTCTATACTCTTTTCTTTGCTCTTATAACCCCTTTTTACATTTGGTGTACGTGTTACCTTTGAAGTGAGCTTTGTGATGAACTTTGGTGCTTCTCCTTTAACTCTTGGTGGGATCAATTCTGGAATAAGAAGAAAAAGAAAATATTTTATTCAGAAACAAAACTATTCTAACGAATATTCGAAACCGTAAAAAATCACCAAGTTTCACTTTTTATTTAGTTTATTGTGACACGGATTCTAAATAACTTCTAGAATCCTCTTACGTTGCCAGGTTTTCTATCAAATAATAATATTCATTCTAAAAATGAAGAAGTTCATATGAGTCTTTCTTTCATTAATGGCGAGTAAGTGTATGACAAAATGGGACGCGTTACATAACATATTTCCATTTTCACATTCAATTCCCCATCATACAAATAAGGATTAAATAAACCTAACTTAAATGTGGCACAAGGCTTCAAGTACGAAGCACCCACTGATAATCGAACTCATTACCAAGTCGTAATTAATCCAAGTATATATATATATATATATATATATATATATATATATATATATATATATATATATATATATATGAGATAAAGATCAAATACAGATCAAATACAGATCAAATATGTATCGGAATCCAAAAGGATGATAAAATAAAGAACAAATAGGAAACGTACATCAATCTAACATGTTTAACTTTCATTAAAGCTTAGTCAGAGAATGAGAGAAAACAAACAAAAAGACAGAAACTCTGGTATTTTCAATTTTGTTTGGCTCAGTTCTCATTGGTCAGTCACGTGCATTAAAACCGTGGATAATTCTATATGTATATAAGTTTGTGAAGATTCTTGTATGTGTAGACGGGCATAGGATGGTAATTTGTATTCGTAATTATGTATATGTGTCTGTCTAGTGAGAGTTCTAATGTCTTCACCTTTGTGCGGTCAGCCAGAACAGCGGGGAGTCACAGCAGTCTAAATCTATGGCTGATGCCTTTAAGCATGTATGCTTTGTATTAGATAGATATAAGTTAGATTCTTTAAGAATGGATTCAAAGAAAGATGACGATGTAATGTAATGTTTTAGGCGTGTGTTTATGGTTGGTAATAATATTATTATTAAGTTTTCAAAGTATTTTCTCCTGAAAAAATTACGTTCTTTTTTCATTAGGGTGGCATTAGTGAAATCAAAATTATGTCCAGCATCGTTTCGATCCAAAACGAGAGTGTTAGATCGTTTGTCCAAACGCAAGTCTCTCTTGTGTTCATAGATGCAGGCTTTTAGATCACGTGATGTCTACCCTACATAAAGTGGATATTGATGTGATAGTCTGGAATTCAAAACATTCAGACTTACAATGCTAGTAATTTTTTTCTACAACCTAATAATTTAAACCGAGTGGGATTACAAAAAAATAAAATATGAATTTAAGTCACTTACGTGTGGATGACAATTTCATTAATTGAACTGCTTCTCCGAATGGCGTTTTTACGACACATTTGTAGGTACCAGCATCTTTGGTTGTAACCTGTCGAAAATTAAGGGAATTATTAATTGTATGGAAGAAATTGTTATTTTCGTGTGTCTTTAAGTAAGATTGTATTTCACGAAAAAATAAAAAAAATAAAAGAAAGGAAAACGGCGTGACCATTTATTTATAGTTCCCAGTACTCGATTGGCAGTTAGGTTTCATCCTTTTAAAGTTTAAATTGTTAGATATAACCATAAGTTCTATGCTAATAGTTTTTTTTCTCGTATTTCACGCTTGTGTGACTCTTCTGAATTCTTGCGTTCTTTGATCTTCAAAGTTTTAATGCCAATCGTTACCTTCCGTTTCTCTGGATCACGTTCTTTTATCGGTTTTTCTACTTAATAAGGATTTTTCTCAGATTCTTTCACTGTCGATAAACTTTCTTGGGGTGAAATGCGTAAAAGAAATAATGACTTCTTCGGTGTAATTATTGGGAAGAAATATTAGGTTGGTGCAAAAATAATGTCGTTTTTTGACTTGAAGTTGAACGTCAAAAAAAAAAAAACGACATTATTTTTGCACCAACCTAATGTAATAGTAATGTTCGACTACCAGAATCGACATCGTTTGGTAGTTGCGGCTACTCGTCTTTTCGGAATGATTTTTTCTTCATATCAATAAGAGTTTCTAGAAAGAGCACTGGACTGCTATGTTATGCGCCTCTATCCTTCATAGCAGTGACATCTAGACAATTTCACCGCAGATAAAGATGCTACTTGAGGCAACAGAGAGATTGATTCACGGATAGACGCGGAGAATACCATAGACTGAACATCTGAGCAATGAGAAAGTTTTAAAGGAAATGGTAACTAGAAATATATTTATAATTCAAACCAAAAAGTGAAGGGTGAAATTTCTATTGTACATTATGAGAAAAGAGGGCTTGGCAAATCCAATACCAAAAAGATATATTGAGGGTAAAGAGGAGCAGAGGGAAATAGTCAGCAAACTTAATGAGTTCAAAGTTAATTAGATCAACAAATGACAGGAAAATGTGGAGAATCATGATCACCTACTTAATGAGTTTGTGTGAGAGATGGCAGAGAAAGAGCATGGGTAATAAACAGTTAAAAGTTAATTAGATCAACAAATAACAGGAAGTTGTGGAGAGTCATGATCACCTACTTAATGAGTTTGTGTGATAGATGGCAGAGGAAGAACATGGGTAATAAAGAGTCAAAAGTTAATTAAAGCAATAAATGATAGGATACTGTGGAGAGCCATGAACACATATTTAATGAGTTTGTGTGAAGGATGGCAGTAAAAAACATGGGTAATAAAAAGTCAAAATTTAATTAGAGCAACAAAGGATAGGAAGTTAGAGAGAGCCATGATCATCTACTTAATGAATTTGTGTGACAGACGGCAGAGAAAAGGAATGAGTAAAAAAGAGTTAAAAGTTAATTAAAGAAATAAATGACAGGAAGTTGTGGAGAGTCATGATCACCTATATAATGAGTTTATGTGATAGATGGTAGTGGAAGAACAGGGGTAATAAAGAGTCAAATGTTAATTAGAGCAACAAATCATAGGAAGCTGGAGAGAGCCATGATCACCTAATTAATGAGTTTGCGTGAAGGATAGCAGAGAAAGAACATGGGTCCTAAACTGTCAAAGTTAATTAGAGCAACAAAATATGCGACGTTGTGGAGAGCCATTATCACATACTTAATACGTTCGTGTGAATTTATGGCATAATAAGGACAAACATGGACGGTAAAAGTTACTTAAAGCTACAGAAGATAGTTGTGGAGAGCCATTATCGCCTACTTAATGTTTGAATTGACAGAGCAAGCACAAAGAGGCGTGGCAAAGAACGAAACGTTACTTAGAGCCACAATGGATAGGAAGCTGTAGAGAGCCGTGATTGTCTATATCCTGACAGCTCATGGCACATAAAAGAAGGAGTAGACTGTCTCATGGGAGATTCAGAGTATTACCAAACAGATTGATCAGTGTTTCAAACTAGAATCATGTAATGTCGGATTAGCGAACCGAGTTCAAACTCCAGCAGGATGCGTGACGTTCACTTTAGTACAAATAGAAATCCATCCCGCCACTCCAAGCGCCATAGTTTAAATAGTACCACGGAATGGGTTCTTTAGCCTTGCTTGGCAACCGGTCCATGAGAAAGACAACTCTGAATTCAAAACTGTTGATGAATTAGGTTAGCAATTCCATTACGTAAAAACAATGTTGATACTTAAACCGCCACAGCACAACCTAGCGTGGGATGGTTGTGACCTTTATTCTACAAAGGAGTTTGATGGTTCAGTCACCATATACCCATACTGTTTGTAGTATCAGAAACTAGCGATGGAATTTAGGTAAAGCCAGGAATCAGTACGAGACTGTTGCTCTCAGGAGGCGTCCTGGAATATTTCCCTTAAATAAAATCTTAAACTTACTCATATTGTCAATAAACAACCCCCAGATGCAAAGCAGTTTTTATTTTGTTTTGGGTCGCTCAGAATTAAAATAATCAAGGCCTTGAAGCAGATATTGACCACAGCTATGGACAGAGAACAAAATCAAAAGAAGGCATGGATTTTAGAAAGCGAGACCTGATTTAAAGCATGAGCCTGTTAATGGTGATAGCTGTTGCTTTTAAAGATTGTCTTGAAGAAGAGTGTTCATCCTTACCTGATTCATGCTCATTTTCGCAAAGTAACTCTGCTGGCGTTCGGTGATTTCCATGCTATATCTGCCGCCAGTTTTCAAAGGTGTGTTGCCGAAAAACCATTCCGCGCCTGAGGGGCGTTCGTTGCCATCCACTTTCTGCTCGAAGGTAACCTTCCCTTGGTCCAATTCTACATTGACTGATGGTTTTTCTTTAAATTGGTTTGCGGCTTCTTTTTTATCCTTCTCTCCTCTGTAATTCCCGAAAGAAAAAAAAAGCAGAAATTATTTAAAAAAAAAAAGAATTTAAGAAAGCTCCGTTATTTATTTCATGCCTTAACCAAAATTATTGGGCGAATTTGTCGATAAGCAAATAAATCACAATTTTGTAAAGCGTTTAATTTTAAATATATACCACAACCTCTCCTGAACAATCCGAGTTGAAGTCACTCAATAATACAATCGATCAAAAGAGGCGAGGACTTCAAATATCTTGGATCTCACATAATAGATTCCTAAAAAGACTTCAATATCCGCAAAGCTCTTTCATGGGATGCGTGGAACAAACAGCACAAGATTTGGCGCTCGAACCTTCCATCCTCTTTAAAAATCCAATCCTTTCGATCGTTGATTGAACCAGTCCTACTGTAGGGATCAGAAACTTGGACATTATCTGTTCGTCTAGAAAGACGACTGGATGGAACATATACAGATCTACTTAGAAAAATCCAGAACATCAGTTGTTTTATCCCATGTAACGCTTAACATAATAATAATAATATTTCCCTGTCCGGTTACAGTGGCCGGCAAACTGTAATCGTTTTTGTTTGAGTTTAAAAAGAAATCGTCTCATCCTCGCCCCTATGGCATCCTTCTGGAAATTGTCTTTCCTGGACATCATAGCTCGTGACTCAGGGTTGGACATTAGGGATTGTGGGGGCAGCAATGCAGGACCGAACAGTGTGGAAAGGGATTCTCAATAGAGTTAGGACCAACCATAGATACGTCGACGATGATGATGATGATGATGATGATGATGATGATGATGATGATGATGATGATGATGATGATGATGATATCGCACTTGAGAGTCTCGGTGATCTTTTCTCAGTATAATTTATCTCGCTAAAAGAATTAACAGATTTTATTGATTCACCCGAGACTCTTTGTATTGAGCCTTACTGGTTGAAGCCTATGAATTCAGTTTTAGAGTCACTGACATAGAACCCAACACAATTGGCAGCATTTTCTATGTAGGAGAACTGTTGGCATTGGTAATGGTGTCTGCGGTGATAGCTAAAGTCATCTGCATAGTCAATATCCGTCAACTCTTTTGCTGGATATTGACGTGATAGCCTTGGGATATAAGCATTTAAAAAGATTTTAGTAGAATAATTGTTGCAATTTAAAATGTTAAAATAATTCAAAACGTTCTTCGATATCGTTAAACGAAAAGTTGCCTTCCGACAACATGCAGTCCGTATTGTCATGTTATGGTAAAATTTAAAGATATACATATCTATTTCTAACACAAAATTATTTACTTACGCATCGAGATTCACTGTTGCGGTTGCAGTGGCTTCACCTTGGGGAGTTTTTACAACAAGTTTGTATTCTCCATTATCATCTTTCGTGACACCCTGTACAAAGAAAATATAAGGTTTATTCATAAGAGGTGGAGGCCATCTTTAATTTTCCAAATACTTTGATTATATTTATACATAAGTATTTTAAGATATTTATTTATACAATTAATTAATGTTGTAATTGCATTAGCTGTATTTTCTGCATGTGTAATCTACGATTTTTATCTCTTTAATAAACATTATTGTCACATGTAAGAAAGAATTCTGCTATTTAAAGCATCAAAAGTGAAAATATCCAATAAAGCTAACACGACAGGTACCGACAAAACATGACAATTAAATTTACTTAATTTTACAATTGCATTGGTTATATTTTCTTTATTAGTAAGCTCGGATTTTTGTCTGTCGGCGCATTTGAGAAAGAATTTTGATTTTATAATCAAGAAATATAAAAACAATCAAACAAAACTAACACAATTTTTCCCCATATATATTCACAAGTTTACTACTACTGACAATATTTTATTCAT
>OZ038484.1:58009092-58066592 GCA_964036315.1 Acanthosepion esculentum | reverse complement strand
CTAACCCAAAAGTTTGTAAAAGTATTTTTGATAGACCCTGTATATGTTGTATATATATATATATATATATATATATAGTTTCTATTTTAAAAGTCAGTTTTCTATTTTATTTGCCGTCACTAATTCTCGAAAAATAGGCGTTTGTGAAATTGTGTCCATGCTTAATATATACATACAGAAGTTTAAAAATGTAGACTACAATATTAGGATGTAATATTTGTAAAAATATACTAGCATAAGTAAAATAAAATGAAAAACGTAGAACTTACCATGATATCCATGAAAAACTTATAGGTGGTTTTGTCTTGAGTTGTTCGCATTTTGTAGCGTATGTTTTGCCTTAAAATAGTATTCCCCTTGTACCACGTGACTGTAGGCTTAGCAGAGGCGGTGCAACTGCATTCGATCGTCATGTTCTTTTTGGTTGCGTCTAAACCGACCTTTGGTGCGTCGGCGAAAGTAGGAGCTGCTGCCTTCTTTTCAGCCTCTTTCTTCTCGGCTTCCTTCTTTTCAGCCTCTTTCTTTTCAGCCTCCTTCTTTTCAGTTTCTTTCTTCAATGCAGCCTGCTTCTCGGCTTCCTTCTTTTCGGCCTCTTTCTTTTCAGCCTCTTTCTTCAGCGCAGCCTGCTTCTCGGCTTCCTTCTTTTCGGCCTCTTTCTTTTCAGCCTCTTTCTTCAGCGCAGCCTGCTTCTCGGCTTCCTTCTTTTCGGCCTCCTTCTTTTCAGCCTCTTTCTTCAGCGCAGCCTGCTTCTCGGCTTCCTTCTTTTCGGCCTCCTTCTTTTCAGCCTCTTTCTTCAGCGCAGCCTGCTTCTCGGCTTCCTTCTTTTCGGCCTCTTTCTTTTCAGCCTCTTTCTTCAGCGCAGCCTGCTTCTCGGCTTCCTTCTTTTCCGCCTCTATCTTCAATGCAGCTTGCTTTTCGGCTTCCTTCTTCTCCATTTCTATTCTCTCTGCTTCTTTCTTATCTATTTCGACCGTTTCTTCTTTCTTTTCTGTACCTGAAATTATAACGAAAATAGCACTTAAATAAACTCGAACACAGGTATGGAATAACACAGATATATTACAAACAGAATATGTACAAAAGAAGTAGAAGTGTTAGTAATAACAATCAGGTTCAGTTAGAGAAAACTATGTTGTCTCGAAGTATCACTATTCCAATGTCTTACAGTAATCGTCTGACGCGACTCTGACTGACTGACTGACTGCCTGACTCACTGACTCTGTGTCTGACTCACACTGTTGCTTCCTCTTGAAGAGCAGTATTTATGATTTTTTTTTTTTAAGCGTATCACCCCAAGCAAGGCCGGTGGCCACTATCACGCATGGGGTTACAGAAGGGTTGGAGGAAGAGCAGATAGGAGTGGTAAAGGAAGGGATGTGGAGAAAGAGAAGGACGGAGGGTCGATCGAGGTGGGGAGGTTACGGGAGATATAGAGCGAGAGCAGATAGGAATGGAAGATGTCAGGAAGTGGATAGATCAAGGCAATTGGAGATGACGATTGACGCTACACTTAAACCGTTGGAGATTGTATTTGTCAGGGAAACAGTAATAGGGAAGGGAGTTCCATAGGCGAGATGTACGAGACATGAAGCTATTGGAGTAGAAAAGACGTCTACACCTAACAGTTTCAACGGTGAAGGGGTGGGAACGGGATGCCAGCCTCGTAGGACGCTTAAATTCACGAGGCTTAGGGACAAGCGAAAGCAACTCCTCTGAGCAATTACCGTGGAAGTACTTGTAGATGTACGGGATAGTTCATTACTATTATGGATATGTTTCCATAACATTATATATATATATATATATATATATATATATATATATATATATATATATATATATAGAGAGAGAGAGAGAGAGAGAGAGAGAGAGAGATATTACTTCAAAAGTTATTGTCAGTGGATACCCGTATTTGAAATAGAAATCTCGTTTTTGCTTGTTTTAAACCGTGTGTATTACATCTATCGGCCAGTGCAATCCGGCGTTTTCTTTAAGATTTCTTGAAGGCGCCGGCCGTGAGATGTAACAAGCATCGTTTAAAAAAAAACTAAAACTAAAACGGGATGTCTATTTCAAATATGAATATCCACTGAAAATAACGTATGAAGTAATAAAAAAATGTCGGATTAAAAACGAATCCAATAATTCTTTAGAAAATGCTTTGTCTGCTTTTCGGATACAAAACTGAAGACATAAGGGCTTTCTAGAGAAGAAGTGGGCGTGCTTTCTATAAAAAGAAGGGGGTGCTTTCCACCAAAATTGAAAAATAGAACCGTGCTGGGCTGTTCGCTTTCTGTGGACGAGTACTGTCAGGCACACCGGATCAAATGTCGGTTTCTCCTACAAAGGAGGACTCAATTTCGGACCCTCCCGGAGAAAAATTAACTTCGATACATAATTATAAGCGACGTTTTGCTTTTATATATCCCGCCCCTAAAATTTTTCACTTCCATCAATAAAATCATTACTTCAATCCGACGAAGTCCTTCCAGAGGACGGAACGATTTTTTCCACTGCCAAACATTATTATGATATATAAAAATATATATACGATATTCTCCCATATATATATATATATATATATATATATATATGGGAGAATATCGTATATATATTTTTATATATCATAATAATATCGTATATATATTTTTATATATCATAATAATGTAATAATGTTATATATATATATATGATAAGATAATTAAGAAATAGTAAACGTTTATCAATCTAACATGTTTCACTTTTATTAAGGCTTCATCAAAAATGAGATATGGAGAAAAAGAAGAAACAGATTTTAGTATTTTTATTTGTGTTGTTTGATTTTCATTGGTTAATCAGGTTTCACGTGCATTGGACTTGCTAAACAAACGAATTTTTGGCGTTCCGAATTCAAGGAGAGACGACGCGTTCTTTCGAATTTCAAGAATTTAGCAGATTCCATGCTGAATTGAAAAACCGTAAATATTACTTTATG
Organism: Acanthosepion esculentum; assembly: GCA_964036315.1. Classification (NCBI taxonomy): domain Eukaryota; kingdom Metazoa; phylum Mollusca; class Cephalopoda; order Sepiida; family Sepiidae; genus Acanthosepion; species Acanthosepion esculentum. The sequence goes on along the minus strand of OZ038484.1, from coordinate 58,063,618 downwards.
TATGTAAGTGTATAATAATTATAGTTTCTCTATGTGAGATTCGGGTGATAATTTATATTCGCGCGCACGCGCGTGTGTGTGTGCGTGTGTGTGTGTGTGTGTGTGGTGTGCGTGTGTGCGTGCGTGCGCGTGTACGTTTATGTGTGTGTATCTAGTAGACATTATGTTTGTTTTTCCTTTGCGAACGTTTTCACCTACGTACCATTTGTGTTTAGATAAACACGTGTTAGATTCTTTAAGAATGGATTCAACAAAGGTTGATTATGAAATATAATGTTTTTGACGTGTGTTTATAGTTGGTAATATTGTTATTAGTAGGCTCTCGAAGTACTTTCGACGTAAATAATTATGTTCATTTTAATTAGGGTGGCATTTGTAAAAATGAATCTTATGAACGGTTTCGTTATCCGTTTTCACGCATATGCAGTTGCTAATATCTAATTAATTAGTTTATAAACTATTAACATCTAGCCATTTGAACTCTAAAATGATGAGACCTAACCGCCAATCTAGTATTGCGCTTACATTCGTAAAGTCGAGTTACCGAAGAGAAAGCATATCAGAACAATTACAGCGAATATATTTACAGAAATGTTCTAGCGAAGCTATGTAACGATAGGGGAAAAGCGACCGGAACCGAGATGCCAGGTCAGGACCAATAACAATTCAGGTTCTTTCGATAAGATACGGCGTGAGAAAAATCCGTTATCTTTGTCTGTCTTTGTTTGGCCGCATATCGACCTCTATGGGTTATATAATGCCGAAATCTAAATTTTCTGTATGCAAATTTATATTTTAATTTTTGGAGATAAAAATGGTGTAGTGATACAAGTCTTACTAATTAACCCATAGCAGAGGGAGGAAGTTGTGGATTCATACCTTTCACAAACTTATCCCTCAATTTGTGGCTACGGTAGCTTCTATACATCTATATTCCAGCGAATGTAAATAAATCTAAAAGATGTGTGTGTAACTAATCGATATTTCACTGAGTGATTTGTTTTTCAACCCTTTGCAAGTTATTTAAACGCATAAAATATTTTTAGATTGTAAGAAACTTTTTAGATAATAATGGTTTAATTATATAAGTCTTACTATTTAACCGATACCGAGGGGAGAAAAGGTGGATCATATATATATATATATATATATATATATATATATATATATAGGCTTTAATAATAAAAAAGAAAAAGCCTACCCTCAACAATATTAACTACGGACAAAGCCACAACGTTCTAACCGTATTTGGTAATTAAAACACCACTACTACACACTAAGACATACACATAATGCACATACTCAATTAAACAGAAAAATCAAATCATCCTTGATAATGGCTAAAGATATAGCCGAAAGCGCTCGGAAAAATAAAACATTTGGACAGTTCTTACACACCCTTTGTCCAGCAAAGAAAACTCTTGTTCGTACACAAGAAAAATTAAATAAAAAACTTAACCGTAGTACCTTGTCTGTCTTTTTAATGAAACTTGCATATATGTATGTATATATATATATATATATATATATATATATATATATATATATATATATATATATATATATATATATACTTTTCCTAAGGCTATATGTGCATATGTGAATATAACGAACCCAACAGGAATTGGAACTCGGCTCTCCGATTAACAATTCAGAGCCATTATCCATTATATCACAGGCACATCCAAGCTCACAGCACCTGGTATTCCCAAGTGGTCATCCATCTATGTACTGAGTAGGCAGTTTTTCTAAATAGTTTTAACTGGAATCGTTCACCTCGACTGAGACATTTTAATCATTTCATCCCAAGCAAGGCAGCTAAGCCACTAACACGCAGGTGGTTAGTGAGTCTGAAAGAATATAACAAAAACATTATAGAGGAGAGAGTACAATAAAAGAATAGAAATTCAGAAGTCAGAAAGTTAAGGTTGACACTGCATTTAAATTATTGAAGAACATGGTATTCCTATGAGAAAAAAAAATGTCTAGCACGACACCGTGAACCATCTTTCCTAGGAGCAGAAAGTGATTCAATATAATTTTCTACTTTATGTCAGCGTCAAATAATTTATTGGCCTGGCCAAAATGTTCGTTCGATTTATTAAGTATATGTCTTACTTAATAAGCGAACGTTTTGACGAATTCAGTAATTTTATTTTGCTTACCTTGGAAATTGAGTGTTATATTTGCGTTTGATTCTCCACTTTCGTTTGATGCGACACATTTGTAGACACCACCATCGGCAGCGGCCGGATCCTATAATAGAATATCGTAAATTTACTTACAAGAAATCCATTAAGAGAAATAAGTTACTTCTTTCCTTCTCACATGCGAATATACGATAAGAAATGTCACAAAGCTCGGATCAATGACATGAAGTACCAGACGGACAAAGTGGGTCAAAAGTAGAACCTTGATTACAATAAATATATCATTTCCTCCCAGGAAAGGTAATAAAGCCACGAAGATGCAAGAGGAGTAGCAACAGAGAGGGCAATAAAAGAACAGTGACTAAACTAACAAAATTCATTCTATTTGCACTATTTACCCCCACTGTCAAAATGAATTGCAACAACCGCTTTAGTTTTCTTTCTTTCACCATACACTCAGTTTTAGACCCATTGGAATAACAGGGTGTAATCGATTTCTATTTTTTCCTCAGATTAGGTCATTTGCCGTGGTATGCAGTAATATGAATCTATTTTCGGGATGTATGATGAAATTTGTTTGACCTTGAAAAATACTGCGTCATCCGGTATTACATCACATTTTTACCACGCCCAGACACTACTGTCTCGATTGTCGATTAGTTGTCCTATGGCCATTGTCCGCAATGAACGTTACACCAAGGAAGCGTACGAAAATTGAAACGCTGCACGAACACACTGGCAATCCTTACCAGTGAGCAAATCAAAGTACTATCGATTGGCCCGGAAACTCTCCTGATTTAAATTTAAATCCAATTGAGAATCTGTGCTCAATCTGCAAAGAACGACTTCGTGGAATGTATATACGAAGTACTAAGATGTGCACTGAGTCATGTTTCATTGGAAAAATACGAAACAGAAGTAAAAATTAACGGAATTATTCGTTTTGTTTCAATTAATTTGCACAAGGGTGTATATTCGGACTATTGCCCTCCTCTTTGTTGTTGTTATCACAACGTTTCGACTATTGATCTGGGTAATTCTGCTATAAAGATGAGGACAATAGTGCGAATATAAATAATGTAAGTAATGATGACTCCTCATCCCCAAAATTCAGACAGGCAAAATTGATTCTATCCATGATAAACACTGGAATGAAAAATGTAACAGTAAATCAGCAGCAGTCACAGTTTCAGCTATAGCAGCAGGCAGACAGTAAGAACATTAATTTTAACGACCCCAGTTATAGACTCCGGATTGTACCAGAAGACAATAGCATAGATTATTAAAATATTGATTCGTGGATTTTGTGATGTAGTAATTGTGAGTTAGCAGTACTACTTTCAAAGCCATTTTTTTAAAATTCCTCTTATTATTTTTATTTATGTCCTTCCGTTTCTTCAAAATCATTTAGATCAAAACTGGTACAGACCTAAGTTTACCTAAAGGTGTTTCACAATTTTCGAAACAAAATAATCGGGCACAAATCAAAGACCACAAATGATAGAGTAATGGAAATTACATTTATTGAAAGGTAAAAGGATAACATTTTAGGATCTGCAACCATTTAGTCTGAAACATGAACGAAAAATCTCAAGAGGAGCCCAACAGCACATGCTCCAAATTTCCACCGTTCAGTTGAAGGCATTGTTGAATGTAAAGTTGTTGATAACGTGTTCACAATGCTCTTGGGTGATCGCTTGAAGCTTCTCAGTGATGGCCGCCTTCAATGCAGCAGTGTTTTCTCTAGTAGATATCCTTCAGGAACATTCATAAGAAGAAATCTGGGGTTTCAGGTCAGTGAGTGAGGTGCATATTCCACTTCAGCTTTGCGGCTGAGACGCCACCCACCCAAAACTTTTCACGGAGCCATGCCATGGTAATATTAGCAGCGTGACGAAGAGCACCATCCTCCTAGGACCACTGTTCCTCCTCATCAAGGTCCTCATGCTCCTCGAGCCTCTCTCCATAACAAGCTGATGCTTTGTTTCAACAATTGTGAAACACCATGTATTCATTTCTTTTTCATGGCTCTCCACAATTTCCTGTCCTTTGTAGCTCTTAATAAATTTTGCCTTTTTGCTATCCCCCCTAAAACTTGTTCTGCCATTCATTTACTCAAGCTGATAAGGTAGCTTATCCGTTTTTTTCCTTCGCCCCTCTTGCGTTCAATCTGTCCTTTGAGTATCAGATTTTCCAAGTCCTCTTTCCTCATTATGTACCCTAGAAATTCTTTGCCTGGTCAATCATAAGTGTCCTTTTTGTTTTCATTTTCTCTAAAACTTTGTCGTTGCTCTCATGTTCGGACAATGGTATTCTCAGCATCCTTCTGTAGAACCACATTTCTGTTGCATCAAGTCTCTTCCTTCTCTGTGAGAAACTTTACGTTTTCCAAGCATTTTGACGGGATTTCTCGGAATTATATTTGCGAATTTATAAAATTAAAATACGGTATTTAAATTCATATCAAATTCCTTTTTCAGTTCTTTATCAGTAGTTGTCAGCTTATGTTACAGTGAAACGAGAACACTCTATTCTCATAGATTAAATAAAGGATCGAGTTCGAAATTTCCTGAAGGTTTTCCAGATTGACAGACACCTGAGAAAGGTTGGAGAGCACAACGGCTAAAACCTTGTGCTAATAACAACAAAGTTAAGCCACCTGTAAATGATGGAAATATTAAAATCATAAACAAACTCAACTTTTTACAATGTCATTCACTCTGTACAAGGCCCAGGAGCCACTCGATGTAGAGGGTTAGAGAATAAGGGGCACCACTCCAAGAAAGGTGATAATGCCACCAAATCGCAGAAGTGAAAGAGAATAAAAAAAACTTTAGAAGGAACCGAAACTCAATCCTAAACAGGAAGCAAGTGATAAACTTCTATTCCTGTTCAAAACACCAAAGAGGAGTGTGAACCAATCCCAATTTTGAAAAACTGCCAATACTCACCCGAATTGAAAGAACAACTATATACAAATTGGGGCCTTTTGCATCTTTTGTCATCGATAAAGTGTATCGTCCGCCCTGCTTGATCTCCGTTGCTTCTTTGAACCACTTGATGTTCGGAGCCTGGGCCGATTCCAGGTTGCACGTCATCGTCAGTTGGTTCTTTTGCGGCTGTCTGATCTCAGGCTTCTGTATAAAATGCGGTGCTTTACCAGCCTCGCTGAAACGCAAGACAAAACAGCCATTGTTATTTGATTGTGTAGTAATTTCAATATGGCTAATTGAATTTTATTCACATTGTGATATTAAGCATTCAACTAATAACACTTTATAGAACTTCAAGGCGTCGAAATAAAATGCACACATCTTCATGTCAAGTATTACACATCAAATTTTGTCACGATGAAGCTTAAACTTTGAAGCAAAATCGTAAAAAATCTGATGCAATATTATTTTAATTGTATTTTGCAAATTATTTTCAAAGAACTTAAAACGACTATTTGGTTACTTATTTTATTCCATCATTTTATTTAGAATTATTCCCACGTGATGCGAACAATAATCAGTGCATTATTTAAATAACTTACCCGTAAAAATTCATCACTGCCTTTTTATATCCATCTGCCAATTATATTATTACAAACTAAGATTTTTTTTTACTTTTACACAAGTAACGAAGTAATCCTTCTAAGTAACGCGTAATTTTAAATTTTCTAGGCGTTATAACTTCTAAATAAATTAAGAAAGTGAAATGATATCAATATGACTAACTCCTATTTATTTGACTTTGCATGAAGCAAAGCAAGGAGAAGAATGTCATTGGGTTTAAAGTAGATAACATGTTTGATTTTAGTTCAGAATGTTTAAATTTTAGCATTTTTTTTATAAACCAGTGATTTTAATTTTCTAGACGTTATAACTTTTAAATAGTTTCATAAACTGAAATGATAACATGAAAAACTCATATTTATTTTTATTGTTATAATGCTTGTTTTACTACGGTTTTGTTGAAATATTTGCTAACTTGATTTGCAATAACTAGTTTTTCTTAAAGAATATTTCTTATTCTGAATACGTATTATACTTTTTTCAAATAATTCTTTTCACTAATCTTCGATTATGTTATTTTAAATATTTTGTTTTAATATTGTTTTTAAGTATTTTTATTTTTATACACCAGGCACAGGTTTCACACTAAATAAACTGCACAAAAAGTTGAATAGAAACAATTAAATAAAGTTCATATTTGTGTGTGATTTTTAAAAAAATCTACGGTTTTATTTCATAACATTTAAATGTATACCCTTTAAAAATATTGTAAGTGTGCCATGATATTTTCATTTGCTTCTAGGTGAGCCGTTGCTTAAAAAGGTTGAGAAACTGGTCTAAAAGATTCAAAAGGTAGTAAGGCAACCTTATATATGAAAACATTTTCACTAAAGATTAATATCTGTTTATTTCGAAACAATTCATGAGTGCGCATGAATGTTTCTTACTTTCAAAATGGCAAGCGAAATTTGTTTTCAGAAAGTTTTAAAAATTGAAAGGACAAAGTTATACTTACGTTTTTTTGCCTGATTGTCAGGAAGAAAAGGAGGAAAAAATAAGAAGAAAAATGTTAGGAATGTATTTTTGGATATAATAAAAATTATTGAATTTATTTCTCATATAAAGTTTAAAATTGTTTAAAATCACTTTGTAAGGAGTCAACAATTGTATCCATATAATCTTTACTGTATTTATACTTTGACGAGAAACGATCATTAACATTTTAACACAAGAAAAGAAAATACGAGGGCTGATTGATAAATTAAACTCCTATCAATTCCTTTTTTCTAGGATTGCATACTAGATGAACTTTAACTTTCAGATGTTCATAACAATTTTGTCCTAGAAAAAACAACAGCCTGATGACGACATTGTGCTAATGTCGAAAGTACTCGTAATAAATGAATATGTATCAAAATGGTAATTTTCTCTCTTCTTTTAATGGGGATACTAAGAAGTTTGTCCGTGAATATGAGAGGATCCTACTGAAACTAAGAAGACAAAACTTGTCTAAATTATTCAATCAAATATGTCTCAATGAAAACAGGCTGCCAAAATATACGCAATACATACATACATATATATATATATATATGCCCAAGTATAGGATTGGTGTATACGGAATAAATTCCAATAACCAACAATTACAATTCTTAAAAGAGTGCTCAATACAGAGTAGAGCAAATATAATTATTTATTTAAAAATTATAACATAAATATGGTATAAAATCATAAATATTTATGCTATAATTTTTAAACAAATAATTATATTATATATATATATATATATATATATATATATATATATATATATATATATATATATATATATATATATATATATATATTCGGTAGCATAGCAAGCGTATCAGTTTGCAGTGGGACAATATTGCTTAATAGCATTTGTTCGTCATGATTACTACGTTAAAGTTATGTATAAAGCAGTAATCGTTGATAAAAGTTTTCGCGCCAATCAAAATTGACTGATATATAAAAGCTTACGAGCACTTAAACAATGCATCTATATAATAAGATCTAAAAGAATTTGCATTTCGATAATTCAAGACCTCATTAAAATCAGCAAATGACGGTATTGGTATGAAGCCTGAAATGCGTAGTTGTTGCATAATGTTCCATCAAACTCCGATTGGCATGATCTACATTTTTTTTTTTCCGAAAATTCATAATCAATGAAAGGTGAGTATTTTTCGTTTGACGCCAAAGTTGAAATTGATTTGAAGAAAAATACGATTGTAATATTGAAGACAAATACACCTACTTCATTTTCGTATTATTTTTTTTAACCTGTCTGGTCAAAGACTTATTTCAAAATATCCTCTTAATTCTGAAGAGAAATAAATTCCCTTTATTTTGATACTAGTTTCATTATATTCTATCACAAACTTGTTTTATAGGGTTGAAGACATTACTTATCATTTCAACCTCTCGTAATCTTGAAGAGAAATAAATTCCCTTTATTTTGATACCAGTTTCATTATATTCGATCAGAAATTTGTTTTATAGGGCTGAAGACATTATTTATCATTTCAACTCCTCGTAATCTTGGAAAGAAATAAATTCCCTTTATTTTGATACCAGTTTCATTATATTCGATCACACACTTATTTTATAGGGTTGAAGACATTACTTACCATTTCAACCCTTTGTAATCTAGAAGAGGAATAAATTTCTTTCATTTTGATACCAGTTCCATTATTCTGTCTTATCTAAAACTTGTTTTATAGGATTGGCGACCTTACTTATAAATGAACCCTTGTAATCTAGAAGAGGAATAAATTTCCTTCATTTTGATACCAGTTTCATCATTCTGTCTGGTCTAAAACTTGTTTTATAGTATTAGACACCTTACTTATCAATCAACCCACGTAATTTTGAAGAGAAATTAATATTCTTCGTTTTGATACCAGTTTCATTATTCTACTGGTATAACACTTGATTTATAGGATTGAAGACTTTACATATTAACCAATCACTCCTCATCCTTTTATTTTTAATGTAACAGCAATTTTAATTTACTTTTTCGTTTCGTTTTTTAACTTTAAATTATATTTACATAAAACAATTTAACAAAGACTGTATAGGAATATCTGCAAAATATTAAAAAGACACTTTCATCGAACGTCATTTGATATTGCATACAAATAATTACAAAATCATAACATGTTGATGTTTAATAATGATTAAAACATTAAACTTTTGACTGACCTGTTAACAATGATCATTCGAACACGAGAACAAGAATGATTTATATTCAAATAACATTTGCATCTCTGTTTAATAAACAAATTCATTCCCGACTTGAGAAAAACTTATACACATCCAACCGCTTTTAAGATAATTTCAGATTGCCAGATTATATTCATAATGTCATATTCAATTTACTTCGCATACAATCGTTTACAAAAAGATACAGGATAATTGTTTTTACCTGATGTTACCTGTAAAACCACAAACACTCTTGAGCGTATAACATTCATTGCAAACCGAAAATACCAACAATAATAATAATAGTAGAAATTATTAAAGTATTATCATTATTATTATTATCACGAGAAAGAAGAAAATATAGATAATGATGATAAATACATATATATATACATATATAAAAATATATTGGCGCCAACTGTTGGATGATAATCCATCATGGTCCACTTTTGGGTGAGCAGTCCATTATCGTTTATTTATACTAGATTTTATACGTGGGAATGGCTAATTGTTTCAGACATTTTTTTTATATTCGTATATCCGTATAAGTCCATAAAGTCTATAAAAACAAATTTAAACTAAATGGATTTAAATACTCGGATATTCGGAAAGTAATTAATTTTTAACAGAATTATTATAAAAACAAATTTAAACAAAATTTATTCAAATTCTCGGATGTTCGCAAAGTAATATCGTTTTATCATGAAGGCGATAAAAAAAAAATTAGTTAAATTTTATTCTAATATTTATGTTTTCGAAAAGTAATTGCGATTTACCAGAAAGGCTAGAAAAACAAATTTAAGTTCAATTTGTTTTATTATTCGGATGTTCGGAAATACGTAATTACGTTTTATGCTATAAAATCAAATTTAATTTAAACTTATTTTTGTTATTCTGATATCCGGAAAGTAATTACGTTTTGCCAGAAAGGCGATAAAACAAATTTAATCTAAATTTATTTAAATATTCAGATTTCTGGAAACTAATTACGTTTTACCAGAAACGATACAAAAACATATTAAAGTTAAATTTATTTAAATATTATTTATCAAAAATCTAATCACATTCATTTACATCAACTGCAGCCCAGCAGGAAGGCAAATTTTCGATTTCATCTTTAAAGAAATCTGGGATTTTCCCCAAAACAAATTGTCACCGACTGTTTTCAACTTTTTTGCTCCTGGATATCGAACCGCTTATGAAATGTTTTCACGATCGAAAGAAATGAACGATCCGTAGGTGTTAACTCTGGTGAGTATGGCTGATGTGAAAAGACGTTCTATCAAAACGACCTTAATTCTTCTTGGGCTTGTTCTTCTTGGGCTTGCTTTACTGACTGCAACTTTTATGTTTATCGAACCAGGATATATAAGACGCAAGGCTTATTTTACCCGATCTAGTTGTTGGCAATATACGCTTTCAGCGATGCTATTTCCTTGTTCTACTTACTCGTAATGGACGAAAACTTTCATATTCCGCTAGACACAAAGTAAGAACTTCTGTGGATGGGTGTCCTAGCTTTGGTGTTGACACCGGTTTCTCATTTTGTGATAGCTATTATCTTTTATTCTTTTCTGGTGACATATAAAATCCATTTTTCATCACCTCTATCAATGTGATGCAAAGGTTTCCATTCCTGGTTAAAAGGTTGTTGCAGATGGAACGTTGTATTCGGTTTTCAAGCGAAAGCCAATTAGGAACCCAAATTTTGCCTTTAAGTTCTTTTTTCCGAATTAAGCTCTGCAATTTGCTATAAAACGCACACTGTCGGATAAAAGAGATGATAAATTAATTCTAGACACAGTTTTCTACCATTTAGATTTAGTTCGTCTTTGAATGGTCTATTCATAATTAATCCGGTGAAATATGTAATAATTATTTTCCGAACACCCTAAGGTAATAAGAATTTCAAAAAGAAACTGTATAGTTATTCATTGTCGTTAGTCTAATAAGATTAGCGGTTGGCTAGAATCCAAATAGATCCTTTACGTTTCCATCTTGAAAAAAAAATGGCAACAGATGTCCATAACAAATACACGTATATTTTTGGAAAATCTATGACAAATTAATTATCCTATTTACATTAGTCGGACTGTTGTTCTCATCTTCGATGCCATATTCACGACGTTTCGGTCGCTGTACGTAAATGCTCACTTCACTTATCTGTCCCTACTTTGAGTTTCACAGAGAATATATTCACCCGCCAAGTAGCTTGATAGTATTTTTTTTTAAATTGATAATTAAATTTTACTATCAAGTCTCCTGACGAACGGATAACATTTCCTCGGAATACTGTGTAGCTACAATGAATACATGTGTAGCTACATGTAATATTGTTTGTTGCTTTTAATGCTCTATCTCTTCATATCGGGCTCTTTAATTACAGAGACTGCTCGCCTTAAAAGCGTTATCGTCCAGAAATACCCTTTTTGTGAAACACTATCTTTATTATTGTTATTAAATATAAGTATACATATGTTTATCATCATTAGCAGATTATAAAAAATATTAAGCATTCTCTAAATAATAACAATTTATTTACATTATCGTTGATTTAAAACCAGTGCGCATGAATAAATTAAAGTTGTCAATAATATCGAAATTATTCCTATCATTATACGAGGTGTGTAAGAAAAGAAACAGGACTAAAGTCACAAAAAACTTTATGCTAAATCCAAACTACAAGGTTTCCCCTTCAAAATTACCCCCTTCGAGTCTAACACAATTTCCCATCCTTCTCTGCCACGCCTCCATGCACTCATGGAAGGATTCTACCGGGATTCTTCGCAGCTCCGTCGTTGCGGCCCTCTTGATGGTTTCAATATCTGGAAAATGGATTCCTCTTAATGACCCCCTTGAGCTTGGGAAAAAAAGAGAGAAAAATCACACGGAGCCAGGTCGGTGAGTAGGAAGGTTGCAACAGCACGGCGATGCTCTTCTCGGCAAGAAAGTGCTGGATGCTCAGGGAATTTCATGGTGAAGAAGCCAGGAGTTTTCCTGCCACAGCTCTCACCTCTTTTCGCGCACAGGATCTCTTTGTAGACGTGCTGGTTGTGTTTCGGGTCCTGTGGCAAGAACTTTATGGGGACAATGCCCCTTACATCGAATAACGCGATCAACATGCGTTTGACTGCTTTGCTTTCAACTCCGGACTCTTCCACTGATAGCTTTGGCGCTTGATCTCCGAGTCGTAATCAAAGATACATTATTCATCACCGGTGATGATTCTACCTAACAAGTCTAGTTCGGTATCAAGAAGCTCGAGGATGTCCTGAAACGCCTTCATGCTCCACTCCTTCTGGACATCGTTCAGTAGCTTCGGTATCATCTTCACGCAGATGAACATTTTTTTTAAGCTTATCACCCCAAGCAAGGCTGGAAGCCGCTAGCACGCAAGGGGTTACAGAAGGTTTGGAAGAGGAGCAGATAGGAGTGGTAAAGGAGAGGATGTGGAGAAAGATAGAGGATCAATCAAGGCAAGGGGGTTACAGAAGATTTGGAGCGAGAGCCGATAGGAATGATAGGTGAAAGTATGTGGAGAAGGGAAGTGGATAGATCAAGGCAGCTGGAGATGTCGATTGACGTTACACAAATTGTTGGAGCTTGTATTTGTCAGGGAAACAGGAATAAGGAAGGAAGTTCCACAGGCGAAAAGTGCGAGACATCGCCGTGCTCGTGCACCATCACTGCTGACCCGATCCGACTACGTGTGTTTTTCCCCCAAGCTCAAGGGGGATCCGTTTTCCAGACGTAGAAACCATTAAGAGGGACGTGACGACGGAGCTGAGGAGAACCCCGGTAGAATTCTTTCAGGAGTGCATAGAGGCGTGGCTGAGAAGGAGAGAAAAGTGCGTTTGACTCAAGGTGGATAATTTCAAAGTGGAAAACTTGTAGTTTGGATATGACATATATTTTTTAGTGAATACAATCCTGTTTATTTACTGACCAACCTCATACAAACAGTTGTAATGAAAAAGGTTTATAGAAAAAATGTCGACAGAATTGATAATATTTGGTGAGCTGAAATATACGATTTTTTAATGAAAACCAAAGCAGCTACTTTAAAAAAAAAAAAAACTGGGCAAACATGGACGTTCGTGCCGGCAAAAAAAAAAAACGTCAAAAGGGCGGTGTTTCCCATGACATCGCTTTTATTTATTTATATTTTTTTGCTGGCACAAAGATCGATGTTTTCCGAAAATTGAATTCAGCTTTTTTTTTTTCTTTTTTTTCTTTTTATAGAACAGGCAAAAATCAGAACAAAAAAGAAAGCCTTATAACTAAAAACGCCCGACAGTGAGTGATCGGATAAGTACATTACTAACTTTAATACTGAAGAATTCTAATGCTTCAGGCAGTCAGTGTAAACGTTAGCAATGCTGAATGATGCGAACGCTCCCAGCGTCAAGCGTTGTACGGAATGACGTTAACAAATACAACCATAGATTTGCCAGCGTACAAATCATTATTTGTACATTGGGAGTCTCCATAACGCGTGTGAAATTTCAAAATAGGCATTTATTCTCATTTATTATTGAAATAAAACGACGTCTATAGCGTCTACACAACTGTTTTTGCCGCGGCTTGATATTCATCTGTTGTACATCAAATATATATTTAGGTATAATTTTCAAATTGTTTTCCAAATTGTCTCATATATTTAGGTAAATAATTTTAATAATAAAGAGATGTAAATTGCAATGCAATCTTTTGGTGTCATTAGTAAAATAGAACTGTGGTACGATTTTTCCGTCAATTATAAAAATTTCTTTGATTATTATTTAAAAGTCCCCACCAAATACCTTTCTTGTGTCGAATATTTTTATAAGACTTAAATGTTAGATATTCTATGATGTGCCATATGTAAATTTCTCTAATTATTTCGGCTAAAAGTTTTTAAAGAAACACCCCTTAATTTTTTGTCTCTAAAAGTCTAATTATTCAATAAATGAAGACACGTTCAAGTGACTTATCTGGTTGACCCACTCAAGATCTTCGCGTCGAAAGCTCAACCTTTATCTACACTGTTAGAAAAGAACGAACACTAATTCTAACTTTCAAATTTCAAATTCTTAACACGTTAGTTTTGTGAGAAAAGTAACAATATTTACATTTAGAACCAGTTCCCTTTTTTGTAATATCACTCTATATGGTGATTGTCATATTTTACTCAGGTGAGAGCCGCCGCCTCAGCCTACTTAACATTTGAAATGGCTTCCGTACATGGCCCCTGAAATGACGCCAGTACTCCATTTCGTAGGTATCAGGCATATACGATAGATAAACTCTGCATCATCGATTGATTTGATTAGATCTGAATGGCCTACAACTCTCCTGTGTACATCCGGGTGCTTTATGATCTGCAATCATTGTTGCAGACAACACAGGTTTCGTTAGCAGGACGATGAGGCATGTTTGCATCGTTGACTTGTTTCTGTTTGTTAAAATGAACTTTCACCTGGATTACATAACCTGTCTGCACACCACATTTCTGTGACTACATATTAGTTGGCAAAACAAAATGAGTGCCTCTTCGGAGATCATGGTTGATTTGAGCACACCTGAGATATTGGATCTCTCCTTTATAAAGTGGCTCCACACTGTACGATTCAAAGTTAGTTCTCCTGCACATCCATTTTAAAAGAATTCATATTAGCCTTCAGATTATCTTTTAACCTCTATCTAGGCTAATGTAGCGAAAAATTTCCATACTTCAGTTTCCCGTTGAAAAGTTGTTTGGGAATCTTTTTAACCCATTATCACAACGTTTTCTTCCCAGCAATACATAAATAATGGCTGGCCAATCGTATCCATCTATTCGAATGGCTAACCAATCCCTTTAAATTCAATTTAGAAAGATAGATTTTTTAAAGTTTCGATGTGAAAAACTATACTGGCTTAATATTGACGTCAAAATAACGGTATATTTTGTTTCTTTTTTTGACACTTTAAAAGAAGATCAGTGTCTTTCCGATGGCGAATTATTCTAAAACTTTATATATATTAATATATATATATATATATATATATATATATATATATATAAGAGTTATTCGTTCTTTGTCTCTGCACTTACATGTGGGTTTGATTTGTACGCGTGGTTTGTTGGTTATTTTTCTGTTATGCTTTTTTATTATTTGTTTCATGTTCTCGATGCAACTGTAGCTGATTTTTACTGTGTTTTTATTGAATGTCTTGTGGAGAGTGCTTGATGCTGGAGAGGAAATATTTGTGTATGAATTTAATGAATATTTTCCGGTTTTTGTTATACGGTGGTAAATCATATATATATATATATATATATATATATATATATATTTTAAACAGAATGAACACTCTTTGTCAATTGATTTTCATATATATATATATATATATATATATATATATATATATATATATATATAATCAAATGGATAAATATAGGTAAATATACGAGCAAGCATTCGTATACAAATATATATATATATATATATATATATTTTAGGACATTTTTTATGTTTATACGTTCTATAAATATATATATATATATATATATATATATATATATATATATATATATATATATATATACCTTATAGTGTAAGAAAAACAGTGCTCCATGTTAAATAACAGAGCTATTTAATATATTAAAAATATATATAATACCTTACATTGATTGCACAACTCGGAGTTTTCTACTGATTGCAATCGTCAGGACCGGACGATTGCAGTCAGTATGATGTATATTTTAAATATATATGTATATACATATATATATATATATATATATATATATGTGTGTGTGTGTGTGTGTGTGTGTGTGTGTGTGTGTGTGTGTGTGTGTGTGTGTGTATTAATGTAAGGTGGAATACGTGAAAACCAGTTGCATGTTTAATTCGTTTTTATTTCCTTGTTAAACTTTCTCGCCTCTCACGCGGGCATTATCAAAACATAACGAATGAAAATGTTCGCATGGAAGGAACGGTGATTTTTTTTATTGTACCTGGTTTATAATATATGATTTAAAATAAAATAATCAAAGAATTATCACCTGACTTCAAGTTTCGCAGAAATTACTCTAATCAGGTGTAAGAGAAACCCTTTAAATGTATTAACATATGTCTTATGTATTTGATGTACAGCAGTTATGAAAGAGAAGAATATATTATTAAAAAAATATTTTTTTAAATCGTTCCTGCAAAGGAACAAAATGAAAAAGAAAAATCATCATTAGCATGTTGGTATTTGTAAGGCGAAGAAAGAAAAGAAAATTAATTTTGATTATAGTCTAGCAGCGAACATGAATTTCGACAAAGAAGCGTCTCATTGCTACGCAGGGATTAGCAACCAAATGTCGAAATACAAAATGTCGTCACAAACACGGATACCGGCAGTTGCTAACTTAACCCTGCGATTTCAAGGCACCTCGCAGCAGCGTCAGCGTTAGCAACCCTTTGGCCGGTAGGGTGTTTTAATTCTTTCGCCTAGAATCATGACGACCGACGATAGAGCCTTCTGTCTCAGCGTTCCGACTCTGGTTGCTAACAACGGCGCCAGAGGGAGCTAGTCCTCTTCGCAACAAATGCAACCTTCGTGCGCTGTTGCATGTGCTGCGGTCGATAGGCGAAGTACACACAGTAACAGTGAAACAACGACAAGTCTATAAAGAAAAAAATATTTTTCAAAGCACAGAGAACGTGGTACCTGAATGGCACGCAAAGACAATGTACTGGCTACACAAACATCAAGTTACTACGCTCTGCAGAAAGAAAATATTTAGGTAGAATAGCTGTGGAAACGCAAACTTGTATTTTATATAATGCGCACGTTTTCTTTTTTTTACTGTCGATTTGATCCAGAGATTTCAGATTTCGATTCCATCCTATTTTATTCTCTATATCAAATTCGGCATTTTTATTTTTATTCTTTTAAATATGGACCAACATTATCTAGCTATCTAGAAAGTCGTTCTTAAAGATCAGATATAATTTTCTTATTATAAACTAATAAACCGGAAGGTTTACATGTCGTATACAAAGGAAATTTATTTCCGAAAAAGCATTTAATGTTGACAATGTTTCCGATAAGATTTTTGCTTTTAAACACTTCAGTCAACATGCATTCGTGCAACAGGAGGAGAGAGTGTAGCTTCATTTGATACAAACAGATCAGCTTGGGCAGGGTTAGGATTGTCACGATGGGAAACACTCTATCCATATCATCAATTAGTACATAAGAAATGCGTTTATCATTATGGGGACTGGAAAAGCGGGAAAAGTGCCCAAAAAGAAACCTTATCAGACCCTACTGGCTTAAAAGTGAGTGCGCGTGTAGAACAGTGTAGGGGTTATTGGCGGATAAGTGTAACTGGTAAATTTCAGCCGAGTATATTATGATGTAGGAATAGCGTCTCGGAAGGAGAAGTCCGTTCTCCGGTGTTCGAATTCTAGTTGAGTTCATTACATGCTCTTGAGGAAGATATGAATTCATGTCTTCTTCAAAATCACTTAAATAGCAGGGTAAACCGGACTCTCTAGCCGGTGCTGACAACCAGTCTAGGAGAAGTCCAACTCTGAATTCTGAACCGTAACAATTGTCTATAGTCCCAAGACAATGTATATATCTTCCAGATGCTATTACGTACGTCTGAACTCCTGGTATATCAGCAGAATATTGCCAGTGTCATAAACATCATGGCTCGTTGTACTGAAGTGCTTACCAAGGCGAAAGATGGCCATATAAAGACTAGTTTGTATTGAAATTAATTAAAAAATAAACAGCTTTTAATAAATTTGATGCCTTGAAGGAAGTATTGTCATTTATCTTTATTGGGATATATGTTAAGAATGTTGGGTGTTCTTCAACTTTTGGCCACGACTACATATATACACACATATATACACACACACACATATATATATATATATATATATATAATAACTCAAGATAATAATATATATATAATAACTCAAGAAAAAAATCTTAAATTTCGATTATAATTTATTTCGTGAATATTTTTATATTCATCTCTTCAGACCGTTTATTCAGGATATTTATTAAGAATCTTTGGTCTGAAGAGAAGAATATAAAAGTATTCACGAAATAAATTATAATCGAAATGGATCGTTAAGGTTTTTTCTTGAGTTATTATTATTATTATTATTATTATTATTATTATTATTATTATTATTATTATTATTATGCTCTGTAGTTTATATCGAGCTCTCTTTGTATTAATAACCTCCCTGGAATTTTCCCTATCAGTCACAAATTGGCATTATTATTATTATTATATTATTATTATTATTATTATTATTATGTGTGTGTGTGTGTGTGTGTGTGTGTGTGTGTGTGTGTGTGTGTGTGTGTGTATTTAGGCAACAATCCTTCTTTCATGCACATTTCATTGAATACGACAGACAAGGTGTTTTGATTTAGTTTCTTATACAATTTCTCATATGATCTAATAATTTGTTTTCTTTTCAGATGATAAATTACAGAAAAACTGTCCGCTTGTTCTTTTTATCCGAGCGCTTTCGCCTATACATTTAGCCATTTTCAGGGCTGAAATATATTAACTCTTACGAAGAAATGGTTTGTTGCGTGTATGTATTTATATAATGTTTTCATTTTCAAACACGGTCAAGATATTGGGTACATGTTCATAGTTGATATCATTGAGTGTTGCTTTTTGGGGTTTTTTTGACAATATCTTGACCGTGTGTTGAAAATGAAAACATTATATAAATACATACATAAAACAAACTATTTTTTGTTAACAGTTAATATATTTCAACCTTGAAAATGGCTAAATGTATAGCCGAAAGCGCTCGGATAAAAAAAGGACAATCGGACAGTTTTTATATAACTTATCATCTGAAAAGAAAAAAAATTATTAGGTCACATGAGAAATTGCATAAAAAACTAAATCAAAGCACCTTGTCTGTCGTATTCATTGAAATGTGCATATATATATATATATATATATATATATATATATATATATATATATATATATATATATATATTAGCTTATTATTCACAGGAAATAAATGTTAAAAGTATATTTGTTATCATTAAACTCTAGTCGGGAAACAAGAGTTGAATTCCAAACCAACAAAGCTATCATTGAGGTGGTTTGGCAGACGAATATTCATATTCCAGTCCTCAATTGACATTAGCTTTGTTCACAGGAATAAATAACGGCAATTTACGAAGTTTATTTTTGGTTTTCTGAAATTCAGTCCCGCTCTCAGGGAAAAGTAAGTTTAGAACAGACCAGCATGATAAAGGATGTGTGCAAGGCGAAAAGAATAGATCTACATATCGACAAAGCTTTGGATGGAGTGCTTTTTAGAAGGTTATCTATATACTTGTGATTATTTTATAAATTGCGTGAGTAGAAGATGCTTTTCCATTTCTAAGGGTACTGTTCAGTCATCAATCATCAGGCTCATAACCTTTTGTTAGTCTCCAGTGATATATAACACATTGCAATCATAGAGGCCGTGTACAAGTATTACCACACGGGGGTTATTAGTTTAGTCTATCACTCACTTTTAGATATAGCAGTCGGTATTAGGGGAAAAAATGAAAATATCGTCTATTGTCAATAAAAATATATAAATTGTCAAAAACTTGGAACAAGGTCACAAACATGGAACACAAATTTAGGGCTGAATTGACTACCCCGACCCGCAAGACAACCTACCTAACAGGTTCTCCCTAAAAATGAAGCCTTGGGGATAGACCATCGATTTAGAGCCAATGTAGTAATGTGGAGGAACGATGGGGTAACGGTTAGCGGATCGGATTGAAAAATTGAACAGCTTACTTCGAATTCCAGACAAGTTTATTACATCGACTTTGGAAAATTATTAATCCGTTTCTTCTCCCTGCAGCTATGGGTTAAATAGCAGGACAGACTGGGTCCTATAGCCTTGGGTGGCAACCTGTCTAGGAGAAGGGATCTCTGAATCCACACCGGATTGCAGTAAAAGTGTGCATTCATGAGGCTGCGGACCACTTGTGAATCCAAATTTCCACTGAAACTCCTATTTCGAAATAAATATGACCGCTGCTATGCTTGGTCGGATTTCGTTTGGATGCAGCGTCCAAAGGAGTCCAAAGTCCCTTAGGGAACGAGAGGAACTAACTAGTATACTATTATTATTATAAAAACAAATTATATAATAAACGAATGATTAAATTTGATATTATAATGAAATGACATAATAGGGGGTTACTGAAAAGTTCACCGTTCGCACCAATTTCCAAAATATTTTTTCAATTTTTAGTTTTTGGCTTGAGCCGAAAAATATTTACACCCTCGCATATATATATATATATATATATATATATATATATATATATATATGTATGTGTGTGTATATATATATATATATATATATATAGATATATATATATATATATATATATATATATATGTTTGCGTGAGCTGCAATGCGTGAACGTCCGTGTATGTATGTCTGCGTACGTATGAGTGGCGTTCCAACGACAATTTTTCCTCCGACTACCATAAAAAATATCCATATACGCAATCATATATAAATCGAAGTTATATATATATATATATATATATATATATATATATATATATATATATATATATGTGTGTGTGTGTGTGTGTGTGTGTGTGTGTGTGTGTGTGTGTGTGTTTTATCGCTACGGTACATTCAATTTCATTTTAAATAATATAATTCATTTTTCAAATACTGAAACATATATGCAAAAGCACACACATATGCATACATACAAATTCATATATATATATATATATATATATATATATATATATATATATATATATAGTAATAAATTAAATGCTCCCTTATCTTGTCTTAATCTGAGTTTCGAGGAGATTACATCCACTCTTCAGGAGACCTGATTGTAAAAGAGTTGATATAAATGGATAATTGGTTTGTAGAGCATTAGTAGTGAATTTCATCCTAAATCAGTGCCACATTTGATCCATATATTTGTGACCTTATACCAAGACTGGGTTACGTATTGTAAAATATTATACTTATCAAATGCTTCGGTTACATGTCCAAACAGCATTTTTCTACGTTTAAACCAGACACTAATAAATAAATAACGTATCTCAAAGCAAACTCTTCATCGCTAAGCAAAATTTGAAATTTTCAAAATCGCGCCTACCCTCTCTGTAGTCTGTTACTTTTATGTGCCCACCTCAAGAAAGATCTATTTGCCTCACAACTAACAGAGCTGAGAACGGAATCATTGATACGAGTTCAAATTCCGGTTGAGGCAGTTCGTGTTCATTCTGCAATAATGCCTTTGAGAAAGAAATTAATGCATTTATCCTCCAGCTAAGGGTTAAATAGCTTTGTTTGGAATCCTGAAACTCAAAAAATATCTAGTTAGAAGCCAAGAGGAACCTGTTCCAATATTTTTCGCAAGAGGCAATGCACAGTTGAAGTTGTAGAGAGCCACAATCACCTCCGTACTGAAATAGCAGGCACATCTGGGCTCCCTAGCCTTGGTTGGTAACCAGTCTAAGAGAAAGACAACACTGAATTCAAAACCATCCAAGAGGCAAAGAGAAGTCATTCCGCTATCTTTCGCAAGAAACAATACACGGTTGAAATTGTGGAGAGCTATGATCGCCTCTATCCCGAAATGCAGAGAAGTCTGGGTTCTCTAGCCTTGGCTGCTAACCAGTCTAGGAGAAAGGAAAAAGTGAATTCAAAATCATGGAAAGGGCAATGGTAAACCACTTAAATATCTTTCCCAAAGGCAATGCACAGTTGAAGTTGTGGATAGCCATGATGGCCTCTGTATCGAAATAGCAGAGATGCCTGGGCTCTGGTTGGTAACCAGTCTAGACGAAGGATAAGTCTGATTTTGTAAAACAGGGGAGGCCATCAGGATGATTCCCCCACTATCTTTCCTAAGAACAAACGTGTCAATACACAGTTTACTGAGATTTAAGAAAAATGGAGCTTAGGGAGAGCCATGATCGTCAACCTCGTGAAGAGACATGATAGTAAAAATAAAATAGATGCTAACTCCAGTCAATGTTTTTGAGCGTCATGGATATTTTTTCGTATTTAAAACTGTAGCTTTTGGCTATTCATTCACTAAATACTCAAAGTCAACCGTCAAGAAAATTAATTTAGACGTCGTTATGGTTAAAGAGTTGGGCGTCGCGTGTCAGCGGTTCAATTCCCGTGCTAATCTGTTTTGCATTCCGTTAAGGTTCTTTAGCGCTGTTTCGTGGTTGTCCTGTAACTTACCTTCAAAGTTAAGGTTGATGGTGGCTGTTGATTCTCCGGCGGTGTTTTTAGCGATGGCTTTATATAAGCCGCCATCAGCAAGCCCTATCTTAGTAATTTCTAACGATATAGTATGGCTTTTGCCCAGTGATTTGTGAAACATTTTCATCCTTTCACTCGCGGTGATAATTGTGTTTCCCAACTGCCAAGAAATCTCTGGCTTAGGGTCGCCAGTCAGTTTACATTCTATGATAAGTTTATCGCCCAGCTGGCGTATTGCGGGTTTGCCGGTGAACATGGGTTTGCCTTTAGCGGCGTCCGCTGCAGAACCTAAAACACATAAATGACAAACAACAAAACTGACAAAGACAAGGATGGTTAAAGTAACAAATGGACAAGTTGGTGTGAAGACACCTGAGCAGGTGAAGAGCTGCGAGGGGTTTCAAATTACATTGAAAGGAAAAAGAAGAGATTTTAAAAAAATGACAAAATGACACAAATCAAAAATATTCCAACTGCCGACTCGTACGATAAAATGTCGGAAATATTCTGCATTCCCATTGATAATTTGCGTTCATATTAGATTAAATAAAGATGGTAGCTATAGACTCCGAAAAGACCCAACGAAAGAGTGCATTTAAAAAAATTGTGTAATAAAGGCTTACTTTGTACTTATAGCTAATAAAAGGCTTACTTTGTACTTATAGCTATATATAACTCGTAGCTAAATAGTAAAGTACCCATACTTGAGAGTGGGGTTTTAGTTTTAAAACGGAATACCGGTTAGATTCTTATCAAGAATTAAATTTTCTTTAATAAAACTTTTGATTCAGACCGGTAGATCACCATTTAAAAAATACGGACGTCTACTCAAACATGTCATCCCACTAAATGTAACGTTTATAAGAAGAAATAATGTCCCAAAGAAATATCAGAATGGCCTAAATCGAATAACTGAACACGATTCTACATTGAGGGCTTCCATAACCTAATTTCTAAGGCATACTTGGCTTAAAAGTGGATTCCTTGATTGAAAAAAGGAACACGGGTTGCGTATTTTTTTAAAGGACTCGACGATCTCTAAAGCCGTAGATAGTAATTTCACGATTATTTTTTTTTTAAATATTAGAAAAACAAGGGACACAGTAAGTATTCTACCAGTATTATAATAATGGTTCTAGGACAGCCATGGGCAAACTGCGACCTGTGGGCCACATGTGTCCCTTTTCGTCTTATGAATGGCACGCCTAATTTAATGATGAAAATAACGTTTATTAAGATTTTACGTTTTCTTTCATTCTCACTTGTTCATTCACATTCTCTCTCACGGAAAGTGGATGAGAGAAGCTGGTGTCAAAGATAAATAAGTATTAAATGCCCAAGTAACCGTCATTATTAATGTTTGTTGCGTTGTAGGCAGAGTGTAACTAAACCACACACATAATAATGACCAAGTCCGATTTTTCATGAATTTGTAGCTTTTCGTTGAAAGTAACGTTTTCAGCATTTTAGACTATTGGCAATTTTCATGAGGAAAGATCATACGTGTAAAAATGTTTAGCTTTAGAAACGAGAAATGTTCAAATGACTTTTTTTCTCTGGAAAATAAATATATTTTTTTTTTATTTTAAAATGTATTTTCAAATGAATAAATAAGAAAAAAATTACAAGCAACAGCATGCGTTAATCACGTTGCACCAATTACGAAATTTTCAAATTTTAAATTGTGGAAAAATATTTTCTCCGAGTAAAAGATATCATTCTCCCCCCCCCTCCATTTCTAAGGCAGATTGGCACACGTATGATCTTCTGTAGTGAAAATTTTCGCTTTACTTTTAACGAAAAGTTACTTTGAATGTTTTTTAGTAGTACGACCCGTTTTATGATGAGCCATATCTCATGCGGCCCACTAGTCGGAAAATGTTGCCCATGTCTGTTCTAGGATACATTTAATATTATAATTCATTTAATTCATTAAAATCATTTTTAATATTTATATTTTCGTAATTGTTATTATAATACATTTATTAGAATTTTAGTTTTTTAATAAATAATAATAATAAACGTTTTACCAGTAAAGAGGAGTGTGAATGGCTGGGGAAAACAGTTGAACATGTGAGTGCTTGATATGTTTTTATTGACATGTTTTTATTGACATGTTTATTATTGACATGTTTATTATTGATATGTTTATTATTGATATGTTTTATTGATACGTTGACTATTGATACGTTTACTATTGATATGTTTATTATTGATTTGTTTATTATTGATATGTTTATTATTGATATGTTTATTATTGATACGTTGACTATTGATACGTTTACTATTGATATGTTTACTATTGATATGTTTATTATTTATGTTTACTATTGATGCTTTTATTGACATGTTTATTATTGACATGTTTATTATTGATATGTTTATTATTGATATGTTTATTATTGATATGTTTATTATTGATAAGTTTATTATTTATGTTTAATATTGATGTTTACTATTGATGCTTTTATTGATATGTTTATTATTGACATGTTTATTATTGACATGCTTACTATTGATAAGTTTATTATTGATATGTATACTATTGATATGTTTATTATTGATATGTTTGTATAATCAATACAATACAATACAATCACAGGTTTTGTTTATCAATAATGTATACCTACTTTTGCACTCCCTGTATAAATTTTAAAATGATAACTAATAATTTAGATAAATCGTTTAACAATACATCTGTTTCCCGCTCATGATAATCAAAGATGGATTGCAAGTTTACGAACAAATCACGTTGAAACACCTGTTCCCGTTAGATAACCGAAATTAAGCAACGTCGAGCCTAGTCAGTACCTAGATGGGTGACCGCTTCGGAATACCAGGTACTGTAAGCTTGGATGTGCGGGTGGTGTAATGTTTAATCGCTCGGAATTATTGGTCGGTGATCCGAGTTCTAATTCCGATCAGGAATTCACTTGTGCAGATACCCTTGGGAAAGCGATGAATCCATCTCTTCTACCTCAAGCTATGAGTTAATTTGTAAAGGCCTTGTATCACTAATCTATTATTATCTCAAAAAATTCTAACAATCTAAACATATTTCCTGGCTTTAAATAACCTGAAACCAACCATAATCAAAAACAGATTTCGTTAAAAACAAAGCAAAGAGTGCTGAACTGTTATGCTGGACAATCTACCCACAGATGAAACTAAACTGGAAGTTACAGAAATGTGGCTCTACAGAAGGATACTGAGAATTCCATAAAGGGAGAAAATAAGCAACGAGGAATTCTTAAGGAAAATAGGAACAAAAATACATATTCAGATTTAAAACAGTTAGAAATAAGGAAGAAGGAGGGCGTGGAAAACATGAGCCTCACAGGGCATATCAAGGGCAAGATGGACAGGGAAAGTCATATACCT
The DNA here is from genome assembly GCA_964036315.1 of Acanthosepion esculentum. NCBI lineage: Eukaryota > Metazoa > Mollusca > Cephalopoda > Sepiida > Sepiidae > Acanthosepion > Acanthosepion esculentum. The sequence continues at coordinate 58,038,085 of OZ038484.1, read as the reverse complement.
GAATAGATGGCGTAACGGGGTGCTTTTCAAAGAGATTACAAGGTATAGAGATAGAGGCTAGAGAAGAGACTTGTTTTGCTGTAATGGCTTCTCGTAGCTGAATAGTAAAGCATGCATGGCCTGAAGGTAGTTTCTTAGTTTAAAAGTTTGACCGCCTCTGTCTAAAAGCGACACGGCTCATAAAAGAAGAAAAAGAATGAAAGAAAGAAAGAAAATTACTCTTTTTATTTTCATTATTCGTGGAGAGTTTGTCCGACTTTAATAGACATTACTCAATGGCACTCATTACAAGTGACTCCCAACGCATGCGCCATACCTACCATCTCTTAGTAACGCAACTAATCAAGGAAAGTTTTTATTAAAACGACTGTATTTAGGGTTGGTATATTTTTGAGTGATGTCATTTTGGTAGTAAAGTAACAGAAATGAAAAAGTTGAGCGAGAAAAAAAAAAAACTAACATGAAACCAATAAATAACAAATATGGGAACATATAAAAATGACACTGAAAACGAGGTTGAGAAAATCAAACGTGAAAACAAATGCTAACAAATTCAAAGATAAAAGAAAATGCATAACATGACAACAATGAAAATCGTAAATCATGAAGAAATAATCAAAGCATTAACAAAAAAAAAAGTATGTAGCTAACCACGTGACTTAAATCGAATTATTTTAGTAAAAGGTTAAATTGCAATTCAAATTTATACCACTTTCACTAAGCCAGGTTGAATAATAACTCCCCTGACAAAGGTGACAGGCAATAATTTCTGCCTGAATTTTTGTTTTTTTTCTGTGAATTTCGGGTTATCCTTATTTACATTATTGACACACGAACTATTGACCTAACCTTTGTTGTCGTTATCTGCCAATCAACGTAGATTAAATTACGGGTTCAGTTCGGAATTCCGTGTACAACGATATACACTTGAGGAAGGCCGGCGGGCACAACTGCCGAAAGGTTGTTAATAACAACAAAGATGGGACAAATAGTCCGAATATAAGTAATATAAATAATTGACAGGCAATGCTGATTTTTTTAAAAAATGGGTATCATATTTGTGATGTATATAAACATACGCAATTATATACGTGCACACAGAGAACAGATACAAAGAAAACAAAAAAGTGAATATATATATATATTGGTTATCCAATGAAATGCACCGAAACGAAGTTGCATCTTTGTAGTGAGTAAATGTTATATATATATATATATATATATATGTGTGTGTGTGTGTGTGTGTATATATATATATATATATATATATACTTAGTTGCGATCCACAGACAGTCTGAGGATCGCAAAAGAGTGAAATCTAGGGTTACAAACTCATATCCATACAACTAAGTATGTTAGCTCTATCATTGATATTGAGCGCTTTCCAATAAGTACCGCGCATATATAATATATATATATATATATATATATATATACATATATATATATATAAATCACACATACGCATATATATATATATATATATATATATATATATATATATATATATAATATATATATATATATTAGGAGTACGAAGTATGGCAACGAGGAAAAATTTTGGGTGTGAAACTCCATCCTTTAGGACTTCATCGGACTAAGTTTATGTTTACGCTGATGCGAGTACGCATGCGCACGAACGAGAGAGGCTGAGAATTTTTAATTTAAAACTATTTTTTCTATGTGTTTTGTGTATATCATCAATTAAGTTCTTGTTCTTTTTATTTATAGAAGAATCCCGCGATTAACGCGTTTTCGATTAATGCGCTAAAACCTTTATATACCAAAATTCGATTAGTACATACATGATACTTGATTGATATGGTAAAACATTCTTCTCTTTAACCATCATAATTGAAAAGTGATTTTGTTATAGTTACCGATTAATGAAACCATTTTCCAAAATTTAAAAATGAAAAAATGAGTAACAATTTTATTTGTCAAGTATTACGTTATCAAAGTAATTACATTAGTGTAAAAAAAATAGATGGTTATGACTAGATAAATTTTATAATATAAGCCGGTAATAAAAATACATATTTGAATATTTGTCGCTATTAAAACATTCTGAATATTTTTTCATGGTTATTTTGAAGGTCTTAAAAAGAATTTTCTGATTTTTTTGTTTAAAAACTTGGGTGATTTAAATTAGATTCTTAAATTTACGTTTATTAAAAAATATCGAAATATATAAGCTGTATGCATTTACTATGGAAAGATTATAAAGAATAGGTTAAAATACTAATATTTATGATATGTTTGGGAAATCTGAAGGGGCAATTTCTCAGTACCGCCAATTATATGAAGAACAGAAGAATACCGTGCGGCAAACAATTCTAAATATGTTTTCATAGAAAAAAAATCAGATTAATAAACATTAATTTATAACATTTTTATTGTATCTTATGTGTATCTATATTTTAAAATACGAAAATTAGAAATTAATTGTGAATGAGACTAAAATTTGAGATACAAATTGCATCATTTCCTATAAGTTATTATATTCCATTAATGCGTTGTCGATTAATGCGTATCTTTTAATGAACCCATTAGTCACACTAATTGAGGGATTCCTGTATGTCCATCAAATATCCCACATTCTGATAATAGAAGATCTGCTAACAATGGTGAAACGTTGTAAGAATCTGAGTTCCAAATTTACTGTTGATGATCTAGCGATTAAAGCACTTAATTCTCTAATCAAATGAGAAAACAATTTACTAAGACGATAATACTTTGAAAGTTCTTAATCGCTAGATTATCCACAGTAAATCTGCGTCCAGGTTCTTAAAAATGTTTCTCCATTGTTGGCTGATCTTCCATTATCCCAGTGTGGGATATTTAATAACAAAAGTGATGGCAATATAAACGAAAAGAAAAAAAAATGAAATCGGCTGGATAGAAACAAAAATTCAAATTTTAAATTCCCAACATCTCTGCTTGGTGCGCATGTGCAGTCGCATCAACGGAAGCATAAACTTAGTTCGATGAAATCCCAAAGGACGAAACGCGTCCCACGAAAACTTGATATATAAAAGAATTATATATCGTTATCTCCCATATATACACCGGGTGTAAAATCGAAATTGTCCAAATTGTGTAAAAGCAAAATTGTCCATTTGTTAGATTAAGCACTGTACCGTTGTATCTTAGAAATGATTAAAGATATCTTACTGGAATTCTCCGACGTTTTTATAACACTACTGGCCTCTATCTTAAACAATAGGAATGTATAATTAATCTCCAAGCTTAACAGAAGATTCGTGATGAAATCGATCATAAATGAAAAAGGCATGTTCATCATTAATTAATCATAGCTAAGGGTCGGAAGCTCACGAATGATTGAAATTAATTTCAAATATATATATATATTATTCCAGGATCATTTTTCAACTTATTCAAGATGATCTTCTCCCTCTCTAACCTTCTAAATTTCTGTCCTGGAGTAACAAGGTGTCTCACAGGTTTCACGTACGATTTCCTTTTTAAATCTTCTTTCACTGCTCTTTGGACTGTCATAGCTGAAACTCCTCTCTTGCGTGCCAAGGGTCTTATGGATTGGGTTGGATCTTTTATAATTGATCTCTTTAATTCTAAGTTGAAATGATGATCCCTATTCCTGTTGTGACCTCCTGATTCAGTTTTCCTCTCTACTGTTCCCTATTTTTAAAACTTATTCCCCGTTCCCTTGATGGTTCTTGAATTAACTTTGAAGATGGAAGCCAGAGTATGAATGTTTGTAGCATTACTAAGGCCTGAATGATTTTTTTTCTCTTACCATTGCTCATTTGGGAAGACAGCGTGTCTGACAGAAAACAATTTTAACCTGTTCTCTTTCTAGATGAATAATGGTTTTTCAATTATTCTTACGACAAATGGTGTCAAGATGGCTACAGGTTTTATCTGAAAATCTGGAAAAAAATTAACTCAATTAATTTAATATTTTTTTTTTTTAGATATTAAACATTTTTTGGGGGGGATGGACAGTTATACTGTTACACGATTAGGGCATTTTTTCCTCTTATACCCGGTATATATATATATATATATATATATATATATATATATATATATATATATATATATATATATATATATATATATATAAAGTTTTAACGAACTTTGTTTCGTTAAAGGATGGTCAGACTATGGGACATCGGTGCGGAAACCGAAATCAGCAAGCTGAGTTCAAATTCCATTCTAGGCTACTGCATTTGCTTTCGCACAAATATTCTTTGGAAAGGCATGAGTTCATCTTTCCTTCCATCTCTTAACTATGAATTAAATTCCAGAGTAGACTAGGCGCTCACGGTCCTTGGATGACATCCGGTCTATGAGAAGGAAAACTACTCCACTATTTTTCCCCAAGAAGGTATGGCAATTCACAGATAATAAAGAAAAGAAAGTTGTGCGGAGCCATGCTCACCTATAGGACCTGAGCATTAAAAATATCTTTATATAATAGTTTTTATTCGAATGTAGTTTATAATTGATTCAAAACTATAGAAATGCAAGTACATGGTTAGCTACAAAAGGAATTGAATTCATTTTGACTAAAGAAAAAGAAAAAATATAACGTGTGAGCCTCTTAGAACATTCACCATTGTTGATTAAGTCCAACCGGAAAAGGATAATCAAACCGGAAATAGAATTCGGGACAATTTTCAAAAAACACCCATTGGTCTGTCACTTCTCGTTTTATGTATGAATAGGAATTTGATTAGAACACATTTTGGTAATCTGCTTACAATATACCGGAAATAAAGTTTCTTTTAAATTTTCCTTTTATTTTTTTTTTGGGGGGGGGTAATTAACAGGATGAATTGGGACCTATAGTCTTGGTTAGCAATCGATCTCGAAGAAGAACTATTCTGAATTCAGAACTGTAAAGTAGTCAATGGGAAACCATTCTATTTACTTTCCCGGTAAGAATCAAAAACAGTTTACGAATATTAAAGAAAAAGGAAGCTGCGGAGAGCTATGATTGTATACAACCTAACGGGATATGGAATTTAAAAAGAGAGGGACCTTTGGATGTAGAAGCGGTGCAGCTATGTGGTAAATGATTTTTATAAATACTCAATTATGGTCCGCCCTGTTTCCACTGCGGTTCAGTGCACACTGCCCAGTACAGGGATTGAACTCATAATTACGGAGCAGTACAAAAAAAATAAAAACTAGGTGATATCTCTAGATATGGACAGTGGAACGACAACAGTCGATTAAATAAAGAACAGTTAGCTTAAATAAAGGGTTCAGTTCAAAATTCCCTATAAGTTACCCATATCGATATACTCTTGGTGAAGGCCGAAGGGTACAACGGCCGAAACGTTGGGATAACAACGACAAAGATCAGGACAATAGTCCGAATATAAATAGTGTAAATAATGATAAATTCTCATCCCAGAAATTCAGACAGAAATGCTATATACAAATTAGGATAATGGATGCAGGACTGAGTTTTACTCAAAATCTATTAGTAGCCCGCTTTCCCCTAATAATTTGAGGATTTTATTACATATTGATTAATGGTTTTTAAAATGCGCTCACGTCTCTAACGAATGTAACAGAACATCTAGGTTTAAAGTCGGTTTAACAGTAATACTATGGAAAATTGGTGAAGAACTCGCAACACCAATTTTTTGAACACCAGACCGTTCCCAAAGGAGAAATAATTCCTGGACGGGTGGCCCCTGGTGTGTGAGTTTAATATTATTTTCAAACTACCCATCCAAAGCCAGGTGAATATATTGATAAGTGTAGTGATTGATTAGGTGGCGTAGAAGTGAAAGAAAATATTTGTTTAGTGAGAGGTGAGTAGGCAGCCATGTTGGTTGGAAACAATACGACAAATCCAGTCGCAAATAAATCGTTTTCTTTTGTTGTTTTTATTTGTTGTCTTATAATTCAATAAAAGTAGGGAAGGACCAGAATTTATGGCAATGGGAATATTTAAGAGACTCAAATAAATAAACAAAAGAGGGACAAAAATATGAAACAAATATTCTGAAATATTTAAATAAAAACAAAATGAAATGAAATAAAATCGAAACTAATAAAGAAAGGAACATCAACCAAACCCCAGCCAGAGTTGCCAACTTAATCAAGTTAAAGATATTAACAATATATATATATACATATATATATATATATATATTACATAAGGTGTATTTTGACAGTAAGAATTCTCTCAAACATGTTGAATAATATGGACAAAACCTGTGTCATTTTTTTTTTATCAAATCTTGCAAATATCTGAATTTATTAAAGAAATGCAGCTGACATTAAATAAAGTGTCTTTCTCCACAGGGGACCGTATTTAATGTATTTAATATAAACATTTTAACAAACACGGACACACACATCAAAATTTAAGTTTGTCCATTTATATGATGTCACCTTGAGTGACATGAAATTGGTTCCATTAAACGTGAGGAGACTGGAATTAAAACCCAGTTGCGTATCCATACACAGAATGAAAGTACTCGGGAAAAATAATATAAAATAATATATATAAAAGTACTCTGGAAAAATAATATAAAATAATATAATAATGTCCATATTATTTAACAAAACATGCTTTATATATATATATATATATATATATATATATATATATATATATATATATATATATATATATTAATTTTTGTTTAATTCCTATTGTTGTACAATAGAATTGAAAATGACAGTGTTTTTTTTAGCTCCCAGATTAAAAAGAAACCAAACAGAAAGAGCTAAATAGAAAACTACCCACTTCAATAAGGGCCGGTTGGCAACCCTAACCCTAACATCTTGAAACATTTCAGAAAATAAGGCCTTTCGAAGGCGATATTGTTTGTCTAAAGTTTTTTTATTTATTGAAATAGCCGGCATTTACGTGCATAGAAACAAGTGCTTTGGAATGCTTTAAATAATGAAAGAAAAAACATGTTTAACTAACGAGGGGAAATATAATATCGTTATATTGAATAGAAATTTATTATAACCCAGAATGAATTATAAAATTTAACTTTCCCATACCCATAATGTAGCTTCCCTTTTCTACAAATATACTTTCATGGTAATTGTTCGGATGAACTCTTCGCTCTGGTACCTAGACTTCATCAATTTAAACGTAGTACTATATTGGCGGCGAGGTCTCATCAATTAATAGTTGAATTGGCTTGATGCAACCGTAAGTTCTATGCTAACAGTTTCTTCTCTCGCACGTGGAACTCTCTTCCGTCTCCATACTTTCCAGCCAAATTTGATCTTCAAAAATTTAACTGCAACACTAATCTTTATCTACTGTCTTCCTGATTCTTCTTCTTCTTCTATTTCACCCGCTCATTAATAATGTGTCTTTTTTTACTTTTCACACTCAGTAGCTCTTTGTGTCTTAGTGGCTTTACTTATTTATTTGGTAAAACAAAGCCAAAAATGTGGAGTCATTTTTATACTTCTACTATAGCTAGAAGAGGCCGTAGAATAGATCGGCTGAAACGTAATGATAGCAGCCAAAATTACGTGCAGACACGAGAAAAAGAATAGGTTCAGTTGTCTGCAAAGCGCTTTGAGCGAGATTAATTCTTCTCAAGATTATAGAACATCCAACGAAATTTCTGTACAGAATTCGACCGTACGTTTTATATTATATTTCCCCATAAATTAGACTTTGTATTGTCTGTTTTGTTTTTTGTTTTTTTTCCACTTATTTCTATACACATTTAATTTAAGATATTTTTAAAGATAAACTGGACGTAAAATCCTTAAAAACGTCGCGATTAAGTTTAAAACTTTAAAACAAACATTGACTTATTTGAAAAGAAAGGATTTAATAGAAAAGCAGCAAAGCTTTAACACAAGCAAACGAAATCTTTAAACTAATAAAAAATAAATGCCAAAACTCGAATCAATCGCATAGACTAACTATTAAGTCTAAACAGAAATAATCGGAAAACTGCGAGTATAAAGGAGAAATAAACGAATAATAGAGAGACAAAAATAGAAAAAAAAAACAGGTTTCGAAAATGGAAGCATTAGTTTCGTGGTTAGCAACACTTACTGTCAAAATTCAATTTTATAGTGGCGTTGCTCTCTCCCAGTTCATTTTTTGCAATAACTTTGTAGTTCCCAGCATCTCCGTTTGCTACATCTTTGATTTCTAATTTTAAAAGGTAGGTTTGGGGTCCTTTCGATTCCACGGTAATCGTAATGCGACCTGGAATAAAAGAAAAACAAAAGATCACAATCAATTTCAGAAAAGACAAAATAAAGATTTCTAAAAGCTACAAAGAGGAAAAGATTTAAATTTTATATAATGCATAACTATATACGATCAACAGCTTAACGTAAATATGTAATACACACGCACGCACACACCCATATATATATATATATATATATATATATATATATATATATATATATATATATATATATATATATATATATAAATTTGTGTATTTAGGTAGCATACTTTGATTCAAACAGGTTTGGTTAAATAATTTAGAATTACTATGCCTGTTTATTTTTGTTTTAATCCTCTCGTGTCCACAAATCAGTTTCTTTATAGTCGTCGAAAATTCATTAAGAAAAATACCAAAATTTTCTTTCAAATAATTTTTATTTTGACAAGTACTTTTAATTATTAGAATACTGGTAATCCTGGTAGTATACATACTGTATACCTACTTTTGCAGCGATATATATATATATATATATATATATATAACGAATAAGCAGAAAATACATACGTGTGTGTGTGTGTGTGTGTGTGTGTGTGTGTGTGTGTGTGTGTGTGTGTGTGTGTAGCTAAAATGAGAACGAGTACAATTCCAAAGTTCGTAATATTCAATTAAAAAATATGACTCAATACAAAGTAGAGCAATATTATTGTGCCGCCATTTTGACTTGTTTTCGATGTAATATCCTTATATATATATATATATATATATATATATATATATATATATATATAAAGGAGAAATCATTTGGGCTACAATGTGTATTTTTTATTTATTTACTTTTTTAAAATACATATTTTTTCATATCATACTCTGTTTTATTACGAAGAGCACTGTTTTATTAACACCAGCTAGACAGCAACATATGTGCCATATATTTTAATTATATATATATATATATATATATATATATAGGCTCTACTTATGTATTGAGCACTGCTTTTTAAAAATAAAAACAAAATTATTTACCTAACGTGTTTTTTCCTGTGTTCTGACTTTTGATGGCACCAATTTCAAGAAATCCGAAGTGACGCCATTTAAACAGGCTTTTTTATGTATTATTTTTAATTAACCACATTTTTTAATCTAATTAATTCGAAAAATTTTCAAATTTAATAAGACATTTGATAGACAGAACACGTCGACATTATCTAAACAAACATGCTTGAAAGAATGACTGCTGCCGAAAAAACACACACACACTCGAAGACACACACGCACACAGACAGACAGACAGACAGACATACATACATACAGATATATATGTTAATTGAATTAAAATTAGAAAATAGACAACTTTAAGTGTCCATTGATTATATTTTATTTCCCCAGGATGGTGTTTTTTTCCTGGTTCTTCAGATCACATTTCCAAGCATAAAAAATAGTTTTAAATTTACGTATTATTTTTAGTCACTTTGAGGGGTAGTTTTAAGTTGATGTAAGGTGACAGAGAGAGGTGGAGGAGGAGGACGACAGATATGGTCGAAATTATATATATTTAAAAGAGCCGAATGCACGTGAGACACGATTGACCAATGAATATCAAACAACACAAAAGTAAAAATACCCTAATTTCATTCTTTTTTTTATATATATCAGTCTCTCACAAAGCTTTGATAAAGGTGAAACCTGTTACATTCATAAATCCTTCCTATTTATTGTCTATTATGTGTGAGTATATATATATATATATATATATATATATATATATATATATATATATATATATATATATATCGTAGAAAATACCTGAATTTTCCATTAAAACAACTCGAGTTATATATATATATATATATATATATATATATATATATATGTATATATATATATATATAACTCGAGTTGTATTTTCTACCATATTTATCTAGCCTATCGTCTACACTTTTATACTCGATCCGGTCCGAAGGTTTATATATAAACAGCCAAAGGGAGATCACTCCAAGCGTCGTGCATGATTTCCCTTGCGATTTAATATGTGTAACTTACATGTGGCACGTGATACGAAAGTATGGTACACCTAGTGAGAATCGAACTCACTACTCAGTCGTAAGTGACCTTGTGAGACAAGCGTGCTAACCATTACACAGTGTCGATCTTACGCCTTATCGTGCGAAATCAAAGTCGTAAGAAAAAAAATGCGTCGGAATACAAAAATTGAAACAAATATGTTGCGTGAAACTCACCTCCGCTTTTTATTGGCGCATCGTCACGGAACCATTCTAATGATGGTTTGGGTTCTGCTGTCAACTGACATTCCATCACAAGATTTTTTCCTACTTGTCTGGTGGATGGTTTTGTGGTGAAATTTGGTGCTACGCCATCGGCTCTGAAAAGAAACAAGTTAATTTGTCACTGAATAAAATGAGAGACACACGCAGACACACGCGCTTAAGAAAGTGCTTCGTAATTATTTGCAACAATTATAGTACCTGTATAAAATGACGGGTTTATTTTAGCGTGTATTGGTACTCATGCTTACAATTAGTATACAGCAACAAACTTACCGTATATACTCATCATGCGACTCTTGAAGACCTAATTTTGATGCTAAGTTTTAAAGGGTCGCATCATAGACGAGATATATAACTAGCAAATGTACTGTTGGCTCTGACTACACCGTTGTTCAAACTATTTATCTTTGCTCATTACCTACCTACCTACCTGTCTATCTATCTATCTATCTGTAGGGGAACGGGCCCTGTGTGAGATGGCGTGTGTTTTGGTTAGCCATGTTAGTTGCATGTTGAAAAGGCTGTTCCCCACAATTATTTATTTTTGTTTAGGAAAGGTGTGGAAATTATTAGCAATGGTGAAATACAAAAAGGAACATGGAGTTAAAAACATAACAACTGAATTTATTAAGTATTGAAATTACACGCATGCGAACTGAAAAGTGAGACTGAGTTGCGTCCCTTTGATTATGTAATTATTTGTATCTCGACTCATAACGAAAGAGTTGATATATGTTGCATGTTAGAGAGTGTCTATTGGACAAGTTGGTAAGAGTTCACAGATTGTACTTGCGTGAAAAGTGGCAAAGTTCTTTAACGTCTGACTGCGTTAGTCAAGACGGGTGTTCTTGAAAGTCACATTTTGGCAGTGGTGTTGAGTGACGAAGAGAAGTTAGGTTCGAGAGTCCGCGTGTCGAAACAACGAATTCTGCTGCTGCTACTCTGAAAGAATCACACGTGTTGGGTTCAAATATCATGTCTTATCACGTGACTGGCTCAGAATTGAGTTGGCGCCTAAATATGATCGTGCGCGTGGGAGCGATCTGATTGGTCGATACTGACCAATCAGCAAGCTAGATTGATGGTGGTTAACCAATGAATACCTGTTGATTATTTGTGAGTACGATGTTGGTAATAATATAACAGGAAGAGTGCATTTCCTAGGGTAAACTGGTTGTCGTGGATGAGTCTACATCTGCTGTACATACTCGCGTATCATGTGATTTTTGAAGACCTAATTTTGAAACTAATTTTAAGGGGGTCGCATCATACACGAGATATAAAATTAGCGTATGTACTGCTGGCCCTGGCTACGCCGTTGACCAAACTGTATATCCATTTACTATAGTCAAAAAGTACAGGTGCATTTAAAATAAACATAATGTTAATAAAACTGATGTTTACTTAACTATATCCAATAATAATGCAGACAATATTCACATATTAGTATCGCATACAAACATAATAAACAAAATACAAACATAGCGAATATGCATCTTTTCTATTGTTTACGTTTATAAGATGGTTAGCATTTTCTCGTTCGGTTGTTTATGGCTGTACACGTTTACGCAACGAGTATAGCATTACTAACGATACTTTTATCATTCTCTTTTACTGTTTTAACTTATTTAACTAGAAGATGGGGTAGTGGATACCCATGTTTGACAAGACGCTCCGTTTATATTATATATATTATACACAGTATAATTATTATCGTCTACCGGCTTGAATATCTGAGAAATCTTATAAAACAAACCCCTGCGGTAAGATTCGAACCTGCGCACCCACCTGGGAAGAGGAAACAGTTATTAGATTCGTTATGCTTATACTGACTTCTGATTTCACTACGAAGTATGTCGTCGATCAAGTATGACTGAATAGGGCTTTTAGGCGAAATCTCCCTCGTCATATATTCTGCTGTTTTGTATCGAAACGTAAACAAAGCAATTTTCTAACGAACTAAATGAATTTTATTTATTAAGCCGACATGCTTTATCACTTTAAACTTTACTTTTAGTGGATAACCCTATTTGAGTAGATGTTCTGCTTTTATTTTTAAACATATTTGTTATACATTTATTTATATATTTATTATTTTTCCTCTAACCATCGCTCAATTAGGACTCATTTAAAAAACACACACAGAGAAATACAAAACTCTATCCATAATATACTTGTAGAAAATACAAGTATAAAAATTTCAATCACATGTTTTAAAAATGACTAAAAATACGAGAAGCACTAAGAATAAACAAGAAAAAGCCAACACTTTACTTTGAGTGATAAATAATGGACATCTTGTGTATTAAAATGCTGGATGTAAGGGAAGTAACTCTAAAATATGAACTTGTCTAAGGGAGGTAACTCGTAAATAGCGTGATTAAAATGAAAAAAAGATTTGAAAAAATTATAATTTCTAGTTGCACGGTTTTGTACACCATTATTTAATCTTATCGAATATTGTTTTTTTATAAATATTCTGACCATTGATATCATGTAAAGTAAAGAAACGGACAAGTTATCTCAACTTTCTTGTTCGAGGCGTCACGCATTCTAGTTGTTTCTGTGTGTGTATATATATGTGTTTGTGTATGCGTGTGCGTATGTATGAATTTGTATTTTTGTATCTATATATTTGTGTGTTAATGTGTTTCCTTTTCTACATATATGTTATTTTTATTTTTCGTGTTGCATTTTGCCTAGACATTTGAATTTGGCCGTTGTTCTTTGTGTGTGTGTGGGGGTATTGTGTTTATCCATTTGTATATATATATATATATATATATATATATGTTTAATTGTCTTTTTTCTTTGCTTTGTCCATAGCCTAATATTTGTTTTCCAATCCTACCACTCTTAACTTTTATCTATTAATCCCTATTTTTATCTATATATCTTTGTCCATGCCTCGTTTGGCTTTTTGATTAAAACATAAAATAAATAATAAAATATATGTATATTTTCCTCACTTTTTTCTTTAAATAATTTTATATTTTAAACTTAATACAGGTTAAATACAGGTTAAATTTAAGATGTAAAATTGGTAAATTACTGTTCTTTCTTTTTATATATATATATATATATATATATATATATATATATATATATATATATATATATATATATACTTAACATATATATACATAAATATATTTATATATATATATATATAAACATAATATATATATATATATATATATATATATATATATATATATATATATATATATATATTATATAATAGTAATAATTGCTTATAAAAAAAAAAAAACATTGCCGAGGAGTGAAGGAAGTTAAAATAATAGTGGTGTCAAGGGAAAAACTGTCCATTTGATACTCGTTTTTTATTTATTTATTTATTTTTTAACATGGAAGGTGGTCCAAGTTTTCCAATCATATTTTGTGGAGAGTTGCCGATACCTAATTTTAATGAAATATCATTTGTATATTTGCTTGTGAAAATTGATATCTGCTTTTACAGTACGATTTTAAAATTATCTCTGATTTTGTTACTTGCTGATAAACTTGATATAAAATATAAATGTGTTTGCAGAATCAAAGAAAGTAATTTTTTAAGGCTATTCTCGAATGTAAACATTTTTTAAATCATTTTTTTTTCTTTTTATAATTCTTTGATTTTGATTCTACAAATAAATAAGGAAACAAAATACTGAATTACGTCCCTTGACATAAAAATGACATCCCTTTTCAGAGTCACAAACATTTACTGAAATTTCTTAATAATCTCCTCATGCTGATAGAATTTTTTTCTGTTTAATAATTTTTTGATGTCATTATTATTATATTAGATATAGATACATAGCAAAGTTAAAGGGATCACTTTTTTATCATTTCACAACAAGCAAGGCAATAAAGCCATTAAGACGCAAGGGGAGGTTACTGAGGGTTAGAAAATACTAGAAAAATATCCTATTCGGGAGCGAGAGGACAATAAATGAACATGAATTAAGGAAACAGAAGATAACGATTGACAATGCATTTAAATTTTTGAAGATCAAAGTTGACTGGGAAGCAATAAGCTGAAAGATATTTCCATAAGCGAGAAGTACGAGAGAAGAAACTGTTAGCATAGAACTTACGGTTGCATCTATCCATATCAACTGTAAAATGATGGGACCTAGTACTGCGTTTAAATTCATAAAGTCTAGGTACCATAGAGGAAGGTCCATAAGTACAATTATCATGAAAGTATTTATAGAAAAGGCACAGGGAAGTTATGTTACATCGGAGGTGGGGGGTAGGTTGACCGAAGTCGAGATGCCAGGTTTTAAATGACCTGAAAAATATTTCCAGAAAGCTTTCTAATCTATGAGGTTCCGTATTTTAGACGCTTTATAGTTCAATTATTTTTTTAGCAGGAGCGGGATTGTAAGATTGTAAGCGTTTGACATTTGACCGTATTGACAAGTGAGGACGTTCCCTGCTGGGGGAAATGTTATATTTTTTTTTCAAAAAGCAAGGAATATTTTTTTTTACAAAATCTAATTAATTATTCATTAAACTTACTATTTTCTTTCGAAAAAAAATCTGGAACAGATACTGGATTTTAAGAGATTGTTTCGTTTCTCTTTCGTCGGTGTCCACCAAGTGCGCTCATCAAATTGGATAGAAGTGAGATTCTTTTTTCTTATTTAACTCTACGTTTCATTCAATTTCGCAAACCAATCTTTGAAAATTGTATAAGCTGATTTGTTTGGAAAAATACTTTGACAAAAACTGTTCTTCGCAGTTTAACTTAATTTTATAGGACTTCATGGTAAACTATATATTGTAACAAAATTTCTCTTTTCCGTTTTTAACAGCGAATAATAAATTCTCAGGATTTCTTACTCTTGAGCATGCAACATACAACTAACCATTCGTAAATATTTCTTTCTGGAGCCAAGTTCTAACTTTTTGATTGCGATTTGTTTATAGTTCTCGCAAGTGTCGGGCGAACTGGAAACTGGATTCTTGTATATATAAAAACTTAAAGAAAAGAAATGTAAAAACAATATTGCATTTTTATTAAATCAGTATTTGTTATTTTAATCATTAAATTGTTTTTAAAATAGTGGGGGTATTGTCAGTGTTAAATAATTTAAATTTTATTTTTTTCAAAAAAATAATGAAAATTTATTGTACTAAGCTACGCACCCTAGTAAAACCAATTGTACTTTGTACCCCTTTACCTGTTGCTCTTCCCACCAAAATTTAGTTTTGATCGGTCAATGTATGACTATTTTAGAGGGTGTGACGGCGGACGGACTAACGGAAGTCACAGAATTTTATATATAGATATATCTAACAGCTTGTCCCTTTCCGTTAATATCGCATCTCATAAAAAATTTAATCTTTTTCTAAAACTTCAATATGGCATTTATTCAATAAGAAACGCCGTGAGAACCTTTATTAATAAAAGTTATAGGACTTTGTTTCAATCAAATTGAACCGTGAAAGAGGGTTTCTCAACCTATTGCCACATGGCCCAAATGGGCGATGACAAATTTCAGGTGAGCCACATAATTTATAATTTTTATTTGGCCACCATAGTTGTATCTTCATTGGATATATTCTATGTAAAATGGAAGTCATTTTTTGCACTATAATAATTTCATGGTCCCCAGAAAAATTCTGTGATCAAAGTGGGCCATGAGGTAAAATGGTTGGGAACCACTGCTTTAAATGACCACTATGAACAGATATTAGTAAGGCATTTATTTATCAAATCGGTATGTCTATCTTGAAATAGAACGTAATTGCAATGAAACGACCACTATTGATAAAAATTGATTACATTTATGATAACGGATAACATTGAAAATTCTTATTTGGATTTTCTCAAGAATATCTATAGATATATATCAGAACCAATGGACTAGATGTGGCATCAGTATTCAATGCCATCTACAGGGTGAGTGAAAAGTAATTCCCTATTTTATATATTTGTGGTGAGTCCTAAGTTAACAACCTATGACATTTTTTTTCTTTGAGTTTGGTTAAAACAGCAAGTCTACTATACCAAACCAAGACTTTGGACACAACTTCCTGTTGAAATCAGTTAATGTGATTTCTGGGCGTCTCGAGAAGCTGGTAACGAAATCTGGTGCCCGTATTGAATTTTAAATAAAACCTCATGCGAAACGCATTCCTCTCATATCCATTTCTTGTAAAAATTATAGTTGATAAAAAATTATAAGTATTTTAAAATAGGAAGGTACTTTCCAATCACCCTGTATATATATATATATATATATATATATATATATATATATATATATATATATATATATATATATCTTACTGTCGTCGCTTTGTGTTTGATAAATTTAGATGTTTGATAAATTTGATTTATCAAACATCTGGCCATGATGAACGTATACGAAGCTCTTGAGTCGGTTAACACTTCCGCTGCTAACTACGGATATCTTCGTTTTTCTTATCTTGCTCCAGCTGGCTAAGTACGGAAACCTACGTTTTTTGCATACCGCTGGTATGAGTGTCCCGTTGCGCCATATATCGTGAAATACGGAAAATTCTAACTGTTCTATCATGCAAATTATTAGTCAGCCTCGATTTTTCTCTACGTCATCGTAGTTTCGTATCTAATTGCACTGGGAAAATGAGTAGCAGTGAAAGTGTTAACTAGATAAATTTTCTTTAAATTGAACTTTTCTTAATTTATTGAATATTATAGCTTTGTAGATCGAATACCTTTTGGCAGACGTTCTTCTAACCTAAAGAAATACGTATAATTCTCTTAATTTTTACGTATTTCCTCAGTTGAATTATTATTATTATTATTAGTAGTAGTAGTAGTAGTAGTAGTAGTAGTAGTAGTAGTAGTAGTATATTCCTTTTATGTGGTATACACACTTCCTTCCGGGTACTAACCATAGACCTAAAGTCAGAAATGGCTTCATGATATTTTACACTGATCAATTTTGTACAAAAAAACCTTAGATCACACATATTTTAAATAAATAAAGCTCTTCGTCAGGTGTGAACTGTACTTTTGAGTACAAATCTTTGTATTTCTTTAAGGTGTGTGCTACCAGAAATCCATTCAGTGAGTCTATCCGAACCTTTTCCAATCAATCCGAGGGCTCCAACTACAGCTGAAATTATTAGTGATGGTGACGTTTTGCGTACCATTTGAAGGTCCTTGTATTTTGATAGTTTTTTAAATATCTCCAGAGATACATTACAATCTGCGGGGACTGCCATGTCAGTACGAAAGCACATTCTTTTCTTGTCGTCTTTGATCACGATGTCTGGGAGACTGGCTTTGATTGTTCTGTCTGTGTGTATTGTAAAGTCCCATAAAATTATTACAGTTCCTATCTCTGTAACCGGGTCTGGGTGATGTTCATACCAATTTCTTGTTGTTTCCTTCCCGTAAAAGTTGCATATTTTCCAGTGCAGATGTTGGCCCACTCTATCAGTATTATTATTATTATTATTGTTGTTGTTGGTGGTGGTGTTGTTGTTGTTGTCGCTGTTGATGTTGTCATGTTGTTTTAATTTACATTATAATTTGTACTCAGTTACCTGGTACAGAGTATATATCTGTGTGTGCGCGCGCGCTTGCATATGTATGTGTGTCTGTGTACTGTGTGTGTATGTGTGTGTGTGTGTGTGTGTGTGTGTGTGTGTGTGTGTGTGTGCAGATATATATATATAATGTCAGTACGCCCAGTGACTCGGCCACGATGACTTAGTACAACAATCCAACACAACGAAATTCTATTGAGTTTCACTCTCAAAAATTGGATGGTGAAGCCGTTTTCAGATACTTTGTGCACTGATAACATCAAGAAGTCCTGACAATTCAGCCATGGTGTAATTCGAACCCGGGTTTCGAGCTCGGAATATATATATATATATATATATATATATATATATATATATATATATATATATATATATGTTGAATTTTGAATTTGTAGGTCTGATGAATTGAATCGTGATTACGATTCCAATGTAATAAATTGTAACCATGGAATATTAGTGTTTGAGCCTGCATTCTATCCTCTTCGAAATTTATATATATATATAGATATATATAGATATATATATATAGAAATAAATTTATATAAATGTATGTGCATATATATATATATATACATATATATATGCATATATATATATGTATGTATGTATGTATGTATATATATATATGCATATATATATATACATATACATATATATATATATATATGTATGTATATATATATATATATATATATATATATATATATATATATATATATATATATATATATTGCATATATGTTTTCATGTTTTTCATTAAGACACTGGATAATTTAGAAAAGTTTTGTCTACTTATTTTCAATAGGATCCACTCATTTTTACGGACAAACTTCCTAGTATCCTTATTAAAGGAAGTGAGAAAATGACCATGTTGATGCATATTCATTTATAGGGAGTACTTTCGAAATTATCACAATCAGGGTGTTGTTTCTTTTTCTTTCTTTTTTTAAAAAACATGGATATTTCAAAACTTAGTTACCTCCCCTGACGTTTAGATCGTGAAATTTAAATCGTACAGTACATAACCTTAGCTTTTTTCACTTCATAGTTTAAAAAAAATTAGCTTTCAGATGGACATAACAATTTTATCTAAGAAAAAACAACTCCCTGATGTTAACATTGATCACTCTTCATGGCTAACAATTTGCTTTTGCGGCAGAATTTTTCTTATTAATTAAAAAAAAATCCTGGTATTTAAGCTTCCATTTGAACTTTATTTAAATCCTTCACGTGCTTCCAATCCAAAACTATGATTAATTAATGATGAATATGTCATTTTCGTTTATGATCGATTTCATCAGGATTCTTCTGTTAAGCTTTGAGAGAAATTATGCATTCTTATTGTTTAAGACAGAGTCAAATAGTATTATAAAAATTTCGGAGAATTCCAGTAAGATATCTTTAATCATTTCTAAGATACAAACTTTCAAAGCTTAATCTAATAATTGGCCAATTTTGCTGTTACACCCGGCATATATATATATATATATATATATATATATATATATATATATATATATATCAACGGCTTCAGGATAAAATTTCCGACTGACGCGAATTCAGCCGGTTTTCGATTCTAGCCAGAGGCAACCGGACGTCTAGCCACACTGATGAGCTGTGATACAGCGAAACAGTCTGTCTGTGACTGACAATATATATATATATATATATATATATATATATCAGTGAAGTCAGGCCATATGCGTTTTATTTTGCTCGAATATCTCTATATATAAGTTAATGCTGCATTTTGGGTAGTCTATTGTATTGTTCAAACGGATATTCTGGTGTGCAATAACGGTTAGGTTTCGAATTATTCTAGGGGCTATTGGGTGGAAATAATTGTAGATTCGGCTGCATATGACCTGACGATTGCGTTTAAGCATGTGATAGAATGTCGCCTCTGGATGTTGACTTCGATGTCGACTTTTATATATACATATCCTCTATCCCTGATATTCAGTACTTTATCCCATAATATTGCATACCTTCAAACTCTTTATATATATATATATATATATATATATATATATATATATATATATATATATATATATTTTGTTGAGTTCATAACCCACCATACCCAGTTGGTTTTAATATTTTTACTCCTAGACTAGTTGCCTTTCAAAACTAGAGAATCGAGTCTGCGTTGATATTTAACCCATAGCTTGGGAGATAGATTCCTACCTTTCCCACGGATATTTCTAAGAAAGAAAATACAGCGGTTGGAATGTGGACTCAATACGCTGACTCTTTAATCGCTACACTACGCAGTTACAAAATAAAAATGGTACTTACTGTTTTTTAGCTGCTCCTGAAAAAGAGAAAAGAAGAAATATAAGTAAGCAATTGGTGTATTTATATTATTTTTATACAGTATACAAACAAACAGAAGTATAAACTATCAGTGAAAAAAACAAAAAAATGAAGAGAAGTCTAAGCAATTATAAAAAAAAAATACTTAAAAAAAATAATTTATTAAAAAAAAGTTATTTAAATTTAAAATTCTCTGTGTTCCCGCTCTTTTCAGGCGCATGCGCAGTGGCATAAACGTAAACAACACTTTAGTTCGATGGAGTCCTAAAGGACGAAACGCGCTACACAAATACGTTTACCAATTTAGCTAATTTATAGGTAAACTGCAGTTGCAAAATTACTTGAATTTCCCCATCATTTTTATCACATGTGTAAGCAATTATTAATAGTTATTTATACTTATATAATTAAAAATACATACTTTTTTCTTATCTTAATCTTTTTCCATATTATAAACTCCCCTTGATATGAAGAATAGAATATTATTTATTGAGTTTAACATTCACGAAATACTGAACGCGTTTGAAAAATATGGCCGTCATTTTTTGTGCTACGTGTTAACGATTTATATTGCTATATTTAAAAACAATAGTAATAATAATAATAATGATAATAATAATATTTATTAACAATTATAACAAAAAAGGTTATAAACCCCTACATAAATGCAATTATGTTTCTGCCCTGTGGAAATTCAAAACAAGAATAGTAACAGTCATAGTAGGTGCGCTTGGAATGATAAAAAAAGGAATACAACAACACATTGAAAAAAAATCCCTGCTTAAGAAAAATACAAAAAATTGTCTTGATAAGTACAGCCTACACACTAAGAATAACTTTTTCCGTGTAAAGCTGGTGATGTTATGGGATTTGGAAAACCAAATCTTGTTGCAGACCTGGTAGGTAAACAGACCACAGCTGAAACCAAAATATAATGATGATAATATAATAATCATTTGCTGGGACTTCAAACAAATTCCAGTAAATCATCCAATCTAGGGCAGAAGGTTGGATCTTGTTGGCATAAACAACAAGAAAACATGCCAGAGATTGATTGTCACTGTTCTCACAGATCACAGAATAAATCTTTGTTGTGTAGAAATACAACCGACTTTAATTGTTGATAATAGTTTAGTCCAGTCACTATTAATAGGATGTCCGCTCATAGGAATAGGATCGTAAAATAATAATAATAATAATAAAGGAACAAAACAACACATTGAAAAATCCCTGAAAATCCCAAGTTAAGAGAAATACAAAAAAAATTGTCTTGATGGGTACAGACCACACAATAAGAACTTTGCCCATGTAACGCTACGCGTTATGGAAGTTGGAAAAACAAATCATGAAATGTTGCCATAACAACACACCACTACCTGCCTTAGGTGATCCTGAAGATTTGGTAGGTAGTGTGACCATAGCAGAAATCGAAATATAGTGATGATAATAATGATAATACTTAGTGATAAGGTAACATAAAGTGATTTAATATATAACAAGGTGAGCAGAATTTTGTCAACAAGACTGCTAAATAGATTTCTAGAATAATAATTATTATCAATAAATAAATATCACCGTGAACTTTTTATTTATATTTACAAATACAGAGTGCCTTTTAAAATGTATACACTCTTTTATAGTATATAGTTCAAGTCAACTTGCTTTCTTTTCCGATGGGCACGTTAGTCTGACTACTGTCATCCAGGCTTAGCTTTGAACAAAGAAAGTTCATCCTGAACTGCTACTGGAAGTAGGAAAATTCAGCTGTGGTTCAAAGGCTTACAATTTCATGAATTTTGAAGCTGATGGTACTGTAGCGGATTTGCACAAGAACCGCCCCCGGAAGATCACGTATATCAACCACGCCCTGTGAAGCAAGAAACGGCGATGGAAAATTTTCATAGAATTCCAAGAAACCTATCGAACAGATGACTGCTGTCTGCGATTCAATTGCGCCAAGTTGTCGGCAATAACGGACATGAATTTGAAAACATGTGATGATAAAATGTTATTGGGTTGGTGCATAATTATCAAGCGTTTTTTAAATTACTTATTATGAAAAAAGAAACATAACAATTCAACAACAACATATTTAAATGATTATTCCGGAGCGTATTATTATCGACACGCATTTTTATAACCTGAAAATCAAATTAACATTTATTTTAAAATAAAGTAAACAAAACAGCAAATTTTATTAACAAATAACTCGCCTACGAAAACGCCTGATAAATTATGCACCAACCCAATATGATCATGCATTTAAAATAAATGCTGCCTTCATATACATTTAAACACGATATAGTTGGTTCTAGTTGCTTGAATTATTTGTTGGGAAAGCTTCAAAATGTGTAGACATTTTTTGTAGATATCATTGCAGACAATGCAGTTTCAGGCCTTATGAAATCTTCAGACTAAACATTGTACACAGCATTCATTCCTCATAAAGCACCACAATATAAATTAGATAATTATACATATATATATTTTTTTTCTTTGTTGTATCAAACTTTTCGACATCACAAATTATAATTATTCTCTAGTGAACAGACTGTTATCGTGTCCGGATGATAAAATTATGTCAGTCACATTGTCGGTTCATCGACGATTAAACCGGTTCTTTCCCACCCCAGGCTATTCTAGCGAGGAGAGTGTCTAGACAGAGCGCAGGATAAGAAACGAACGCTGTCAAAGCTCCTTGTCGGGTCAAAGGCCATCTAGTAAATTTGGGCAGACTGAGCGGCATAACAATGCATGCAGGCAGTGTGATGATGACATGGCATGCATCGCTGAGCGTAAAGCTTCGTTGTCTCCCGTCAACGGCCAGAGAGGACTGTTCCCCTGTTGGAATCCACGGAACCCCAGCGACCCAGCGACAACACTCCAGTCATGGGACTGATGATGATTTTTCTTAAAATAATGTTCACCTAATACAAGCCCAGCGTGGGAAACTCGTGCCGTGTCGATCTCTCTGATATTGGGCAGAGAGGAACCCGGACGAGGCTATTCCGAAGGGCAGAGTCTCGTCCGGACAGGTAGACAGTATTCAGGGTCTACAGGCAGTTTTGCCCGAGCCCACGGACTCGGATTTCCCCACATTAAATTCGGGCTTGTGTCGCATCCTACCTCGTGGGGAGGCAGGTAAATATCGTAATATGCTGTCTAAGTAGTTCACCACTAGCAGTGGCTTATCTACTTCACGCTGCTGGCGAGTATTGTATTTTGTTGATGTTATAAAGATTACCATTTCATTTCCAAACGCCGTTTTGGTTATTCCTCATTCAGTAATCTTCCCTAGGTTACAACACGCCATATCCCCACAAACTATGCCTCTTACTCTGTAACCCTCTATCTCGTGTGGCTCTTGTGCCTTCTACATTATTGTAAAGAAAACTCTTCAAATGGAAATATGCATATTTTTCAAGAATCATATATATCCCCTCCCAGAATAAGATGCTTTAACGAGAGTAGCTGGTACCAAATATGGTGATATCAAATAGAACGTCTTTCATTAATAAGAGTTAGTATTGTTCGATGATTCGTATATACACGGGATGACGCATCTTTAATCTCAGATCGAAAATTTCAGGCCCAAGGAAGGAAATGGCGGAAGAGCAGTTTATAAACTTTACATAAATAATTATATTCATGCTGTTGTATATTTTTTATAAGTAAGTGCTTTTTTTGTCAAAATAAATGCAAATACACTGTAGTTACTTAAACATTATCTCTTACTTTAAAAAACAGAAAAATATCACCTTTTGAGCTGTTTAAATAAATGCAGAGTGACACCAAACTTTTTGCCTATAGTGTAGCTGATATCGAAACTGACCTTCAATCTGTTGTTAACAGAACCAACAGATGGCTTGGAAAATTCTGTCGTTTAGTCATCTTAGAAAAAGGTTTTACCCCCGATTACTATGGCTGATGCCATCCGCCAATAGAGCAATTTATTACACCTTCTCGGTCACACGTTTTCCACTGACAGGATGTTAAACGATTATGTTGAAATAATTGCTCGGTCTTCTGCTAGGAAAGTTAGTTCCTTGTATCGACATAGAAAATATTTCTCACCAGAATCTATCTTACACATTTATAAGTCTACCATTCGTCCATGCATTGAATACTGCAGCCACATCTGGTCTGGCGCTCTTGCCATATATCTCGAGATTCTTGCCATATATCTCGAGATTCTTGATAAAATCCAATGAAGAATCTGCAATCATCAGTCTTGACCTGGCATCTTGGTTTCAGTCACTTTCCCCCCCGCAGATTTGCTGTGATTTTTCTACAAATAGTTATTTTCCAAGCGTAGCTTAGATGTAGCACAAGGCCGAAAGTATGGGGCACCCAGTGAGGATCAAACTCACTACTAAGTCGTAATTTTTTTAGCGAGATAAGCTTGCTAACCAATACACCACCTCGAGGCGCCCAACTTTTCTATAAACATGTCCATATCAATATGTTCATTGTAAATATTCATTGGGGTTTCAATTTTAAATATTATTTTTATGCCCCACCCCACACAGACAAATTGTATATATTGGAACTAGTTGGGTCTTCATAAAGACTTTGAGGCATTATGGTGGCTATAGCAAGAATGGTAAGTAAAATTGTTTTGTTTTGGTCTAAGGAATACTGTGGTATTTTTGGGTCAGTAATCGTGGCTAGCTAAGTTTAAGATAAGAGATTGAAGACCTGCTTTCCCCGATCTCTCCTCTTCGCCTTGTGCCACATTTTTGTAATTTTCAAAATAAATATTACTTTCCTCTTTGAGACCTCGACGTTAGGAATTTAAGCGTGGTGATAGATTAGCAGCTAGGTTTCATAATTTTAAAGTTGGAATAACTAGTTGTAACCGTAAGTCCTATCCTAATAGATTCTTCTTTTCTCGCACGTCTTACTTGTGGACCTCTCTTCCAGTTTCCTTCTTTCCTGTAACTACAATCTTCAAAATTGTAAATGCAACATCAGTCTCCATTTTCGCTTATTCTGAATCCTGTTTTTTAATGTCCTTTCTCCTCAACAACGTTTTCTCATTTTCTTTTACTATTAGTAAGCTCTCGTGTCTTAGGGGCTTTATTGCCTTGCTTCGGATGAAAAGAATAGGATTACTTTAGAAGACATCGTAAGATGGGAGGAAAAGAAATAAACAGTTAAAAAGTTATCGAAGGCATGAATTAAGACGCTGACAAGTCGAAGAGTTAGGGGGATAGTTTCTCTATGTTTAAAAATGAAGTTTATTTTTACGGCTTATCAACACTGGGTTATTTAAAGCTTAAACATATCTTCAATTTTAAGAATCTATTTTTGCGAGAAGATATTGCATTAACAATTTTTAAAGAACAAGTCTTTTCCAGATAGAAGTCCGACTATTTAATCCATATCTGGGGTAATAGATGGATTCATACCTTTTCTAAAAGTATCTGCGCGTAAGTAAACCCTACCGGAATTTATAATAGTCAGTAAGTTCTAGATTGATATCTTGAAAATAGTTCTTGTCTTAACGAATGTTTTTCCTTTTCCGAGTTGAATAGCTTCAATAAACACATTTATCACCACCGCCCAACTTTCGTCCCCATTGTGGTTTTGAAAGCCTACTTTCCTAACATTTCTTCGTCTCTATCTTTTTTTCTTGATTAAAATGCCGAAATCTGTCCTGAATTAAGTCAAATTTTCTTCGGCTTAAATAATTGTAATAAATCCACTGAATTTTGTCTACATTGAGATGTTGAAAGCTGTTTTGGATGTAACCAATATTTTTTTGATTAGAATTACCGAAATAAATATATTTATCATCGCCAGTAATTTTGTCTATGCTGAGATTATGAAAACATTCCTTGATATAAGCGATAATTTCTTAGATTTCAATTACAGTAACAAATCCATATTTTATTACCAGTAACTTTCGTATAGTTTTAAATTTCAATGATGGAAATTGTCCTAAATTTAGCCATTTTTTATTCCATTTATTTTATCGGGATAAATCCCTTTTTTCAACGTGTTAAGATATTACAAACCTTTACGGGTTTTAAGAACCGTTTTTCTTCTTTTTCAGTTCTCATAATAAATCCATACTTTATTTTCAATAACTAACCTTTCGTTTCATCAGCAAGGATAGACAAACAATTGACATTGCCCTCCTGTCGATTAGTCAAGAATACACCAACTGCATACCTGTGCAGTTGTGTAAATACCTACCAAAAATGGTGCTGAAATGTCACAGCGTGTTAAACAAAATTTCAGAATTTATCATTCTCTTTTTCTCTTTCTTCACGCATATATATATATATATATATATATATATATATATATATATATATATATATATACACACACACACACACACACACACACACACACACACACACACACACACACACAAAAACACACACATACATTCATTACTCCAAAAGATATTATTAGTGGATACTCGTATTTGAAGTAGACGCCCGATTTTTATTTTTATTGAAACAGTGCGTATGACGTCTATCGGCTTATACATTGAAGCAATCTTAATAAAGAAAAGGTGCTTTCTGACAGGGATCGAACCTATGTCCTTCTTTGTATAAGAAATCACCGTTTGTTCCGGCGTGTTTCCCACTCAGCTACGAAGAGCGTCCCGTTCCAACAGGGCTCTATTTTCCCCTTTTTAATGAAGGCAACACTTCTCATTCAGATTGGTTTTACTCGATTGCCTATAACTGCTCAGTTTCGTATCCAAAACGTAACTCAAGCAATTTCTAAAGAATTAATGATATATTTTTAATCCGATATATATATATATATATATATATATATATATATATATATATATATTGCAATGATCATTCATATAAAAAGTAGATTAGTAAAGTTAATGATATAAAATGGCGAAATCCTTTCGCAAACAAAATTTTTAACGTTGCATTAACCTACGAATCACTCAATGAATGTTATGATCCTTGTTTTTACTAACTACAAGCTGTATAAGGTCTTTTTTTAATCTGCAAGTACTTTCAACTGTACATTCAGTCATCTTCCCGCATGGAAATTATTTTGTTTTTAGTAAAATCCAGTTAGCATCAGAGACGATAAAATTAAATTTATTGAACAATTTAGTTCATGCCACATTGACTGATAAACTCCTACAACAACAAAAAAATTCTCAAATTACCATATTACTAAAAATAGCACTCTCTTAAATTTCCAAAAAAAATTAACCTTAGCATTGCGACTGCACGCTCCAAAAGTTTGTATCCGTTAACGATAACACATTTAAAAAAACAACATATTTCGATTCGCATTTAATTTTTTCATCTCTTAATAAGTAATCTTAATAAATGTGCACTCCGGCAGCAATCGAACCTTCGCCCCACTTTGTAGGAAAAAACATCGTTTGATCCGGCGGGCTTTACCACTCAGCTACGAAGAGCATCGCAACTCAGCAAAAATCTGTTTTCCCTTTTTCAGAGAAAAAAATAAAAAACTAATAAGGATAGAGTATAAAGAGACAAGAAAAACAATAAAAAGAACTAACCACCACATACTACACGGTTTTACTGTTGAAAAGTCAGTTATGGAGAGCTGGGATCGCTTTCGTCCATTTTAAAAAAGAAACCTTGAGGTAACAGAAACCTAATCCCACGGAAGGATGCCGAGAATGCTACGGGCTGAACATATGAACAACGACCAACTTTTAGAGAAAACCGAAAAAAAAAAAGGACAGAAAAACCTACAACTTTATCATTCGTCCGAATATTGCTGCCAAGTCTGGTCTGGTTTACCTGCTGCACATTTTGATATTCTTGGCAAAATCCAAAGAAGGGTACTCAATGTAATCGCTCCTAACCAGACATCTCAATTTCAGTCACTTTATTAATGACGTGACGTGGCTTCCCTCTGTCTTATCTACAAATATTTTCATGGCACCTGCTCTGGCGAGCTTTTTTTTCTTTTTACCTTGATACCCGGACTACATGAATTTAAGCGTACTACTAGACTGGAATCTAAGTATCACCCTTTTACAGTTTAAATAGCTAAATGCAACCGCTACTTCTACCCCCACAGTTTATTTTCTCGCACTTCCCACCTGTGGAACTCCCTTCCGTTTAACTGCTTTCCTGATACCTACAATCTTCAAAAATTCAAATGCAATGTCAATTTCCGTCGTCTGTCTTCTTGAATCTCATTCATCTTCTGTCCTTTCCTTAATCCTCCCTATTATCAGTCTCCTCTTTCATTTTCATTTCCTCTACCCCACCTTGCGTGTTCGTGGCATTCCCGCTTTTCTTGGGGTTAAATGATTAAAAATAAAAAGTCTCCCAGAAATACCTCCCACATATTGGTAAGACGTTAGTGCCAATGATGACATCATCGAGCTAATGTCTTATGTGGAGGTATTTCTGGGAGGTATTCCTGGGAGGTAGTTTGGCCGAACCCTGTACTTAGCATCAGAAATAGATACACTAAACTTCTAAGGCACATGATGAGGGCTTAAAAATTTGACCCTCGCGGGACAGATTGATGGCAAGAGGGACAGAAGAAAACAGCACATACCCTACCCAACGAGCTTGTGTTGATAGCTGACAGAACAGGGATTAGGAGAGATAGCAAAAAGACAAACTTTACTAAGCACTACAAAGGACAGGAACTTGTGGAGAGCTATGATCTTTCACGCCCTTA
>OZ038484.1:57986592-57999092 GCA_964036315.1 Acanthosepion esculentum | reverse complement strand
GAATCTTCTCTAAATCAGTTCAAGCTTCTACGAAATTATACAGGTTCGGCTCAAGATATCGACCGAGGATTCGTATCGTTTTGCTTCCTTAGATTTCAGCGTGAAAATGTGATTGATGTTCTTGAATGGGGAAGGATGGATGTGGTTCTTTGACAAAGGAACATAATCGCTTCTTTTTATCGACTCTCGGAGAAACGATGTCTATATTGCAGATCCTAACGGAAAGCTGAGCGGCATAACGACAGTCATTCAACAAATCCCAACTTTGATTACAAATGACTTATGTCACTCGTTTGTTTTTTACCTCGTTTATTTTGCTTTAATCCTCTGGTGAAAACGCTACGACTCTCTGGTATCAATACATATATATATATATATATATATATATATATATATATATATAGTGTTATAGTGTGTGTATGCGTGTATATATATATATATATATATATATATATATATATATATATATATATATATATATATATATATATACACGCAGACACACACACAAAGACATTCAATAAATTAAAAAGAGTTCTCATGACTTATCTGGTAGAATCACTCAAAAGTCTTGCATCAAAAGCCTAATCAGAGTCAGATATTTTCTAAATCCATTAAACTTATTAAATCCCATATTTATCCTATTTCTGAGTGACGGAACACTAATTCTAACTACCAAATTTCTAAATTAAATTTTCGCAATTTTAATGTATTTTATCCGTTTTATTATATATATATATATATATATATATATATATATATATATATATATATATATTTTAGAATTGGACATAGTCCGACAATTTATTTAAAGACATTTATATTATGTTTAACGTTCTTTTTATAGATACAAGTATTTAAGCAAATGCTCTGTTTTATAATAAACAGTATTAAATAACATTTACCGGCCTAGAGCAGATATGAATAAAAGAGATTCATGGAAGATTTAAGTTTAAAGATAGTAAAATCGACCTTGCTAACCAGACGCTGCTCTGTGGCCGAAAGGTTAAGGCACATCACGCGAAATGATGGTCTGTATAGGATACAGGTTCGATTCCTGTCGGAGAGCGAAAATTTTCTATGAAAATTTCTCGGACATTCAGGCCGGTAAATGTTATTTAATACTGTTTATTATAAAACAGAGCATTTGCTTAAATACTTGTATCTATAAAAAGAACGTTCAACATAATATAAATGTCTTTAAATATATATATGTGTGTGTGTGTGTGTGTATAATATGTTTCATAGATACAAGTATTTAAGCAAATGTTCTGTTTTATAATAAACAGTATTAAATAATATTTACTGGCCTGAATGTCCGAGAAATTTTCATAGAAATCCGACAGGAATCGAACCTGTATCCTATACGGAACCGTCATTTCGCGTGACGTGCCTTAACCGTTACATATATATATATATATATATATATATATATATATATATATATATATATATATATATATATATATATATATATATATATATATATATATATAAGTTCCTCCACTGATTCGCTAAAAAATGAGCATACCAGGATTTAAGTTCCAAACTTAAAACAAAATTTGTTATTAAGAAGAAAGACCAAAGTATTTTTTATTATTAAATTATAGTTTTTTTTATCTTTTTTGTTCAAAATTTTAGTTAAAAATGTTATTTTTCTTACGTTTTAGTGTCTTTTTTGCGATGAAAAATATATTGATTTGGAAATTTTTGCAATTGTCTGATTTTAATGAATCTTTCAGAACTTATTCACAAATGAATGAAAGAATTTAAATTTATGAAATTTCGAGAAATTCATTTTTGCACCGCTTGATATTTATATTAGTTATACACAGAATTCCTTGAAGAATTTAAATCATCAATTCTTTTTGTGAAACAGGGCCACCAGTTACCGAAAATCTGCTCGGAATCGTGAAACAAAAAATGTAAAATAAACTAAGACATGGATTAATTAATTGGAAAAGCTTTCAATTGGTCTTATGAATAATATATATTATGGACACTATTTTCTCAAGAAAAAAATTAATTAATTATTTTCAATAATTGTTTTCCTTCTTTAAAATTTTAATTAAAATAATTTATAAAGTTTTAAATTTCTGTATTAATTTATACCAGTTAGATGATATTATTATTAAGTAAAAACTATATTTACTACTCATAAATAGAAAAGCTTACTACAATTCAGCGACCTCACTATTGTAAAAAGAATTTTTTGTAAGTATAAATGTGCCAAGAACGATAATTAGAGTACATTTTAAACCAAAGACCCTCAAATCCAAGAATTCATTATATTACGGAGAATATTTTCATATTTTTTTAAGATGATTAGGTAGCTAAAAATTATATAAAAACAGCGTTCACTTTATATTCCTCAAGTAATTTTACAGATATATCCTCCGTAGAAAAAAAATTAGATAAATTTCCGGCTGTCAGTCAAGCTGGCAACCTGTCAGCACTTTAAATAAACACATAGCATTTCTGCGATATTTTAAACTAAAAGTAAGTAATATTTGTTTCAAATCAGAATAATTAAACTTTAAATGAACTAATATTCCACAAATGAAATTTCAAAAAGGTATATTTTATTTTTCAGTGGGGTTTTTTATAAAGAGAATTACATTTTGATGAAAGATGGCTAAAAATAGCGCTAAAGTCAGCGATTTCGAATTAGAAACTCCTTTCAATCAATGTAAATTAGTTTTGAAATGCGGCATAGTATTTTGTTTACTAGAAATATTAAATTTAATCTGTTAGCTTGAAATTAAAACTAAAATAAAAGCTTTAAGAGAAATTTTTCGTTTTTTTTTTAAATAATTTTAAACCTTAAGTATCGCGTTTCTTTCTTACCTACTTTTAGTGCTCGCAAGACATAAAAAAAGCAAAACATCTTTTAGGTCAGAAAAATGATCTCGGAAAAGCATTACTAACGTGCTCTGGGTGCTAATCTTTACTGGGTGGCCCGTAAAGTTTTCTACAAGAGCGAGGTTAAGCTTAGCAAATAAATAGTTGCCTTGATCTATCCACTTCCCTTCTACACATCCTTTCACCTTTCATTCCTATCGGCTCTCGCTCCAAATTTTCTGTAACGCCCTTGCCTTGATCGATCCACTGTCTTTCTCCACATCCTCTCCTTTACCACTCCTATCTGCTCTTCCTCCAAACCTTCTGTAACCCCTTGCGTGCTAGTGGCTTCCAGCCTTGCTTGGAGTGATAAGCTTAAAAAAAAATAATAATAATTTTATAATGCTAATGATAATATTAACCGTTTCCTTATAAGGAAACGTTCGAAATTCACTGAGCGAACACTTAGTGCTGCTTTCAGTGGAATTTATTTAAAAAAAATTTCTCTTAGAACAATTTATCAGAAACATGCGTTTCTTAACTCTAGTAGCTGCTATTGCTCTTTCCAGTATTGACTGGGGCTTCATTGATTGCCTTTTTGTTTTAGGTATATCAGTATCTTGATTATGCCATTGTCTTTTCTTTGGATTATATGCGGTATTCATTTTAGCTAATGCTGCTGTTAAAAGTCCTCAAGTGATGTGGTTTCTGCTTTGTGATTCTGGAACGCTCGTCGCCGAGGAAAGATGGTGCTCGCTGTGACCAAAAGTTTCCACACTCTCGAAGCCATTTTTGACCATCGATCATATATAAAAAGGGCGCTCACTTTATACTCCTCAAGTAATTTTACAGATATGAATTCCCTTAAATCGGAATGTGGGATATTTTTCAACGATTCTGGTGGCATGCATGGCACGTGTATAAAAACTCGACCTGATGAGACTATTTAAGAATATAACTCTAGAATTTAGGTTAATGTTTTCAGTTATATATATATATATATATATATATATATATATATATATATATATATATATTTTAAACATGTTGTGTTGAATGTTAAAGACAACATCGTCCTGCATATTTTCTTTTGAATTTTCTCATATTTTCTAATGAAACATTTTATTTGAAAATGATATCGAAATACAAATTGTCCGTACGATAACCTAGTACTTTCGAACATCATTGTTCATCTTCAGGGTCAATATGCAGGACGATGTTGTCTTTAACATTCAACACAACATGTTTAAAAGAAAAGTTGCTGCCAAATTACACACACATATATATATGTGTGTGTGTGTGTGTGCGCGCGCGCGCACGCGCACGCGCGTGCGTATGTGTGTGTGTGTATATGTAGCAAAAATGCAAGTACCTGACTTCTCAAGCGATCTTCTACATTTATAAGAGCCAGATCAGGCCGAAATTGGAGCACTGTTGCCATATTTGGGCAGGGCAACCTAGTCCTCACTTTCCAGGCTTGATAGAGTTCAAAAGTGAGTTCCGAGTTCTCATTGGAGAATAATTATTTTCCACCCTTCTTCCCATGAACCACTACCATATGGAACAGACTCCCAAGAAGATGAGCCTTGTTCAGAGTAAAACTTACTGTAAAAAAATATGTATGTATATAGGAAAATATGTATGTATTAATATATATATATATATATATATATTATGAATTAACTGATTTAAAAATATGGTTCCTTCGCTACACAGGAATTACCATGTTTCAAGAACCGAAGCTAAAAACTTCAAATTTAATTATATAATTAGAATTCAAAGCATTAGTTCTGTTTCATCTTCAATCGAATTTTGGAATAACTTATTAAATTTACTGAGTTTTAAACGTACATACAATTCATAATTGTTTGTTTCCAAGGATACAGAGAAATCCAATCATTTATACAGGGACGGTAGCATGTTCATTTTTATTAACTATTATTGTATCAATTATGAGTTACGTTCAGAAAAAAGGTTACGTCTAGGTAGGGTAGGGGTGTTTTTTTCAACGAATTATGACATCCGTTCAACGCATGTCGTCTGTGTTTTTCATCAGCGACAAAAAGAAGCATTACATCCGTTCGCCGCATGTCGTCTATTTTTTTTTTCATCAACGACAAAAAGGAACCACATTTTTAAATCAGTTAATTCATAATATTTATGCTCTGTAAATTTACTTTGAGCACTGTTTCGTAAAAATAAAAATATCAATAAAGACACCGGATTATATATATCTTACTGTTCTTCCCTTTTACTATAATATTTACATACGCTCTATCTCTGATATTGAGCACTTTATCCCATAAATATAGCAAACCTTAAAACTACATTTCTTCATATATATGTGTGTGTGTGTGTGTGTGTGTGTGTGTGTGTGTGTGTGTGTGTGTGTGTGTGTGTGTGTGTGTGTGTGTGTGTGTAGGAAAATCACTGACAAGTTGGAAAATGTTTTCGTGTGATACGAAATGTCCTTTAGGATATCATCGAATGATGATATTTACGTATAAGATGTTTACGTTGAGATAACTACACTCTTGAAGCCATTTTTAACCATCGATCAGAAAAAGCGGTTGTTAGATACTTTCTTGGGTTAATGTTTCAGTTTTGTAGTAACTTACAGTGTTTTGGGAGACTATCCCTCGCACGGCCTATTCTTTGTTCAATATACTTAACTCCTATACTAACGTTTAAAGAAATTCAAAGAAACTTGTTACTTACCACCGAGGTTCAAATTGATGTTAGCTGATACCTCTCCCAATTTGTTCTTCGCTACCACTTTGTATGTCCCTGCGTCGTCTTTTGCCACCCCAATAAGTTCCATTACAATGTTGTAGGCGATTCCTCCTTTTGCTTCTACTTTCATTTTGTGTTTGTCTGAGGCTTTCAGTTCTGTATTTCCAAGGAACCACGTTATTTCTGGTTGTGGGGAGGCTTCCAAGGCGCACAAAAATACCAGTCGTTTGCCTCCATCCTCCTGTTTTAGGGAGGGCTTTGTCGTAAAGCGGGGTGCTACTTCGTCTCCGACCCCCATGGCGATAACTTTCGTGGATCACTAGCCGCTAGAATCTGTAAAAGAAAAAATTATAAAGGTTATATATATTTATATATCTATACATAAATTATAATACATACATACATATATATATATATATATATATATATATATTATATATATACATATATATATATGTGTATATATATATATATATATATATATATATATATATATATATATATATATATATACATATATATATATATATGCAATATTATTATTTGTATATTCATTTTCTTGTGTATATAAGAGTGCTCTATTTTAAATAAATTTTCAAAATAGTTTCTTTATACACGTAATAATGACATTTTTATTTGCCCATTAACCGAGTTTTTTCACTTTTAGAATTATTTCAAAATGGCTGGCTGTTTCATATGAGCGCCTACGAAATCTTCTATTGTTCTTTTCATGTTTTTCAAAAGAAACTCTTCAGCGAGCGCACAGTTCGAAATAATTTTGTAAACAAAAGAAATAAAAAGACAGAGGGGCATATATAATGGACAATTTTGTTAATGGATAAACTGAGATAGATAGATAGATAGATAGATAGATAGATAGATAGATAGATAGATAGATAGATAGATAGATAGATAGATAGATAGATAGATATGAACAGACTGGAAGATAGATAGATAGATAGATAGATAGATAGATAGATAGATAGATAGATAGATAGATAGATATGAACAGACTGGAAGATAGATAGATAGATAGATATGAAAAGACTGGAAGATAGATAGATAGATAGATAGATAGATAGATAGATAGATAGATAGATAGATAGATAGATAGATATGATCCAAATGATATACATAGTGAATAGATTGAAATAGAGTTATGGACATAGATAGATAGATAGATAGATAGATAGATAGATAGATAGATAGATAGATAGATAGATAGATAGATAGATATGAAAAGACTGGAAGATAGATAGATAGATAGATAGATAGATAGATAGATAGATAGATATGAACAGACTAGAAGATAGATAGATAGATAGATAGATAGATAGATAGATAGATAGATAGATAGATAAATAGATAGATAGATAGATATGAAAAGACTGGAAGATAGATAGATAGATAGATATGATCCAAATGAGATACATAATGAATAGATTGAAATAGAGTTATGAACATAGATAGATAGATAGATAGATAGATAGATAGATAGATAGATAGATAGATAGATAGATAGATAGATCGATTATCAAAATAAGACAGATATTTACAGACTGAAATAGATAAAAATATGAACAAAAATAGTTATATAGATATATAGACAGATAGAACATTAGCAGACTTAAATAGATAGGGAAATAGATATGAATAGCTAGAAATGGATAATGAACAGAGATAAATTTCTTCTAACTATATTTAACTGTTATACATTTTCAAAGTCGAAATTCATATCCAGATTACACAAAACGTAAATTATCATAACTAATTTCATCGAATTACACACACGCCCGAGCGTACACGCATGCACGCGCCCACACACACAAAGCCTTTACTCTTGTATACATAAGTTTCTATGCACTATGTATACACAAACTCGAGAACGTGTGCGGCTGATAAAGCCGGTCATTATTCTTATGACATTAATAATTGGAGTTTCACTGACGCGAAAACCATTTGAATTGATTTATTTTGATCTACCAAACATCTATTCATGCTTTCCTTGTTGCATCGCACTAAATTAACGTTTACGGTTTTATAACAATCACTCATCTTTGCCCCTGTTTTGCACTTGGACAGAAATTCATACCGAAGCACATCTGAATATAATGGAACATGACCTGCATCTGGATAAGACCAACTCAACGCCGGATTTAGGACAAATGAGGCCCTGTTCTAGTCTAGTTATGAGGCTCCTTACTTGGTGTTTGATGGAGGTAGGCTCAACATGCCTACACAGGCATGGAAGGAAGATGAGGGCCCACCTGGCCAACGGGGCCCTATGCTTAAGCACACCTAAGCCCAATGGCACTGATGATAGTGATTGTTGAACAATTTTCTCACGGATGAAAAGATGAGTTTAGGTGTTGTGGTTCTAGAAAAGGACCCTGAGAATATCATATATGTGTGTTACAACACTTCCCAAATGTTTAAATTTCTCTACTTGCTAGATTCTGACATCTCCAGTTTGTCATTTGCATCCTGGGTGCTTCCTCTGGCTGAAAAGCATATAATCTGCCATCTAGCAGTTAACAATTAGTCCTCACTTTCAGCTTTTCTATACTACCTTCTCTCAGGGTACCTGTAGTCATGCAAATTTAAAAAGAACACACCTAAGCACAATGCTCAACCCGGCACTGGACCAACGCTTCTCCTTACTACAAACATACACACAAACGTTATTTATTTATTTATTTTATCTAACTTCCCACACACTTAAAACCAGGTGTACGTTCCTATCATCCGAGAGCAAATATTCGCCCATATATCATTTCATGCCATAGGGTAATTTTACTTGTCTAGCTAATTTCTTAGGTCGGGAATGTATCTCATTTTTATTTATTTATTTATTTGTTTGTTTATTTAATATTTTTATTCCGTCATATACGGTTTTCTTGTGAGGTATTTCAACATTTTTAAGATGCGCAAAAGAAATATACATAGTAATAAAATACCAAGCCAGTGAGATTTTTTCAATATCCGTTTAGACATGAATACGACTCGTCGAAGTTTTTGCAAAGCTCGTTATAAACGTCTCGACGTGTTGCAATGTTTAGCAAGCTTGTCTCGTTAGAACTTTTTTTTTTAATCGAGTTCACCCCAAGCAAGGTAGTAAAGCCACTAAAACAGAAGGTGGTTACTGAGTATGGAAGGGTTAGAAAGCAGAGACATTGCTTAGGAGCGAGAACAAAAGAGTCATCAAGAGCAATTGACGTTGCATTTAGCTGCCCCGTATTTCCCTGCCCCGCCTTTGTGTCACATCAAAGCTACGCTTAGAAAATCGCCATTGTATGTATCTCTATCTATAAAATGCAGGATGTGTGTGTGTGTGTTTGTGTGTGTGTGTGTGTGTGTGTGTGTGTGTGTGTGTAACGAATGCACGGCCGCAATTTTCGACGGATTTGCACCAAAATTTACATGTACATGCTCCGAGTTAGTGAAAAGGCCAAGACCGACTTTGCATTTCCCAACTCCCATCGATAGTGCAAATAATCGATTTTTTCATGCTTCTACGGCAGTTTTCATGTAGTTTGCGGCAATTTTCTACTGGCCACAGTGAGAGCCTATAGCTGGCTGCCACGAATAAGCAGGAAGATTCTATTGGCCAGCGTGAGAGCCAACAGCTGACTGACACGGATGTTAACTAGCATGCAAAAAATATCGATAGCTGCATTCGTCACAAGCGGGAAAAATTTAAATCTGCATGGCACTTTACTTCAATTGGCTCATTCGCTTGCTTAAACTCAACGTTGATTCTGATTCCGCAGAACTGGGTTCAGTGTGAAAAAGTATTTGTTGTTAACATTCTTTTTTTCATTCGATTTTTCCAGTTACGAGTTCTTTTTTAAAGCTGATCGTTTTGTGTTCATTTTGTTTAGTTCTTTTTTCGTAACAGATTTAGTGTTTAGTATAGAACTTCGCAGTGTAAGATAGGCAAGAAGTAAGGCATGTAGCAACATCAGCACGGCAAAGGACACTCCTTTAAAAGGAAGGAAGGGGGAAAATATTTTAAGTCAAGTGATAGCGATTGCTGTATGAGTCGTACGATTTTTGAATCAAGCACGGGCAACGCCGGGTCATGCTGCTAGTTATTAAATACAACGCACAAGGAAGGCTATGATAAAGGTATTACAATATTAAACCAAGCTTCTTCTTGTTCCAAGAGGAGAACAAATTCTGGAGGTACTTATACATTTACGGGACAGAAGACTTCTTAAGAAATTTATTTGTTAAATTAATACGGGCTTCTTCTTCTTTTTTATAGTAAGGTTCACCCTCTACAAGTAATTTTGCCATATTTGGACGTGAGCTGCCCAGACATCACTTTCCAATCTTCAAAAGCGTCCCCGAGTCCTTGTTGGAGAATAATTATTTTCTTTCTCACAGGCGGGATGAAGCGAGTTTCTCACTGCTCTATCACTACCACCACGGAAAGTGCTCAGACGAACTGCATCTCCTGGTTCCACAGGGTCAGACCTTCACGGCTAGAACCCGCCAGGCCACTTACATGATAGCAAACCACCGACATTCCTTCCGTATTTCATCGGCGAATAGTAAGTTCCACTCAAACAGCTTCTTCCCGCGAACCACTGCCCTACCGAACAGACCCCCAAGAAGATGTTTCCACTATCACTACAATCTTAACCGGTTCAAGGCTAGGGTTAACAGTTATCTTCCTCTCCTATCCATATAAACTACCACTTAACCCTCTATCTCGACTGGATCCCGGGCCTTATACAGAGTAAAACTTACTTAAAATAATATATATATATATATGTAGGAAAATTGTATGTCTAAATATGTATATATATATATATATATATATATATATATAAGTGGACCTTGAAGTCAACAGAGGCGACAGACTGTTTCAAGCTAAACGCAATGGTGACCTGACGATTGTGTGTACAGGCTGTCACCTCTGAGTACTGACTTCAAGGTCCACTTTCATATTTTATATTTACATATGCTCTATCTCTGATATTGAGCACTTGATCCCATGAATATAGCATATATACATTCATACATACATACACACATATATATATATATATATAAATATATATCTGTGTGGGGGGGATCACTGACAAAGTGGAAAAATTTTTCGCGTGACTCGCTACGTCCTTTATGTTATCATCGGATAAAAGTGATGATTACGTTGATATAATTATACATTCCCATGGAGAAGAGGGGGCACGAAAATTATAACATTTTTTTTTTAAACTATTTCTTTGGCATTACGGAATTATAGCACTTTTTATACACATTGCTTTCTTGATTGTTTCATTGATTCATTTTGTACAGCTTATTGACCCACTCCAGCTAATTTAAAACCATGAAATATTTTCCGAGTGTAAGAATTTTTTTTAGATAATAATCGTTTAATGATACGAGTTTTACTAATTAACCCATAGCTGGGAGGAGAAGAGGTGGATTCATACCTATCCCAAGGATATTTGTACGTAAGTGAATATAACGAATCCAACGGGGATTGGAACTCGGCTCTCCGTTTAAAAATAACGATCCATTACGTCACCCGCACATCCAAACTTAAGCAGCTAGTATTCCCAAGCAGTCACTCATCTAGTATTCCCAAGCAGTCACTCATCCAAGCTCGATGTTGGTTAACTTCAATGACCATTCGGGAACAGGTGTTTCAACGTGAACTGACTGCAAGCCTAAATTGCTTTCTCTTAATTAATGTAAGGAGAAATGTAATATGTCTATTGACTGTGGTAGTTCGCTGTTTTAAGCAAAGTTCACATTATTTACTCAAATGAAACAAAGAAAGTTCAGTCGGCCAATGATAACAATTCCAGAACAACGTAACTATAAACAATTTTTTTCTATCCTCTGCCAGCCGCTATCATGGAGAAAGCATTACCTCGAACCGTCGCCAGTGAGACACGCTGCGAGAGCCACTCCGTTTCGCGAGGCTCGTTCCTTAATTGAGACGCAATCACGCCAATCCTCCGAAGGAACACCATCGAACGAGGGCCAATAACCCCTGAAGTCTCCACTGCCACAGGAGTAAAAAAAAAATCTATCAGCAAGAGAAGAATATTTAGCTATTTTTTTATCTCTAGTTCTCGGGCAACGAACCCCGGCTCAACCGCAGACCTGATCAAATTACTGACCGAGAAAGTATCAGCACAGGTCGCATTCCAAATCAACGACTTACTCATTATTTACTCAAATTGAAAATCAGTTTTCAAAAGTGTGATTTTTTTTTACCTGGGATCGCACATCAAGAATAGACGTTTTCCTCTAACTATTTATAAACATTTAAACTTGCTTAGAATCCGAGACAACTGCGGGTATGAAATACAGTTTCGAACCTCACAGCAAACTTATCCCTTATCTCCGATCCTGTCTAGGACACCTCGAGGTAGTGTAATGGCTAGCAAGCTTGTCTTGCCAGCACAATTACGACTGAGTAGTGGGTTCTATACTCACTGGGTGCCCCATACTTTCGGCCTTGTGCTAAATCCAAGCTACGCTTGGAAAATCTCTATCTCCGATCCTTTCTTGTCTACTCAGTGCTGTCGATTGACGGGCAGAATAATAGATCTAAAATTAACGAAAAATTAAGATGAACATGAATATATGTCAAAAGGACATGTTTATAAATATCAATATATGAACGCTTATTGAATTGTGCATGATTATTGTTTATATATATATATATATATATATATATATATATATATATATATGAATGGAGCAC
Source organism: Acanthosepion esculentum (assembly GCA_964036315.1). Lineage (NCBI taxonomy): Eukaryota > Metazoa > Mollusca > Cephalopoda > Sepiida > Sepiidae > Acanthosepion > Acanthosepion esculentum. The sequence goes on along the minus strand of OZ038484.1, from coordinate 57,986,788 downwards.
TTTGGCATTTGTTTACATTTGTAAAAACAATACGCTTGATTTAGTTGTGTAACTCTACCGAGTGAAGATAGCTCTGGCTGATACCAAATTAGTTGTGTTTCAATCCTGGCTTGAGGCATTCGGAAGTCTAGTCGCACTGAGGAGATGCGATACAGCGAAACAGTACTGTCTGTGAATAACATAATATATATATATA
>OZ038484.1:57971592-57981592 GCA_964036315.1 Acanthosepion esculentum | reverse complement strand
AAAACTGAGAAAGATAGATAGATAGATATCAAAAACTGAGATAGATAGATAGATAGATAGATAGATAGATAGATATCAAAAACTGAGAAAGATAGATAGATAGATATCAAAAACTGAGATAGATAGATAGATAGATAGATAGATAGATAGATAGATAGATAGATAGATATCAAAAACTGAGAAAGATAGATAGATAGATAGATATCAAAAACTGAGAAAGATAGATAGATAGATAGATATCAAAAACTGAGATAGATAGATAGATAGATAGATAGATAGATAGATATCAAAAACTGAGAAAGATAGATAGATAGATATCAAAAACTGAGATAGATAGATAGATAGATAGATAGATAGATAGATATCAAAAACTGAGAAAGATAGATAGATAGATAGATAGATAGATATCAAAAACTGAGAAAGATAGATAGATAGATAGATATCAAAAACTGAGATAGATAGATAGATAGATAGATAGATAGATATCAAAAACTGAGAAAGATAGATAGATAGATAGATATCAAAAACTGAGAAAGATAGATAGATAGATAGATATCAAAAACTGAGATAGATAGATAGATAGATAGATAGATAGATAGATAGATATCAAAAACTGAGAAAGATAGATAGATAGATATCAAAAACTGAGATAGATAGATAGATAGATAGATAGATAGATATCAAAAACTGAGAAAGATAGATAGATAGATATCAAAAACTGAGATAGATAGATAGATAGATAGATAGATAGATATCAAAAACTGAGAAAGATAGATAGATAGATAGATATCAAAAACTGAGAAAGATAGATAGATAGATAGATATCAAAAACTGAGATAGATAGATAGATAGATAGATAGATAGATAGATATCAAAAACTGAGAAAGATAGATAGATAGATATCAAAAACTGAGATAGATAGATAGATAGATAGATAGATAGATAGATAGATATCAAAAACTGAGAAAGATAGATAGATAGATAGATAGATAGATAGATATCAAAAACTGAGAAAGATAGATAGATAGATAGATATCAAAAACTGAGATAGATAGATAGATAGATAGATAGATAGATAGATAGATAGATATCAAAAACTGAGAAAGATAGATAGATAGATAGATATCAAAAACTGAGAAAGATAGATAGATAGATAGATATCAAAAACTGAGATAGATAGATAGATAGATAGATAGATAGATAGATAGATAGATAGATATCAAAAACTGAGAAAGATAGATAGATAGATATCAAAAACTGAGATAGATAGATAGATAGATAGATAGATAGATAGATAGATAGATATCAAAAACTGAGATAGATAGATAGATAGATAGATATCAAAAACTGAGAAAGATAGATAGATAGATATCAAAAACTGAGATAGATAGATAGATAGATAGATAGATAGATAGATATCAAAAACTGAGATAGATAGATAGATAGATAGATATCAAAAACTGAGAAAGATAGATAGATAGATATCAAAAACTGAGATAGATAGATAGATAGATAGATAGATAGATAGATAGATATCAAAAACTGAGATAGATAGATAGATAGATAGATATCAAAAACTGAGAAAGATAGATAGATAGATATCAAAAACTGAGATAGATAGATAGATAGATAGATAGATAGATAGATAGATAGATAGATAGATATCAAAAACTGAGAAAGATAGATAGATAGATAGATAGATAGATAGATAGATAGATAGATAGATAGATAGATAGATAGATATGCACAGACAGAGATAGATAGATAAAGAGATAGATAGGCGTCCGAATATGTTATGTAAATAACGAGATTGATATGAAGTAGAACTCTAGCTAACTTTATAATTATATTTATATAGATAGATTCTTACGGATAAATAGAAAATATGTTATTCATAAGCTGTGGCACATGACCTAATTACAAACACACTTTCATCCATCCATCTATATATATATATATATATATATATATATATATATATATATATATATATATATATATATATATATATATATATATACGGATACAGGATTGCTATATAAAAAGTGCTCAGTACAAAGTAGAGCAAATAATATTTATTAAAAAAATATAACATAAACATGCCTCTGTTATAATTTTAGAATAAATATTATATCTATCTATCTATCTCTCTATCTCTCTCTCTCTCTCTCTCTATATATATATATATATATATATATATATATATATATATATAATCAAGATCATTTAAGAAATGTAAATCCCTTCTCAAGAATGGTCTTGCTCAGATGTTCCCGTTTTGTGCACGTACGTTGTTTCTTTAAGGCGCGATCGTTAGATATATAAACATATTAGAACACATCACCAGATGTCTCTCTCCTATAACTGCATTGAACCCCTTTCTTTCCTCTTTTCTATCGGCCTCGAAAAGACACGCGCATGCGTACACGCGTTAACACGAAAAAAAGATAACACAGAAAAAAAAAGGCAACACGTTTTTTTTTTGTTTTTTTTTTTTTTACCCCCCACTCTACTCGACCAACTTCGTAATAGGAAAACCGGCCTGGGCCAGAAAATATATTTTCTTATCCCTTTTTTATTTTATGACTTTCACATACAGTGTATGTCGAGAACACTTTACAGATGTTAGATTGTTTTTAAAACAGAAATCTAGAAATAATCCCGGGATATCAAATATTTGGTCCTGTCTTTCTTTCTATCTCAATCATTCTCTCCATGACCCATCGGGACGTGGACGATTATGGGTCTCCGCAACATCGTATTGTTGCAATTTTCCTAAAGCCAGATCTTGTTCTGATTCAAGTTACTCAAATTTCCACTACTGACGTATGTGAATGCTCCGAAGCCCAAGACAGAACTAAAAATTCCGACAACTGCGCACAACTTCCGTTTTACTTACACGCTCAAAGAAAAATACAATCCAGAATTTACACCCACTAAAACCCACTTCCGCCTAAAGAAATAAAATGAAAAATTGGAGCCGGTCTGAGCCTAAAAAAAAAGGCGGGGACATCTTCGGCAGTCGGACGGCGCAACAGCCAGGAATCCCAACGCGAATCTCCAAAGACAACTTGTCAAAGGCCGTTGTCGCAGTAAGTCACAACTCACCCTCCCTCTCCTTACGTTAGGTATACATGACTGACGAGACAGATTTTTTTCCCCGCAGTAGGTTGCCATTTCTTTCTGTGGTAGTTGTCATCCATCTATTTACCCAGGAGGTGGTGGAGAAGGGTATTAGCACGTAAGTGAATATAATGGATTTGACTGGAATTCGAACACGGCTCTAAGACACCTCAATCCGATCCGCTGTTCAGTACTCCACCGTTCATTCCACGTTAATGCAATTGTTTATTTCTTAAACCTCCGTCGTTTCTTTTTTGTTCTGTCACCACACGCTTAATATAACAGTATCTTTTCATTCTCTCAGTACTACATACTTCTCATTATATTTGTTCCTCCACCCATTCGGCCTAAAATTGAGTCAAATAATGCCTGAATTCTCCTTCCTTTGCCTTCGATGTACCATATGAGTAATAAATATCAAATATAAAAGCCTATGAACATTTTTAAATAACTTTTTAAAATATGCCGTTATATATATTACGGAATTAAGAAACAGGAAACGTTGCTTAGAGCTGCAAGACAGGAAGTTGTGGAGAGCCATGATCGCGTAACCTACGTAATGATTTCATATGAATGGATAGCAGAGTGTGGACAAAGAGGGATGGTAAAGACTCAAACATTACTTATAGCTACAAGAGACAGGAAGTTGTTGAGAGACATGATCAATAACCTAATGTGTTTGTATAAATGGTTGGCAGAGTGGATAGTGTATAATAAGCGTATTATAACTATAAGAAACAAGAAGTTGTGGAGAGTGTTTATCGTCCACATCCTAAAGGAACACGCACCATAAAAGAAATTTTACGACCATGTACTGCTCTTTGTTCTTCCCTGGTGCACACTGCTAGAGGAGCGGTCAGGTTTACATTGTAACTGTAAACTGGCGCGATCACATGACCATAACAGTACCAACGATAAGCAAGTATGAGCAGAAGGCAATGTGACAAACCTAAAACCTTTTATGGCGAAAGTACGGTGTAAATTAGTATATTTTATGCACCGAGGTGTCTTTGTAAATGCGGATAGTTTTTTTTTACTTACCCCGCATATATATATATATATATATATATATATATATATATATATATATATATATATAGCACTTTCGCATAGGTTAACTCTGACAGTATCCATCCCCGTAGATTAGTAGATTAATAAAAGGTTCAGTTCGAAATCCCCTAAAGTTTACCCGGATCGATAATCACCTGATAAAGGACGAGTGGCACAACGGTCGAAACCTTGTAATACAAACCATATAGATGACCGCAATATTCTGCATGTCAGTCAGTTATGTGTCATGCTTGAGACACGCTTAGGCGATCATGTATCTTTCGATACATGACTGACGAGACAGATTTTTTTCCGGTACGTTGCCATTTCTTTCTGCGGTAGACCAGTTACCATCCAAGGCTATAGAACCTAGTCTGTCTTACTATTTACCCATATCTGGAAGAAAAAGAGGATTTATACCATTCCCAAGGGTATTAGCACGTAATTGAATGTAATGGATTCGACTGGAATTCGAACTCTGCTCTGCGAGCCGCCTCCCTTACTCCACAAATAATGTAATTAAAGTATTTTCCAGTTCGTCATTACTGTAATAAGGAAATTGTTCTACTGTCATTATAACCAATCGTGATGTAAATCTTGACTCTGTACCCAGCGTAGACGAGTACGTCAGCTAGTATTCTATATATGTTTAGACTTATCTGGAATTTCTCATCTGAAAAAATATCTTTTATTACACTAAACGTGTATCCACTAAAATATAACGTTTGAAGTAATAAGACTTTTAAGAGTGGTACGCAAGTTATATACAAACACACCACGGTGCATAAAATATACTAATTTACACCTTTGTTCACATTACACGCTGTAAGCGAATTAAAAATGTGCTCCAGCAAATGCACGCCATGCAGCTACATGGCCGCCTCCAGTTCGCCAAAATACGCGCAGGCACATACAAGGACAGAGAAACAATGTAGACTACAGAATATTAAAGATATATGAGAACCTTTAAAAAAAAAAAAATTAGGAAACTAAATAAACAATGAATCAGCTAACCAACCTTTAGCCCTATGACGTCTAACTGGGAAGATTTGATGGAAGCAAGCGTTTGTGGTATTAGGTGACAAAATGTCTGTGGCACGTGCCCAGCGTGCGCAGGCACAACCCGTCTGTACTTAAAGTAGCTTGTTTATGCCAGTGCTGACAGCTAAGCATGTCACGCAGAATTTTTTTTAAAAGGGTACATATTTCGGTTTGCCTTTCCAATGTATATATAATTAGGTAGTGTCTGTTCACTATACACGGCCAAACCCTTTTTCGTGTACAGCCTGTAAATAGGCCATGCTTACTCATTGGACCCAGCGGGAGGGTTTTTAACGTAAAGAAAATGCTCTTGTTATGAGGAATTATCTATTATGCTAATAGTTACCGTTTGCAATCATTCTGAGTAATACTAAATTTTCGTTTTTAATTTCGATATATTTTCTGCTTTGAAAAGAAAATTTCGCAGAACAATTTTTCTACCCAAATAAATTTCCGGATTTTCATATTATTCTTTATTCGAAATTTGCCAGGAACAAATTAAATCTATTTTTTTTTCTTTTAGGCTAGTAATTGTTAATACGCAGTTACTCTACATGACCCGGATTATATATATATATATATATATATATATATATATATATATATATATATATATATATATATATATATATATATAAGTTACTCCAAAATTCGCTTGACGAGGAAATGGAATTAATGTCTTTGGTTTAATAACAAAATTAAATTCAGGGGCATTAGCTTCCATTTCTGAAACATGGTATCACTGGGTAGCGAAAAAACATATTTTAAATCAATTAATTTATTATATTAATGCTCTGTGAATTTACATTGAGCACTATTGTGTAAAAATAAAAATACCTATAAGAACACCGGATTTTATATCTTACTGTTCTTTTTATATATATATATATATATATATATATATATATATATATATATATATATATATATATATTAAATATCTTATTTATATTTATATTTATATCTCTATATATTAAACAGCTCTGTTACTTAACATTCAGCACTGTTACACTATAGAGTATTTATATGTATTTGTATACGATTGCTCGTTCTCCACAAATACTATCCTTTATTATCTTCGACTTGATATGCATTCTTAGAAAAGATATTGGAGTAGTTTCTCGTGGCCTTCTCTTAGAATTTGGAAATTTGATTTTTCATTTCTTTAGATAAGCTTGAGAGCGCATGTCTCTTCAGGACCCTGGCGATCATGGCCCACCGAAACTTCCTGTCCCTTGTAGCTATTACTAAATTTTGTCTTTTTGCTATCTTCCTAAACCTGTTCTGCCATCCGTTTACACAAGCTCGCTAGGTAGCTTATGCGCTGTTTCCCTCTGCCCCTTTTATTTACAATCTGTCCTGTAAGTATCAAATTTTCCAGTGTATCCTCAGCATCCTCTGTAGAACCACATTTCTGTTGTTTTGAGTCAGTGAAAAGATTACCCAGAATCCAATGCCAAAATAGGAGGACTGACATTGCGTAACAGTTCAGTACTCTTTACTTTGTTGCTAACGAATGTTTCCTATTTCTTAATACTTTGCTTAGATTTGGAAGTCACTTTGCTCTCCCAATGCGACTTAGCATTTTAGTGTCGACTACTTTCTATAATCTTTCTTCTAGGTTACGGTTGTCCATTTACAACCCCTCTTTGATTTTGTCCTGACATTCATTTACAGAAATTCATTAATTAGTTTCATTGTTTTTTCTTTCGTTTCTCTTCCCTTCAATGACATTTTCCACTGAACATTTTTTGTAAAAACAAAACAAAACAAAATGATCCCAAGATCACACACATTTTACATGGGTAAAGTTTACTTGGTTACTTATTTTAGTGCATCATGTTACTTACTTATTATTTATTTTATAATTATTACTGCATGACAAACAATAGTCAGTGCATTATTCAAGTAAATTAACCGTAAATCAGAAGTCGGAACCTCAAAAGGCTAATTTGCAGTTCAAGTCCATTTTTATTCTGAAACCCATTTCCTTAGGCTTTTTACCATTCATTTTTATTCTGAAAACCACTGCCTTATGCTTTTTACCATCCATTTTTATTCTGAAAACCACTGCCTTCTGCTTTTTACCAACCATTTTTATTCTGAAAACCACTGCCTTATGCTTTTTACCATCCATTTTTATTCTGAAAACCACTGCCTTATGCTTTTTACCATCCATTTTTATTCTGAAAACCACTGCCTTATGCTTTTTACCAACCATTTTTATTCTGAAAACCACTGCCTTATGCTTTTTACCAACCATTTTTATTCTGAAAACCACTGCCTTATGCTTTTTACCATCCATCTTGGTCCTGAAAAACATTGCTTTAGATTTTCTACTTTTCCTCTTGCTCATTGTTCTACAAATCCATTCCCATAAACTTGCTAAGTTACTCATTGCTTTTTGCTTCTCCTGCTTTAACGCGCCATGTAAGTGTTAAATTCTCTAAACCCTCTTTTCTCATTATGTATCCCAGAAATTTCATCTAAATCTATAGAACTAAAATTTGTCTCAATAGCTGAAGTAGTAGCGAAATTTCCAACAGTAATAAAACAGTCAAACCGATGATCTTCATTTTGAATCCTACTTAATATCTACTGGAAGAAAACTTTAACAGTTAGTGCATTTCTGTACCTTTAAATACACATCTAACCAATGCGAATGCGATATATATAATAAAGATAATGGAAAACTAGACAGTAATAAGATCTTGAACCATAGCATTTATATCGTAAACGGGTTTTATTTCAAGTTTAATGTTAGCTGTGGTCCCAGTATATTTCCTTCTCGCTTCTGTCTTCTGTCAAAGGTTAATATCGCTACGGACGAATTAAGAGAATGGCCATGAGAAATTCGAGTAAAAGTCCGTTTGAATTAAACATTACCATTGTGTAAGTTGCGAGTTTATCAGTATGGGGAAGAGCTTTCACTTTTAGAAAGGGACACTTTCTTGTCTTTATTTTCTCTCGAGTCCCGAAACTCGAAATTGTTTCTAAGATCAAATTCTTAACAATCATTTTCAACTCCAAAGATTGAGATAAAATTTTAAGAACTCGATTACAGATATTTCCTCATCTTTTTGACGTTCGTCTTAATATTTTTTAAAAATGTCCCATAATAATTGTTATATTTAGCATATGAAATGTGAATGCAAAAAATAAACATATTATGCCTCCGTTCCATAATAATTGTTACATTTATTATATGAAATGTGTATGCAAAGAGAAACGATAATATGGGACAGCGTAGTATTTTTACTGCTTCTGTCTCATAATAATTGTTACATTTATTATATGAAATGCGTATGCAAAGAGAAACGATAATATGGGACAGCGTAGTATTTTTACTGTTTCTGTCTCATAATAATTGTTACATTTATTATATGAAATGTGTATGCAAAGAGAAACGATAATATGGGACAGCGTTGAATTTTTACTGCTTCTGTCTCATAATAATTGTTGCATTTATTATATGAAATGTGTTTGCAAGTATTTTTTAACAAAAAAATTTACATTAATGTTTAATCAATTTCACCCCATGCAAGACAGTAAAGCCATTGAGACACAAGTGGTTACTGGGTGTGGAAGAGTTAAAAAGAGAAACATGGCTTAGGAGCGAGAACAAAAAAAAAGAGTAATCAGGAGGACAGAAGATAATGATTGACATTTGGTTGTAAAGCATGGAGCTGGAAGAGAATTCCACAAGCGAGAAGTGTGAGAAAAGAAACTGTCAGCATAGAGTTTACGATTATATATAGCCAACTTAACTGTAAATTTGCAAGACCTCGTCGTCAGTCTAGTACTACGCTTAAATTCAAAGAGTTTAGGCACCATAGCGAAGAGTTCATCAGAACAATTACTATGAAAGCATTTATAGAAAAAGGCAAAGGAAGGCAACCTCATGGCGAAGTGACTCAAGCCGAGACGCCAGATCAGGGCCAATAATATTGCTGATTTTTTTTTGGATTATCAAGACCTAGATAAATAGCAGGATCTCTGGACCATATGTGACAGCAATATTCTAAGCATGGATGAATGGTAGACTTATCGATTTGTAAGATAGATTCTGGAGAGAAAAATTGTCTAACCCGACACAGTGAACTAAATTTCCTAGCAGCTGACCTAGCAATTAATGCAGTATAGTATAAAGATATTATGGGAGAGAGTAGTATTTTTACTACCCCTGTCCCATAACAATAGCTACATTTAGCGTATGAAATATGTATGCAAATGAAACATCTAATATGGGACAGATATAGTAAAAATACCACTTCTGTCACATAATAGTTGTTAAATATGAATACAAATTTTATATAGTAAATACAACTATTATAGTAATATTTTGACTGCCTCTATCTCATAATAGTGTGTTGTGTAATAGTTAACGAGCCTAGTAACATTAATGATTACTACTTAGTAGAGAGTGTACAGAGTGAACATTATTTTAATAAGAATATGTAAGATAAGACAAATATGACCTATTGGTAGGAATGCTATATTTTACATGTATTTTTACTGCTTCTGTCTCATAATAATTGTTACATTTATTATATTTCCTTCTCTTTCAAAATGTTAAATATTGGCCTACTCTATTATGTTTTGTTTTATATTCAGTGGATGCTAACACGATGCAAACTGATAGAAGATGGTCAATTGCCTCTATATATTTTTTATTATTATTATTATTATTATTATTATTATTATTATTATTATTATTATTTTCAGTTGCAGTTATACGTAGCGATGTTCTGACTAGGATGTCTCCTGGGGCCCATTAGGATTAATC
>OZ038484.1:57934092-57966592 GCA_964036315.1 Acanthosepion esculentum | reverse complement strand
AAGAAGCCGGAAGGGAGTTCCATAAGCGATAGAGAAAACTGTTAGCATAGAACATACGCTTGCATCTAATCATTTCAACAGTAAAATGATGAGACCTAGCCGCCAATCTAGTACTGCGCTTAAATTCATAAACTCTAGCTACCATAGAGAAGAGTTCATCACAACGATTACAATGAAAGTTTTTTGGGGTTTTTTTTTATAGAAAAAGTCGCAAAGAAGCTACATTTCGACGGTGGGAAAATGGCCGAAACCAGTCAGAACCAATAACATTGCAGATTCCTCTTTGGATTTTATAAAGAATCTCTAAATATATAAAAGAGGCACTGGATCATATGTGACGGCAATATTCAAAACATGGCCGAATGGTAGACTCATATATATGTAAGATAGTTTCAAGAGAGAAAAATTGTCTAGCACAACAGCGTGAACTATCTTTCCTACCAACAGACTTAGCAAATGATTTAATATAAATATTCAAATTGAAGAATATTCAAAACTATGCGTTTTAATCAATACAAATTCATCACAGAGGGAGAGAATTAAAAAAAAAACAAATATTGTTATTCCTTAAACGGTGGAAATCATTCGGGTCGAACGAATAAAAAACGAGAAAATTCATTTTATTTAAAGTGTAGATGCAATTACATACAAAAATGATTATTTCTTTAGAAAGTTATAATTAATATATGATTCTTATTTTTATTTCTACAGATTTTACGGCTGAGTTAAACATTACGTGCTTAAATTTACTAAAAAACTTTTTCTTCTTTTAAATATTTTCTGCCAAAATGCGTGCACGTCTAATATGCCTCGTTCGTCTTTCATAATATCAAATGCGGTAATTTTATTTCTTATTTGATTTGACAATAAAAGTCTTTCTATTTCATCTCATTTTGATTTTTTCTATTTTGAATTTCAAAATTTAGGAATAATTACTCTACAACTCGTATAGGAGATTTAACCCTTAAACCAGTTTTTCTCAACCTTTTTTTAAAAATTTAATGTACACTTGTAGAATATCTACAACTATGGGTGCATTTTAAATTTTAATAAGAAAAAACTAGTCATGAAATTTAAAAACAGGGAAATAATGAAGAGATCTTATTTTTAAGACGTTACATTTTACGAGGTATGATCAAAAGGACAGGTGCTATAAAACGAATACTAGAGTATATATTCATTCGGTATTTAATCTCCTGCGAGATGCGAAATAATCCCCTTCTAAAACTACATATTTTATCCAGATATCTAAATAGTGATTTTCCAAGCGTAGCTTAGATGTGGCACAAGGCCGAAAGTATGGGGTACCCAGTGAGGATCGAACTCACTACTCAGTCGTAATTGTTTTAGCGAGACAAGGTTGTTAACCATTACACCGCCTCGAGGTGCACTCCAGATCTCTAAATATATAGCAGGAGTACCGGACCATATGTTACATCAATATTGACTGATTTTTAGTAGCTTTACTGCTTGGCATGGGATGAAATGATTTTTAAAAAATAACAGTTTTATTCAACCTGTTTTTTTTACTTCTGGGGCGCACTTTAATTTTGAATATCAAAAAAATAGTCCTGAAATATAAAAATAGGAAAATAATTTATTGTTTTTATTTGTACACATTTTACGTATGAGTTAGACATTATGTATTTAAAACTTTTTCTTCTTCTGAATATTCGCTCCTGAAATGTGTGCACGTCTAATATGCTTGGTTGGTCTTTCATAATATCAAATGCGGTCATTTTATTTCTTACTTGATTTGACAATAAAAGTCTTTCTGTTTCATCTCATTTTGTCTTTTTCTATTTTGAATTTCAAAATTTTGGAATAATTACCCTATTTATAACTCGTAAAGGAAATTTAACCCTTAAAGCAGTTTTTCTCGACCATTTTTTATTTCAATATGCACTTGTAGAATATCCACAACACTGGGGCGCACTTTCAATTTGAATAACGAAAAATTAGTCATGAAATTTGAAAATAGGAAAAAAAAAGGTCTTATTTAAAAAAAAAAAAGTCACATTGTACGGCGTCAGATAAAAATGTATCGAGACTGGTGCTATCAAAAGAAAACTACACCCCATATCAATTCGGCATTTAATCCCCTTCGAAGTAGTCCCCTTCTGAAACCACAAATTTTATCAAGCGTCGTTTCCATTAAGGAAAGAATTCCTGGAACTGCTTTTTTGGAGGATAGCGAGCAGCTGCCTCGTCGCATTCATTTGGATTTCCTCGACGTCTTGAAATCAAGTTCCTTTCAAGTAGGATTTGGTTTTTGAAGAGGAAAATGTCGCAGGGATGGGGGCGAGATCTGGGCAATATGATGTTTGTCAAACCTGGTGAATGCTGTCCTTCATCAAAAACTGCTGCCCAATGCATGATCTCTGATGGAACCTCTTTGTTGCAGTGGACGAACCACACTCTACACACTTTCATATTCCCATTTCCTTATCAATGCATTTAATATTTGTTCTGCTTTTGCATTTACTGTTAGTAAGTGCAGGAAATCCTATTTTACAGAGTTAGGGTGTGGAAAATTGCATTAAAATATTCAATGCTATCGTAGAATCTTATTCTTAAATGGAAATCCAAAATCGATCGATGAACACTTCGTTACGCTTGATTTGCAAACCACTATCAAAAGATATAGTGACGAGATCCTTTTTTTTACAGCAAAAGGGAAAGGATTATCCACTCCTTCTTAAAGATTAAGACACTTAACATCCAGTTTAAACTATCAAATGACTTGACTTAGACATGAAATCATGTGCTTGGTGTCTCTACTTTTTAAAAATAAAGATTTTTAAATATAAAAATAATTCATAAAGTACTCTTCTGTTAACTTGGGGTGCACCTGACTACCTTTCAGGACGCATTAGTGCACCCCGGACGCACCATTTGAGAAACGCTTCCTTAAACGGTTAGAAAAAGTTGCTCGGGCATATAAGTCAAACGGATAAAAAATAAAATTAATTTATATCATCTATACAAATAAAGCGCAGTGTACGTGTGTCCGTCCGTCCGTTTTTTGTGTGCAAAATAAATGTAAACAAATTACGGAGATCTGTTGCGTATACGAAGAAAGATTATGCCGAACTAAGGTTTAGAATAAAAATAAAATAATTTTATTATTTCTAAATTCTTGTAACTTTTACGTACGTAGGACGCTGAAGGTAAAAGGCTGAAAGCATAAAAGCCAATATAAAGCCCGCTCGGATGACGACTTCTAGGCTAGTTTATATATAAAAGATGCTTATATTTTGATTTAATTATATATAAAGAATATTAAAATGATAATTAACTCTTTTAGATAAAAATAATACAGGAAAACAGAGAAATAAAGCAAATGTTAGGTTCCTTAATTTAGTATTTTTAACAGTATACTTTGAAGGATGCTATGCAAAACTGAGTTATGCATTCCTTGCACAAAGATCACACTTTAGCCTATTTTATATTCAATAAATATACATGCAGACACAACATTGTCTTTGGCGTGTTCTTCCAGGTTTATTTGCAGACAGGTACTCCAGGAAATGAATGAATCCTAATAATTTAATAATTATGAATTCTAGATTTGCCAATTCATCTTGAATGAAAGGTTTATTTCAAATTACAAGAGTTAAATTGTGATTCCGTGCATTTTATCAAATTTTGTTTGCCTGTGAAATAAATTGATATCCGGAGATGATTTTTTTCTTCTAAATATATATGTAAACTTCAATCACATAACTTAAAATCTCAGATTAAACATACCTAAATTTGAAAAAAAAAAGTCCTTACATAATTTACTCTACACCTATGTCAGAAAATATTTACTGATATATATATATATATATATATATATATATATATATATATATATATATATATACTAAGCTTACTGAATACAGCACAATATCAAATAGAAGATTGAGTTCCACCAAACTCGTGAATGGAAGGAGTCTGACTTAAAAAAAAATCAACCTTGAAAATTTTTAACTAGATTCAAATTTCAACTTCTGACTCATATAGGAAATTCACACCTATCTCAGCTATAAGGTAGACCGAGGGATTTTATTTACGAAAAGTTGGAATATAGCTACTGCCAAATTCTTCATATTCCCGTTTGAATCTTTGAGATGAAAACACAGAATATGAGGAATGTTAGGTTTGTGAACTTGAGCGGCAAATCATCGCTTTCAGTGTTCAAAATAATTTTCTCTTAACTTAGTAAATAAAAGACATGACTAACTTCAGATACATACTTGGAAAAGCTTGTAAAATAGACCCAATTGTAGGACAAAGCTTAGGATATTTTGTTAGTCATTTTCGTCCATCCAATAAAAACCAATTCCTTTCAATCTGAACATAGACCTTGCTTCAGGATCAAAAGTCATTTATCTCAGTTCTTTAAGTCTGCAGTTTCCACTTTGTTTAAAAAAAAGAATCATTTCACCCCAAGGAAGGTAATAAACCCACTAAGACACGAGGTGTTACTGAGTGTTAGAGAATATGAGTAAAAACACTATTAAGGAGAGAGAACAATAAAAGAACAAGAATTAAGAGAAGACAGAATATAACGATTGACATTGCATTTAAAACAGGTCATTTCTGGAAGTTAACGTTTTTAAGCCTAGCTATCTTTGTAATCATAATCCGCAGTATCAAGAGATGAATCAGTGAGCATTAATCGTAATAAATCAAATTAAATTATCACTTATCACTACTTACGAAGATTGCATCCACTCTTCAGGACATATGATTTTAAAATTTGATATATTTTCAGAAATTACATTTTCCTAAAAATACATTTCTTATGAAATAATTATTTAAAATTGTTATGCTATATATATTAGATATTTTTATGGAATATAGATATTACTGCAATTATTGATTTGAATTTTATGTGTAGCCAAATATCTCCGTATTGGATCAGGATGTGAGCAACTTTTTTCTAAGGAAATATGGCTCTAAATATTTATTGCTTATTAGATGTTAAGTATATTTGACTTCTCTAATTATTTGTTAAGAATGTCATCAATATTTATTTATATTATCGTAATATGTTACTATTGCTTTCTTGAACGGAAATTTTTAGGTTCATCTGAAAATTACTGAAGGTTCACGTAAAAAATAATTTTCGGATAAATACAACTTTGCCTCAGAAAAATGATGAACACAACAATTTTTGTCTTAGACAAAACAAGTCCCTGGTGACGATATTGTGCTAATGTCGAAAGTGCTGGGAAAAAAATAAATATGCATCAACATGGTAATTTTCTTTCTTCCTTTAATAAGAATACCAAGAAATTTGTCCGTAATTACAAGAGGATCCTATCAAAATAAGTAGACAAAACTTGTTTAAATTATTTAAGCAGTCATGTCTTAATGAAAACATGCTTCCAAAATATACTATATATATATATATATATATATATATATATATATATATATATATATATCGAGAGAGAAAGAGAGAGAGAGAGAGAAAGAGAGAGAGATAACACGAACACAACCTGGTGACCGTGTTTTGAAAAAAAAATCCTCATATCTATAGATACATTTATATAAGAATCTACATGTAAAAACACCCTGGTAATAGGTAATAGATTAGTCGGAAGCGTTTAGATCCACAGATCATTTGAACTGTTTTTACACATTGTGTGTCCAGAAAAGAATTTAAAAAAACAGTTGCGTAAATATAGAAAAAATGTAGCAACATTCGAAACTACTCTCGAAAAAATATTATAAAATAAAAATATGAACTTTTACAAATTTAGCGATAAACACAAAACAAATATATATATATATATATATATATATATATATATATATATATATATATATATATATATATATATATATATTGATAACTTGTGGATGATAAATGTGGATGACTATATATATATATATATATATATATATATATATATATATATATATATATATATATCATCCCCCTTCCTTTCAATATATCACTTCCGTTAAGTTAACCGATTAAATAGGTCAATGTCTGGTCCCTCCTCCCCTAATACTAAGTATGATAGATAGAAATATTAAAATAAACCCTCTCTAAACTCGATCACGTCTATCACACCACTCCTTCCTGCCCTCTCTATTTAATTACATAAAATTAATACTACCAGTCAAAAGTTTAAATGTTCATTTCATTTTTCGTTTCACCTTTTGGAAGTGATGTCTGATGATCCAGTGTCCTTTAAAAGGGCTATGGTGAAATAAATTATTACATGGAACCTTAAAGTGGTCTGTTTTTCTTTAAATTATTAGCTCTGAATTTACATTGAGCTCTCAGGATTTCATCATCCTTGGCACTACCTATACAGATTACCAAATTTATCGTAACTTAAATATATATATATAAATATATATATATATATATATATATATATATATATATATATATATATATATAGTTTACGAAAAACTAGGTAATCCGTATGGGTTGACCCAAGGAGAATAAAATCCAGAGAGCTCAATGTAAATCAGAGCTAATAATTTAAATAAAAACAGATATATATATATATTGATAACTTGTGGATGATAAATATATATATATATATAACTAAGGATATAATTATATATATAAATATATATATATATATATATATATATATATATATATATATATATATATATAAATGATGATAAATATATATATATATATATAACTAAGGATATATAATAAATATATATATATATATAACTAAGGATATATAATATATATATATATAAGGATATATATATAAATGATGATAAATGTATATATATATATATATATATATATATATATATATATATATATATATATATAACTAAGGATATAACTATATATATAAATATAAATATATATATATATATAACTAAGGAGGATAAAATCCAGAGAGCTCAATGTAAATCAGAGCTTATAATTTAAATAAAAACATATATATATATATTGATAACTTGTGGATGATAAATGTGGATGACTATATATATATATATACATATATATATATATATATATATATATATATACATATATATATGTATGTGTGTGTGTGTGTGTGTGTGTGTGTGTGTTAGGAGTGATGCTGAAACCTTCTTGGCTCGACTAAAAAGTGATTCCTTCTCCCAAAATGAGAACTGGGTCAGTTAAAAAATTTTCGCCTTCCTCTCTTATCAGAAGATTTGGATAGTTTGATACACGTGCTTCTGTTTATTGTTGCATAAATATTTTCCTGGTTTCTAAAGGTACAGATTTCATAAATACGACGGAATAACCCAAATGCCAATAAAATCAGTTAGCGGTCTCTGTTAATAACAGCTTGACAATGAACTTCTTTATTATCGATAAACAGCTTCACACAGCCGCCATATTGTTCGCTTATGTACTCTTAAAATTTCCAAATGTTTTTATTGTATACTTATTGTATAGATCCTATATTCTCTATTATACAGGATGCGATGGATAAATTGTCGTTTAAATTACGCAAAACTAAAAATAACACCGACATCTCATTTTAACAGATATATTTACCAATATTACACAAAAAATATCTTGAAATACTAAAGAGTCAATTTATTCAATAAAATCGTCATTGCCTTCAACCGTGGCCTCCATACGACTTCGGAATCTCCTGCAACTCTTCTGGACGGTCTCTTTGTTTAAGTTGGTGAATGCTGCCATAATCCTTGCCCTCAGTTCATCTTTGGTCTTACAAGGAGTTTTGTTGGTCTCCCGCTCAACTGTGCCCCTTCAGTCTGGGGATTTAGGTAGCCAGATGTAAGTGGTTATGTGGTCGCAGAAATAGTCTGACAACCATGACTGGGTTCTCCTGCTCGTGCGGCATGGTGCAGAATCCTGTTGCCAAACCTTGGGTCTTCCAGCAGCCACCCTCTTGACCCAGGGCGGTACTACCTGCTCAAGCCACTTGATGTTGAGTCTGTAGCCCCGTGAGAAGATGAATGGAGACATAACGTCGTCATCACTAGTGATCACTCCAAAGACTTTCGGACTGGGGCTTACGGCGCGAATGCTAAGCAGTACAGCATGCCGTTTCCAAATTTCCCGCGGCGTGAATTGCGTCATGGTGGTCTTTTTCTGACAGACGGCTCCCCACTGACCCTACTATACTGCGCAGTCGCCAAAATCAAAAACTAACAATGCGCATGTGCGAAATTCAAAATATAAAATGGCGACAATTTACCCATCGTACTGTGTATATCCAGCTCAGATACGCTACATTTCTTTTAATAATTTCATCCCCAGCAAAGCAATAAAACCATTAAAACAAGGGGTAACAAACGAATTGAGCAAACGTTACTGAGAAAAAAAAAAGACCCAAAAAAATTAACAGGATTCAAGGCGACAGAAGATGACGATTGTCGTTGCATTTAAATATTTAAAGATCGTAGCTGACATCAAAACAAGAAGCTGGAAGAAAGTTTCACAGGCGATGAGTGCGTGAGAATAAACTACAGTCAGGATGATACATGCTTAGGCGATCATGTATCTTTCGTACATGAATGACGAGGCAGATTTTTTCCGCAATAGGTTACCATTTCTTTCTGCGGTAGACCAGTTGCCATCCAAGGCTATAGAAACCTGGTATTTACCTATAGTTGGCGGGAGTGAGAAGAAGAGGATTCATACCTTTCTCAAGGGTATTAGCACGTAAGTGAATATAATGGATCTGACTGGAATAAACTACAGGGTGTCCAAAAAGTGTAATAATAGCTGGCCACTCGCATTCGAGGATATCCGTTTACTAGGGCGGCTACCCAATCCCTATTACAGACACTCGCTCATGCACATCTGTGTTTGCTCAACACCCACAGAGTCTACCTGTGGTTTATACTGCAACTATGCTGAGCAGACCTTAGTTACAGTTTCTGGGAAAGAGTGTGATCACACAATTTGAACAAGGCCAGCACGCTCAAGCTCTCGGCCACGATGACTTGTGACTTCGTGCTAGCACAGTTATGAACGATCCTTCAAGTAATCCGTCTACCCAATTTCATTCACTAAGCTTGGGTCAACCCGTGGTATGGTTTTCAAGCACTTTCCAAAGGTGCCGCACGCTGGGATCGACCTCGATCCATTCTGATGGTATCAGGGAGTCTCCTTGCTGACAAATCGACCATGGTGAGATTCGAACCCGGGTCTCATGGTCAGAAAGTTAATATACTAACCACTCGGCAATGTACTCACTCGTTAAATGACAATAAATGCAGTGTTCATTGACTTGCAAACAAGATTAAAATTAAGAAATATTAATGTATATTGACTTACAAAGAAGATTAACAGTTTAAATTAAATATTAAATGAAAATAAATGCTTGAATCTGTAAAAAAAAAATTCAAGTAAGGTAGTCAAGAAGTGAGTACATTTTGGGAGGTTTCGGGAGGGTTACCTTGTATCAGAATGGTCCATAAGGTTACAACTCGCAATTTCGACAGTAAGATGATTAGACCGAACTGAAAATTTATCATTTCGCTTAAATTCATGGAGTCGAGATACCAAAGAGGAAATCTCTTCAGATTAATTGCATAAAAATGAAAATATTTATAGAAAAGGCAGTGGGAAGCTACGTTGCGTTGTACAACGTGTGGGTAACTATTTCAACGGATCACATGAGAATCAGATCGATTAAGGCTTCAACATCAATTCCAATGTATTTCAACGAATGACATTTAACGATGACATTGATTAATGATATTTTTCTTTTGCCTAATTTCTATTGTTCTGTTCATTTAAGTGTACTACGAGATTGGCAACTAAGTTTCATCGTTTGCACTTGAAAGTAGATTTAACCGTAATCTCTCTTCTAATAGTTTCTTTACACGGATTTCTCACTTGTGGAACTCTCTTCCTATTTATTGCTTCCTTGTCACGTACGGTCTTCAAATATCAATCGCCATCTTCTGTTTTCCTGAATCTTATTCTTTTATTGTCCTTTCTCTTCCATAAAGTCTTCTCATTCTCTTTCACTCCCAGAAACCCTTTGTGGCTTAATGTCATTATCGCCATCTTCTGTCTTCTTGAATCCTATACATTTAGTGTCCTTTCTCTTCACTAAATTCTTCTCATTCTCTTTCACTCTCAGTAATCCCTTGTGTCTTAGTTTCGTTTTGGACATCATCTTTCTTCCTGCAACCTATTCTTTTATTGTCCTTTCTCCTCACTAAATTCTTCTCATTCTCTTTCACTCTCAGTAATCCCTTGTGTCTTAGTTTCGTTTTGGACATCATCTTTCTTCCTGCAACCTATTCTTTTATTGTCCTTTCTCCTCACTAAATTCTTCTCATTCTCTTTCACTCTCAGTAATCCCTTGTGTCTTAGTTTCGTTTTGGACATCATCTTTCTTCCTGCAACCTATTCTTTTATTGTCCTTTCTCCTCACTAAATTCTTCTCATTCTCTTTCACTCTCAGTAATCCCTTGTGTCTTAGTTTCGTTTTGGACATCATCTTTCTTCCTGCAACCTATTCTTTTATTGTCCTTTCTCCTCACTAAAGTCTTCTCATTCTCTTTCACTCTCAGTAATCCCTTGTGTCTTAGTTTCGTTTTGGACATCATCTTTCTTCCTGCAACCTATTCTTTTATTGTCCTTTCTCCTCACTAAATTCTTCTCATTCTCTTTCACTCTCAGTAATCCCTTGTGTCTTAGTTTCGTTTTGGACATCATCTTTCTTCCTGCAACCTATTCTTTTATTGTCCTTTCTCCTCACTAAATTCTTCTCATTCTCTTTCACTCTCAGTAATCCCTTGTGTCTTAGTTTCGTTTTGGACATCATCTTTCTTCCTGCAACCTATTCTTTTATTGTCCTTTCTCCTCACTAAATTCTTCTCATTCTCTTTCACTCTCAGTAATCCCTTGTGTCTTAGTTTCGTTTTGGACATCATCTTTCTTCCTGCAACCTATTCTTTTATTGTCCTTTCTCCTCACTAAATTCTTCTCATTCTCTTTCACTCTCAGTAATCCCTTGTGTCTTAGTTTCGTTTTGGACATCATCTTTCTTCCTGCAACCTATTCTTTTATTGTCCTTTCTCCTCACTAAAGTCTTCTCATTCTCTTTCACTCTCAGTAATCCCTTGTGTCTTAGTTTCGTTTTGGACATCATCTTTCTTCCTGCAACCTATTCTTTTATTGTCCTTTCTCCTCACTAAATTCTTCTCATTCTCTTTCACTCTCAGTAATCCCTTGTGTCTTAGTTTCGTTTTGGACATCATCTTTCTTCCTGCAACCTATTCTTTTATTGTCCTTTCTCCTCACTAAAGTCTTCTCATTTCTTTTAATCCCAGAAGCCCCTTGTGTCTTAGTAACTTTATCACTTTGCATGGGGTAAAATGAATACAAGCAAATATTCTAAGAAATTTTACTTACTAAATTGCATGATTAGTTCCCGTTTGTCTGTAAGCCTCACAAACACTTTTGGATTGTCTGCAGATCAAACATTTTTTAATAATTTCACCCCAAACAAGGGAATAAAGCCACTAAAATGCAATGGGATACTGAATGTCAGAGAATATGAGAACAAACACACTATTAAGAAGAGAGAACAATAAAAGGACAATAATTAAAGAGACAGGAGATTAACATTGTGTTTAAAGTTTTGAGCATTAAAGCTGACTGGATATCAAGAAACCGGAAGAGGGACCCACAAGCGAGACATGCGAGAGAAGAAACTGTCAGCATAGAACTTACGGTTACATCTAGCCATTTCAACTTTAAAATGATAAGACTTTGCCGCCAATCTAGTACTGCGCTTAAATTGATAAACTCTAGGCATCATAGGGAAAAGTTCATCACAACAATTAACATGAAAGTATTTATAGAAAAGGTGTAGGGGTGCTACGTTACGGCGATGGGAAAGTCACTGAAGT
This sequence comes from Acanthosepion esculentum, assembly GCA_964036315.1. Classification (NCBI taxonomy): domain Eukaryota; kingdom Metazoa; phylum Mollusca; class Cephalopoda; order Sepiida; family Sepiidae; genus Acanthosepion; species Acanthosepion esculentum. The sequence continues at coordinate 57,954,730 of OZ038484.1, read as the reverse complement.
GGAGATGCCAGGTCAGTACAAATAACTTTGCAGATTTTTCTTTAGCTTTTATCAAAAATCTATTAATATAGATGGCCAGATGTTGCCAGGAATTTTCAAATCAAGGACGAATGGTGGATTTATTAATATGTACGATAGATTCAGGAGAGAAGAATTGTGTAGCAGACATAGTGAACCAACTTTCCTAGCTGTAGACTTAGCAATTGATTCGTCTGTCCACTTCAAGTCAGCGAAAAACGTTAGTCCGATAAGGCGCAATGTGTCATTGTCCTGGAGGTTAGTATCAGCCATGCTGATGGGAGTTAATAAGGGCTCTCTCAGACGATTAAAAGGGAGCAGACTCGTTTTGGAGGCGTTAAAACTAACAAGATGCTCCTTGCCCCATTTAACAACAGATCGTATGCCATTTTTTTGTGATCAACTGCCAAGTTGACCTTATCGAACCGATCAGTTAAATAAGAAATAGTTTGTTATATATATATATATATATATATATATATATATATATAACTTGGACCGATTTTTAAATTAATTCACATTAAAAATCGGTCCAAGTTATTGGAAAACCATTTATATATTACAGTGATCTTCACCCTGTATAGGTCTGGGTGCCAATCAAGGTAGAGGGTTACAGAGTAAGAGACATAGGAGAAGATGACGGTTAACCCTTAAACACGGACCGAAGAGTCTTGGTCGTTCGCGAGTCGTATGATACCTCTCTGATGAAACCCAATTTAAACAGGTTAAGATTGTAGTGATATGGAAAACATCCTCTTGTTAGACTGTTCCTTAGAGTAATGGTTCGCGTGAAGAAGCTGCCCGAGTGGATCTTACACCTCACCAATGGAATACGGAAGGAATGAAGTTGGCTCACTACAATGTGCTTGGCAAGACGGGTCATAGGTTTGAAGGTTAGAATTGATGTAATTAAGGAATGTAGTTCGTCTGAGCACTTTCCATGGAAATAACGATAGAGCGGTGAGAGGCTTACGACTTTTTGTCTATATTGCAGGGTGGAAAATAATTTGTCGCCCACAAGACTGCGGAGCTGCTTTTAGACTACATCGAGACTAGAAATTGAGGACTAGGCAATTACTACCGAAATATGACAGTAGTGGTCCATTTTAGGCCAGATTTGTCGCTTGTAAATGTGGAGGATAGCAGGAGGAGTCAGGTACTTACTGGACTGGTACAGGGAACCGACCATTTTTCCTGCATCTTTAATTTTACAAATGGGAATAAATTTGATCCTCTTAGATGTTTTTTCTTATTCTGAAACCATCAACGGTAAAATAAGTCAAGCTCGATTCCTTTATCAATTATATCCATGGCAAATGTACAGATGACCTCTATTCTTTCGCCCCACCGACTCAATCCTAAAGAACTAAATCACGCCATGCCACTTCCACGAGATCAAATCACCCTCATTTCCCCTGTGTTCCTAATTTCAGAAGAAAGTTCGACTCAGATATATTTTCCCAAGAACTATCACTAACTCCCACGAGCACAACGATCTCAACCTAACTCCCTGAGCACAACGATCTCAACCTCTTCAAGTCAAGGGTCAGTCGTTATCTTTCCACTTTACACTCATAATCTTCACTTCCTACGACTTTCTTTTTCATCAGCGTCTCGTTCACCATTACAATTTTAAAAGTAAACCTCTACACTGAGTAGCTTGCTAGCCTTAATATGGCTGTATTTTAGTATATAAATATATATATATATATATGTAATTATTGATAGAAAGTAGAATTAACCCAATATGAATATATGTTTGACACTGAAAGTTGTTGCATATTCTTTATAGGTTTTCTTCACTTTCATCCATATCATGCGTCTCGTTCATCATTGCCATTTAAACACTAATGCTGAGTGGCTCTTGTGTATTTTATATGTGAATTTTAGTATATAAATATGTCTTTATTGATAGCAAGTGGAATTCACACAGTATGAAGTATGATATATTTCCGTCCGATTATGGAAATAGATTGCATTTTTTATAGTCATGTTTAAAGTTAAGTGACTCATTTGTATCTCCCGCCAATAATCCTGAATAGCAAATAATATATGGGGAAATAAAACTATATTTTGATCCTGTCCTGCGTATAGGTATAGAGGCCTTTGTATACATCCCGAAAAATATGACAATTAAAGAAAGCACATTGGACTATAATATGGTTTCGCAAACATAATGGGGACGCAGGTTCGAATCCTGCCGAAGGGTTCACTCTCTTTATTAAAGATTCTCGAAAAACCCAGGCCGATAGACGAAAAGTATACTGTTTAAAAAAACAAAGACGTCTGCTTAAACTCGTGAATCTTCTAAATATAATAATGATAATGTCGGATTATATATTTAAAAAAAATAATTATTTCCTTTCAAAATTATTTTATTTGCGATTCGGATACGAAAAAAAACAACAAATTGCAGGTACACCTTAATAAGAGATGTCGTCTCCCTCACAAATATAATCCATCGTTGCCTTTGTGGGTGATAAGGTCTAAAAGTGTGTTAGGGTTTTATGGTAGGTTCCCATATATCAAACAGTTTAGGTTCGAATTCTGGTAAAGTAAACGAAATTTATACAGTTTAAAAAACCAAAGACGTCTACTCAAACACGTGTATCCGCTAAATATAACGTATCTAGTATTATATACATACAGGGTGTATATAAATTGTCTTTATAATTTAAAAAATATATTTCAATGGCAATTGATGTGATATCTTAATTAGATTTGTTCTATGTACTCAGTAGTTATCAAAGTTTTTAATCACATTTCATTTGCATATTGCAGGTATCCTGTTGATGAAAGAGGTACTGTTAAATGAACTTCTAACAATTCCATACCTGTGGATTGGAAGGGATGGCCCAATTGCCTTGGCCACCTTGCTCACCAGATATCAGTTCCCTGGATTTCTTTCTATGGGGTTATGTTAAAGATATCGTGTATCGAAAAAAGATACGGGACATCACAAAAGCTAAAGATAGCTGATGTTATTGCCACCATTGATGAGGTTATACTGCAGCGAACATGGCAATAAATCGAGTACCGTCTTGATGTACTTCGAGCTACTTATGGTGCCCAGACAGAGGTGTAATAAATTATTTTAAAAGATTCAATATCTACTCCTCATTTTGTAACAATTTCCACGTATTTATCTGCTCATTTGCTTTAGTAATAATTTTGTAATTGTAAAGAGACTTTATGGACACCCTTTAAAAATACAGAGCTTCTACTAGAATGTGAGCATCTATCAAAGATAACGATTCAACAAAATAAATTAAAAATAAAAATTTCTTAAAATAAATTGTTTTTGTTTACGCTAGAATACAAAACAGAGCTGATATGGATGTTTAAGTTTCATGCACATAGCAATCGTCAGGCACAAATTCCTGAATTTTTACCTGATGATTGCTATGGAAAAGAAACAGCAAGTAGCATCAAATGACGAGAGACAGAAGATGTCCATAGAAGAATATGTACAACTTTCACAGTTTATCAGAGTTATCAGAGTTATCAGAGTTATCAGAGTTATCTTGATCTTTTGCCAGAACTCCTTGCACTGCAGTTTCACCTCTTAAAACCCATCCTGGGTATGGCGATAAATTACATCCGACAATAAGGCCTCTGATCAGGAGGTTCTGAGAAGCGTGGAACTATCTCTTAATTGCTGTTGTTCTCAGGCACACCATGACCCGGGGTGGTAGCACCTGTTTGAGTTCCAACTGTGGGTAAATAGTTAGCACTCAAACTGGGATCAAAACGCTATGAAAGAATCAAATGAATTTTTATAGTGCAAATACCTGCAGTATATTTTTAAAAATCTTTTACCAGCAATGTATTTTTTTTTAAATATTACCAGCAATACATTTAACTCTCGGCAAAAAAACCTCCTTACTAAAAGACGTCAATGAAACCAGATCTACAAACTGATTTCTTACAAAGAATACACATTCTATTCATACGAACCTATCCTAAAAATCTTGTCGGCATTAACTAACCCATTGAGGTATTGATATGCCGTAAAAGAAAATAAACCAAACCAAACCAATTTCAACGGACAGTTATTTTCCAGTAGGATAGTGCAGCACTTCATTGGGGTGCTTACTCTTCATGAGCTTCTCAATGGAACGGAAGGATTGAAAATGGCTACGTTAAAGACAGAGACTATTAGACGAAAGGTACATGCCTTCAATAATCTCAAGAAAAGAACACGCCAGATTCGGCATTGATGAGCGGATGCTCCATCACATTTTTTTTTAAGCTTTTCACCCCAGGCAAGGCTGGAAGCCACTAGCACGCAAGGGGTTACAGAGGATTTGGAGCGAGAGCAAATAGGAGTGTTCGAGGAAAGGATGTGGAGAAGGATAGAGGATAGATCAAGGCAACTGGAGATGTCGATTGACGTTACCCTTGAATAGTTGGAGATCATAGTCATATAGAAATAAAGACTCGTCTAGATGTACAATTGTTCTGATGTACCCTTTATGATGTACCGACGTTTTACAACACTGTAAATTTATCTTATTTTCCTTATTTTATGAATTTTCAAATTTGTATAAATTATGGACACTCTACAAAATTATTTGAATATACATTTTAGCTTTCTTATTTCACATCGAGTACTGTTTTATACTGCTTTCAGAGGAGGCACGGTGGAGTAATGTATAACAGCTCGGCTTAAGGAATCGGAGAGCCGAGTTCGAATTCCAGTCGAATCCATTACATTCACTTACGTACTAATACCTTTGGGAGAAGGGTAAATTGCAGGACTATTTAGCAGGGTTCTATAGCCTAGGATGGTAACTGGTCTATAGTAGAAAGAAATAACAACCTACTGCAGGAAAAATCTACCTCGTTAGTCATATATCGAAAGATACATGATCGCCTAAGCATGGCACATAACTGACTGACTGTTTCATTACAACTAACATTCGTTTTGAGCTATTTCCTATCTGTCTATCTATCTATCTATCTATCTATCTATCTATCTACACTATTTACATTGTTCGATCAGTTGTCATATTTACGACGTATCGACCGTTGTACGCTCTGGCCTTCCTCAGGTGATATACATTGGAATCTTGAACAGAATCCACGGGGGTAAATTGTTCTAGTTCCAAGTGCCATGCCTTTTCTGGATATCTCAGTTTTCAGTTAATCCCCTTTAGTAATTCAACTATCCAAGTTTTTTTGTTTTTGTTCGCTTTCCTTTTTGGCCAGGATATTAAACTCCCAACTCTTTTCAAGTCAATTTTCGATTACTTCAGCCAACGCTTTTATCCACTATGCCATGTGTCCTTGGGTACAACAGCCCGAACAATATAAATAGTGTAAACAGTTACAATAACTCATCTTAGAAATATAGACAGATATATCTACCTACCCCACCCCTCTATCTCTCTCTTTCACTCTTCATATATATATATATATATATATATATATATATATATATATATATATATATACATATGTATATATATGTATATATATATATATATGTATATATATATATATATATATATATATATATATATATATATATATAAATGTAAAAGACAATAGGAAAACTGTAATAGTTGCCGACGCGTTTCGTCCAATGTGAACTTTTTCAAGGCAAAAAACGAAATGAATTTATTAAACAAAGTAACTAACAAAATGAGAAAAACAAAATGTCCTTAGCAACTGGAAGAATTTAGAGAACGGTATTTTCATACTGTTAACTGAAAATTACGTCAAGTACTGTCACGTGTGAACATATTGTTATTATTGTTGTGTTGACGGATTCAACTATTTTCTTTTGGTTTCACGATACTGTTGTGTACGTTTGTTTGGGAGAGTAATAATTCCGTTAAGGTGAAATAGGGAAAAAACAGTATCGTGAAATCAAAAGAAAATGGTTGAATACGTCTTGAAAAAGTCCACATGGGACGAAACGCGTCGGCAACTATTACAGTTTTCCTATTGTCATTAACATTTATAAATATTGTCTTTTTCTACAGGCTAACTCTGAGAAATTTTTCATTTTTATATATATATATATATATATATATATATATATATATATATATATATATATATACGTTATTTTTATAGATACATTTTATTTATGTAAATGGCCTGTTCTTTAATTAGACAGTATTAATTACATTTACCGGCCTGAATGTTCGAGAATTTCGTAGAAAATATGCGTTCTCCGACAGGAATTGAACCTGAAATCCTATACGTAAACCGCCATTTGGTCTGACGTGCTGAACCATTCGCCTACAAAGGTCCTGGTTAGTCCGAATTACTGTTTAAAAACACACAATCTTCGACGATTTTTCCCGATCTGCCCACGAAACGTATCTTAACGTAAACAATGACAACGGATAATGAAATGGGTTAAGTCCGACAATTATTTAATATGTTTTCTGTTAATACGTTATTTTTTTATAGATGCAATTTATTTAAGTAAATGCTGTTTTTAATTAAACAGTATTTATTACATTTATCTGGTTGAATGTTCCAGAAATTTGGACTTTGCTAAGCAGACACTTCTCTGTATACACACATACACACACACACGTACGTATATATATATATATATATATATATATATATATATATATATATATATATATATATATATATGTATGTTCATATCTGTCTACCCGACTGTTTATCTTTCTGTCTGTATGCGAATTTACAGCAGTCTGAGCAAAATGTCGATCAGTGAGCAAGTCAGGTCATTAAGTTGAAATCTGAGACTGCCCTCGTGTAACAGACAAGAGGCAATGAAAGTAAGAAACAAGAAAAACCTGGAAACGGTACAAATATACACATTAGGTAAACCCAATTATCAATGACGTCACAGAAACTGACAATTATTATATGCATAATAATTCAAAAAGCAAGTGAGCACACGAAATATCTTCTTGGGGGGAACAAGCGCAACGGCGCTAAAAATTCTAACTGGCAATATTCAGCTCTTCTCCCCCCTCGCTGTGGGTTAATTAGTAAGACTTGATCATTAAATAATTATTATCTAAAAATATCTTCTGGCTTTTCCTGCAAAACCGTAAAAAAGGAATCAGTCAATCAATCATGTATTTATGGTAGAAAAAAAACAATCTTACGTAAATAAAATAAGTATATTTATAAAGATTTTAAGCATAGATTTGAGGTCGAAAGTTTGGATCACAACTTGAGAATCGAATTCACTACTCAGTCGTAATTGAACTAACGAGAAAAAACTTGTTAATCATAACACCACGTCGAAGTGCGACAATACATATATATATATGTTTATACAACATGTATGATATTAATTTATTTTTACTTTGCCTCTTCTCATGAACATACAACACTATACACTGACACTCTACCTTGAGTAGCTCATGAGCCTTGTGTCGGTTGAAAATTGATTAAAAAAGAAGAAAAAGTTCGAAACAAGATCAAATAAAATAGGAAAGGAACGAGATTTTGTTGCAAGAGTTTTTGAAATGTAGGATTCTCTGTGTTTTTGTGTATAACCCGGGTTTTTCCTATATTTATACAGATGCAACGAGTTCAACTAAGAAGTACATTTATGAATGTCTAACATATACATAGACAAACATGTATATATAAAGAGTGGACAAAGGAGAGAGTGAGAGAGGAGGAGAGAGATTATATTTTATATTTACACATATTTGTTATTTCAAAAGTGGATAGTCGCATTTGAAATAACGCATATTTATCTTTATAAAGATTAACATATAGAGACATACAGAGAGGATATGAGTAAGATTGTACAGTATGCATTTATATTCATATATATATATATATGTATATATATATATTTGTATATGTAATAAAGACGACAGTCATTTTGCGTCGTTTAATTTTAGTGATTGATTTTTCAAAATGACGAATAAATCCATCTCAGATTAGAAGGAAGTTCTATCAGAAATTCTCTCTCTCTCTCTCTCTCTCTCTATATATATATATATATATATATATATATATATATATATATATATATATATATATATATATATATATATATATATATATATATATATATTCACACACACAAACAATTTCTAATGGAATATAAATGAAGAAAGAGAGAGAAAAAATAGAGAAGTTGAAAGAGCTTGCACTTCCTACAAAATTTCTCAGCTAGTACATGATGTGATTCTCACAAATTATGATGTTTAGTCATTCAATTTTGCAAATATTTCAATTTTGAAATATTTATATATATATATATATATATATATATATATATATAACGTAAATCATTCATACGTTATATAAATTGAACACGCACCACATAATTGATATATATATATATATATATATATATATATATATATATATATATATATTATATGTCTAATTAAAACATAAAGCACATAATTCAGTTGGTGGTAGCTGTACTCGCAACTGTTGCATAGGAAAAGAAATATTTGAGATAAAAAAAAAAAAAAAAACAGTTCAATTCTAATTCACTTGCTAAACCAAATTAACGGATGGAGCAAAAGACGAAAATCATAGAAAGCAATAAACAATCTGAAGTGTGTAATGTGGGAAAGAAATGGTGATTATTATTATTATTATTATTATTATTATTATTATTATTATTATTATTATGTCCTTTTTGGAAAATGTTCTTCAATGACAATTCACGGAAACAATAGTCAGATGCATCTGAATATAATTCTATTAAAAAAAGAACAACACGACAGCAACAACAACAAGGGAGAGGATGAGGAGACGGTGAAGATGAAGAAGTAGAAGAAAAAGGGCAACATCAACAACAACAAGGTGACGTTGAAAAAGAATTTGAAGTAGGAAGAGAACAAGGGGGCTTTGAAGAAAAACAAAAAGAAGAGGTAAAGGAAAAGAGAAAATGAAGTGGATGCTGAATGAGATAAAAAAGATGACGTTAAGAAAATAAAAATAGAGAAGAAGAAGAAGAAGAAGAAGAAGAAGAAGAAGAAGAAGAAGAAGAAGAAGAAGAAGAAGAAGAAGGGGATGATGAAAAGACATTGAAGAAGAAGAAGAAAATGAAGGAGAAAGAGGAGCAAGAGATGTTGAAGAAGAAAAAGAAGAGGAAGAAAGAGAAGGGTGTGGGAGAACCGCTTAAGAGGAAGAAGATTATGGACGGAAAGTATGAAAAATGAACTGGAAGAAATTTTAACAATTAGGGCAATTATTATTATTATTATTATTATTATTATTATTATTATTATTATTATTATTATCATTATTATTATTATTGTTGTTGTTGTTGTTGTTGTTGCTACTTCATTTATTAGCATACTAAAACCAGATACTTTTTACTCTTTCATTTAATGTCATTATTATTATTATTATTATTATTATTATTATTAACTCACTGAGTGTTCTCATCAATTGTAACAGGTGTCCTGCACTGACGATTAAGTAACAGAGAGTTTCCACAAATCTTTAACACTTTTCCAATGGTGAGTATAATATTCTATAATAAAGGTGTCATCTGGATCTTTCAGTGTCTTTGCTTGATTTCGAATTTCTCCAATCCTCCTAGTTTCTCCGGAAATGTTCACAGTACTTCGATAATGACTGGCACCACTGTAATCATTATGTTCCACTACTTCCTCAGTTCCCTAACACGTTCGAGATAATCGACTATCTGTTTCACTCTCTTCTATAAATAGAACAACAGCTCTTTATAAGGAGCTTCTAAAAATAAACAGAATAATAAGTTTTAAAACAATCTAATACACGTCGAGAAAAAAAAAACAATACTTTTCTAAACACATAACCTGGAAGGTTAGAGGAATCATTCTAACTCTTGCTGACTCTTCATCTTAGAAAAGGCACCGAGCGTCAATTCACACGGATGTGTAGAATAGCAAAAAATTTGATCTGTTAAATACCATATTCCTTCTGGAGACTTTTCATGAAAAATATGTAAAAGTCTTTATTGCTAGTGAATTAAAATCCTTTTTCACGCAACAGAATATTGCTTAAAGGTTCCCTGCGATCGACGGTTTTTAACTGAAAGCTTTCGCACATACCTATATATATATATATATATATATATATATATATATATATATATATATATATATATATATATATATGAAAGTTTTGGTAAAAACGAAGGACAAGTAACTGTAGTTAAATTTTTATAAAATTTTTCATGTGTTCTTATATTTTTTCTTCTTTTCCGGACATTTTTCCAATGTTACAATAATATTAATATTACAAATAGAGAAGTGAAATTATAAAATGAATTAACTGTAAATATCAATTTTTGATGTTGTTTCCCCGACTTCCCAAGTTTCTTGGAATTTTCCATTCTTCAAGGGGACAAACAAAGAATAGTTCCTTTGAAGAATGGACAACTCCAAGAAACTTCGAAGTCGGGGAAACATCAAAAATTGATATTTACTGTTAAGTAACTTTATCATATATATATATATATATATATATATATATATATATATATATATATATATATATATAGATATAGATATAGATATATGAGTATGTGTGATTGTAGGATAATCTACAAAAAAGTAGAGATGATGACGCGTTTCGCCAGAGCCTCGACTCTCTTTGGTCTCCTCGAGTTAGAATGAAAATAAGATAAAATTGTATGTGAGGGGAAATACTTTGTGATCTCTGATGATAATAGTGATCACAAATCAAATTAATTTTGATACCTTATCACCTCTAAAGTCCATACTCGAGAGATGTTTTTCCACCTGTTGTTTATTTGTTTGTTTTATAACAAGTAACCAGACACTTTTGAGGTTTGGACAATGGAAGTGATAAGGTATATAATTTAATTTGATTAGCGATTACTAGTTATACTCATATATATATATATATATATATATATATATATGTGTGTGTGTGTGTGTGTGTGTGTGTGTGTGTGTGTGTGTGTGAGTGTGTTGATGTAATAGGAAAAACTGTTAGATACTGTTCAATACGGTTGACCAGTCTCGAAATATAGTAATTTCTGTGACGCGATGGAATCATATATATATATATATATATATATATATATATATATATATATATATATATATGTGTGTGTGTGTGTTTGTGTGTGTGTGTGTGTGTGTGTGTATGTGTATGTGTGTGTGTTTATGTGTGTGTGTGTCTGTAGTATTAAATTGTAAGTGTTAGGTGCCAAAACTTCGAAGTCGGCTTGACTGAAATAACACCACTTAGTTAAGTGATAAATTTCTCCACGTTGATCCTATATATATATATATATATATATATATATATATGTGTGTGTGTGTGTGTGTGTGTGTGTGTGTGTGTGTGTGTGTGTGTGTGTGTGTGTGTGTGTGTATTCCAAAAGTTTATAGTAGACTAAGACAAAAAACATATAAATAATAATAAATCTTTTATTTTTCAACGACATTTTCTTACTTGTTAAGGTATATAATCCAACGGTTCTTCGTAGATCACGTGGATAGAGCATTATACATTGAATATTTCAAATCAAAATTAAGCTCTCCGTGGTTGATTTCTTATAAGCACGTCGAATCTAACAACAATTTGTCCTGGCAGATTCGAATCCTGCCGGAGAGTGCACATTTTTCTTTAATAAGATTTCTCGGATATTCAGGTCGGTAGTCGATAATAATCATACCTTTTTAAAAATAAAAACTGTGCATCTACTCAAATATTTTTATCCACTTAAAATAACGTTTAAGTGATAAAAATTCGTCACCCCTGACGAGTGGATGGACTGATTGCTGGAGGGTCCGTCTATGAAACAACTCTGTAGTCGGGATGATGACGTTAACACCAACCAGCTAGGTGACAAAGTTTATATTTGCATTAGTTCATTATATATATATATATATATATATATATATATATATATATATATATATATATACATATATATATATATATAGTAAGGTAAAAATCTGTTGGGTTATAATCCAAGTGGATCCTAGTATAGGAAAATATTAGAACTGATCTACAAAAAAGGGATCGATGTATTTAATTTAATTTATACAGAGCAGTATGATTAATAATCAAACAAATCCTTATACCTGACATGGGGAATAGGCTATTTCGGCAGACGACGAAAGTGGTCGTTTGTCTTTTCAACCCCGGTGTAGAGTGAAATGATGTTCGTGGTTAGAGGAAGGAGGATGTAGCACTTAACTGTGAGGAATTGATATTGGCAGCTAAAGGGTCAGCGTAAGCCTTAACTTGCCGTAAAAATCTAATACAGATTTTACACTTTACATTGTTTCAGACACACACTAGGCGCGATATATGAGTTAAAGATCAAGTGCAGATCTACTAGGGATCAAAATCCGACAAATGATAAAATAAAGAACAATTCGGAAACTTATATCAATCTGACATGATTCATTTTTATTAAAGCTTCATTAGAGATTGAGAGAAAACACTCACACATACATAATATGTATATAAACAAATATCAGTCAGTCAGTTATGTGCCATGCCTGATACACGCTGAGGCGATCATGCATCATTTGATACATGACTGACGGGTCAGATTTTCTTCGCCGTAGTAGGTTGCCATTTCTTTCTGCGGTAGACTAGTTGCCATCCGAGGCTATAGAACCCGCTCTGTCCTGCTATTTACCCATAGCTGGCGGGAGGGAGAAGAAGAGGATTCATACCTTTCGCAAGGGTATAAGCACGTAAGTGAATGTAATGGATTGGACCAAAATTCGAACTCGGCTCACCGATTCCTCAATTCACCGTGCCCCCTCTAAATAAATAAATATACTGAATAATAAATAAATCGATCGTCAACTCAAATATGAGTATCCACAAAAAACGTTTAGGTATTTAAGTAATAAAATCTGTCGGATTAATAAATAAAAATTACATTACTTATTTAGAAATATATATATATATATATATATATATATATATATATATATATATATATATATATATATATATATATATAATAAAAAGACTTAAACACTAAGTCTTTTTATTATATCCTTACTCTGTCCTGGACATTGAGTTCTACCTGGATCATATCCTCTTGGAATTATTTTTATACATATATGTATGTGTATATATAATTGCATATGTATGTGTATATTTACCACGAATATTGTCTATATATATATATATATATATATATATATAGAGAGAGAGAGAGAGAGAGAGAGAGAACGAAAGAGAAGGGGAGGGAAGATGGAAAGAGGGAGAAAGTAAGAGAATTCAAAAATAGAGTGAAAATTATGCAAAAAAAAAAAGAAATATTTTTTATTATAAAAGCCAAGTCGAAATTATGTCATGAAATCGACGCACAGGTGCAACAAAAACAGACAAGACAGCGACACATGAGTTACTGAAGACGTAATCGAGGCAAAAAATCTTAAACCTTAATGATGAAAATGAAAGCAAGAATAAAAAAAAATATATATATAACAAAACATAAAATCGGTAAAAAAAGAAGAGAAACCAGTTAAGCGCTGTATGAGGTGGGAGAAAAAAGAAACTAAAAAGGAAAAGAAAGTTGAAAAAGTAGTATTGAATAGACGGGAAGTGTGGAATAGGAGTTGGGTGGGAAGCGGGTAGAAGGAAGAGGCTGGGTTGATTGGAGTTGGGTGGGAGTAACAGAATAGAAGGTAAAAGTAAAAGAAAAAAATATGAACAAAATAAATGGTAACGGGAGAATCGGTAAGAGGAAAGAGAAAAGTCTTGGGACATATATGGACGGAGAAAAGGAAGAAGTAAGTTTGGCATAGAAGTCTAAAGAAATATTTCTGAAAAGGAATTGCCAATGATGACAACACACAAAAGAAATACTATCAGTCGAGGCAGCAGTGACAGTAAATATTTGAAAGATGGAGTACCGAAGATTTTATAAGCAACCAAATACACGGGTTGCACGAATTCTCATAAGACTGAAACAATGTCTAGATAACCGTCCATTGCTTCGAACGAGAATCGACTAACATCAGTGAGAAACTGATCCCCAACAAGAGAAGATTTGTCATTCTAATTAAGGGTATGTACGGGGTGGAGTACTGGAAGGTACACGCCTCGACCCACTTCGCAAAATATCACCAAATATCAACATCTTTCTTTGCAGGATCTTTATTGATGGGTCGAGTACTTTTCAGCACAACTCCTAATGATAATAATAATAATAATAATAATAATAATAATGTCAAATCGAAGTATCTCGACCTTATCAGAGAATCGAGGAAGTTGTGGAACATTAATGTTACAGTCGAGCCAATGATTTTCGGAGCACTGGGAACAGCTCGAGAATATGATTGGAGGAATCGGAAAGAGCTGGAATCATCATCGCGATGGTATTAGTGAAAATTGGTAGAATTCAAAGAAAAGCGCTGAATTAATAAAGGTACTTGTTGTCCCTTGATGTTCATTGTAAGCCACCAAGTACTCGTATTCTGAACACTCTGAGAGTAAATAATAATAATAATAATAATAATAATAATAACTCTGTCCCACAATAGTTATTACATCAGTATACACATCTATACAGTAAATGTAACAAGGATTATGGGGCAAATGTAGTAATAATAGAAAGTGTATTATGAATGTGATAGTTGTACCGATGATTATCAGCGCACTAGGAACAGTACCAAGGCGACTTGCAGCAAATTGGAAATCTGGGAAAAGTTAAAGTTATTTAGACAAAACATTATTCAAATCAGAAAAAAATGCTGAGAACTGGATTGTTATAGGTTTTACTGTCACACGACCTCCATTGATAATCACCAGATACAAGTAAATAATAATAATAATAATAATAATAATAATAATAATAATAATAATAATGGCCTTGTTTCATATTTTGCTAACACTAATAATAATAATAATAACAATAATAACAGAAGAAAAAGAAAAAAAGAAGGAAAATGAGGAGTAAATAGAAAATAATTTTTTTTTTCGGAGTAAGTTTGGGATAAGTTCGAACGGCAATACAATATTAAATCCCACCAACCTCAGATTTGTGTAATGTGTCGAAGAGTGAAACCAGTGTCCAAAAAAACGACAAGGTATGTTTTTTTTCGGTTACAAGAGACTTAAGTGTGAGATGAGAGAGGTATTCACCGCGCAGCTGTTGAGAAAGGAGTCGAACTGATGCGGTCCAGCGATACGATGAAATTTAAGAAGATGGGGAGTAGGGAAACTCTCCCGTTTCTATGGAGGTAGCAATGGGCCAGAGATGGTAGCATTAGTAGCGGGTTGAGCGAGATAAAAAAGACGAAGGAAAGTCGAGCACACTGATAGTTAGATGATGAGGATGGTACCGATTGGGGTGGTGGTGAAATAGAGTTTGGTGGCGAATGAGCAGAATTCTGATTCACGAGAGGGTGAGGCCGGCAGAATGATAGGAAGCCATGTTTGTAAGGTACGGGATAGTCAGAGCGTCTGTATGTGTACAAAGTAAAATATGTATAAGCAAAAAAAAATATACGAGTGCGTAGGTACGTTCACGAGAATTTAACTACGCTGGTTTTTATATACTTTCACCCGGCACGCGTGTAAGTTTGTATACGTGGGTATTTTCTAGAAAAAAATTAAACAGAGGACGATATAAGGTTACCTAAGAGAAAAAAAAAAAGAAAGAGAAATTAGAGATTTACAGAAGAGATAGAGAGGAGTATTTATATTTGCGAGAAAGAAAGAGAGGAAGAAAAGCCAAAGATTAAAGAGAGGGTTGAAAAAATAACGATTTCTAGAAGAGATATAGAGGGAGGTGTATATATGAGGAAGAAAGTGAGGAGAGAAAACAAATATGAAAGAGAGGCGGAAATATTAGCGATTTCTAGAAAAGATAGAAAAAGGAGTGTATATATATATGTGTGTGTGAAGAAGAAATATAGAGAAACCAATGAAAGAGAGAATGAAAAGATAGTGATTGATAGGAGAGACAGAGAGATAGAGCATCTATATGTGAAGAGAGGAAGAGAAACAGAAGATTAAACAGAGAGGGTGAAAATATAGATCGAGAGGGAGTATATATATATATATATATATATATATATATATATATATATATATATATATATATATATACATATATATATCTTCAAAAATCGTCCTTTTTGACTCTCTCTTATTATTATTCTTTTCTTTCTCTCTCTTTTTCTCTTTTATTCTCTTATATATATATATATATATATATATATATATATATATATATATATATATATATATATATGTATATAAGAGATTCTCTTATTCTCTCATATATATATATATATATATTCTCTTATTCTCTGATGAAAGAGAGTGAAAAAATAGCTATTTATAGAAGAGATAGAAAGAGTAAACGTACATATGTGAGCAAGAAAGAAAGGAAAATGAAAACAAAGATGAAAGAGAGAGTGAAAATCGTGATTTATTGGAGAGAGAGAGGAGGAGGAGGAGAGTATATATTAGTGAGGAGAAAAAGAGAGAGAGAGAGAAACCCAAGATGAGAGAGAGTGGAAAAATATAGAGATTTATAGAAGCTATAGAGATTGGTCTGTGTATACATGAGGAATAATGTGAGGGAAAGAAACCTATTATGAAAGAGAGAGTGAAAAATAGAGATTTATAGAAGAGATAGAGAGGGTGAGCGTACATATGTGAGGAAGAAAGTGAGGGATAGAAAGCGAAGATGAAAGAGGGTGAAAAAATAGCGATTTATAAAAAAGATTGAGAGGGAAGGTGTATACACGTGAAGGAGAAAGAGAGGTAGAGAAACCGAAGATGAAAGAGAGAGTGAAAAAATAACGAATTATAGAAGAGATAGAGAAGGAGAGCGTATATATTTGAGGAATAAAGAGAGAGAAAGAAAAAGAATACTAATCAGGGAGAATGAAAAAAGAGCGAGAGAGTGTATATGTGAGGAAGAAATAAAGGGGGTGAAAAAAGAAGGAAACAGGAAGAGTGAAAAGAACACGATTTATAGAAGAAAGAGAAAAGAAGTATAAAGTGTGCGATGAGTAAATTGTCGCCATTTATATTTTTAATTTCGCGCATGCGTGTTGTTTGTTTTTTATTTCGTCGACTGCACAGTATCGTAGGGTCAGTTGGGTACCGTCTGTGAGAAAAAGAGCACCATGGCGCAATTCACTCCGGCAGAAATTTGGAAACGGCGTGTTGTATTGCTTGGCATTCACACCAGAAGCTCCAATATGAACATTTCAGAGTGTCTGGGTGTCAATCTGAGGACAGTGCAGAGAATTCAGAAAGAGAAATGATTTTAACAAAAAAAAAGAAAAAAGCGACAACATGGAGACGAAGCGTAAAGAGAAGACACAAATAAAAAGCAGCAAGTAAAAGGAAATAAAATGTTAAATGGCAAAGAAGCATAAAAACGGGAAAGAACAATAAAAAGAATAAGTGCCAGGCGAGAAGGAAGTTGAAAAACGCTGGAGCGATAGATTTTTTGGCTTTTTACATAACTCCCTATCTTGTAGATGTAAAGGTCTTATACGCTTATATGCATAAGCACACACACACACACACATAGACACACACATATATTACTTAAACGCTATTTTTTGTAGATACTAATACTTTAGCTAATACTTTAGTTGACGCTAGTTTTATTTATTAAACTGTATATTTATTTACTTTTGTCTTTTTTAAATAAATAAACGGAATGACTACTCAAATACGAGTATCCACTAAAATTACTTTTAAGTAATACAAATTTGTCGGAATATATATATATATATATATATATATATATATATATATATATATATATATATATATATATATAGGGAAATATACATAAACTATTACATTAAATGCACAACTCCGAGTTTCATGCCGAAGCAATTTTACCCATTTAGTTATATACACACATATATATATATATATATATATATATATATATATATATATATATATATATATACACTGGACTCTCCTCGTCAGGTGAGTTTTTAGAAGCAACAGCCAGACTACCTACACATATCATTTGATCATAGTGGTGACGGCTTGTGAAGAAACAACCACTTTACTTTTTTGGAAAAGCCGAATACAAAGAACTGATGCAGAGTTTGCAAAAAGGCCCCCAACCTATCTTCCTCAGGTGAATTCACACAAACACACACACACACACACACACATATATATATATATAAAACTTATATCCATACGATTGAACATATATATATATATATATATATATATATATATATATATATATGTTCAATCGTATGGATATAAGTTTGTAACCCTGGGTTTTACGCTTTTGTGATCATCAGACAATGAGTTTGACTGCTGATCGCAAATGCGTAAAACCCAGTGTTGCAAACCCATATATATACAACTGTATATGCTAGGTCTAACACTGATAGTGAACACTTTCTAATAAGTACCGCGCATATATAATATATATATAAATTATATATATATATATGTGTGTGTGTGTGTGTGTGTGTGTGTATGTGTGTTTGTGCGTGTGTGTTCTTTATCTTATCATATATATATATATATATATATATATACATATATATATATGTATATATATGTATATATATATATATATATATATATATATATATGTGTGTGTGTGTGTGTTCTTTATCTTATCATATATATATATATATATATATATATATATATATATATACACCCAGAGCCATTATTACGCAGGTCACAAGGAGTGAAAGTGAGAGAAAAGACTGAGTATAGGATGGATTTAGGAAAGGACAAATTAGCAATGGGATTCAAAGAAACGATTGACGTTGCACTTAAATTTTTGAAGGTTGTTGTTATAAAGAACAAAGACGAAACGCTTATCAATCTAACATGTTTCACTTTTATTACAGCTTCACCAGAGAATGATATACGGAGAAAAAGAAGAAAATCTGGTATTTTTACTTTTGCGTTATTTGATTTTCACATGCATTCAACTTTTTAAACCAACTAATTTTATGTCAATGAGAGACCTTGAATTCGGAAAGCCAAAAGTCAAATCCGCTCCCCCACCACTCCAACATCCTACCAATTATAGATTGAAACAATGTCTTTTACAACCCATCTCTTTTCTCAGTTCTGCTATCCATTTACACAAGAATGTTTGGTATATGTTACTCGTTGTTTCGCTCTTCTTATTTTGCCTTCGAAATGTCCTGTGAATGTCAAATTCTCCAGGTATTCTTCTTCTATTATTTGTCTCAGAAATTTCAACTATTTCTGATTCTAAGTATAATGTAGTTTTTGCTCCCACTTTTCCACTTATGTAGAGTCACATCTCTGTTACTTGAATTCTCCAATTCATATGTGAGGAAATTGTCCAACATTCACTGACATATAGCATGATTGATATTGCATAACAGCTTCGCACTCTTTTCGTTGTTTCTAAAGCAAATTCTCTTGTTTCTTGATACATTCTTTAAATTTTGGATGGTGTCTTCTACCATTTCCAATCCATACGTTTAGAACACCCAATATCATCACTAATTAACATCCAAAGGTGACAAGTCAGAACAGGTTCACCGTACAATCACGTTATTTTCAACTGGGAATTCATTGTTTTATTGTTTTAAAAAGCAATGATTAGAATTGTATTCGTCGTGGCTATACCCCGAGATCGAGAATGATGCTCTTGTTTTATTTTGTCGTTCGGGTTTGTGGACTCTGAGACTATATAGGAGACCATTTTTTTTTTGTTTGAAAGGTCCTTCGACACTGGAATGAAACCTGAAATTGGATGAAAGTGAATTTATCCGTTTCTTGTCTTTGATAATTTACAACAAAATTATTAAACACTATTTATTAGACTGTTTATTTACAAGAATAATTTTATATTTACATTCTAAAAACTAATACACTTTTATTAAAACTAATACAATGCAGTATTTATCATTTACTAATGTATAAAAAAATAAATATGAAAACACCTTTTTATTCATAAATCTATAAACATTTACTAAATTATTAAAAATATGTAAACCAACTATTAGAAAATCCTTATCATTTATCATTTTCAAAATGATTTGCAATTCGCCGCTGTTTTGCCAACCATTTCAATAAACAATCTAATAAATAATCTGTCTATATTTCTGAGATGTGGTATTATGTACACCATTTACATTGTTCGGACTATCGTCCTCATCTTCGTTGCCATATTTGTCACAACGTTTCGGCCGTTGTACGCTACGGCCTTCTTCAGGTGGTTGGAATGTCGAAATGAACCCTTTATTCGTTCGCTGGTGTAGACTTTTCTAGTTCCACGTTCTATGTCTAATGGACGTCAGCTATCTCCTGTTAATTCCACTCTCCAAGTCCTCCATCGCCATTTTTATCAGTGCTCGTATTGCAATTTTTGCTGTTATCACATCATTTTTTTTACCAGAGCTCATATTGCAACTTTTCTTTGTTATTATTGCTTTTCTCTGGCACTCCTTATTACTAGTTCCCATAGTGTATTCATTTCTATGCTTGGTCGGCTCAGGAAATTTTTGTGGCCTAGCATATGTGCTGATTCATTAAGTTTAGACATGGCACGTGGAACCGTCTACCCCAGCGAGCGAAATAAAGGGTTCAGTTCGACATTCCAGCCACCTGAAGAAGGCTGGGGCGTACAACGAAACGTTGTGATAAATATGGCAACAAAGATGAGGACGATAGCCCGAACAATGTAAATAGTGTGTCTAATAAA
>OZ038484.1:57924092-57929092 GCA_964036315.1 Acanthosepion esculentum | reverse complement strand
GCGACTTTTATCTATCTCCAAAAATCAAGTACCGCTTGAAAGGATTTCAAGACGTCGAGGAAATCCAAGCGAATGCGATGAGGCAGCTGTACGCTATCCCCCAAAAGGAGTTCCAGGAACTGTTGCCTCAATAGAAACGACGCCGAATAAAGTGTGTGTAGCTTCAGAAAGAGACTACTTCGAAGGAGATTAAATGCTGAATTGATTTTTTTAAGCATTTCACCCCAAGAAAGGCGGGGAGCCACTAGCACGCAAAGGGTTACAGTGGATTTGAAGCGAGAGCAGATAGGAGTGATAGAGGAAAGGGTGAGGAGAAGGATAGTGGATAGATCAAGGCAACTGGAGATGTAGATTGACATTACATTTGAATAGTTGGAGATTATAGCTATCAGGGAAACAGAAATAGGGAATGGAGTTCCACAGGCGAGAGGTGCGAGATACGAAGCTCTTGTAGTAGAAGAGACGGCTACAGTTAACAGTTTCAACAATGAAAGGGTGAAAGCGGGATGCCAGCCTTGTAGGACGCTTAAATTCATGAAGTCTGGGAACCAGTGCAAGCAGCTCATCGGAGCAATTACCATGAAAGTATTTGTAAAAAAGACAGAGAGAATCGACGGCACGTCTGTGAGAGAGCGACTGCAGGCGAGATGCCAGATCAGAGCCAATTACAATGCATATCCGTCTCTGGATCTTATCAAGAACCCCGAGGCAAACAGAAGGGGCTCCCGACCATATATGGCAGCAATACTCCATGCAAGGGCGAATGGTTGATTTGTAGATTTGGAGGATCGATTCCGGGGAGAAAAATTTCCTGGCGCGACACAGGAAGCCAACTCTCCTTGCGGTGGAGGAAGCAATTGACTCAATGTATTTGTTCCATCTCAGGTCAGTAGACAACGTGAGACCGAGCAGCCGTAGAGAGGTGCTCTCGAGAAGTTGAGCGTCAGACATTCTAATGGGGGGCAGGGAAGGATCGCTGTGGTGATTAATAGAGAGCAGTTTTGTTTGTAAGGCGTTAAACTTAACCAGTCAATTCCTGTCCCAGTTCACAATCGATTGGAGGTCTTTTTCGAGACGAACAGCCAGGTTAGTTTTGTCAGCGACACTAGATTTGTTTTTGAGGAAGGAGTAAATTGTAGTGTCGTCCGCGTAGATGCTTGGGAATTTATGGTGTCAGGAAGATCGGTGATGAAGATAAGGAACAGAGTAGGGCCTAGGATGGAGCCTTGGAGAATACCTGCGTTCGTGGGATAGGAGCTGGAGGAGAATCCGTTGAGAACGACCTTCAATTCCCGGTTTGACAGAAATTATTGTATTAAGTCAAACAATCGACCTGTAATACCATAACACTGGAGTTTGCGAAGAAGGCCGGTATGCCAAACCCTATCAAACGCTTTGGAGATGTCTAGAGCCACGACACGAGCTTCTCCATTATTTTGAAGAGCTTGGTAGACAATATCAGTGATGGCCGTAAGCACATCAGCTGTAGATCGGGCAAAGCGGAAACCATATTGCTTCTCTGAGAGCAGATCGTGGGATGTAAGGTGGTTAACAACTTCGGTGTTGATTAAGGCTTCGAAAACTTTGCCGAAGATGGGTAGGAGACTGATAGGACGGTAATTAGAAGGGTCAGAGGGATCGCCAGAGTTCTTAAAGACAGGAACAATCGATGAGGACTTCCAACAGTCTGGAAAGCAAGATTCCTCGAGCCAGTAGTTATATAATTTGGAGAGGGCGGGCGCCAGTTCAGGCGCACATTTCTTCAAGCTGGTATCCCATCTCCACCACTAGCCTTGTGGGGGTCTAAATTAGAGATAATGCCCAATACCTATGATGGAGTTATGTGCAACACGCTCAATAGGGCCTCAGTTCTAAGGGGGGAAATCGGGTATGGGTACACCGGAAGATTTGAGCGTTGAATTGAATGAAAATTTCCGAGCAAGGCATTCAGCCTTGTCGGCAGAGGAGGTCAGGACCTCGAACTGGTTGAACAGGGGAGGTATAGAGGGTTTGCTGTTATTAAGTACGTTCTTGCAAAGACGCCAATAATCCTTGGAGCCGAATTTGCGAGATGCAATACGTCCCTTCATTCGAGCAGCAAATAGTGACTTAGCTTTATTGAGGACACGTTTACACTCGTTACGGGCAGAGGCAAAGAGACGTCTATTGCAGTTGGACATGTCGCTACGATATAGGTGGAAGAAGTGGTTCCTATGGGCAATGGCGGCTGAGCAAGCAGCGGAGAACCAAGGGGAGGAGCTTGATTTGGCCTTAAATTTTCTTGAGCTGATGAAAGCGTCGATTCCAGCTTTAACCCAAGAGTTGACATCAGAAGCACATTCTTAAACGGGGTGCATAATGACAACATCCCAGGGGACATCGCGGAGGAAATCACAGAACCAGTCAGCTCGTTGATAGCAGAACGATGTTCTAGTGGTAGGAGGTTCTTTGCAGGGGATGGAGTTGAAGGAGATGTTGATAGACACTACAGCATGATCGGAGTTACCAAGAGGGCGTGGCGCTACAAGTCTCGGGGATGGAGGTAAAACACAGATCGAGAAAAGAGGCCTTACCGTCCCGGTTGTAGGCAAAACGCGTGGGGAAGTCAACTATCTGCGTGAGGGATTGAGAAACTGAAAAATTAAGCGTTTGAATGCCTGCAAGGTCAGTAGTAGCATTCTTAAGCCACTTGGTATGATGGGCATTAAAATCGCCAAACACTAATATGTGGGCAAACGGATGGAGAGAGAGAGCCTTGTCTATTCTGTCAGAAATGCTATCGATTATTCCACAGTCTTGAGAGGATGGAGAGCGATAAAGGAAGAAGAGATAGCTTACAGCATTGAGAAGAGATAGCCGGAGACATATGTAAGAATAGTCTGGCGATTCGAGAGACAACTCTCTAGCCAGTGGGAGATGGTCCTTGACGTAAACACCAAGGCCATGCATGTTAGTTTGAGAGTCTTTTCTAAGGAGAGGAAGGTTGCCGGGGATCGAGAGATCAGAGGAGGGGATAGACGAGTCAAGTTTGGTCTCACACATAGTCAGTATATCTGGGCAGTTTGCAGCGAGGAAGGATTCCACACTATCTTTATCACCAAATTTCTTGTTTCAATGAACGCAGAGTTGGGGGGGGCAAGGGGCATTCCCCTCCACCACCAACAATGGGTTTGGGGATACTTGCATTCAATAAAATTAAGAACAACGGGAAGAAGGATACGGCTAAACAAATTCCACGCTGGGCTTTTTATTATCTAGCAAGATACTCGGCCAACTAAAACATAAGAATACTGACGATGTACGTTCGACTGCTGTCCAAGACTTTTTTTTTTTTTTTGGGGAAGATGGGTTTCCAACTAAACGAACATACAGGGTTAGAAGTTAGTTTAGAATAATTAGAAAACAAATAAATACGTTAGATTAGTCAAACAGAAAAAAAAGAACAAACACTGACTAGATATGTTGGCAAATACAGAGAGGAAGATAGATAGAGACAGACAGACAGACAGACAGACAGACAGACAGAGACAGAGTGAGCAGCCTTTGGTTGAGTTTCAGGTAGATTATACTCACTAATGGCAGCAAGTGTTCATGTACGTCCGCTTTCATTCTCATGGTCACTAGTGAAAATTCAAGCTACCTTTATCACCAAGCTCCTTGTTTCAATGAACGCAGAGCTGGAGGGGGCAACGGGAATTCCTCCCCCACCACCAACAATGGGCTTGGAGTACTTGCATTCAATAAAATTAAGAACAACGGGAAGAAGGATACGGCTTTTATATGCATTATAATTATTTTATACGTATTATAAACATTGTAAATGCATTATAATTATTTTATACGTATTATAATTTTTTTATACGTAATATAATTATTTTATACGCATGATAATTATTTTATGCCCATCTTAAAATGATAATGCTGGATTTTGATCCGGGTGTGCCAAAGTTTCATCGTAAATTAAAAAAATACAAAAAATTAAACAGGCGCAGACCATGTCGTTTGAATTTAACAGAAACTGTTAAGATGAATTCTTGCAGTCTTAATTCACCTTACACACACACATACACACACACACACACACACACACACACACACACACATACAAAACTAACACAAGCGTTTCGGTTATACATACATGTGTGTCTGTGAATATGAATGTGTAAAAATTCAGATATAAATAAAATATATCTGTGTTTATATATATATATATATATATATATATATATATATATATATATATATATATAAAATGTAGAAAAAACAGTACTTAAATGTCACTTCCGTCTGTAACCAAATGCTTTATGTGGACGTAAAGTGTTAATGCTGCTGTTACACAATTCTTAGGTGATACAAAGTATTAATTACTCATTAAAGTTACAAACATACACACACACACACACACACACACACACACACACATATATATATATATATATATATATATATATATATATATATGTGTGTGTGTGTGTGTGTGTGTGTGTGTGTGTTTGCAGAATGTGCTTTGCAGGATACTGCTTGCAAACAAAACAAGAACTCGCGAGTGATCTAATGTTCTGGACACCTAGCCATGGAACAAGACAGCTTGGTCGCCCAGTAAATATCTAAATTGACCAGCTATGTTATGACAGTATGCCTCCCTCATAACTTTCCAAGCTTGATGCAGGACCATGATGGTCGGCGTGATAAACTCATGAATTTCCTAGTTAGCTCGACCGAATAATAAATACTGTATACCTACTTTTGCACATTATATATATATATATAAAAACACCTATATATATATATATATATATATATATATATATATATAATTCAGGGTTCGATTCAAAGAAAGCCCCCGAAAAATAAATTACTATCTTTAATCGTAATTTTGGAAAGGGATCTAACATAGACATTTCCATCAGTCCCTCGTATATATATATATATATATATATATATATATATATATATATATATAT
This sequence comes from Acanthosepion esculentum, assembly GCA_964036315.1. Classification (NCBI taxonomy): domain Eukaryota; kingdom Metazoa; phylum Mollusca; class Cephalopoda; order Sepiida; family Sepiidae; genus Acanthosepion; species Acanthosepion esculentum. Next base: position 57,924,128 of record OZ038484.1, on the reverse strand, counting down.
ATATATATATGTGTGTGTGTGTGTGTGTGTGTGTGT
>OZ038484.1:57881592-57919092 GCA_964036315.1 Acanthosepion esculentum | reverse complement strand
TATTTTTCTTACACACTGTGTATGTGTACAGAACAACATTCCCGTCTACAAAAACACGATTTTAAAACCCATGCCAAATTCACTATAATTGAGAAAATAGACAAATTCAGAGCAGATAACAGAAAGATTTTCGAAGGCCATGAAGATCAGTGGATTCTGCGCCTAAAAACGCTCCATCCAGTCGGACTTAATCACAAATTTAACAACATAGATAGAATTAATATATAACCCCACACATCAAGCCCTACCCATATTTCTCACTCACACAAGACAGCCATGCTTGCGGAGGTATTGGGGCCTAACACTTACACACACACCCATACTAATAAAACTTACACACATCATACACACTCACTGCCTAATGAGCTAAATGGTAACACACACCCATAGTAATATACACGCTTACACACATCATACTCACTCACTCCCTAAGAACCAAATAACACACACACTTAACAGAGACACATCCTCTTTCCAGGAACCAATAAATCTGTCAACATGACCAAGGGAATTCAGAGCAGTATGAATCCATCCAGCTCTTATCTTAAATAACAATTTAAAAGACTGACCAACACAAGATCTGACCAAAATTCATCTTAAAAAAAACAAAAAAACAAATGAAAACTACAGATAAAGTTCATTTTCTCCATCAAGTCATTCATTTCTGTAGTTCACTGCTACTAACAAGCAGAAATTTTTCCCCTGATGATGGCCATGCTGGCCGAAACTAGTCGAGGAATCTAAATGTAATAATAAAAACGAAAGAATATTAATATACAACCTTGTGTGTCTGAAGATTTTAATTTTTAATATTTTTTATTGTTCACGACACACACACACACACACACACACACACACACACATACACATACACATATATATATATATAGTGTGTATCAAAAATATTTCTATAAACTTTGCGGGCGGGTTACTCACAACAGAACAAGAACAAAAGTCCATATAAACATGGGAGTATTTGAAAGGGTCCGCCAGTCAACGATCCGACGGGTGCATGCGCATGTAGTAGAAGCAAGTAAGGGACATTTCGAACATTTGTTATGAGTGACTGTTTTGAGGTACAACGATGGATTTTTAGACATTTTATCTTGTTTTCGTGTCAGGAAATCGCGCCCCAAAGTTTGTAAAAGAGTTTTTGGATTGTATTTTAGATTTTACATCTAACAGCCTTTACCGTAAACTTTAAACTTAGTAACTCAAAAACGAAGGATTTGCAGACATAAGTTTGTATGGACTTTTGTCCTTGTTTTCGTGTGAGGAACCCGGGCCCACTGTTTGCAAAGGTATACTCCCTATATATTGCTGATATCCCCTGACGAGAGGACGTAGTGATTGCTGGAGGGTCCGTCTACGAAATGGAGTCGAGATGCTGATGGTAGTCAGCGTCAGATGTTATATTTGTATTAATATATATATATATATATATATATATATATATATATATATATATATATATATACATATATATAAGTTAACAATTCTCGACTCACAGATTTCGTCAAGATTCCTAAGTTTTCAACGCCATTTAAAGAACCGATTTTTACGACAAGAATGTCATCAGTAGCGCTAATCTCAGCCCATCCCTCTCTTCCTCCCATGAGCCTTGAGGCGTTCTACAATCAAAACTAACGCTGAGAGTTTTCTGGAATTTGTTGCTTAAAGGAATGTTACGTGGGGCAAAGCGAGCGACTCACTCAGCAGCACCAAATGTCTGGGAGGAAATGCTTATCACCTGAATCATATAATCTCATCAGAAAGTAAAACGACATCTAGGTTCAACTTTGTGCTCATCAAACATTAATCGCTCCCATATTTCCAACAACTTTCTTTTTTTCTTTCTTTACTACTTTCTTCTTTCTTTCTTTCTTTCTTTCTTTCTTATTAGGTTGTTTTTTTTTCTTTTTCTTCCTTTAAATTTATTAGTTCATTTTTCGATCATTCTTTCAATTCTTTCACTTAATACTTTTATCCTTTCTTCTGCCTTTTCGTTGAAGACTGGATTTTTAAAATTTTCTTCTCATCCCTTAGTTGTATCTTTGGTTTTCGTTATCTTTCTTTCTTCTTTTTTATTTTCTAACTTGTTTCATTCTCTTTCTTTTCCCCATTCCTTCTTTCATTCTTTCTTCTTTTTTTCATTCATTTTTCTTTCGTTCTAATTGGGATTTTTTCTTTCTTTCTCGTTTTCACATCTCTTAACTTACATTATTTTTAAATTTAGTTACAGTCTGTTACATTTTGACTGGCTTTTTCTTCCCCGTCGGTCCTATCTTGTTTTTTTATCATCTCTTTCTTTTTCCTTGCTTTCTTTTTTCCTTCCTTCCGTCCATTATTATTTATTTTAAACACATTAACTTATTTTACCATCTTTCTTTCCCTTCTCGCTGTGATTCATACTTTCTTTCTAATCTTTTTTTTTTGTTCCTTATTATATATTTCCTTCATTCAACGTTATTTCTCTATGTCTTTCTCTATTTCTTATCTTTCTTTCTTTGTCTCTTTATCTATTTCTTTCTTTCACACCTCTCAATTTAAAATCGGTTTCAATTTGTTACAGGCAATTTAAATGTTGACAAAGGTTTTTCTTTCTCTTTGGTTTCATTTTAGATCGGTCTTTCTTTCTTTGATTCAGGCTTTCTTTCCTTTTTGTTTCTGTCTGTCTTTCTTTCTTTCACATATTTATTGTTCCTTTACCTCTTTTTCACTTTTTCTTTCTTTCTTTCTCTCTGTTTCTTATATCTTTCTTTTTTCGTTCAAACTTATGAATTAATTTTTCTTCCTGCTTTCTTTCTTTGTCTTTTTTTTATACTTTCTTATTCTTTTCCTTTACACTAATTAGATAATTTTTTTCATTCTCTTTAGATTTTGCTTTCTTTCTTATTTTCTTTCTTTCTTTGATTCAGGTATTCTTTCTTTTTTTCTGTCTTTCTTTTTTCTTTCTTTCTTTCTGTTTCTTCAGTCTCTCTTTTTTTTCCTTCAAACTCTTGAATTCATTTTTCTTTCTGCTTTCTTTCTTTGTCTTCTTTTTATACTATCATACTTTTTTCCTTTACACTCACTAGCTAATTATTTTCTTTCTCTCTTTTTTCCTTTTTTGTAGGCCTTTTTCATTCTCTTTGGTTATTTTTTTAAGATCTCTCTTTTTTTCTTTCTTTGATTCAGGTATTCTTTCTTTTTGTTTCTGTCTTTCTTTCTTTCTTTCTTTCTTTCTTACTTTCCTTTATTGTTTCTTTCTTCCTTTCTTTCTTTCTTTCTTTCTATTTCTTCAGTTTTCTTTTTTTTTTCCTTCAAACTCTTGAATTCATTTTTCTTTCTGCTTTCTTTCCTTGCCTTCTCTTTCATACTTTCTTACTCTTTTCCTTTACACTCACTAGCTAATTATTTTCTTTCTTTCTTTTCCTTTTCTGCGGAACTTTTAAATTTTGATAAAGACATTTTTCTTTCTTTATCTTTTTCTTTCATAATCCTTCCTCTTGCAATATTTTTTCCACGTCATTTTTCCTGTTTTGCAAATTTCCACCTTTTCAACCAAATGTCATTAAGCTCTGATTAACATTTGAGAATAAATCTTCTGTTCTGTAAATTCTTCACTTCTTTTGCAATATTTACATCCGTTTTTCTTACTGCCAGTTTCTAGCACTGCAACCGTTAGCACTTACGGTGGCTTTCGGCCGTATCACGTTGAAACAGCGGTTCCCATCCGATCACCGAAGGTAAGCAACTGATCAGTATCTACATGTGTGACCACTTTGGAATACCAGGCAAACATGGATGTGCAGATGGCGTAATAAATAACGGCTCTGAATGAGAAATCGGAGAGCCAAGTTCAAATTCCAGTCGGGTTCGTTATATTCGCTCGCGGACAAATGCCCTTGGAAAAGCTATGGATCTACCTCTTCTCTCCTCTATAGGTTAAATAGTATGACTTGTATATGAAAAGTATTATCTCCCAGAAATTGTTAATACAATATTCACTTGTATATATATATATATAAAAGAATTGGGCACCTGGAGGTGGTGCAATGGTTAGCAAGCTTGTCTCGCTAGAACAATTACGACTGAGTAGTGAGTTCGATTCTCACTGGGTGACCCCTAATTGCGGCCTTGTGCCACATCTAAGCTATGCTTGGAAAATCACTATATAAAAAGAATTATAGGAAAAATACGTTTCGGTTTTAAATAACTTACAAAATGTTGACAAGTCGTATAAATGAAATAAATCATTAAATTTTACCGCTTGCTAAAATATACTCTCTACTTTACACGAGAGGATAGATCAAGAAGTGAGTAGTCTGATATATCGATATTAGCCTATTTTTATCTGGAATTTTAACATTATAATATTCTGTTCATGTGATTAATATTACCCAGTAAATTAGGTGCATTGACAAAGAAAAGAAAATCATTATACGATATCCATAAAACACAGAAAGCGTGGCCGTTGGCAAAAAGGGACAGACCAAAATGTGAACTACAAATTGGAGATATCAAAATCAAAATGTACAGATATTTCAATATATGGGAAGTGTCTTAACATAACGAAAGTTGCCTTCCAAAAGCTAAGTAGAGTATTAAGAAACAGGAAAATTGTGTTAGAAGTAGCACTGAATTGTCATGTAATGTCGTCCTCCTATTAATATCTAGGAAGTGTCTTAACAGAAGAGGAAAAATGTGATATCGAAACCCGAAAACGCATTAGCATAGCGAAAGATGCTTTCAAAAAGTTAAGTAGAGTATTATGAAACAGGAAAATTGCGTTAGAAGTAGCACTGAATTGTCATGTAATATCAGTCCTCCTATTAATATCTAGGAATTGTCTTAACAGAAAAGGGAAAATGCGACCCCGAAATCCGAAAGCGCGTTGGCATAGCGAAAAGATGTCTCTCCAAAGCTCAGTATTAAGAAACAGTAAAATCTCGTTAGAATCAAAGAAAGGAGTACTAAACTGTTGTGTAATATCAATCCTCCAATCTCTGTCAGTGAATGTTAACAATCTCACAGACGAAGAAAAAAACTTGAAGCAGTAAAGATGTCGTCCTGTAGAAAGATGCTAAGAATGCCATGGGAGGAGCGTGCAATTAACTAAGAAATGGGAGCTAACAGGACAAATTGAAATTTCTGGGACACGTAATGAGGAAGGAAGGCTGTGAAAATTTGACACTCTCAGCCTTCCTTCTTCATGAGGTAGCAAAGGGGCCAGAAATGGCAGCGTGCCACCTGCCTGACGAGTATTTGTGAATGGATGGCAGAACAGAGTGGGAGGATAAAAGACAAACAAAGATTATTAAGAGCACAGGGATTTGGGGAGAGCAATAATCACCCACGTCCTGAAGTCTAACTAATATCTCTCACTGTACGTGTGGGTGGGTGGGGGTAGATGGAGAGTAATGTGGAAAGTTACTGATCAAATTACATTGCGATAATCGGTGATACATACATACACACACAGAAACATATATATATATATACATACATATATATATATATATATATCGACAGGCTGTTTCATGCTAGACGCATCGCGAGGGACGATTGCGTCTAGCATGAAAACAGCCTGTCGCCTCTGAGAGTGGAATTCAATGTTCACTTTTTTATCTATATTTACATACGCCCTATCTCTGATATTGAGCACTTTATCCCATAAATATAGCACACCTTAAAATTATATATCTTCATATATATATATATACACGCTAAAATTCACCTTCATCCCTGTCGTGCGCCGACGGCTTAGTGGGAGAAGTTCCGACTGACGCAAATTCAGTCGGGTTTCGATTCTAGCTAGAGGCAACCGGACGTCTAGCCACACTGATGAGCTGTGAAACAGCGAAACAGTCTGTCTGTGGATTATATATATATATATATATATATATATATATATGTATTAAAACATGTCTCATTGAATAATTTAGACAAGTTTTGTCTTCTTATTTTCAATAGGATCTTCTCATATTCAAGGACAAGCTTCTTAGTATCCTTATTAAAGGAACAGAGAAAATTAAAGTTGATACATATTCATTTATTCCAAGTACATTCGACATTACCACAATATCATCATCAGGGTGTTGTTTTCGGGGATTTTTTCTAAGACAAAATTGTTCTGTTTATCTGAAAAAACGCTAAGGCCATTTACTGTACGGTTTAACTTTCACGTTTGAAACCTCCGGGATTATATCTATATGTTTTTTGTTTTTGTTTTTTTTTTAAATTAATGTTATTAAGGGTCGGTTTCAATTTTTTAATATATAGCTTCAAGAATGATATATATATACACACACACACACACACACACACACACATACATACATATATATATATACATATATTGTATGGAAAATATTTTTTATGAAGTTGTCAGGATGTTCTGGTGGCGTAATTGATATCGGTTCAGAATGAGGAATTATAGAGCCGAGTTTAAATTCTTGGCTAGTTGTTTTATTTCCCTTGGGAAAGGTATGAATTCATTTATTCTCTCCGTCTATGGATTAAATGGTAGGATTGATATGTCGGGAAAAAAGCATTGTTATCGCCAAAAAAACTCTTGATGCAATATTCACTCGCCAAATAACAAATCATTCTTACAATAAAAAAAAAGAAGTTTCGTCTTTAAATAACGTACAAAGGGTTGATAAACCTTAAAAATCATCAATCATTATTAAGTTGACCTGTGGGCGCATAATGATATGTTTGGCTTCTTCTGTAAACTTTGTCAGTGCTTGATACTGAATTTTATTCTCTTCCGTTATTTTTTTTTTTTTTAATGCCGGAAGTGAACCGGATCATCTTATTAGTGCAAATTCTTACACTCAGGCATAATCGTTTTTTGCGAGAATTTTTTTTTGTTTGACACAGACCCTGATTTATTGAATCCACTCACTCACTCTATCTTTTTCTGCTTCTCACTCTCTTCCTCTTTATGCTATATCCCTTCATGAGATGGTCGATCATGGGTCTTCGCGTCTTCCTCGCTTTTATTGTTCTCAGTAATTACTTATTGTTTTCCGCTTTTTTTTTTTTTTGCATTTCCCTGATCACTACAATCTTAACTTATTCAAGTCTAGGCTTAACCGTTATCTTCCCTACAAGTATGCATAAACCGTACCTCTAACTCTCTAACCGTCTTGCTTCAGTGCCTCTCGGGCCTTATACAGTGTGACCACGATTGTAATAAAAAAAGAAATATACTCGTTCCTCTATCCATTTGTTCAAACTTCTCGAGTAGGTTGTTCCCTTTCGCCTGCTTCTTCTGCCTTCGATACGCCCTGTCGGTGTTAAATTCTCCGGGCCTTCTTTTCATCATTCACCAAATTTTAGCTGTCTCTTTTTGATTGCTAGCAAGTAGTTCCTCTTTAGTTCCTGGTCTCCTTTAAACTTCCTCATTTGTCACATTTTCTGTCCCTGATATTCTCAACGTCTGTTGGCGGCGCTGCATCGTCAGATCTTTTCTTGATTTATCCAGGAGACCAGACATTTCTAATGCTGTTTTCCTTATCTGTCTATATTTCTAAGATGAGGTATTGCAATTATTTACACTATTTACATTGTTCTCATCTTCGTTGCCATATTCACGACATTTCGGTCATTGTACGCCCCGGCCTTCTTCAGGTGATTGAAATTTCAAATTGAACCCTTTATTTTGTCCATCGGAGTAGATTGTTCTAGTTCCACGTGCCACGCCTCTTTTGAATGTCTCAGTATAAGTTATTTCCTTTTAACTCAATTCTCCAAGTTTTTGTTCGCCTCTGCTGTATCCAGATATTGAAATCATAATTCTTGGATCAATTCACTTGATTCAACCAACGTTTTTTATCCACTGGGCCATGTGTCACCTGAAGAAGGCCGGGTGTACAACGGCCGAAACGTAGTGAATATGGCAACGAAGAGGAATGAGAACAACATTCCGATCAAAGTAAATAGCGTCAGTAACTGTTTTCTTTGTTTCGAATATTGTTATTTAATAAAAAAATACAGAAATATATTTGATTGACTTCCGGATAATCGAATACCGTCATATAATATCAGTTGCACATGATTCATTATTGATTGATTTGTATTGCGATATATTGAGTTGTTTGTTGTGAGGTAATGGGTAACGACTTGGAATAAGTAATTGAAGAGCCGAGATCGAATTTCTGTCGCGTTCGTTGTATTGTTTTTTTAATAAATCATTTCACCCCTAAGCACGGCGGGAGTACCACTAGCTCGCAGTGGTACATAGAATGAAAGTGAGGGAAAAGGCTACGTATAGTGGGGATTGAGGAAAGGAGAAAAGAAGAACGGGGATCAAGACAACAGAAGATGGTGCACAAATACCCCCTCCCTTCATACATACACGTATAGGCTGGATAGCAGGACAGGCATGGTCCTATAGCCTTGGTTGGCAACTAGTCTACCACGGGAAGAAACGGCAGCCTACTGCGGGAATATCTTCTGCCTAGTCAGTTATGAATCGAAAGAGACATGATCGCCCAAGCGTGTATCACGTGTGACACTTGACTGACTGACTGACTGACTGATAATCAGTTTCTTAATAGCGAAATGCAAGAAATTGTCGTCGGTTAAACTCTGACGTAAGAGGATCGATTAAGGTTAATTTTGGGTTATTTTTTATTCTGATATTACCACTTTACGGTCATGTAAACCTTAAGAAGGGACTACTAGGTAACCTTGACATATTTGGGAGGAATATTATAAGAATCCAGAACCTATAAATGCAACAAACCACATGCATACGCATAGAATATGAATTCAATAAATATACAAAAATAGAAAGGGGTATAAGAAAAGGATGTGTCTTCTCGCCGGACTTATTCAATCTATACAGTGAGACAATTCTGAGTGAATTAGAAGTCCTACTAGGATTCATCATTGGCGGACACAGTCTTAACATGTGTCATGCAGATGATACAGTGTTGATAGAAGACACAGAAAGAAAACTACAAGAACTTCTACAGAAGGTAGGGGAAGAAAGCATGAAGAAAGGACTAAATATCAATTGCAAGAAGACAGAATGCATGGATTTCAGCAAAAAGGGCCAACCCAACGTGACAATTACAAATCGGCGATACGAAAATCAAACAAGTACAAAAATTTAAATATCTGGAAAGTGTTTTAACAGCAGACGGAAAGTGAGACACTGAAAACAGAAGATGAATTGGGATAGCAAAATATGACTTCCAAAAGCTAAGCAAAGTATTATGAAAAAGAAAACTTTTACTACAAACAAATAAGAGTACTGAACTATTACATGATATCTGTCCTCCTATATGGCAGTGAATGCTGGACAATCTCCTCACAGACTGAAGAATAGACTTGAAGCAATAGAACTGTGGTTCTACAGAATGATGCTGAGAATACCATGGAATGAACATGTGAGCAACGACATTTAGAAAAAATGGAAACAGAAAGGATACTTAGACTTAACATCAGCAAGAGACAATCGAAATTTTTAGGGCACCTAATGAGGAAAGAGGGCTTAGAAAATCTGATACTCGTAGGATAGATTGAAGACAAGAGAGACAGAATAAGAAAAAGACGCATAACCTACCTAGCGAGCCTGAGTAAATGGATAGCGCAATGCTGTTTTGGAGAAATAACAAAAATTCAAAGTTTATTAAGACCTACAAACGACAGGAAATGGTGAAGAGTCATGATCGCCAACGTCCTGAAGGAAAATGGCACATAGAAGAAGAATGAGCTTAAGTAAATGGATGGTGGAACGAGGTTTAGGAGACATAGCAAGAAGACAAAATTTATTAAGTCCTACAAAGGAAAGGAAATTGTGGAGAGCCATAATCGCCAACATCTTAAAACGACACAGCACATAGAAGAAAAATGAGCTTGAGTAAATGGATGCCAGAACGAAGTTTAGGAGAAACAAGAATAATACAACGTTTATTAAGACTTACGAAGGACAGGAAATTGTGGAGACTCATAATCACCAACGTCCTGAAGGAACACGGCACATCGAAGAAGAAAAAAATTTTTACTCAATTTTATTTATTCTTTCCTCTTAATATGTTAACATGTCAGATTTTACCGTTATTAAATTTTGGGTGCTACTATAGCGTGAGTTCTAACTCAATATGTCGTGCCCTTCCCCTCACGTGGCTATCAGGTCAGGTGATGTCTAATATGAATCAGGTCAGGTGAGGTCTAACATGGTTATTTATATCTGTCTCACATTTTCTAAACACATGAAAGGTAGAACTGAGGTATATTGAGGTAGACCTCACGCTATATTGAGTAGACCTCACGCTATATTGAGGTAGACCACACGCTATATTGAGGTAGACCTCACGCTATATTGAGGTAGACCACACGTTTTAAAATAAATATTCAGTTTCGTAAATGCGTACATTGATAACTGGCTCCTATATTCAATTTTTAAAAAGTAATGAATTTTCGAATTCTTATTTCAAAACCAGAGTACTGAGTTCGATTCACTATTGTGGCATTGCACATGACGAAGATAACCAAGTCAATTAATTAGCTTCGTAAGGATACTACATGTACATGTACTACACGAATGTTGTAAAATTTAACGCTCCCAAAACGAACTTCTATCCTTTAAAAAATGGAAGAGGAATGAGGAAACAAAAAGAAGAGGAATTGACGGAAGTATCATATTTTCTTATCAGAGCTAGTGGTATTCTAGAAGATTGGAGCAATTTTTGCCCTCCGTCATCATAGCTGATGCTAACCTCCAAAAGTGATATTGATTGCAACTTTTCGGGTTCAGGTTTTCCGCTGACAGGAAGCGGAAATATTATATCGAATGAATTGCTAGGAAAGTCGGTTCATTGTGTTGTGCGAGACAGTTTTTCTCGAAAGAATCTATCTTGTATATTTATAAGTCTACTATTCATCCTTGGTTTCTATTTCTGGTATTCCTGCTATATATTGAGGAACCCTTAATAAAATCCAAAGAAAATCTGCAATGTTATGGGCTTTGACCTTGCACTTCAGCTTTAGTCATTTCTCACCGCCGTGATGTAGCTTCCCTGTATCTTTTCTATAAATACATTCATGCTAATTGTTCTGATGAACCTTCCTCTATGTTACGTAGCGTTTATGAATTTCAGCGCAGTACTAGATCTCATCATTTTACAGTTGAAATGGCTAAATATAACCGTAACTTCTATGCTAATAGTTTCTTCTCTCGCACTTCTTGCTTGTGGAGATCTATTTCGGCTCCTTACTTCCCATTCAAATTAATCTTCAAATTTTTTTTTTATCAAGAAGCCCTACTGTATGCACCCATCTGCTCATCAGCCATTCTCTTTGGGTGCTTCGTATGACGGACTTATTTTGTTATGTTCTCTGATAGTGTTTTACCATTACATTTCAGGATTAGCTATAAAAGAAAATTGCTTAAGATGTAAATGCATTAAAAGATGCTATCTTTACACTCAATATGCGACACAGATTTTCTACGTAGCTCCATTCTTTAGTAAATCTGATGCTAACCTTCAGAAGAGATATTCATTGCAACTTTTCGGGGTCAGGTTTTCCGCTGGCACGAAGCGGAAATATTATATACACGTTGCATCTTCCCGGGCTAAGGTTTACGCTGACATCAAGTGTAAAGATTATATTGAATCAGTTGCTAGGTCTTCTGCTAGGAAAGTTGGTTCACTGTGTCTGGAAACAAATTTTTCTCAATAGAATCTATCATAAAATGTTTATAAGTCCACCATTCGTCCATACATTGAATATTGCTGTCACATCGAGTCTGGGGATTTGGATATGTATTTAGAGATTCTTGCTAAGACCTAAAGAAGAATCTGCAATATTACCGTTTCTGATCTGGCATCTCGTCTTCACTTCAGTCACTTTACCACAGCCGTAATGTAGATTTCCTGTACCTTTTCTATAAATACTTGTTCCGATGAGCTGTCCTCTTTGGTAACTCAACTTTCATATATATATATATATATATATATATATATATATATATATATGTGTGTACAAGAATCCAGTTTCCAGTTCACCCTGAGTTTGCGAGAACTATAAACAAATCACAAGGTCAAATACTTAAAAATTATTGAATTTGGCCCCAGAAAGAAATATTTCCACATAGTCAGTTGGATGTTGCATGCTGAAAAGTAAGAAATCCTAAGAATTTATTCCTCGCTGTTAAAAAGAAAATCGGAAAAAAAGAAATTTTCTTAAAAAATATTGTTTAACATGAAGTCCTATAAAATTAAATTAAAAAAAATATTAAACCGCGAAGTAGGATTTTTGTCAAAATATTTTTCCAAACAAATCAGCTTATTCAAATTTTATCGATTGGCTTGCGAAATTGAACGAAACGTGGAGTTTGTAAATCTCGACAAAATATATTAGCGATAATTTCAACAATACCTAAATACTGTGAGGATTTCAACATGCGTCATCTTGTTGCAAAAAATGTTAGTGTTATAAATAACGCGAAGAGGGAAGCTAATATAATTTTACAAAACACCAAAAAAGAAAATATGCACAAATCAATTTGATTAAACTAGGCACGTAATATTATCTCCCAACTCAATAAAGGCTACAATTGGAAAGATTTTATCTAATCTAATCTATTATACAGAGATTATCTAACACAAAATAACAAGAGTTCTCGTTTCCTCTCTTTTCTGTCACTATAAAACTATAAACAAATCAGAATGCCAAACGTTTCAAAAGTTGCAAATTGGCTTCAGAAAGAAATATTTACACATAGCCAGTTGTAAGCTGCATGCTCAAGAGTAAGAAATCCTAGGAATTTATGCTTTGCTGTTAAAAAGGAAAAAAAGGAAATTTTCTTCAAAAATATTGTTTACCGAAGTCCTATAAATTTTAAATTAAATTAAAGATATTTTTAAACTGCGACAAAATATGTTTCCAAACAAATCAGCTTATTCAAATTTTATCGAATGGCTTGCGAAATTGAACGAAATATAGAATTTGTAAATCTCGACAAAAAATATTAGCGATAACTTCAACAATACCTAAATACTGTATGGATTCCAGCACGGGTTAGCGTGTTGCTGAAAAGGTTCTAGTTTTGTTATATTTTCAAATGCATATCATTGATTCTTATTCCTATTTGTTGTCCTAGAAAAAGTTTTCTGGACTTTTAAATAGACAGCTTAAAAGATTAATGCGTTTTCAGACAAACCCGTCGCCTCGCTAACAGACAGCATAAACAAAAACCACCGAATGCAGTGAAAATACAATAGATGAGAAACAGACTTGAAGAAAACAAAAATGGAGGAGGAATGAGGAAAGAAAAAGAAAAGGAATTGACGGAAGTATCATATTTTCTCATCAGAGCTAGTGGTATTCTAGCAGATTGACCGATGTTAAGTAACAGCTTATGTCCTTTGATGGAGGTGTCTGTAATCGAAGAAGCTTAAACACGAACACACTTGTAACCGTCCACGTTTCTAATGGCTCCAACCGACACCAAAAAACGCTTAAGAAAACTGACAATAACATTACTAACAATAACAACGAGAGAATAATAATGCTAGCTACAAACCACAACAAAGTTAAACAATGCAAAACCAAAAGGGATCTTCTTTTATCTGCAATGTCTTTTCAAGTTGTGTATAAATCATGGTTCTCCACAACTTTCTTTTGTAGTTCGAAGTAATTTTTCACCCTTTACCATCGCTCGTTGTCGCTATTCTGCCTCTCATTCATACAAGCAACTTAAGTCAAACACTCACTATCCTGTGAGTGTTAAATTCTTAGGCGATCGTGGCTCTCCACAACTTCCAGTCTTTTATTGCTTTAAGTAATGTTTGACATTTTGCCACCCCTCTTTGTCACAGTTTTGCCATCCATTCACTTTTTTCATCTTTTATGTGCCATAACGCTTCAGGATATGGCCAATCATGGTCCTCCACGACTTTCTGAATTTTGCTGCTCTAAGTAAATTTTTACCTCTTTCCATTACTCTTTGTCTCCGTTCTGACATCCATTTATAAACTAAGTTATTCATTGTTTCTCCTACTTCTGCAGCTGCTCCGTAGGTCTGTTCGAAATGCTAAGAATGTTGCTACCACTGCCAGGTGGAAGGCAGTTGAAACATTCGACCGCAGACGCGCACGTCAATCCAGGGACGCTGCTGCAACAGCGAGCGCTAGGGCTGCTGAGATACCGCTACGTAGGTCTGTTCGAAATGCTTGGAATGCTGCCACCACTGCTGAAACATTTGACCGCAGGCGCGTCCGTCAATCCAGGGACGCTGCTGCTACAGCTAGGTCGGGGGAGTCGAGCTGCAGCGGGCAACCCGCAACGCTGCAGCGACTTCTGCTGCCAGAAACTCCGAGGGCCCACAGACAAGGGCAAACAGACTTTCAAGGGCTGCTACGAACATGGCCACTGTGCGCTTATCTCAAACTCCCCAAGCTCGCCGCATACGCCTCAACGGCGACATTCAGCGCCTTTCTGCCGCCTGTGGTGTTACCTTTCCCAGTAGCTCTTTTTGGTCTTTCTTGGTTTTCAATTACGACCCCGACATTAACTTAACTATGCGTGACGACATCAATGTAGAGTCCATGACCTGCGTTTGCCAATTCTGCAACGCCCGTAAAATGGGCCGGGGAGCCTGCCGGTCTGTGCTGCTCCACCGGCAAAGTTCAACTGCCACCTCTACATGAACCACCTACCACGTTGAGGGGACTAATAGCCGGCTCCCATCCCCACTTCAACCACTTCCTTAAAACAATTAGGCAATACAACTCCTTTCAAATGACCTCATTTGGGGCTCAAGTGGTTCGTGAAGAGGGTTGGATGCCCACTTTAAGAGTACAGGGACAGGTATACCACCGCATTGGGTCTCTGTTGCCTGAGGAGACCTCTACGCCTAAATTACTTCAACTGTACTTTATTGCAGACTACAACCTACAGACCGAAACCCAGATTGGTATTTTGCCAGATTGGTATTTTTCCTTCAGCATTGTAATTGACGCCGACAAACAGCCTCATGATGAACACGAACGCCGCTACAATGCTCCTGCGTGCAATGAAGTGGCCGCTATTATACATGGGGAGCAAGACCGAGGCGGCGCTCTTCGCAGGATTTCAAAGACCCATCGATCATATGACGCATTGCAGTACCCTTTACTTTTCCCTTATGGTGACGATGGCTACCACTTCGGCATTCCCCTTCATACTCCGGGTGGCAAACCTACAACGACTTTCAAAGCCTTATCATGCAAGGCCTTCTACTCATACCGTTTCATGTTAGGGATGTAGACTTCAACCTGCTTCATAGATGCAGAAAGCTTTTCCACCAGTTTGTGGTTGACATGGCCGCTAAGATGGAATCGGAGAGGCTTTGTTTTATACGGAATCATCAGAAACAGCTGCGCTCAGACTCCGACGTACACTTACACGACAGCCTTCGAAATGAAGTCAATCCCCGCGACCTAGGGAAGCTGTGCATTCTGCCCTCTACCTACACTGGGGGACCGCGTTACATGCATGAACGCACTCATGACACTATGACATACGTTAGGCAATATGGGCGGCCAGACTTATTTATAACGTTTACCTGCAACCCCAAATGGGTTGAGATAACGCGTGAACTCCTACCCGGACAGGATTACACTCACAGACATGACATTACCGCCCGCGTATTCCGCTTAAAACTGGGAAAACTTATGGACTTAATAGTGAAGGAGAGAGTCCTACAGTGAAAACACAACCACTATTTTACATTGCTAGAATTAAAAATCTTGACCGATTATGAACGGGTGGCAGTCTTCGGGTAAGCTCGGAGCAGCAACACAGCAGCCACCTATTGCAACCGGTTGCCCTTGATCTCAATGATTTGCTACCAGTGAGATTCCCGGCCTATCGGTGACCTCAACAACTGCGGATACGTGCGTAAGTTCAATAATTCAAACCCCAAAACAATTTAACTACATAAAACCCCGAGCAACGTCGGGCTTTACTGCTAGTATCTACTAAAAATAACACTTGGAGTAATAAAAATGTCGAATTTACAATAAATGCGTTAATTCTTTAGAATGTATATATATATATATATATATATATATATATATATATATAGATGTGTGTGTGTGCGTGCGCACGCGCGTATTTCTGAAATAGTAATAGATTTTTTATTTACTAATCCGATAGATTTTATTACTTAAACGTTAGTAAATATATAAGTTATCGTTTTATTCTTTAAACGTTTAATAAATAAATGGAATGTCTATTCAAATATGGATATCTACATACAAGGTTGACTGGAAAGCAAGAATCTGGAAAAGACTTCCACAATCAAGAAGTGTCAGAACTGTTAACATAGAACTTACAGTTACATATAACCACTGAACTGTAAAACAATCGAGACCCGGCTACCAATCTAGTACTTGGCCCCATAAATTCTTGGTACCATAGAAGAAAGCTAATCAAAACAATTACCATGAAAATATTTATAGAAAAAGACAAAGGTAAGCTACGTTCATTATTTACATTATTCGGACTATTGTTCCCAACTTTGTCGCCATATTTATTACAACGTTTCGGCCGTTGTACGCTCCGGCCTTCTTCAGGTGGTTGGAATGTCGAACTGAACCATTTATTTTAAGCAGGGTTAAAAATCTGAATCCGAAGGTTTTATTCTTGCTGCACAGGACCATGCTTGTTATCTAGTAATTACCAAGCAGACATACATGAAAATTGTGGTGACCCGAAATGCAGATTTGGTGATAAAGTTCCAGAAACAATTGATCATCTTGTATCAGTTTTCACATTGTGAGCACCCACTGAATATAAAACTTGACATGATAAAGTTGGTCAATATCTGCACTGGAAAAGATGCAAATTTGACGGTAAGGAAACTGCAAGACCCAGACCCAGTTACAGAGGACAATTTTATGAGACTACAATACACACATACAGACCAATCAAAGCTATTTGCGTGGACATTGTGATCAAAGAATACAAAAACAGAATGTGATTTCTTATTAACATGTCAGTCCCCTCAGAGGTAATGTATCTTTGAGATATAAAAAAAAACTATCAAAATATAAGGATTTCGAAGTGAAAATCTAAAAAATATGGTACATGAGGACAACAGTAATTCTAGTTGTAGTTAGAGCCCTCGGATTGACTGGGAAAGGTTCTGATAGACTTGTAGACTTTTATTTATTTATTTGTTGTAAAAATGATCAGTTCTTAGTGCACAATGATCAGTGCACAATGAGGCCATTTCTGACCTTAGATTTCTGTAAACACTGATGGGTACGGGGTTTGTCTACATCAGCTTGTTTGGTTCGCGGCAGGGTATCTTCCTATCATTTTTGCATTTCGTACATTGCATTTGCATTTTCTATCTTTTATTAGAATCTTTGACTCTGCAGTATGTGCATTATTGTCAATTTGCACTTCTTCACCCACTTGAAATTCCCTTTTGAAATTGTTGGCTTCTTTCATTACCGAATAAAGGTTCTTATTTCTTTCATGTTCTTATTAATATGTTCTTTCTTTTATTATTATTATTATTATTATTATTATTATTATTATTATTATTATTATTATTATTATTATTATTATTTTGTATTTCTGCTGCATACACATTTCCTACCAGGTCACAATCTGAGACCTAAGTTCAGAAATGGCTTTCTGACATTTTCCACTAATCACAAAAAAAAAATTCTCAGATTACACACACCTTATGAAGGACTTTATCTATGTATAAATTGTGAGACCTTAGATTGTTTTATTTTTATTTCTTATTTACAAAAATCTTCAGTGGAAATTATCCTGATGACATTTTTTATATAAGTTTTATGACTGGGACCCGAAAGGAAATGTGTATAGAACATAAATCAAAGGAAATAATAATAATAATAATAATAATAATAATAATAATAATAATAATAATAATAATAATAATAATAATTGGTATGAACAGCACCCAGACCCGGTTACGGAGATAGTACCTGTAACAATTTTATGGGATTACACAATACACACAGACAGAAGAATCAAAGCTAACCACCCAGACATTGTTATTAGAGACCACAAACAAAAAAATGCCTCCTTATTGATATGGCAGTCCCTGCAGACTGCAATGTATCTTTGAAGATCTTCAAAAAGCTATCAAAATACAAGGACCTTGAAATCGAAATCTCAAAAATGTGGCACGTGGGAACATCAACAATCCCTGTTGTAGTTAGAGCCCTTGGGTTGGTTGGAAAAGATTCCAGTAGACTCATTGAAGGGATTCCTGGAAGCCCATGTCTTAAGCAAATACAAAAAATTGTTCTCACGAGTACAGACCACACCTTACGAAGAGCTTTATTCATGTAAAATATGTAAGTGTGTGTTTTTTGTTTTTTTTAATTGGTTAGTGAAAAATGTCATGGCGCCATTTCTGACCTTTGGTTTCTGGGCGGGATCCGGAAAGAAATGTGTACACATCAGAAATCAAAGGAAATAAAATAATAATAATACGGAATTGGGCAGTTTAGAAGTGGATAGTCAAAAATGCCTTCTAAAAGCTAAGCAGTTTATTATGACAGGTTATAACAAAAAGAAATCGTTAAAAACAAAGGAAAGGGTGCTGAACTTTTACATGATATCTGTCCTCCTATATGGGAATGAATGCTGGACATTCTTCTCAAAGATGAGGAAGAGATTTGAAGAAACGGATATCTGGTTATACAGAAGGATGATGAGGATAACATGGGCCAAACATTTAAGCAACGACGAAGTTTTAGAGAAAATGAAGACAAAAAGGAGACTTTTATTTAACATACAGTTAGTATACAGTTGAAATATCTAGAATACATAATGAGGAAAGAGGACTTGTAAAATCTGATACTCACAGGATTGAAGGCAATAGAAGAACAAAACGCATAATC
This sequence comes from Acanthosepion esculentum, assembly GCA_964036315.1. NCBI lineage: Eukaryota > Metazoa > Mollusca > Cephalopoda > Sepiida > Sepiidae > Acanthosepion > Acanthosepion esculentum. The sequence continues at coordinate 57,900,214 of OZ038484.1, read as the reverse complement.
CACCGAGCGAGCATGAGTAAATGGATTTTGAAGAGGAACAGAGAAAAACAACGCATAACATACTTAGTGAGATTGAATAAATGGATGGCGGAACAAGGTTTGGGAGAAATGATAAAAAGATAAAATTTATTAAGGGCTATGAAGGACAGGAAATTGTGGAACGCCATGATTGTCTACGTTCTGAATGGACAAGTGCATAAAGAAGAAGAAAATATCCGTGGCAAAATTATATCTTAAATTTGTAAGGTGATATGCTTAAACAATTCAGAGTTGATTAGAGCCTCTAGTATTTTGCCTTAAAGAGGTAGAAGGCTAATAGCTCGATAAGCAGAAGAATCACATCGTTCGCCCGAGTTCTTGAAGACTGATACTCCGGAAGCGGATTTCCAAAAAGCGGGAAAGGAAGAAACAACAATGCATTTATTGTATACTTTTAGAGGGAACAGGAGCACATTTCTTAAGGTCTATGGCATGGATACCATCAAGACCACATGCGTTGTGGGGATCCAGTTTAGAGATGACAACAGAAACCATGAACGGAGTTATATAAGTACCACTCAAGAAAGACTCAGTTCAAAGTGTAAACTCCGATAAAGTTAATCCAGGGTTGAATTTGAAGAGAATTTACGGGGAAAACAAGCTGTTTTATCAACAGATGTTAATGCTTCAAATTGTGTGAAGTGGGGAAGGGTAGAAGACTTACTCTTATTTAACACACTATTACAGAACCGCCGGTATTCACGAGAACCAAACTTGTTAGAGGATATAATGTGCTTCATTCCGTCAGCCAAGAAAAATGTAACCTCTTTGAGAACATGGTTATAATTATTAAGCGCATACACAGAGTGGCATCTGTTGTGATTGGAGCTATCACGTTGGTACCGTCGGAAAAAGTTATTTATGTTGGCAATCGAGGCTTAACAGACTGGTATGAATTAAGGAAAAAATCTGTCTTCAAGAAACCTTTACTTCGCATATAACCCGTCGAGCGATATTCTTTTAGTTACGTTCTAATATTCTTCTTCTTTGCCATCAAATAAAAGTGATTTCTCTTAAAGCCGACTTTTGAAAGATAAGAAAAAAACGAAATTTTTAATACTGCTTCCCTTATGTTTATATAAGCCAGAAAATCGTCTCTACCACGGCTGGAAAATTTTCAAGATGTAAGGCAAAACGCGAAATGACAAATGATCCACGAAGTGATGTGCAGTACTACAATCGTATTCGTTACAAAGAAATCGTATTCGTTACAACGAATTCGTATTCGTTATCAAGTTCTAAAATTGGAAGAAAAAAAACTGAGACGTTAAAATTGTCTACCAAAAAGCATTAAATGTAAACTTGATGCTTTTTTATGTTATGAATAAAATTCTTACATATTAAATTATCTTTTTCTCAAAATAAAATGGTTTCAAAACTGGGTTTCATTTTTCATACCCTCTGTTGTTTTGATTTACAAATGTAACAACAAATTCGTGAAAAAATTCGTACATAAAATGAAACAAAGAATATTGGATAGAGCATAATATTTAAGTGAAGACGAAGTCAGAAATTATAATATTGTCAAGATTAGCGTTTCATTATGTCGTTTACATAATAATAATAATAATAATAATAATAATAATAATAATAATAATAATAATAAAAATAAAAATAATGAGGATGCACCCTCCGAAATCAGATGTTGATAGGTTGTAGGTATCCAGAGCTTTAGGAGGCCGATGTCTAGTCCAACTTGAATTAACTGTAAAAACTATAACAATTGGATTGGAAGCATACCTCACAAAAAACAATGACCTTCTATTAAAAATAGTAAAACACCAAACTCATTCCATCAACAAAGATGTTGCACTCTTCAAGAAACAGCTTAACAACAATAAACGAAGCGAATACCATCTACGCCAAACGAGTAAAACAGAAAGCAAAACAACTTGATCAAATGAAATTACAACAAAACTGGGAGGACAAGGCGCTGTATGCCAAATACATAAAAAGAAGGAAAGAAGCAGATGTGGACCAACAGAAAACAGATCAGTAGCTGAGGAGCACCGGGATGAAAGCTGAGAAAGAAGGCCTAATTATTACAGCTCAGGACCAAAGCCTCGCAACCAGATCCTATCACTGTCACATAATCAAGGAAATAACCCAAGATGCAGGATCTGCGGAAATTATGATGAAACTGTCGACCATATCATCTCAGGATGTCCGGAACTGGCAAAAAATGAATATACCCACAGGCATAACAAGGTAGCAACGTATGTGCGCTGGAAGATATGCAAGAAGCACAAAATCGAAACCACTGAGAGATGGTATGATCACCAACCAGACACAGTTACCCAAAATAACGATATAATTATACTCTTGGACATGTCAATTCAAACTGACAGGGAAATAAAAGTCAACAGACCTGATATTATCCTAAAAGACAATTCAGGAAGCGTATTCTTATTGACATAGCAGTACCATCTGAGAGAAACATCTCCACAAAAATTATCGAGAAATTGTCCAAATACGAGGAGCAGGAGATCGAGATTAACAGGATGTGGGGAATGAAGACTAAGATTGTTCTAATAGTAAAAGAAGCTCTGTGCCTCGTGAGAAAAGGAATTAACAATTTTACGAACAGTGACCCAGTTAACACGAACATAGAAGTTTCTCAGAAAATCGCCCTATTAGGAACATCCGATGAACTAAGAAAAGTTCTATCAATAAAATGTCAATTCTCCTATAAGGCCTAAGGACCGTAGCTTGGACCTGGCTCTACAGAATACAAAGCAGGAAACATAATATACACAAATAATAATAATAATAATAATAATAATAATAATAATAATAATAATAATAATAAAGGACTAATGCTTACTAAGTAGAAATTACCAAGCACACATACTGAAAAACTGTGGAGATCCCAAATGCAGATTCTGCGATAAATATCCAGAAGCAATTGACCATTTTGCATCAGGTCGCATATGTTAGCACCCACTCAATATAAAATTTGGCGTGATAGAGCGGGCCAGTTTTTGCACTGAGAAATATGCAACTTTTACAGGAAGGAAACTACAAGATATTGGTATGAAAATCACCCAGACCAGGTTACAGAGATAGGAAAGATTGCCCAGGCTCCGCGGTTTTTTTTTAAACGCCTGTGAACAAATAATCCTCCACTTCACTGCAGTCGGGATGTGCCTCATCGGAGTAAGGACGTCCTCTGTCCGCAGAAAAGAACAATGCAGTTTCCAGCGCTGATTGGCGAAAACTCAGACAGATATGAATTAATCTTCGTTAGTGAATTGTAAAAGATTACAACCTGTGTTGCAGAAAGGATGAAGACATTTAAAGAGGGGATAAGCCAAGTTTGGTAAATATATCTGTTAAAATGAGATGTCAGTGTCATTTTCATTTTTTTTTTTTGCATAATTTAGACGGCAATTTATCAATCGCACCCTACATATATATATATATATATATATATATATATATATATATATATAGAGAGAGAGAGAGAGAGAGAGAGAGAGAGGAGCGAGTTAATGAGACATTTCAAAATCGTATAATCCTAACACACATACTGATCTCTACTCTATACTTCCTGTTGACCCTCGTACATTTCCCACCATCTCTCACAGTCTATACTTGGAGAATACCAAATTCTTTTCCTGCTCTATCGTTAATTCATGACTTACGCAAACTACTTATATCTCTGCTACACCTGCCTATTGAGTTACCAGTATTTTTATCCGCTTATTGATATCTCTATATATAAACGGCAGGATGTGTATGTGTGTGTGTGTGTAACGAATGCACGGCCGCAATTTTCGACGGATTTGCACCAAAATTTACAGGCACATGCTCCAAGTTAGTGAAAAGTTCAAGACCGACTCTGCATTTCCCAACTCCCATCGATAGTGGAAATAATCGATTTTTCAAGCTTCTACGGCAGTTTTCATGTAGTTTGCTTAAACTCAACGTTGATTCTGATTCCGCAGAACTGGGTTGGGTGTGAAAAAGTATTTGTTGTTAACATTCGGTTTTTCCAGTTACGAGTCCTTTTTTAAAGCTGATCGTTTTGTGTTCATTTTGTTTAGTTCTTTTTTCGTAACAGATTTAATGTTTAGTATAGAGCTTAGAAAAAAATTCGCAGTGTGAGATAGGCAAGAAGTAAGGCATGTAGCAACATCAGCACGGCAAAGGGCACTCCTTTAAAGGCAAGGAAGGGCAAAAATATTTTAAGTGATAGCGATTGCTGTATGAGTCGTACGATTTTTGTACGCCGGGCCATGCTGCTGGTCATTATATAAAGCTCACTGGGCAATAACAAAATCACAAGTGAGGCATTCTGTTCCAAAAAAAAATCAGGTGCAGGAGATTGTGTTAACAAATCTTTGGGTGGGGATAATCCTCCACTTCATTGCAGTCGCGATCTGCCCCATCGGTGTAGGGATATCCAGCTCTCTGTCAGTTTTATGCTATAACCTGTCCGCAGAAAAGAACAATGCTGTTCCCCGCGCTGATTGGCCAGAAATCGGGCGGATATGAACTAATCTTCGTTAATGGATTGTAAATGATTACAACCTGTGTTGCAGAAAGAATGAAGACATTTAAGGAGGCGATAAGTCAAATTTATGAGGATTTAGTCATCCAGATATCTCTGGGGCATTATCAACTGTTTCAGAATAGCTCTCAGCATTTTTTTCTGGAATGAATCTTATCTTGATTCGAGTGTTAATTTATATCTTCTTTCCCTTCTTTCTTCATAAGTTTATATTTTGCCATTAATTTATATAGCAGCAAACATGGGGTCGGAAAAGCGCTGTACGACTAGACAAAAGTAGGAAGATTACTGAAAAGAATGACATATACCAGTGGTTCTTGACTTAGAATTACTTGCCGGCCGACTGCATTCTCTGCAGAGGGAATAAAAAGAAGATTTGAAAAGGAGCCACCCATAAAGCAAATGCTTATAGGGTAAAATATAAACTACTAATTCTCAATTTTGATCAATAATGAAACCAAGTAAATTCTCTTATATATATATATATATATATATATATATATATATATATATATATATATATATATATATATTTGAATTGGACAAATTTTTTTTCATATGAAAATGTCTCGGACATTCAGGCCGGTAAATGTTATTTAATACTGTTTATTATAAAACAGAGCATAGCATTTGCTTAAATACTTGTATCTATAAAAAGAACGTTAAACATAATATATATAAATGTCTTTAAATAAATTGTCGGACTATGTCCAATTCTAAAATATATGACGTCATTTGTTTACATTTGATACGCTAGAGCAGATATGAATAGAAGAGATTCATGGAAGATTTAAGTTTAAAGATAGTAAAATCGACCTTGCTAGCCAGACGCTCATCTGTGGCCGAACGGTTACGGCACGTCACGTCACGTCACGCGAAATGATGGTTCCGTATAGGAAACAGGTTCGATTCCTGTCGGAGAACGAAAATTTTCTATGAAAATTTCTCGGACATTCAGTTAAATGTTATTTAATACTGTTTGTTATATAACAGAGCATTTGCTTAAATACTTGTATCTATAAAAAGAACGTTAAATATATCATAAATGTCTTTCTTTTTTTTTTTTTTTTATTTATATATATATATATATATATATATATATATATATATATACTGTTTATTTTTATAGATAAAATTTGCTTAATTAAATGTTCTGTTTTTTAATTAAACAACATTAATTAGATTTAGCAGCCTGAATGTCCGGGAAATTTCGTAGAAAATATCTATTCTCTGACTGGAATCGAACCTGTATTCCTGTACGGAAATCGTCATTTCATCTGACGTGCTATACCATTTAGCTACAGAGAGGCGCCTGTCTAGCAAAGTCCAAATTATTGTTTATAAACACACAATCTTCGACGATTTTTCTCGATCGATCATATCTGCTCACGAAACGTATCTTAACGTAAACAATGACAACATAAAAGGAAATGGATTATGTTCAACAATTATTTAATATATTTTCTGTTTATACGTTATTTTTGTTGATACAATTTATTTAAATAAATGCTCTGTTTTTTTAATTAAACAGTATTAATTATATTTACCGGCATGAATGTTAATGAAATTTCATAGAAAATATGTATTCACCGAGATGAATCGAACCTGTAGTCCTATACGGAAACGATCATTCAAACATTACGGCAGAACTTCTATTATCAAAATGTGGGATACCTACTAACAAAAGTGATAACGCGAAATAGGAAAAAAAACTCTAAATTAATTTGACTAGATATAATAAAGAAAAAAATTCTAAAACCCCCAGCATCCTTCGTTCGTGCACATATGTAGTCGTACCAACATAACAACTTTAGTATGATAAAGTTCTGAAGGACGAATCGTGTTACAAGTAAACTTTTCCACTTTACCATACATTTTCCCAATATATATATATATATATATATATATATATATATATATATATATTGCTGCTTATTGATATATCTAAAATTATATAATTTTATGTATATCAAGGCGAACAGAATTTCTGCCATTAAATTGCTCGTTATATTACTAGAGCATTAATTATTGAATTTGAAGTAATAAAATTCAATAATTGGCGAACTCAACTCTAAATTTCGTAATTTATCACTCATCAGGACTCCTCCCATAAATGAGAAATTGCGAAACACAAAGTTGACTCCAATATCTATCTATCTATCTATCTATCTATCTATCTATCTATATAAAAACAACAACAACAGCGTATTCAACTATCTTCAAACGTCAGGAATTGTCCGTGAGAGAGAAGGAGCCAAACTTCTTTTTTAATATATATTTAGAGAGATGAGAGAAGGGGGAATGCATAAAAAAGAAGAAGAATGAAACAGGAAGGGTGAAGGAAGTGAAAGAATGTAGATAATGATGTTAATAAACAATAAGAGAGGTTGAGAGGGAGAGAGACATAAAAGGACGAATGAGACAGAGAAAGATAGAGAGATGTGACAAAGTGTGTAGATAATAAAGACAGTAGTATAGAGTAAGAGAAGATAGATAGATAGATAGATAGATAGATAGATAGATAGATAGATAGAAAGAAAGAAAGAAAGAAAGAAAGAAAGAGGGAAAGAAAGAAAGAAGGAAAGAAAGAAAGAAAGAAAGAGGTGGATGGAGACATAAAAAGACAAAGAATGAAACAGAGAGAGAGAGAGAGGAGAAAATGAGAAGTTAGGGGTACAGAATAGGAGATAGATGACAGTGATGAGGCACAAGAAAACAAAGAATGAGACAAATAGAGAGGGAGGAGAAAAAGTGTGTAAATTATAAAGAGACTTTCGGGTACAGAAGAAATAAGGAGAAAGGGATAGATAGAGAGAGAGGGATAATGGGGATGATGACATTAAAAGATGAAGAATGATACAGAGAAAGAGAGGAGAAAAAGAGAGTGTAGGTAATAAAGAGAGTTTAGGGGTACAGAATAATAGATAGATAGATAGATAGATAGATAGATAGATAGATAGATAGATAGATAGATAGATAGAATGAGAGACAGTGGGATATCGAGGGAATGATGGAGACATAAAAAGACGAAGAATGAGCCAGAAAAACTGCAAGAGAGAGAGAATGTAGATAATAAAGAGACTTAAGGGCACAGAATAAGAGAGAGAGATAAAAAGACGAAAAATGACACAGTGATAAAGAGAAGCGAAAACATTTACATATAATAAAGAGTTAGGGGTAAAAAATATCTGTCTATCTATAAGGAAAAACAACGCAACTGATATATATATATATATATATATATATATATATATATATATATATATATATATGTGTGTGTGTGTGTGTGTGTGAGTGTGTGTGTGTGTGTGTGTGTGTGTATGTATATAGAGATAGAATGACACTGAAAGAGAGGGGCGAAAAAGAGTTTAGATAATAAAGAGAGTTAGGGGAAGAGAATAAGAGAAGGAGAGAGATAGAGAGAGAGATAGAGAGAGAGACAGCGGTGGAGAGAGACATAAAAAGACGAAGAATGACACAGAGGTAGAGAAGAAAGCGAAAAATCTGCATATAATAAAATGTTAGGGTTAAAGATTATATATATATATATATATATATATATATATATATATATATATATATATATATATAGTAAGAGAGGGGGAGACATAAAAAGATGAAAAATGAGACAGATATAGACTAACACTGAAAAAGAGGGTCGAAAATGAGTTCAGATAATAAAGATAGATAGGGTACAGAAATAAGAGATAGAGAGAGAACGATGCCGGGAGGGGGGTGCGTAAGAAGACGAAAAACAAGACAAAGAGAGACAGACAGACAGACAGACAGACAGACAGAGAGGGGAAGAAACTGAGAGAAGCGTAAAAGTGGAAAATACTAAAGAAAAAGTATCTTCCTCTGCTGTCGTCATTGAGGTATATCGGTTACATCCGCTCAAGTTTCATCCACAAGGTATTTTGGCGCCCACCTGTACAGGTCAGCCGATGAGTGTACGCCGGTATGAGCTAACAATAACCACAGTACAATGCAAAATATGCGTTAGTCGCAAGCGGCCGCCTGTATCGGAGAGGCAATGATAAAGCTAATACACAAACGCTCATGTAAATCTACTTCTGTCTGTCTGTCTGCAAGTTTAAATATAGACAGAAAAAACCTTCACTTCCGAATACATTACAAGTTCTTCTATTTTTATAAAGATACCCTTCCTCAATATGTCTACATATACAGGATGAGGCAAAAGTAACGCCCTGTTCAATTTAATAAATTTTAATGAACAAAAAATAAACTGAAGCAATTTTTAAAAAATGTATAAGCACGAAAAAGGTCCGTGAAAACTTCCACGAGTTTTCCTGTTTTAAATTTCCTGAATTTCTTAATACTCATGGTGAGTTATACGATAAGAAATTGCCCGTAGAAATTCCCCTATCACATCGTTAAGTATTTGAGCTTAACAACTTTAACAAAATATTACAATAACAATCATAAATATGAATGATGGTCGTTATTTAAAGAAGTAAGGAAGTACAAATGAAAATATTTAAAATTGACAACATTTTTCCATTTCACTGAAACAGGCGTTAAATACTTCTATTTTCCCTTTCTTTCTTTCTTTTTCTCTCTGAAGCTAAGTAGTGTTTTTTTCCCTCTTACCACGGGATCAAAAATTTTCTGATGGCTCTTAATTCTTCAGTTAATGATTGAATAAGCTCATGGTGAATTTTACAACAACAAAATATCCATAGAAATTCCCCTATCGCATTGTTAAATATTTGAGATTAACAACTTTAGCAAAATATTGCAATAACAATCATAAATATGAATGCTGGTCGTTATTTTTAGAAGTAAGGGGGTACAAATGAAAATCTTTCAATATGATAAATGTTTCCATATCCTTGGAACAGTAGTTTCTATAGTATTTACATTATTCGGACTATTGTCCTCATCTTTGTCGCCATATTTGTCACAACGTTTCGGCCGTTGTACGTTCCGGCCTTCTTCAGGTGGTTGGAATTTCGAACTGAACCCTTTATTTCGAAACGTTGTGACAAATATGGCGACAAAGATGAGGACAATAGTCCGAATAATGTAAATACTGTACATAATACCTCATCTCAGAAATATAGACAGACTCAGTAGTTTCTATCTTTCTATCTTTCTTTCTTTCTTTCTTTTTCATTTTCTCATTGAAATCAGGTAGCATCTTTTCCCCTCTTTCCTCGCGATCAAAACGGAATAGTCTATTATTTATGAGGTATTTGCAAAAGACATTAAGCTCCTTTCTTTCTTTCTTTCTTTCTTTTTCACCACAGAAACCAAGTAGTGTTTTTCCACCTCTTTCCACTGAATCAAAACAGAATAGTTCATTATATATGAGGTATTGTTAGGGCGTAACGGTCGTGCGAACTAAGGAACTAACGAAGGGGAAGACAAACACAATTATTAGATGGATTGTCACATCAAAATAACATGATTTGTTATGATGAACAAGCTATTAAACATGTTCAAAATCATCCCTTTCATGTTCAATACAACACTGAAACCTTATCAGCAACACTTCTATAAACCATTTATCGCATTTCTACATTAATTTCAGAAAAATCTATCAGAAATTTCTTGTTTTAATTCAGGTGTTATTTTCGGTTTAAGCCTGTAAACATATCACCGCTTACATCTGGCCGACTAACTGCCCACCCCTTAATTATTATATGTGGGGCTCAATTGGGCCAGTGACCAACAAATCTCCTTGTAACACTAAAGATGAACTGAAGGCAAGGATTATGGCAGAATTCACCAACTTAAACAAATAAAGAGACCGCCCAAAAGAGTTACAGGAGATTCCAAAGTCGTCTGGAGGCCGCGGTTGAAACCAATGTCGATTTTTTTGAATGAATTTACTCTTTAGTATTTCAAGATATTTTTGTGTAAGTTTGATAAATATATCTGTTAAAATGAGATGTCAGTGTTATTTTCATTTTTATTCTTCTCCAACTCCTATCCCACTACCGCTGGTATTCCTCAAGGCTCCATCCTTGGCCCTACTCTGTTCCTCATATTTATAAACGACCTTCCTGACGCCATAGACTCCCAAGTCGGTATCTACGCTGACGACACTACTATTTACTTCTGCCTCAAGCACAAATCTACTGAGGCGAACAAAATTAACCTGGCAGCTCAAATTGAAAAGGACCTCCAATCGGTTGTGGACTGGGGAGAGAAATGGATGGTCAACTTTAACGCCTCTAAAACAAAACTGCTCTCCATTAACCACCACAAGGACCCATCCCTGCATCCCATCAGAATGTCTGAGGACCAACTTCTCGAGAGCTCCTCTCTGCGGCTGCTCGATCTCACGCTGTCCGCTGATCTGAGATGGAACAAATACTTCGAGTCAATTGCATCATCCACCGCAAGAAAAGTTGGTTCCCTGTGCCGAGCCAGGAAATTCTTCTCGCCGGAATCGATCCTCCAAGTCTATAAGTCTACCATTCGACCTTGCATGGAGTATTGCTGCCATTTATGGTCTGGGGCCCCTGCGTGTTGCCTCAGAGTTCTTGATAAGATCCAGAGACGGATATGCAATGTGATTGGCCCTGTTCTGTCATCTCGTCTGCAGTCGCTCTCTCACAGACGCGATGTTGCATCGCTCTGCCTTTTCTACAAGTACTTCCACAGTAATTCGCTTGTCCCTAAGCCCCGTGAATTTAAGCGTCCTACGAGGCTGGCATCCCGTTCCCACCCCTTCACCGTTGAAACTGTTAGATGTAGACGTCTTTTCTACTCCAATAGCTTCATGTCTCGCACATCTCGCCTATGGAACTCCCTTCCCTATTACTGTTTCCCTGACAAATACAATCTCCAACGGTTTAAGTGTAGCGTCAATCGTCATCTCCAATTGCCTTGATCTATCCACTTCCTGACATCTTTCATTCCTATCTGCTCTCGCTCTATATCTTCCATAACCCCCCTGCCTTGATCGACCCTCCGTCCTTCTCTTTCTCCACATCCCTTCCTTTACCACTCCTATCTGCTCTTCCTCCAACCCTTCTGTAACCCCATGCGTGATAGTGGCCACCGGCCTTGCTTGGGGTGATACGTTTAAAAAAAAAAAAGCATAATTTAGACGACAATTTATCCATCGCACCCTATGTATCTATCTATCTATCTATCTATATATATATATATATATATATATATATATAGAGAGAGAGAGAGAGAGAGAGAGAGAGAGAGAGAGAGAGAGGTAAAGAGATTTAATGAGACATTTTAAAATTGAATTCATTTTTGGAACAGTATAATCCTAACACGCATACTGACATCTACTCTATACTTCCCTTTGACCCTCGTACATTTCCCACCCCCCCTCTCTGTCCATACCTGGAGAATACCAAATTCTTTGGCTGCTCTATCGTAATTCATGACTAACGCAAACTACTTATATCTCTGATAGGTCTGCTTATTGAGTTACCAATATTTTTATTCGCTCTTTGATATAATATAAATCTCACTGGGCAATAAAAAAACAACATTTGATGCATTCTGTTAAAAAAAAAAACTATTCAGGTGATAGAAATTGTATGACCAAAATCTTTGGGTGGCGATGGACTCCAGTGAAAAGCAGATGATCATCCTATACATCGAAAAGAGTGACAACGTATGGGGAGTTATAGGCATAATTTGTATCAGGTAGTTTCTGTGCATGTGTGACTAAAATAGAGAGTGAGAGAGTAAATGAGTGAACGTGATAGAGAGAAAACGAAGAGAGAAAAGTAAATCATTTTTATAGCTTTACCATGCCATTTCAAATTATCCCACTTTATTTATTTCTCTGCACTTTGCCGCTATCCAAGAAAACTTTCTTTCTTACTACCAGCCAACATAAATTTACTTCTTTTTTTTTTGTCGAGCCCACATGTGAACCTCATCAATCATAAGTTAACTTAAAGTGTGCGGCCAAGTTCTAGGTAACACACAACTTTTTTTTTTTTTTCTTGAACTTGATAATGTCCAGAAGTTGGCTAAAAGCCGTAATTCGCAAAGGTTTGTAAAATAATTTCATTCACGGGATGGAGACATGCTTTTTACGTAAAATGTTTAGCCCTCGCACAAAATGTCCCCAAACCAATATTCGGACAACCGCCACTGATAAATGCTACCAGATACACACACACACACACACACACACACACACACACACACACACACACACACACACACACACACACAATCACACACAAATAAACAAACGAATATACATTATCATCCAAATCCCGCCTAGACAAACTAGAATTATGATACACTTACACGCACGAATTTGTCATACGAACGCTGATTGACATTAGGGCGTAACGGTCGTGCGTACTAAGGAACTAACGAAGGGGAAGACAAGCACAATTATTAGATGGATTGTCACATCAAAATAACATGATTTGTTATGATAAACAAGCCATTTAACATGTTCAAAATCATCCCTTTCATGTTCAATAGAACACTGAAACGTTATCAGCAACACTTCTATAAACCATTTATCGAAGTCTGCATTTTTCCTAGATCTTTAGCGATGGATCGCACGTACGATCCATCGCTAAAGATCTAGGGAAAATGGTCAGTTCCCTGTAACTGACCCCAAGTGCTCTCCCCTACCTTTACAAGTGCCAGATCAGGCTTAAAATGAAGTAAATTTGTCATATTTGGGTGGGGGCTCAAATGCGTCCTGTGGGTAACAAATCATTTTCCACACTCCAACCCCTCTCTCTCTCTCAAAGGTCTATCGCTGGAAGTGCTCGGACGAGCAACATTCCTTGTTTCTTCCAGTTCTAACCTTCACGGCTAGGACCAGTCTTGTCGCCTAGATTGCACCAAACCACTCACATCCACCCCCGCATGTAAGAAGTAAGTTCCACTTGAGAAACGTCTTCCCGCGAACCACTAATCTATAAACCCGACTCCCAAGAGGATGATTCCTTGATCATTACAATCTTAAACTTTTCAAGTCAAGGTTAAACGTTATCTTCCTCTCCTATCTACATAAACTGCCTCTTACTGTAACCCTCTACCTCAAGTTACCCCTGGGCCTTGTACAGGCTGAACGTCACGGTAAAAAATATCATTAATTACACCTGGTATAATATAAATCGGTTTTTTCTCAATATCATTTCTTGTTAAAAGTGTTATGTGATTAATATGACAGTGAAATATTAATATCTCTTGCAAGAAAAAGATTAGCGACAGAATAATAAAGACGACGACAACAAAATCTACTTAAGACCAAGTACAAGAAAAACGATCACAACGGTATCTGAGTGCCTCATGTGATAGGCTTGAACAAATAAGACTACAATGTAAGAAACCTAGGCGTAAAGGAACTGATTAAATAAACGGTTCATTTTGTTCGGGAACTAATTTTTGTCTAAATACAAATAAATATTTTATTAGAACGGTCAAGGGAAATAAGCACTCATAAATTTACCAAAATGGGTTTATTTGCCTACTGTCCCAACTACAGATGGGACAGGAAATATATAAATAAATACAGCTTGATAATTATTATATGGATTGATGTTTAAGAAAAGGATTGCTGTCGGAATATACTATGTTTAAACATACGCAGAAGCTAGGTAAAAGAAATCTGCTTGTAATACCAATAAAATAATAATATAACATATACAGTGCTTTTATCAGAGGAGCTGTAACACTGGGAAAATAATCACCGTTGTTTTTCATAAAAAATGTAAAAAAAGGAAAGCATCTTCATGTTCGGAAGTAAGCATTCACCAGATAATGTTACTCAAGAGTTGATTGAACTGGTCTCGGGCCAAATAAGACGAGTTTATTTCAACTTGTAAGAAATGAGGTGTTCATTTAACTCTTATTTATTCTTTCTATCGTGTTTTTATCCCATAAAATAATGAGTTTACCAAGAGAAAAAAGAGATACAAATCTCTTTCTCTTTCTCTTTCTCTCTTTATATATATATATATATATATATATATATATATATATATATATATATATATATATATATATATACAGATTTGTATCTGTTTTTCGCTTGGTAAACATCTGTATATTTTTTTTATATTTTTTTTCTCTCTTGTTAAACTCATTATCTCATGGGATCTCTATGTACAAATACACACACACACACACACACTCATACACACACACACATATATATATATATATATAGAGAGAGAGAGAGATAGATAGATAGATAGATAGATAGATAGATAGATAGATAGATAACTTAAATTAAATAAATATACTGTTTAATAAATAAACAGAACGTCTACTCAAATACGAGTATCCACTAAAAGTAATGTTTAAGTAATATATATCATGGTTTGCGGAACTCTTTTCTAAGTACTGGGTGGCTCATCGACATTTCCTTCTGTGTGAAATGAGTCCTATGTTGAATCTGAATAGACGTCCGTATGGTAGTGTAGGATGGTTCAGGGAATGGAGATCTCTTGCTTTTCTTTCGACTCTCTTCGTCTCTTCTATATTTCTATTACTCTTCTTCATACATATATATATATATATATATACATATATATATATATATATATATATATATATACATATATATATATATATATATATATATATATATATATATATATATACATAAACCTGGTGCACTACGTGCCACAAGGTCCCCAAACGACTCTTCAGGTTTTGAATTCAGAGTTTTCCTTCTCCTAAACCAGTTGCCGTCCAAGTCTATAGAACCCAATCTGTCCTGCTATTTACCAATAGCTGGTGGGGCGAAGAAAGGATTCATACCTTTCTCAAGGTCTCTGTCTTCGGCCTTTCAAAAAGTGTGGATGGTTCTGCACAAAACCTTCACCACTATAATCAAATCACATGTGCTGGTGTCTGGCTGTCGGTTCCTTGGAACTGAGCTGCTTGACCCTCATACGTCGAACACGACGGGAGAATCGAATATATATATAGGGTTGGGTACTTTCATTTTCTGAACACACACATCTGCTAGGGCGGTTTGCCTAACATTAGAATTTTAAATAAAATAAAATAAAATGATCAAAAAAATACTAAAATACTAGTAAAATAAAATATAATATATCAATAGAAAATTAAATTATAAATTTCCGTTTTTATGGTAACATGATTTGCGCTGCTCAAAGCGAACAAACGTATTACAATAAATAATATGAAATACAGCCATTATATAAAACAAAATACTCGTGAAAATATCACGGTTTTCCCATTTGAATTTTCTAATGAATCATATTTCTTAAGTTATTGATTGAATGAAAACGGCAAAGCTAGACAGAGAAATCGAAACCAGATGTCAGGAAGCCAACGCAGTCAGTTACCAACTTGCTCCTCTTCTAAAACCTCCCAGCATTTCTATGAGCACCAAGGCAAATCTC
Organism: Acanthosepion esculentum; assembly: GCA_964036315.1. Classification (NCBI taxonomy): domain Eukaryota; kingdom Metazoa; phylum Mollusca; class Cephalopoda; order Sepiida; family Sepiidae; genus Acanthosepion; species Acanthosepion esculentum. The sequence continues at coordinate 57,884,308 of OZ038484.1, read as the reverse complement.
AACAACACTATCATACCAGTGCCAGATATGGCCCCTAAAAGAAACCCTTGAGAGGAAACTGATCACTTGTGAGATGAAATACCTGAGGAAAGCAGTGAACAAGACCAGGCGAGACAAGATCAAGAATGGGGCAATAAGACATATGGTAGGAGCAATACCAATGATACAACACATCGAACGACAGAGGATCAAGTGGTTCGGACACCTCACTTGGATGCTTATCAACCAACCAGCCCTACGAGCATACACCCTCAGGTACTCTAGCTGGAGAGCGAGAGGTAGACCGAGAAGACGCTGGAGCGACTCAGTGGTAGACACTTTCAGAAGCCACGGGATAACTCTCCTCCAAGCCAGTCGCCTTGCCGCTGACAGACGACTCTGTCTCCTCGCGACACCTAACAGCACAAACAGAAGGAAAAACTAAACTAAACTAACTATTGATTGAATAAGTTCTACGACAATGAAATATCTGTATAAATTCGTCTATTGCATCGCTAAATATTAACAACTTTAACAAGATATTGCAATAAAATCATAAATATGAAAGCTGGTCGTTTTATTTTAAGAATTAATGCGGTACGAACGAAATGATTTGAAATTGACAACTTCTCCCATCTCACTGAATCAGGCGTTAAACATTTCTTTCGTCTCTTCCTTCCTTCTTTCTTTCACTTTCTCCCTGAGACCAAGTTGTGTCTTTTCTCCCCAGTCCACGTGATCAAAACGGAATAGTCTATTATTTCTGAGGTCTTAAACTCTTTTCCCTTTCTTTCGTTTCTCACTGAAACCAAGTAGCGTCTTTCATATGTCTTTTCTGTTTTTCGACTTGATCAAAATGGAATAGACCATTATTTATGTGGTACTAGCAGAGACGTTAAATATTTTTATCTTCCCTTCTTCAGTTTGAGGGGTGTTTCGTTCAACAACGATGTGGAGTTTATAACATGGCGTGATGAGTTTTTCGAGTCTAAACCGAGTTCTAGAACGTAATTTCTATCGTCGAGGCATCACTGTTTTCTTCGAAATTTCAGTTTATAGTTTCTGTTTTGGAAAGGGTTATCTTGAGGGCTAGTTCTTGGAGCACTTGGTAGAGGTTATTGATTACTTTTCACGGTGAATCTTATCCCATCTATAAATATATAAGAAAACTAGACGCGTGTTCTTGATGGTTTGCGCCCATTACCGATTTGTTTTTTAAAATAATAGAATTTGTAAAGAACAAATGTGTTTTCAGCAGTATATGAACATCAGTCTCTTGAAAGCGCCCCGGAGGTAAATGTGTTGATATTGACTAATGGGAATGACTTGTCTGTTACTATTACAAGCCAAGCCTCAACCTAGATCGAACTCAGTGAGTTAAGTAAAGTACCTTCTGCCATGCCAACATTACTACCTAATGTTATTTTATCATAAGAAGCCGTTTTTGTTACGAATATAAGATAGCTGATTCAATGAATTACGCATTAGACGAATACATGACAAATGGTAAGTGTTGAAATCCCGAAGACCCTGCAGAAGTTATCAACTATTCAGTGAACTGGGATTGGCTGAAAGTAAGACGCAGCAAGGAAAAATATATGTTTTTCTTTTTTAATCATTTCACCCCAAGCAAGGAGGGAATGCCACTAGTACGCAGAGGAGGGGGTCACAAAGAGTGAAAGTGAGAGAAAAGACTGGGTATAGGGAGTATTGAGGAAAGGACAGAAGATGAACGGGATTCCAGAACATAGAATATGGCGACTAACGTTGCATTTACATTTTTGAAGATTGCAGTTTTCGTGGAAACAAGTAAACGGAAAAGAGTTCCACATGCGGGAAGAGTGAATAAAGAAACTACTGGAGTAGAATTGGCGGTTACATTTAACTATTTCAACAGTAGAAGAGTGGGACCTAGATACTAATCTAGAAGCATACTTAAATTCACGATATCGGGGGCATCAGGGGAAAAAGGCTCGTCTGAGTAGTTGCAATGAAAAAATTGGTAGAAAAAACAGAGGGAAGCCATTTCACTTCGGTGATAAAATGACTGAAGTGGAGATGCCAAAACCTCGATCTATGAAGTAAGTTAAGCCTCTTTTTTTGGTTGTTCCAACTCTGCGCAAGGCTGACTTGAGCTCGACTATTATAGCGATGCTTATCCGTACCGACCCTAAATTCTGAACCAAGTAAAAGAAAAAGGATATCCCATAACCATGTTGGAACCCTCCAATGGGAAATTAAGTAAGAACTTTCACTGGTTGTTCCAACTTTACGCAGGGCTGACTTGAGACCGACCATTAATACGATGTTTATGCTTACTTACCCTGACCCCTGGACAAAAAAGAAAACGGGCATATCTAAGAGACATTGAGAGTTTTGTTTCACTACAGTGGCCATAAAAAAAGAAACGGTCTGTACAGTAAAAACCTAAGTTTTTGTATACTTTTCCTTTGTTTATCATATGCGAATACGCACGCTCCTAATATATTCACAGACACACAACCTTGTAACTTCTATAACCTGTACTGTTTTCAAAAGCAGGGTTCTTTCGGCATAAGTCTTCGTTTAGTCGATCAAGCTGCTGTCAATGAACGTCTTCAGCGTTCGTTCTTCGTTGATTCGGAAGCTCGTAATGGATGATACCTTTCATGGATAGAGTGCTGGTCTTGGTGATTGGCAATTTCTTTATTTTTTATTTGTGATAACCACTGTATTTTTCTTTTTCTGTAGACATGCC
>OZ038484.1:57834092-57876592 GCA_964036315.1 Acanthosepion esculentum | reverse complement strand
GGTTGTTATACAATTTCGACTTATTTATTTTATCTTAATGTCATTTGCTATATTTGCAATTTTATACTTGTATTCTTTTCTTATTTACTGACTAGCAGCATGGCCTGGCGTTGCCCGTGCTTTATTAAAAAATGGTACGACTCATACAGCAATCGCTATCACTTGACATAAAATATTTTTGCCCTTCATTGTCTTTAAAGGAGTGCCCTTTGCCGTGCTGATGTTGCCACATGCCTTACTTCTTGCCTATCTCACACTGGGAATTTTTTCTAAGTTCTATACTAAACATTAAATCTGTTACGAAAAAAGAACTAAACAAAATGAACACAAAACGATCAGCTTTAAAAAAGGACTCGTAACTGGAAAAACCGAATGAAAAAAGAATGTTAACAACAAATACATTTTCACACCCAACCCAGTTCTGCGGAATCAGAATCAACGTTGATTTTAAGCAAGCGAATGAGCCAATTGGAGTAAAGTACCATGCAGATTTAAATTTTTCCCACTTGTGACGAATGCAGCTATCCATTTTTTTTGCATGCTAGCATGCTAGTTAACATTCGTGTCAGTCAGCTGTTGGCTCTCACGCTGGCCAATAGAATCTTCCTGCCTATTCGTGGCAGCCAGTTATAGGCTCTCACTCTGGCCAGTAGAAAATGACCTCAAACTACATGAAAACTGCCGTAGAAGCATGAAAAAATCGATTATCCCTCGAAAATTGCGGCCGTGCATTCGTTACACACACAAACACATCCTGCCTTTTTATAGATGGAGATTGGTCTCGATTATTAACATTTGAAATAATAATAATAATAATAATAATAATAATAAGCGATATATTTGCTGAGTTGTTTACTCCAACATCCGGTGTAAAATATAATATGTGAATTTATGCGTGTATGTTTATATATATATATATATATATATATATATATATATATATATATATATATATATATATATATAGTCGCACGCCAAAAAGACAGGTACGTGTATATGTACTAATTAATACATATATTTGCTCTGTATAACCGCATTGAGCACTATTACGTTTACACCTCATGCATAAATCTAACGAATATTTATTTGCTTGCCTGGGTATGCACACCAGCACACGCGTACACGCCTGCTTATATTTGACAGTCACATTTATCCACTCTACAAGTATTTCGCCTAGTATGAAACTGCCTGTCGCCTCTGACTGTTGACTTCAATGTTCACTTTTATATTTATATTTACATGCGCTCTATCTGTGATATTGAGCACTTTATCCCATAAATATAGCACACCATAAAACTATATTTCTTCATATATATATATATATATATATATATATATATATATATATATATATAGTCAAGAAGAAAACCTTAAAGATTCGGTTATAATTTATTTCGTGAATATCTCTATATATTCATCTCTTCAGACCGAAATCTTTCAGTAAATGGTCTACAGTCCATTCTATGGTTCTGAGGAGTGTGGAACCACCACTTACTTGCTAGTCCTGGGTAGAATGATAAACTATATCTGGCAGCAAGGCCTCTGATCTGGAGATTGGAAGTTTTTTGGAGCGTCGAACCACCGCATAATTGCTGTTGTTCAAAGTTTCACTCTGACCTGGGGTGGTCGCCCTGTTAGCTATGGGCAAATATTGAACAGCCAAAGAAAATCAAAACATGATGAAAGTCTTGGGTTGGTGCATAATTATCAGGCGTTTCTTTTTTTTCTTTTTTTCTTTTTTTTAAATATTTATGAAAAAAATACATAACAATCTAACAATAACATTTTAAATGATTATTCCGGAGCGTATGATTATCGACGCGCATTTTTATAACATGAAAATAAAATAATATTTTTATTATAAAAAGTAAGTAAAAGAGCAATTTTTTTTTAACAAATAACTCGCCTGCAAAAACGCCTGATAATTATGCACCAACCCAATATAAAAATACATTTTTATAATAAAAATACCAGCAATACATTTTTGTATAAAAAACCAACAACTTACCAACAATACCTATTTATAGTAAAATTACCAACAATACATTTTATCTGTAATAGATTGATTGATTGATTTGTTTGTTTAATGACATATCAACTTCTTATGGGTCATTTAATGCCGAAATTTCATTTACTTGGGAGGTAATAATAAAAATGTGTTATAAGTTATTCTGCTTTCACAATTGAATACATGCTAAATATTAGCTTTTGTGAATATACCTGTTTGTGTGGACATGATTACGGGAGGCGGTTAGATTTCTTAAAGAAATTCTAAGATATTATATGAATTAATGTCTTGAAAGTGTTCTTTCATGTTGCTGGTTTGATTTTGTTTAGCGGCATATCAATTTCTAACAATTATATAATGCCGGAATTTAAACATAGTTTTATGGTTTCAGTTACAGATAAAATGCATTGTTGCTCATCTTGCTAGAATTTTTTTGTTGGTAATTCTCCTTTAAATATCTATCGTTGGTAATGTATATATATATATATATATATATATATATATATATATATATATATATATATATATATATATATAAAAGTGAACATTGAAGTCAAAAGTCAAGCCACCCTGACGATTGCGTCTAGCATGAAACAGCCTGTCGCCTCTGACTGTTTACTTCAATGATTACTTTTATACTTACATACGCTCTATCTCTGATATTGAGCACTTTATCTCATAAATATAGCACACCTGAAAACTATATTTTTTCATATATATATATATATATATATATACACTGATGTATTACTGATATTTTTACTATAAAAATGTATTTTTATATATTCATAGTATCTGGGGCTTCACTATTTGCCCATAGCTGGGGCTATAACAGGTGCTACCACTCCGGGTCAGGATGGACCTGAGAACAACAGCAATTAAGACGTAGTCACACACTCCTCAAAACCACCTGATCAGAGGCGTTGCTGCAAGAATCTGTAGTTAAATGCATGCAACTGCGCTCAAAACATATTTACCGTAATTTTCCCATGTATAATACGCACCCCTAACATTATGCTGAAAGTGTGGGAAAACGATTCTACTCATGCATAATACACATCGCTTGTTTAGCAATCAAACCCGATAAACCCTCTATCTCTACAATTTCATTACGGCCAGCGTTTCCTACTCGTATTTTTTTTAAAATGGTTTTAAACATAGACTAACATTATTGTAACTTTGTTTTATGATGATTCTTATTTTATTTTACGACAATTGTTTTAAAGATTTTTTTGTAGCTGTGTATAATACGCACCCCTGATTTTGCTTATTATCATTTAGAAAAACATGCGTATTATACATGGGGAATTATGGTCGTTGAAGTTATAAAATTGTGTTCAAAATATTTAGATTTAAATAGAGGTTGAGATGACGCTAAATAAAATCAACTAACCGACCAACATTTTCTTCATCACTTTCCCAAAATTCCTTTGTTCCTCTTTTTTTTTATAAATTGCTTAACCATTCCTTCAACTCTTCTACAGACAAAAAAAATCAGTTATTTAAGTTTTCTTGGATTCTTATCTCAAAGGCCTGGTCGCTCTATTTCTTCCCAGTAACACCTGCTCACTGACTGACTGGCTAGCATGTCGACATCAAAACCTATCAGTTATTGCGTGCTTGCTCACAAGAGAGAAAGACAAAGTGATGGAGAGATATAGAGGGAGTGAAGGAGCGAAAGAAAGAGATATAACAAGAGAGAGAGCGATAGAGTAACAAAGAAAGAGACGGAGAGAGAAAAATAGAGGGTGAAAGAGTTAGCGATAACGAGTTAGCTAACGAAGAGAGAGAGAGAGAAAGATAACATAGAGAAAGCGAGAGAAAGAGACAGATTAACGAAGAGGGTGACAAATAAAGAAGAGTGAGAGAGAAAGATAGAGGGTGAAAGTCAGAGAAATGGATAGCAAATACAGAGAAAATGACAGATATAAGGGAGAGAGAAAGAACGAAGAGAGAGAGAGAGAGAGAGAGAGAAAAAACTACATAAAGAAGAGAATATGGAAACGTAGATGTGGACAAAAGTCCGAACAATGTAAATAGTGTAAATAATTACAATACCTCATCTCAGAAATATAGACAGATATTGAAGGAGTGAATATGGTAACAAAGATGAGGATAACAGTCCGAACAATGTAAATAATGTAAATAATTACAATACCTCATCTCAGAAATATAGACAGATATTGAAGGAGTGAATATGGTAACAAAGATGAGGACAGCAGTCCGAACAATGTAAATAATGTAAATAATTACAATATCTCATCTCAGAAATATAGACAGATATTGAAGGAGTGAATATGGTAACAAAGATGAGGACAACAGTCCGAACAATGTAAATAGTGTAAATAATTACAATACCTCATCTGAGAAATATAGACAGATATTGAAGGAGTGGATATGGCAACAAAGATGAAGACAAAAGTCCGAACAATGTAAATAATGTAAATAATTACAAAACCTCATCACAGAAATATAGACAGATATTGAAGGAGTGGATATGGCAACAAAGATGAGGACAGTCCGAACAATGTAAGTAGTGTAAATAATTACAATACTTTCACGGTAATTGCTCCGATGAGCTGCTTTCGCTGGTTCCCAGGCTTCATGAATTCAAGCGTCCTACGAGGCTGGCATCCCGCTCCCACCCTTTCACTGTTTAAACTGTTAAATGTAGACGTCTCTTCTACTCCAATAGCTTCATGTCTCGCACCTCTCGCCTGTGGAACTCCCTTCCTTATTCTTGTTTCCCTGACAACTATAATCTCCAACTATTCAAATGTAACGTCAATCGACATCTCCAGTTGCCTTGATCTATCCACTATCCTTCTCCACACCCTTTCCTCTAACACTCCTATCTGCTCTCGCTCCAAATCTTCTGTAACCCTTTGCGAGCTAGTGGCTTCCAACCTTACTTGGGGTGTAAAGCTTAAAAAAAAACGTCACCTCATCTCAGCAATAGAGAGAGATATTACAAATGGAGTAGAAACTTAAGGCAACGGAGACATGATTCTACAGAAGGATGCTGAGAATACCATGTACTGAACATGTGTGAATCGACGAAGTTTTAGATAAAATGAAAACAAAAAAAGAATCTCATACATAGCCTCAGAAAGAGACAGTTAAAAGATCATAATGACGAAAGAAATCTTGGAGAATTTGACCCTCACATGACATATTGAAAACAAGGGGAACGGAGGAGAGCGGTGAATAACCGACCTAACGAGCATATGTAAATGGTTTGCAGAACAGAGATTAGGAGAGGTACTGAGGTAAAAAAAAAAAAGATAAACTTTGCTAAGAGCTATCAAGAACTGGTAATTGTGGAGAGCCATGATCGATTATGTATTGATGCGACAAGGCACACCGAAGAAAAAAGAGCTTCTGTAAATAGTTAGCAGAACAGGAATTAGGAAAGATTGCAAAAAGATAGATATTGCTAAGAGCTACAAAAGTGTTGTGGAGAGCCATGATCGACATCATGAAGGGACAAGGCAAATTGAAAAAGAACGAGATGTCTAAATAATTGTTAGAATAGGGATTAAGAGAAATAGCAAAAAGATAAACTTTGCTAAGTGTTAAAAGGATAGGAAATTGTGGAGAGCCATGACCGTCCACTTCCTGAAGATACGAGGCATATTGAACAAGAAGAAGCGTGTTTAAAAGGTTGATGAAATAAGGGTTAGGAGAGATAGCAAAAAGATAAACTTTGCTAAGTGTTAAAAGGATAGGAAATTGTGGAGAGCCATGGCCGTCCACTTCCTGAAGATACGAGGCATATTGAACAATAAGAAGCTTGTTTAAAAGGTTGGTGAAATAAGGGTTAGGAGAGATAGCAAAAAGATAAACTTTACTAAGTGCTAAAAAGGACAGGGAATGATCGCCTATGTCATGAAGAGTCAGGCACAAAGAAGAAGAAGAAGAAGAAGAAGAAGAAGAAGAAGAAGAAGAAGAAGAAGAAGAAGAAGAAGAAGAAGAAGAAGAAGAATGTATTTTGATGATTGATGATTGCCACAAGAGCTAAACAGTAGATGCAGACTACCGTTCTAAATTCCTGCGCCGATTAAAGGAGGCGTTGAATAAAAGAAAACAAGAATGAATGTTGCGAAAAGATCAGAAGAGAACGAGACATTTTTCTTGAAGGCATTTGTCGGTTTGAATAAATTTTTCTTTTCCCTTCATCACTCTCACGTTGGTCATTCATCTCAAATATGTTGATACACTGATATAAATATATTAAGATAGATAGATAGATTGATATACACAGACTGTGTTATATACACACACACACACACACACACACATATATATATATATATATATATACATATATACATATATATAGAGAGAGAGAGAGAGAGAGAAAGAGAGATAGCAATATACTGTGTTATATAGATATATTTTAAGATATAAATATTTTGATACACTGATATAAATATATTAACATAGATATATAGATAGATAGAGACAGACTGTGTTTTATATATATATATATATATATATATATATATATATATATATATATATATATATATATATATATATAATCATTTATTTAAATATTATAACATAAATATGTTATAAAATCACTACAAAAATAGCCATTTTGTTTCAACACTCCCAGGGTTTTATTCTACATTCAACATCATCACTTGATAAGACACTGGGAGTGTTGAAACAAAATGGCTATTTTTGTCGTGATTTTATAACATATTTATGTTGTAATATTCAAATAAATGATTATATCTGCTCTACTCTGTATTGAGCACTCTTTAAAGAATATTAATTGTTGGTTATTGGATTTCACTCCGTATATACCAATCCTAAACTTGGGTATATATATATATATATATATATATATATATATATATATATAGTGAGAGATAAAGAGATAGCGACATACTGTGTTATATAGAGAGATAGATATGAGAGAGAGAGATTTATCTAGCCATCAGAGGGGATAGAACTACTACCACTTCAATATTATTTTATAATGACTATTACTACTTTTGCTATTAATATTGTTGTTACCATTTTGTGTACCTACCGAAAATAACTACTACTATTATTTTCACTATCTGTACCACTGTTACCACTTTAGAAACAACCACTTCATAATCTTCTCTCTAACGAAAATGTACAGCTTTTTGCCCTTGTCAATTTATTATTATTATTATTATTATTATTATTATTATTATTTTTATTTTTATTTCCTTTGATATCTGGCGTTTACACATTTCTTTCCGGGTCCCGCCCAGGGACCTAAGGTTAGAAATGGCATCATGACACTTTCCACTGAAAAAAAAAAAATAATTACATAGATAAAGCCCTTCGTAAAGTGTGGGCTGTACTTGTCAGAACAATTTTTTGTATCTCTTTGAGGCATGGACTTCCAGGGATCCCTTCAATCAGCCTACTGGAATCTTTTCCAACCAGTCCAAGGGCTCCAACTACAACAGGAATTGTTGATGTTCCCATGTGCCACATTTTTGAGATTTCTATTTCAAGGTCCTTGTATTTTGACAGTTTTTCGAATATCTTCAAAGACACATTGCAGTCTGCAGGGACTGCCATATCAATAAGGAGGCACTTTAATAACAATGTCTGGGCGGTTGGCTTTGATTGTTCTGTCAGTGTGTATTGTGTAGTCCCATAGAATTTTTTTTATTATTTTTTTTTTATTATTATTATTATTATTATTATTATTATTATTTCCGCCATCATTCTCATGATTACCACAACTATTATCATAAATACCATTGTCATTTTTTTTACCATCACGCTTCCATTTCCAACATCATTAGGGTTAAATTTACCGTTAATACACCAAAAAATATTAACATTATAATAACAATTATTAGCACTATCGGCATAGTCACAATCGTCAATAATACACAACCTGTCGGCGTTGAAAATACAAAACATCATCATCCCCATGTCCACAAACAGAGCCCATTTAACCAGAGTGATGATGAAAGGCCCAGACCAATAGGAGAGTACGTCTACATGTGTGTATGTATGCGAGAGGAAATGTAAAGAGTCAAGAACACCTCAAGCTGACCCTTGTTTAAAGAACATCGCTACATACACTCTCGACGCCGAAATAGAATTACAATTGCGTATGTATATATGCTTGGAAGCATGGGTGTGTATCACCTCCTAATCTCGGATTGTTTGTATGGGTAAGTTCGTTTGAACTTAAATGCGTGCACCTCGATGTATGTGTGTCTGTATGTCTGTGAGTGTCATCCCAAACAGACACAAAGGAGCATTTCCCCCCTCCCACCTCCAAATATAATCAAACACAAACAAGCATAAATAGATTTAATTTTTTTTAAATAAACCAGTTTGTCTGATGATCGCAAAAGCGTGAAACTCAGGGTCACAAACTCATATCCATACAACTGAATATGTTAGCTCTATGACTGATATTGAGCGCTTTCCACTAAGTACTGCGCACATAATATATATATATATATATATATATATATATATATATATATATATATATATATATATATATATATATATAATAGGAAAAAATAAAATCCATGGCAGTGTAATTCCTATAATTTTTAATATATATATATATATATATATCTCGTTTTCCCATTACATACATATGTAAATACACATATATATATATATATATATATGCATTTACATATGTATGTATATATATATATATATATATATATATATATATATATATATATATATATATATATAGCATAAAACACCTAATTTTTTTCTTTTAATTTGCAACTTTTCAGTTGTTTTATCCATATTATATATATATATATATATATATATATATATATATATATATATATATATATATATATATATATATATATATATGGTGTTTGCCAACTCGTGTCCGAGTACGGCTATTATTACATATCGTTTTGGAAAATATCTAAAGTGCCTCCTTGAAAGAAGTCCAGTTATTTTCACTTACTAATGAATCCATCTTAACGCCTAGATTCTGTCTAATCTCAGAATCTTGCAGACCACTAACCTCTTCGGAAGTGATACCCCTACCGCCTTTCATTTTTACAGGCAATACACTTAACTCTTGCACTTACCAGACGATGGTCAGTCCAACATTCAGCCCCTCGCATCACACGCGCAGTACATAGATCCTGTACATCACAGCACCTCACAAGAACATAGTCAATCATGTGCCACTGGTTTGATTCAGGATGCATCCATGTTGTCTTATATTTGTTCTTTTGTTTTCACATTGTGCTTCCAAGGAACAGGTCCAGTTCCGTGCATATTTGCAACAACAACAGACCATTGCTGTTTCAGTTTCCAACCCCATGTTTACCAAGAACCTTCCATGCCTGACATGTGCATTAAAATATCGAAGAATCAAAATGTTTTACAGTTACTTTCCTAACAAGAGACGTTAGTTCATCATAAAAAAAGCTTCCTTTGCTTCATCTGTATAAACCATGGTTGGTGAATAAACACCAATGAAGGTTGTATATCTTCCACATACTAGAGGAACTCTCATAGTGATCATTCTATCATTGACACCTGTCGGAAACTTTCCCAACTGACTAGTTATGGTAAAAAATGGTAAAAGCAACACCAGATTCTTTCTTTCTTTCTTTCCCTCCTTCCTTCCGCTCCAGAAATACGTATAGCCACCAGATTTTGCCATGAAATGACCCTCCCCAAGAAATCTAGTTTCAGAAAGAGCCACGACATCCATTTCATATCTTTGGAGCTCCTTAGCAACCGATTCAGATCTTCTCTCAGGTCGCTGTACATTTGCTTCAACATCAAGTAAAGTACGCACATTCCAGCACCCAAAATTGTGTAGTTTGCACAACAGTAGCATGATGACCGAGTCCAAGCTGCGGCGCTTGGGACAGTTGCCGGGCCAGACCCTTTCAAATCTGGTTTCAGAGTCCTTATTGCTATTGACTTCTATTATAATACCTTCATTGTAATGCAAGTTGCCTTCTTTAGGCTAAGGCCAACCATAATTGTACATTAAGATGAAAAATGCAGAAAAGATCTCCAGGTATGAATCAATACCTGTGCATGAAGCCTTTATAGCGGGAAAAGGCAGTGCACAGAGCCATTCCCACTCTCTAAGCAAAAGATCCTATTTACCAAAAAGAAGAGCAAGTTGGCATCGTTGGATACCATCAAAAGTCACAGGTGTTATAGCAGTTTTCCTTCGCCTAGATATCTGCCTTGACTAAGGCTAAGGAGGACATCTCTCCCGGTGATTTAATTGCCCCTTCAAACACCAGCCTGAGCATTTCTATGTCCCAGCGTCATGGACTTTACATCTTGATTTACACTTCCGTAGTATTCTGATTCCAGTTTGGGCTGAATAGGTAATTATTTAACCATAGCTGTGATCTTAACAGGTGCTACCACCCCGAGTCAGGGTGGACCTGGAAACAGCAGTAATTAAGAGGTAGTTCCACGCTCCTCAAAACCTCCTTGATCAAAGGCCTTGCTGTCAGATGTAGTTTATCGCCTTACCCAGGAATATCTATCTATCTATCTATCTATCTATATATATATATATATATATATATATATATATATATATATTAGGTAAATCTATGACAAAGTGGAATTCCTATCATTTTTATATGTATAAATTCATATATCGTTTTCCCATACATACATATATATATATATATATATATGTATATATATATATATATATATATATATATATATATATATATATATATATATATATATATGTATGTATGTATGTATATATGTATGTGTTCTGTGTGAATACTTACCTAAAGATATAAGTACATTTCAAATATCCTTAACAACTATATCGTAAAATGATGAAATGAATATATTAAACTTAAGATGAAAAAATTCAGATGATATTTCTTAATTTATCAGGTGTAAAAATACTGTTTCTTTCTTTTTATTAGCATCAGGTAATTTTAGTTTAATCTGGTCATGCTTGGCAATTTTTCAAGTTTCAGCCTTACTTAATGATTATCATATTAGATTTAGAAATTTCAGCTATCAACGCCTAATGAAGTTCCATTAAAAGAATCTGAGCCTCGCTTCATGTTTAAAAGATATGCTTTAGTTTGGAATGAATCGGGCCGTGTCGTATTTATAAGCTTCGTGACAATAAAAAATGTATTTTTTATTTTTATTTTTTTATTTATTTCTTAAATCCTTTCACCCAAGTAAGGAGGCAATAAGTCCACTAACACCCAACCAAGGGGTTGCTGAGTGTTAGGGAATATGAGAAAATACTATTAAGGATAAAGAACAATAAAAGAACAAGAATTAACACAGAAGATAACGATTGACATTGCATTTAACTTTTGGAAGATCAAACTTGATCGGAAAGCAAGAATCAGGAAGAGAGTTCCACAAACGAGAAGTGTAAGAGAAGAAACTGTTAGTTTAGAACTTACAGTTACATTTAGCCACTTCAACTGTAAAATGATAAGACCTAACTACCAATCTAGTACTGCGTACAAATTCTAGATACCAGAGAGGAAACTTACGATGATAATATTTATAGAAAAGATACATGGAAGCGACTTTACGGCGGTGTAGAAATTGACTGAAACCAAGATGCCAGGTAGTTAAAAAGCGTTGCCATGGGAAAAAACATCTTTTTGACGCTACGTCATATTGCCGGCATCTATCTATCTATCTATCTATTTTAGTCTGTTCATATATATATATATATATATATATCAGTCAGGTCATATCTATCTTAGTCTGTTCATATATATATATATCTAGCTGTTTCAGTCTGTTCATATCTATCTTTGTCTGTTCATATATATATATATATATATATATATATATATATAGTTAAAAAGCGGTGTCGTGAGAAAAATCTTCCTTTTGAAACATTGTCTTATTGCGGGTACATTTATCCATGTTTGACATTTGAAATTTCTAAGGTACATAAGGAGGAAAGATGGCTTGGAAAACCTGACACTCACAGGGCAGATTGAAGAGAGACAGAGGAAAACTACGGATAACATACTTAAGGAGCTTGAGCAAATGGATGGTGGAACAGGGTTTAGGAGAGATTAAAAAAACACAAAATTTATTAAGAGCTAAAAAGGACAGGAAGTTGTGGAGAGCCATGTTCGCCTACGTCCTGAGGGGGACAAGGCACACAGAGAAAGAAGAATGTAAACGAAAAGGAAACTTATACATAATATCACGAAATGGCAGTTAAGTTATCTAGCGCAAATAATGAGGAAGAAAAGCTTGGAAAATCTGACACTCATAAGATAGTTTGAAGTCAAGAGAGACGGCGGAAAACAGCGCATGACATACTTGGTGGGCTTGAGAAAATGGGGTGCGGAGCAAGGTTTAGGGGAAATAACAGAAAGACAACATTTATTAAGGACGAGATGTTGGGAAGAGCCATGACTGTCTACGTCCTGAGGGGAGATGGCGCATAAAGAAGACGAATTACTTTTCTGTCATTTTAATACAATTATATTATTAAATTAATGTTATGTGAAAACCGTATTAATAATATGTTACATGAATATAATATTACTATTATATATCAATAGATTGTGATGTTGGCGCTTAAACATGCAACAAAATAAAATATGGGACGAGAGAATATAAGCAAAACGTGGTAAAATGAAATAATTAACTGTTGATGAATTAGATTATAGAATATCAGAGAACATTTTTGCTTTCATGGAAGCAAAAGAGATTTCGCTACACCTGTCCTCTGCCTTTCAAGTCGAGACATGTTTTTCTGTTGTTTTTTTTTCATAGAGAAAGGGTTATTTTTGGTAAATAGGTAATGGGGAGGCTAGATAGATAAACAGACAGAATAAGATCTAAATACACACATAGATAGATAGATAGATAGATAGATAGATAGATAGATAGATAGATAGATAGATAGATAGATAGATAGATGAACAAAATAAGATCGATGACCAGTATAAAATAGATAGATAGATGAACAGAGTAAGATATATATATATATATATATATATATATATATATATATATATATATATATAGATGAACAGAATAAGATATAGAAAATGTTAATCAAACACGCACACACACATATATATCAGTGATACACGCTTAGACGATCATGCATCTTTCGATACATGACTGACGAGACAGATTTTTTCCCGAAGTAGGTTGCCATTTCTTTCTGCAGTAGACCAGTTGACATTCAGGGCTATAGAACCCGCTCTGTCCTGCTATTTACTGTCTTCTCAGGTTTGAATCCTAATATAAACAAAGTAATTTGTAAAAAAAAAAAGGATTGGCTTATTCTTTATTTTTAATCCGACAGATTTTAATACTTCAACGTTATTTTTAGTGGATTCTCGTATTTGAGTAGACGCTCCGTATATTACATAAACTGTATGTTTATCTACTTATACTGTTTAAATATATATATATATGTGTGTGTGTGTGTGTGTATATTTACATATATATATGTGTGTGTGAGTATGTGTGTGTGTATATATATTGATGTAATATGTAAGAACAGTTAGATTAATGATCCAAATTTCTTTGGTATTTGTTTTTCATTTTTTAAAAACAGTGCTCGATACAGATTTTAAGTTTAATATTGAAATTAAACTTTATGACTTGAGTCAGTTTCGAAACATTGAAATTTCTGTGTCTCGATGGAATCATATTTTAATAAAATAATTATAATATATATATATAGAGAGAGTGAGAGAGAGAGAGAGGGAGAGAGAGAGAGTCAGTGTGTGTGTGTGTGTGTGAGAGAGAGAGAGAGACAGGGACAGAGACAGCGATAAAAGTAGAATGAGATAGATAGATAGATAGATAGATAGATAGATAGATAGATAGATAGATAGATAGATAGATAGATAGATACGGAAAAGGACGAGATAAGTGTTTACCAGATTATTTTTGATAATGAATCAATCTTTATGAAAAGTTTCGTCTGACATCTTAAATCAGATAATATTGTGGAATGAGGCGAATTTTGACATAACCTTTGCTATTTGATCGTAAGAATCAACTGTGACTTTTTCAAACGGCAGAAGGGCAGGAAGCCAAGGGAAATAAGGCCAATTGAAAAAGGAAAACCGTAGAAAACATAAATCAATTCAGAGTTAAAGAGATAACAAAATTAATAAAAGAAATCAAATTTAAAATAGAGACAAGAACAAAGGTGACAATGATTAAAGTTAAACTATCACAAAATAAAGCAACATTTTTGTATAACTGTTAACCGTGTACAAGACCCAATAGCAACTTAGGGTAGAAGGTTACTAAAGAAATTTGTTGTATAAACGGTAAGAGAAAAGGTGTTGTTCATGAGGATATGTGGGAAAGTTAACAGTTAACTATAGATTTGAATAGATTAAGAATGTAGTGGTCGAGATGAATTGACTGGATTTGTGTTTTACGGCTTATAAACTTTTTTCAAGTTCTTTAAAGCCAGAATTTTTTCGAAATAATGATTTACCGATTTTCCTACTGGTTAACACATAGCTGGAGGGAAGAAGAGATGGATTCTGACCTTTCCCAAGGGTATTTGCGCGCAAGTGACTATAACAAAAGCCACTGGAATCGAAACTCTGCTCTCCGATTTCCAATTCCGAGCCGTTATCCATTACACCACCCGCACATCCAAGCGTTCATCAGCTGGCATTCTCAAACCGTTACCCCCTCCTAATTCCTGATCGGGCTCGATGTTCGGTGATCATAACGAGAACCGGTGTTTAAACGTGATATGTCCGTAAGTTTTCGAGTGGCCGATAGACCATCATCTTGGGAGTCGTTTCCACATAGTAGCAGTTCGTGGAAGAAGTGGAATCTCCTTCTTACTAAGGATAGTTCGGCCCAGAAACAGAGTAAAGTAAAAAGAAAATTGAACGACAAACGAGAATTGAGGCGTCTCCCTGTGAATTAATGGCGCCCTATTCTTCTTCATTGTGCCGTGTCCATTCAGGAGATAGGCAACCGTAACACTTTATAAATTCCTATCCTTAGTAGCTCTTAGAAAAGTTTGTAAAACCCCATGAGTCTGAGTGCCTTTATTACTTTGCTAGGTGTTGAATGATTAAAGAACACCTGTCTTTTTTATTCTCATACAAGTGTGGATTTTGTTTTCATTTAGAAAAAAAATAATATTAAAGTATACGCATGTGAAAAAAATACTCTTTTCTTTCGAATTATAAGTTAAGATTTCGTATCCTTAAATGTATATAAAAAAAAAACACATCTTACTTACATTATAGCACTCTTTGCCTACGTCACAACACTCACGAGTTCTATGAATGGCACCATATATATCTCCCTAAACTGATGATGAAAGTGAAAAGCTTGGATCATATTGTATTTTTCTTCCGAAAGGAGCTTCGGACAATTTCTGATGGAACTTCCTCTTTGTCTGAGAAGGATTATTTGTAATTAGAAAAAGCCGATCAGTAAAATTAATCGACACAAAATTTCTTTTGTGTTTAGTAATATTAGCCTTAAAGAACCTTTGCTGCTTAAATGCACAGAATATATATATATATATATATATATATATATATATATATATATATATATGTGTGTGTGCGTGTGTGTGTGTGTGTGTGTGTGTATGTATATATAAATATATAAAGCGTGCTTTCTTATATTTTACTTATTCACATCTTGTTTGAAGGTTTATATATATATATACATTCATACATATATATAAATATATATATATATATTTATATATATGAATGTATGTATATATATATATATATATATATATATATATATATATATATATATATCGGACAACTTCTGATGGAATTTCCTCCTTGTCCGAGGAGAATTATTCGTAATTAGAAAAAGCTGATCAGTAAAATTAATCGACACAAAATTTCTTTTGTGTTTAATAATATTAGCCTTAAAGAACATTTGCTACCTAAATGCACAGAATATATATATATATACATAAATATATATATATATATATATATATATATATATATATATATATATATATATATATATATAAACCTTCAAACTAGATGTGAATTAGCAAAATCTAAGAAAGCACGCTTCCTTCTCAGATTTCAGATGCCGCCTTTGATATTTTCGACGAGTTAAATTTATCATTAAAGGAACATCCGTTTTTAATGGAGTTTTGATTTCAAAGAACAATTTCCAAGGGAAGAAGAAAAAAAACATTCACGCTTTCTCAGATTTTCTGATTAAAAACATTTCACTAATTCGTCTTATTTTTGGAAATCGGAGCAGATGGCTATTGGCAGACTGTATAAGACGAAAGTCCAGGTGCTCTTGATAAAACTTGAAACAAATTGACACTGTGAATTATCAATGAGATTAGCCGAACGAATGTGGTCGGCTTCCAGAGGCCTCAAGCTGGCGGATTTCGCCGTAATAAGTAGCTTATTATGTTTAATAGAACGAAAAGAGATCAATAAAGAATTTCTAAAAGTCCTTGAAACCTCAACTAGGAGAAGCCACACAAAATATTGGATGGGAACGACGATTCGGAGTTCTTTTTAAGTGAACGTCAAAGATAATATTTTGATGTTTGCACATAGTACAAACATGTACCACATATGTGAGACAGTTTCATGATTCCATCCTCGGAGAACCTGATATATATATCTGGTTCATGAAATTGTCAAAGTTGTTTTTAGAGGCTTGTAGAAAACTGAAGTTCTTTCTGTTACGAAAATGTTGTAGCTAATCCAAAGGTGCAACTTCAGGTGAGCACAGCAGATGTAATCGAAAATCTCAACCAAGCTGTAGCAATTTCTACTAGGTCTGCAAAGTGATGTAAGTTTTTTTTTTTTTTTAAGCAATTCATCCCAATCAAGGCGGGAGTGCCACTAGTACACAATAGGGCACAGAGAGTGTAAGTAAGAGAAAAGACTAGATATAGGGGACGAGGAAAGGATAAAAAGTAGAACGGAGGGGATAAAAAGAAAATCGTGGATCAATAGAAGATGTACATTGATATTACATTTAATTTTTTTTAAGATTATAGTTATCAGGGAAGCAAGTAAGATGAAGGGAGTTCCACTGTCTGGAAGTGCGAAAGAAGAAGCTGTTGAAGTAGAAGAGGTGGTTACATTTAATTGTTTCGACAGTAAAAGAGTGGGACCGAGATGCCACCCTAGTAGCACACTTAAATTCATGCAGTCGCGGGCACCAGTGAAAATAGCTCGTCAGAACAGTTCCCATGAAAATATTTATAGAAAAGACAGAGGGAACTCACATTACGTCGGCGAGAAAGTGACTGGAGCCGAGACTCCAAATCAGGACCGATCACATTGCATATCCATCTTTGGATTGTGTCGAGAACATCAAGACGAACAGCGGGGGTACCAGAGAACCAATTTTCCTTGCAGTAGAAGCAGCTATTGATTCAATGTAGTTGTTCCACCTCAGGTCAGTGGAGAACGTGAGACCAAGAAGGGGCCGTGAGACGCTCTCGTGAAGTTACGCATCAACCATGCCATAGTCCTGGTGGATGATGATACCTTTCTGATTAGACAATTCCAGATACTTTTCATCCACAGTTACCTTTAATCAGAATAGCTGAGAACAGCAGAAGCCTTTCTTTGCACATTAGTTTGGTATCTCAATAGGGGTCCGCCTATCGCCCGGTTTACACTCCTCTCCGGCCTTTTGAACATGATTAGAGGTTTATGCCTTGTTTCCTGTTTAGGTATGGGTTTCTGGTTCTTTCTTTCACTCCCATTAGCCTGTTGCGTCTTAGTGGGATTATCACATTATTTGGGGTGAATTGGTTAAAAGAAAAAAATCTCATCGAGGAGTGACGGTACATTTCATTCTGTACTGATTCATCTGCGAATCTTATGTCCTCTAATAATAAATCCTGGTTTTAATCCTAGTTCGCCTCGCCGTATACGTGAAAGACGCCTCTTTGTCCTATGCCCTTTTCTGTTTTTGTGTCTTGCTCAATTAATTCTCTATGCAGGCTTTTTGTTCCCAGTAAACGTTCTATGTTATTCTAATAACGTTTTAAGCCATTAATATATTTCAAGGTTGAAATCTCTGACATCTCATGTCGTTCATCACCTCCCCAGTCAAAAACCATAAAAATAAATACTACTAACTTGTTTTAAAATCTGTTAATATCTCCTTTCACCTCTGCCAGTTGGAAGTAAATTCTTCCACGCTGGAATTTATATGAAACGGCTTCTTTGAAGCAATAAAGATGGTCGACATTTTACCTTGATTCATATTATCTAGCAGCCCTTATGTTTGGTGATGCAGTAAACTCCTTCCTCAGCGATGTTTTCTGTTTTCCCTTCGACATAACCAAATTCTTTTACCACGCTGCCAGAAATCTGAGAAACTATTCTTTCTTCCTTTTTCATATTGAGGAACCAAAAGGCATTTTTGTTATCAGCACTGACGTTGAATTTGTGCTGATCTACTTATATTCCATTACGGTTAACGCAAATGTTACGAAAATGTAGCCCTTTCCTGTTACTAGATATCACCGCAAAATGTCTAGTCTTTGGTATGTCACAACGGTCGATGAGGAAGAGAAGAGTTGACTGAATATATGGATGAACCACATGCCCATAACTATTGACCTATAAAAGATTTGTAACACTCAGTACCAAATTTTACATAGAAAGATTCATATTAAATAGCATTCTAGCACTCTTTTCTTTGATTCTAATCAAAATTTCACTGTCTTCTCTTATTTTGTTTGGTTTAGGAAGGCCTTTTTTGTTATTCCAATGTCTCTTCGGATTTCGGTTTCATATTTTCTATCCTCTGTGAAAGCACTTCCCAGATATTAAAACATCTGTACTTGTTTCATTTACATATCTCTAATCCATAGTTCGCATCTTCGGCTTTTTTTCATGCTGACAATCTGTCTTCTTGCAGTTGATAGTTAGTCTTTTCTTCTTGCTTTCCTTTAGGAAGTCCTGTAGATTCCCTGCTATGCCTGCTCTAAAAAAGTATCATCTGCGATTGTGCTCACCGGTAATAAGTTAAATTTCTTTACTTGGTTGTTTCTGTAACAATTCATAACTTACATCTTGGGGTGTCTTTCTTGATAACGACCATATATATAGTTAATCCTTTTTCCTGCTTTCCTTTACGGCCTTATCTGCGAGTTCCTACAGTTTTCTTATTGTGTCTGTCATCAACACTGTATAACCTGTCTAAATGATGTTTTTAAGATTATGTCCGTAAATAATAATCCTGGTATGGCTTTAAGTTTCTTGTAATAAGAAATAATTATTGTTTCCATCTAAATTTACTTCTTGCATCAGTAAGTCGGGGGATTTAAATTGTAAATGCCTTGATCTCAGAGGGAAATCGTCTGAATAAAACATCTATCAGTTAAGTGCTAATTTTATATTTGTATAAATACTATTAATGTACTCCATTACCTATACTTCCTGACGAACGGATTGAACGATTTACAAGAAAGGTTCGTCTAGGAAACTCTGGAGTCGGCGTGCGGAATATAATTCAAATGAGGTAAGTGACAAATTTTATATTTTTACGGAGTTTCTTTCGTGCCAGTAGTATGCCCAGCTTTTATGATAGCCTCGCTGTAGAGAAGATGCGCCCTTGTGTTACTCCATTTTCTATTTTTGTGCACATTATTTTCTATCCGTGTGAAGACGGCTTACTCCTAATATAAGTTCTGGTTCATTCTAAATTCCTTCCCAAATAGATTTAGAAGTCTTCCACGCAGTTTAAATAAGCTACGGCACGAAGATTCAAACATGTACCTAACCTGAGTTTCAGATGCTCGACGACTATGTCCCGGGCCTTGAGAGACTATTGGGCCTTAAACGCACACCTGACCGCAAGTGGAATACGTACATACAAGCCATCGCTAAAGATGCAGGTAAGATGTACGGGTCCCTGCACCGCTCTAGTATGTACCTGGCTTCTCATGCTATCCTCTACCTTTACAAGAGCCAGATCAGGCCAAGAATGGAGTAATGCTGTCATATTTGGGCGGGATCTGGACAAACCGCACTACCCAGCCACGTTATTGTGGGTGACGAATTATTTTCCACTTTCCAACCTCTCTCTCACAATCGGGGTGTGGCAAGCCTCTTTCTACTTCCATGGAAAGTGCTCAGACAAACTACATTCCTTGGTACCCCCAGAGCTAACCTTCACGGCTAGGATCATGCCACTCACATTGTAGCAAACCACCCACATCCCCTCCGTGTTCCATCGGTGAAAAGCAAGTTCCACTCGAACAGCATCTTCTCACAAATCCCTGATCAGTAGAACCAACACTCAAAACGATGTTTCCCCGATCACTACAAGCTTAACCTGTTCAAGCCTAGGGTAAACCATTGCTTTCTTCTATCCGTACAAAGTGTCTCCTATCGTAACCCTCTACCACGAGTGGCCCCCGAGCCTTGTACAGGGCTAACCTTACTGTAAAGAAATGCGCTATAGATTGACAGGTATGAAATTAAGAAACAAATGAGTTAGCAATCAAGATAAAAGCTTGTGAGGTATTTATATGCGCTTTCCCTTCATATGGAATGTTTAGCGACATAACATACGGATGGGGGCAGAAAGCCGAAGACTGAAAGGTAGACAAAATGAAAATGCGTTGGGAAAATATAGGAAGAATGAAAAATAAAGGTGAGAACAGCTGTAGCGGTTGGGGGTCTGCTAGTCGTGACAAGAGGGATTCATAGCATACAAGAACGGCTGTCAGTATTCTTGAAATAATAATAATAACAACAACAACAATAATAATAATAATAATAATATCATATGTCAGGCGTTAAAAAACAGGTCGAATTGTGGAATTACATATTCCATAACACAAATAGATGCACAAGCATACACTAAGATACACTTTTTCACTTTCTCATATATATATATATATATATATATATATATATATATATATATATATATATATATAAGGTGTATCAAAAATACTTTTGCAAACTTTGGGAGCGGGTTCTTGGCACTAAACAAAGACAAATGTTCATATAAACAAGTCCGCAAATCCTTCATTTTTCCAGTTATTAAGTCTGAAGGAAGTTTACGATAGATGGTGCTGTATTACCATGAGACTAAGTTACATTTGTCAATCGTGTACCTTTGTGGCTAGTCTGTCTTCAACGTTTAACGTGTGTAGTAGTGATTTAGCGATGGTAAGATATTTATATCGTGAGCAGGCAGATATGATTTTCACATAAGGCCGGGCCAATTATAATGGACACGATACTGCACGGGTGTATTAGATAGCGTTTCCAGACCGAAAGCAGCCGAGTCATCGAACGATTGCCCTGCTGAGACAGGATCCGTGGCACCACAAAAGTAATAAGTATTTTTGAATTGTATCATGGCTTGTACATTTAACAGCGTCTAATGTAAACTTTAAACTTAACCCCAAAAACGAAGGATTTGCGGAGATATGATTATATGGACTTTTGTCCCTGTTTAGTGTGAGGAACTGGCCCCCAAAGTTTGTAAACGTATTTTTGATAAACCATATATATATATATATATATATATATATATATATATATATATATATATATATATATTATTATTATTATTATTACCTTAACGTTACTTTTAATATACAGCCATATTTGAGTAGACGTTCCGTTTATTTATTAAACAGTGTAGTAATTTCTATTCGTCTACCGGCCTGAATATATGAGAAATCTTATTAAAGAAAAATATACTCTTTCCGGAAGGATTTGAACCTGCCTCACCCTTGGCAGGTGGGAACCGTCGTTAGATTTGATGTGCCTTATAAGCACGCGTTCTTTAAGCCACGATTCAACTTTTCTCGATCGTCAACTCACTCAGATCTAATAACGGTTTTCCCCTGCCGAGAGGAAGTCAGGTCTCAAGCCTGGCAGAAATTGCATATCCAATCCCCTCTACCTTGAATGGCTCTCAACCCTTTTACTAGGTTAAAATTAGTATGCAAAATTTATGGTTGTCTTTTTTTTTATTCTTTCTTCTATCAACATAAAAATATCGAAATTTATTGATTATCAAATAATATCCAGAAAATATTATGGCTTAAAGGTAAATGAAAAATGCCGTAAAAAAAAATTCCAGCCGTAAAAAATTATTACCAGCAATACATTTTTAAGGAAAAAATATTACCAGCAATAAAAATAAATATTACCAGCTATACATTTTGAAGAAAAAATATTAAAAGAAATAGATTTTTGATAGAAAAAAATATTACCAGCAAAAAGATTTTGTTGGCATTAAATTGTGGTTGATATGCCGTAAAGTAAAATAAACCAAACCAAACTTATCCTAAAAATCTTATCGGCATTAAATAACCCATTGAGGTTGATATGCCGTAAAACAAACCAAATCAAACCAAATGAAGAAAGTCTGATATTATAGCACTTTCTTGAGGGTCGTCAGGCCTAAAACAAAATTGAAAACAAATCAGCGTCGCGGCCCCAAAAATATTGGGAAACTCTGCAAATTAAATCACCGAGTAAATATACTTTACTTCACCAAAGCGTTTTGTGGTGGTATTTATTAAGCCGACCAGACATACTGAAAAATCGACTACCAGACAAAACCAAACGCTAGACCAGCTCCAAGCACTTGTAACGAGCAGAGTGAACTTTGCATGAAAGCAAAACTAAATGAAGCGAAGCGAGGCGATATAAAGCCGGCAGAATTCCAGCGAGTAAGCTCTTTCTTTGTGCCAAACGAAGCAATTGTCCATTCGAGTGTGGACCGTTTTAACAGACGGTATGTAACTGAAGGTAGGAAATGTTGACTACTGACTGATTTCAAACCGGAACATCCGTAATGAGTTGAGCACAAATAGAATATCATATTGACAAAGGAAGAAATAGAAAAGAAACGTGCCCTCTCTGGGTTGCAATTTAGGCTTGTTATTATGTAATAAGAAAAAATGCAGCGTAAGTGAATGTAATGTTTCGGTTTGTTGTGTCAGTAGTGTTTTGGGATGTCGTACAGACTTCTTCACTTCCTCTTCCGAGATCAGTTTTTGAAATATATATATATATATATATATATATATATATATTCTTAAAAAATATACGCTAGAATTAGCTGTTTCTCTCCGCTGAATGATGATAGCTCAGCAATAGAAACTCTGACTAACACCAAATTCGTCGGGTTTCGGTCCTGGCTTGAAGTATTCGGACGTCTAGTTGCACTGAGGAGCTGTGATACAGCGAAACAGTACTGTCTGCGAATGACATAATTAAGCTCTTGAAAAATATATTTCAATTGAGTAATGTTGAGAGATAAGCTGATTCTATAAACAACAACCACCTGCGTTAACGCAAAGCTCTTCATTAAAATGAATTGGATCCCTCTGACTGATTGGCATTTGTTTATATTCGTAAAAACAATACGCTAGAATTAGCTGTTTCTCTCTGCCGAGTGACGATAGCTCAGCAGTAGAAACTCTGACTGACACCAAATTGGTCGGGTTTCGGTCCTGGCTTGAAGCATTCTAGTTGCACTGAGGAGCTGTGATACAGCGAAACAGTACTGTCTGCGAATGACATAATTAAGCCATTTTACTCACAACAAAGATGCAACTTGGTTTCAGTGCATTTTAACTGCACATCTACGAATGAGGGTCGAAAATGGTTATGAACGATCCTGTTTGTAGGCAAACCCGGATGTAAAACGTCACTTCCTATTTTCCATTTTTTGAGAAGAAAAATGTACTTACAGAATATACGTAAAGTATCTAAGTGAAACAATAGTGGTTGTTGATAGCAGTTTCATACAGGAATCTCCCGACGTTTTCAACTCATGAGGATCAAGCAATTCAGTTCCTAAAAACCGACGGCTAGTTAGACTACCTGCATATTTGATTATATTGGTGAAGGTTTGTGCAGAACGAACCACTTTTTGGATGAATCACAATTCTGCTATAAAATATATTCTTGGCAATTATGCAATAAATAGGTATTTTGGTATCTCTGCTATAAAATGTATTGTCAATTCTGCCATAAAATGTATTGTTGCTATTTCTGTCATAAAATGTATTGTCGACAATTCTGCTATAAATAGGTATGGTTGGCAATTCTGCCATAAAATGTATTGTTGACAATTATGCTATGAATAGTTATTGTCGGGAATTCTGCCATAAATAGGTATGGTTTGCAATTCTGCTATAAATAGGTATAGTTGTTAATTCTGCTGTAAAATGTATTGTTGGCAATTCTGCTATAAATAGTTATGATCGGCAATTATGCTATAAATAGGTATTGTTAGTTATTCTTCCATAAATATGTATTGTCGGTAATACTGCTATACAATACTGAAAAAAGAACGAGAAAAAAGTCCAAAAGGCAAAGCTACCTACTCAGTAAAGAAAAGGTGCTCAACGTCTAGATTGCCTGGACAGAGCCCAAAACGCTCAACAACGCTAAATCAAAGTAAACGATGACTCTCGTCGTAACCCGATACATGCTACTTATATAAAAGAATAAATGCACAATACTTGAAATAAATAATGTGACTAATACGCCAACCATTACGGTCCTGTCGTAAGGTCATTAGGGTGACATCTTGTGTAATGCTGTAGATGATTGCTGTACGACCAACCCATCTTGCTCCATGGCTAGGTGTCCAGAGGAGTAGATCACGCGCCCATTTTTGTATTGCTCGCTACCAATGTCCTGCAAAGCGTCTCTACGTAAGATTGGAGAAATATCAAAGATGGGTCCATAGAGCTATGATTTAGTTGGATGTTGTCTCGAAGAGATGTTAAGTATAGCTATCAGCATCCGCGTGTAGGTTGCATCAAGCTGAGACTCAAGTGTTCTAGTTAATATCCAGGCATTGGAAGCAAACATTCAAACCGACTCTGCAGTGGCGTAAAAGAAGCTCCATAAAAATATAAAACTTGTCACTTAGCTAAGTGGTGTTATATTCAGCAGTCCAACTCCAAAGTTTCGTAGACGAACCTTTTTTGTAATCGTTTGATCTGCTCGTCAAGAGGTATCGGCAGTTGATTACGTTAATAGGATTAATACAAATATAAAATTTGACACTTAATGTTATATTCAAATTATTTCCATCTGAGATCAAGGCATTTACAATTTAAATCCCCCGACTTACAGATCCAATCTCGAAGACTTCAGAAGCAAATTTAGATGGAAAAAATAATTTGAATTAGTTCTTATTACAAGAAACTTAAAGCCATACCAGGATTATTATTTACGGACATAATCTTAAAAACATCATTTACACAGGTGATACAGTGTTGATGGCAGACACAATAAAAAAAACTGTAGGAACTCGCAGACAAGGCCGTAAAGGAAAACAGGGGGAAAAGATTAACTATAAAATATGAAGAAAAAACTCAGAATATATGGGCGTTATCAAGGAAGACACCCCAAGATGTAAATTAGGAATTGCGAACAGAAACTACCAAGTAAAGAAATTTAACTTATTATCGGTGAGCACAATCGCAGATGATACTTTTTTAGAGCAGGGAATCTACAGGACTTTTCTAAAGGAAAGCAAGAAGAAAAGACTAACTATCAACTGCAAGAAGACAGAGTGTCAGCATGAGAAAAAGCCGAAGATGCGAACTATGAATCAGAGATATGTAAATGAAACAAGTAAAGATGTTTTAATATCTGGGAAGTGCTTTCACAGAGGATAGAAAATATGTCGCCGAATTCCGAAAGCACATTGGTTAGTTGGCTAGTTTGTTTTATGGCATATCAAAACCTCAGTGGGTCATTTAATGTGAACAATTTTTTTGAAATAGATTCATAGCGATAGTTTGGTAAAAAAAAAGATGTATATGTATACATATATATTTGAACCATTTTTTGATTACTCATATTTTTGAATAGAATCCAACTTCTTTTAGGAAATTTACAATCTTGGATGGTTTTATTTTCGTGAAGGTTTTTTTTTTTAAATTGGTAATATTTTGTTTGCACTAGATCAAAATCTCCACACTCTAACAGTATATGTTTCACTGTAAATTTTAATTATTGATGATACTAATTTTTCCTTCAAAAATTATTGCTGGTAATAATTTTTTATTACAAACTATTTCTGGTTTTAAAACCTATTTTTACACAAGTTTGGGTGTTAATTATTTGCCCATAGCTGGGACCCTAACAGTTGTGCTACCACCCCGGGTCACGGTGGACCTGGAAACACCAGCAATTAAGAGTTGGTTCTACGCTCCTCAAAACCTTCTGATCAGAGGCCTTGCTGTTGGACGTAGTTTATCGTCATACCCAGGACAGGAAAGCACATTGGAATAGCAAAAAAGGCCTATCTAAAACCAAACAGAATCCAAGGAGACAATGAAATTTTCTTTAGAAACAAAGAAAAGACTGTTCAAATAGTATGTAATGTTAATCTTCCTATATAACATAGAAATGTTGGACAGTTTCCGTAAAGATAAAGATTAAAATTGAGATATCAAAATCAAACAGACGTTTCAATATGTGTGAAGTGTTACAACAGGCGCCAGAAAAATGTGACTCTGAAACCCAACGATGCTTTGGGATATCGAAAGATACCTCCCTGAAGTTAAGCAAAGTAGTAAGAAACATTATTATTTCATTAGAACTATACTGCTAAACAGCTACCTAATATCAGTGTTCTTATATGACAGTAAATGCTGAACTATTTCTTTATAGATGGAAAAAAAGCTAGGTAATTGTGATGCAGTTCTACAGACATGCTGAGAATATCACAGACAGAACATGTGATCAAGGGGGGTTGTTTTAAGAAAAAGAAATGAAAATAAAAACATACATAGAATCGGAAATAGCTAGTTGAAATTTCTAAGCCACGAGAAAGGAGGGTTTGAAAAATTTGGCACACACAGGACATAATGAAGGCAAGAGAGACAGGGGGAGACAGCGAGTGACCTACGTAAGGCTCTTGTGTAAAAAGATGGCAGAACAGTGACTGGGGATGGTAGTAACAGGATATAAGAGCTATCAATGATAGGAGGTTGTGGAAGCCATGACTGAGCACTTTTTGAGAGCACACGAAACATAAAAGAGGATTATTGGGATAAAAGTGTCTGTCTCATTGACGTCTATTCGATGGTAAATTCGACCATTACTAGAAAATCGGGAGTTCGATACTCAAAAAGCGCTCCATATTTGGCCAGTCTTCTGCCAAAAATTAACAACACTCAGTAAAGTATCTTTATTACAGCAAACGTCGATTAGTGCCATTTTTAACAACGGACATTTTTATAATTAATATTTCATTGCTTGAATTAATTTCTACGTGTCTTCTATAATATATGAGTGCAGACAAGTTGTTAGCCCAACCAGAAAGCACTTTCCAAAAAGCTATTTTAATGTTTGGTCATTCCGTCAAATGTCAGGAAGTCTAAGAACGTAGACTTTTCAGCACTCACTCATATTTTCTGATTTTAAACAGAGGAAAATATCATCAGAAAAATTAAAAGAGTTTTGAACTGCTATGTAATATCTAATTTCCTATGTGGCAGTGAATGATGGACAATCTCCTCATCCAAAACTACACAAACTAAGCAAAGTAATAAGAGATAGGAAAATGTTATTAGAAACAAAGAAAAGAATGTTGAACTGTTATGTAATATCTAATCTCCTATATGGCAGTGAATGCTGGACAATCTCATCAGGCCTTTCAGAAACTAAGCAAAGTATTAAGAGATAGGAAAATGTCGTTAGAAACAAAGAAAAGAGTGCTGAACTGTTATGTAATATCTAATCTCCAATAGGGCAGTGAATGCTGAAAAATCTCCCTTGCCTTTCACAAACTAAACAAAGTATTAAGAGATAAGAAAATGTCGACAGAAACAATGAAAAAAGTGATTGCTTGCTATGTAATATCTAATCTCCTATATGACAATGAATGCTGAACAATATCCTCTTGCCTTTCAGAAACTAAGCAAATGCATTAAGATATAGGAAACGTCGGTAAAAACAAAGAAAAGTGTTCTGAACTGCTATGTAATAGCTAATCTCCTATACGGCAATAATTGCTGGACAATCTCTTTCACAAACTAAGCAAAGTGTTACGAGAAAGAAAAATCTCATTAAAAGTAAATAAAACAGTGCTTAACTGCTATGTAATATCTAATTTCCTCTATGGCAGTGAATGATGGAGAATCTTCTCATGCCTTTCCAAAGCTAAGGAAAGTATAAAGAGATAGGAAAGTGCTGCTATAAAAGAGTGCCGAGCCGCTATCTAATATCTAATCTCCTATATGCATGACAATCTCCTCATGCCTTTTTGAAACTAAGCAAAATATTAAGAGATAGTTAAATGTCCTTAGAAACAAAAAAGAGTGCCGAATTGCTATGTAATATCTAATCCCCTATATGGCAGTGATTGCTGAACAATCTCCTCCTGCCTTTCAGAAACTAAGCAAAGTATAAAGAGATATGAAAATGTCGTTAGAAACAAAAAAAGGGTGCCGAATTGCTATGTAATATCTAATCTCCTATTTGGCAGTGAATGCTGAACAATCCCTTCATACCTTTCAGAAACTAAGCAAAGTATTAAGAGATATGAAAATGTCGTTAGAAACAAAGAAAACAGTGTTGAACTGCTATGTAATATCTAATCTCCTAAATGGGGGTGAACACCTAGTTCACTATTACAACCGAAACTGGTGGCAATATTTTGACCTTGTGTCTGACGTTTGTTAGTAAATGAGTAACTGATTAGAATAATGATTAGTGAAATGGTCGAGTTACTGGGAACTTCATAATTTGGGCCTTGTGCAAAGCTAAGGTTAGTGTGTTACTCAGAGAGGGGTGACAGTTTGGTTGACCATTAATAGACTCGTGACCTCATTCCTCATCCGGTACCCAATACGTGTGGCCTTGTGTGAAACGAAACGTAATAAAAAAGTGACTTGAAACATACACACATTGCTGTAACTGAAGGGATATTTAAGGCTATATAATTGATATGTGCAAAAGTTCCACGTTTTTTTACCCAATACGTGTGGCCTTGTGTCAAACGAAACTTAGTAAAAGTGTGACTCGAAACATAAACACATTGCTGTAAATGAAGGGATATTTAGGGCTATATAATTGATATGTGCAAAAGTTCCACGCTTTTTTTTAATTTTTGGAAACCTGAAATAAGCAGCAAGAAAGTAAAACAAAAGAAAATACGAAAGAAGAAAGAAAGAAAATTATTTAAAAAATAGTTAATGAATTTGGGTCTTTTAATGGAATGTGAAGTAAGTAGGTAGAGTGCTGAAAAAAATAAAAACATTCCTAGGAATGGCTTTGCGGAGGAGGAAGAGCATTTGGGAGGGAAAGGTATACCATCTGGAATGGAAGTTATGGCAAGGCGCCAAGAAATATGCAATCTCCCGTGCGGAAAATATTGGAACTCTGCAATACATAAGCCATATGCTCTACAGGGAATCAAGAGAAGGCAAGATTCCGAACAGGAAAACGCGAGAATCACACGGATACTACAACATGTAGTCTTACCACAAATTAAAATACTCTTAGCACCAATAATGGAATTGATGCTGCTATTCAAATATTGTTAGGGTAATGATAATATTATATTATGTTAGCCTCTTAGCCTCGTGTGGTGCGGAAGGCAGTAGATCCTACCCGACCAGTGATACCTGAACTGTGAATTCGACTATGGGAGACCTATCTCTTTTATTGCTATCCTTTGCTATTTGTTTTCTAGCTCGGTGATCGGGCACACACGCACACACACGCACACACACACACACACATATATATATATATATATATATATATATATATATATATATATATATATATATATATACTAGAATAAATCCTAAGGAGCCAGGCAGGACTTAAAGCACTCGGTGGTTTGTTTCGTCTTGTTCTGATGTTTTTAGTTCTTTCTTTTTTTATTTCCAATTTTTTATTCGGGTACCGATTTGTCCTGACATATCTGCAAGTTGGCTATCCGAGGTATATATATATATATATATATATATATATATATATATATATATGTGTGTGTGTGTGTGTGTGTGTGTGTGTGTGTGTGTGTGTGTGTGTGTGTGTAATGTAGAAGTGAGACCGAACGTTGTAACTTAGTGGGAATGCGCGAGTCAGTCTGTGGCAAGCGGCTTCTCTCTGCATAATTTATCACCATTACCATAGCAACAGTCCTGATACATTTTGATCAGACTATATATATATATATATATATATATATATATATATATATATAGTTAAAATGAGAACAAATGGCGTGTAATTTCACTGTACATTTAATTAAAAGAAGGTTTAATACAGAGTACAGCTAAATATTATTCATTTTAGGATGTTTTTGTTTCAATATCCTAAAATAAATAATATATATATATATATATATATATATATATATATATATAGTCATGCCTTGACATACGAGTTTAATTCGTTACAAGGCCGACCTCGTAACTCTGAAGACTCGTATTTCAAATCAATTTTTCCCGTTATAAATTGATCGAAATATTTCCGTTCCGTTCCATGCCCCTAAAATCACCGTTATTTGCCTAAAACTCACCTCTATTTTTGTATTTGTGGGTTTCTTACAAGCAAAAATGTATGAATAAACAAGAAATACCCTCAAAGCTTAGCGCTCACTGCGCCAATGAGAGGCTGCTTAACTGAAACTGATTCGTATCACAAAATTCAGCCCCTATCTTAAGGCAAAAAATCCGCCGAACTCCGGCTCGTATCTCAAAAAACATGTTCATACGCTCGTATCTCAAGGCACTGCTCCCTCTCTCTCTCTCTCTCTCTCTCTCTCTCTCTCTCTCTCTCTCTCTCTCTCTCTCTCTCTCTCTCTCACACTATATATATATATATATATATATATATATATATATATATATATATTCAAAATTCAAATAGCTCTGGTTAAATAATTTAGACATATGCCGATTAGTTTTCTTTTTGATCTTTCAAGTTACCGGATTAATTTCTTGGTACCCATAGAAAATTGACTTAGCATAAACTAAATATGCTTGAAACCCTTTATATAAGAGAATTAAAACCCAAGAGAAATAAAAGCAATCAACAAAACCTTATCAACAAAATCCTTAAATGTTTACTAAAAAAATTATATGTGTATGAGCAAAAATGGAAAGGTTACTTCCCTTATACTGGTAAAAAAACACATGAACATTGAACTTTGAAATCTAGAACGCTGCATAAGCAGTAAGCAGTAAAAATGAACAGTTAAAATGTTTTTTTTTATTTACAAAAACACATATATATACTCACAGACAACTTAACCCCCTAAGGATAGTCTCAGATGAGATTAAAAATACTTGGGAAAATAAAAACTATTTGAAAAAAAATTGGTATTTTTCTTAATCAATTTTCTAAGGCTATCAGCAACTTGAAAGGATCACGACGAAAACTAATCGACATGATATGTCTAAATTATTTAACGAAACCTGTTTGAATGAAAATATGCTGCCTATATATATATATATATATATATATATATATATATATATATATATATATATATATATATATATATATATATATATATATATAAACGTGTATTTGGGTAGCTCTCCAAGTTTAATTAAACACGACTGGCAAGCTACTGCGGTTACTTTCCTTGTTGGCTGTCAGGTCATGTAATTTAATAATTGTGTATTTGGGTAGCAATCCATCTTTTATGCAAGTTTCATTAATAACGACTAACGACTAACAAGTAACAAAATTATTGACAGTCGACGTTTTTGTCTATATCCAATACATCAAACGTATCAGCAAACCTAACAGAAACAAAAGGACAAGTTTGTTAATGTGCTGAAATGAAAATCGGCAAAGGTATTAGAGATTAATGGTCCGAGAAAGCCCTTCATGTTCCAGGGCCAAAGCTTATCTATCCTACATATCCGTATAACCTACAATTCTTACGTCCAAAAAATAACCTCATTCATTAACGACCTCGCGAGTAACGGTCTTGGGCGTTGTATTGGATTAACACTAACGTAAAAAAAGGGAAAGCAAAGCGTCACAGGCAGTTTGTTTATTGTCACTTGATACTTTTCTTAGCTTTTGGAAGGCATATTTCTCTATTCAAATGTGCCTTCGGATTTCGGTGGTACATTTTCCATGACTAGTTTTGTGCAGGCTTATGTACTCCATTATATTTTACCTGGAGAGTGAGATGATCCTTACACTACTAGATGACCTACAATAATTTAGTATCTGCGGCCATAGTTTTAACAAGATGCCCTACGCAGATAAGACTCTATTGATGGCAAACTCAGATAGGAAACCGTAAGAAATATGAGTCAAGGAAGGAAAAACAAGAAAAGGATTATTACCTGTAAGAAAATGTTTGTTTTTTACGGCTTATCAAACCTTCCAAAGCCAGAAAATATTTTAGATTATAAGAATTTATTCTTTTGGCGATAATGATGAAATAGTGATAGAATTCTTACTAATTAAGCCATACCTGGGATGAAAAAGAAGTGGATTCATACCTTTTCCGAATGTATTTGGGCGTAAGTGAATATAACAAACCCAACTTGAATTGGAACTCGGCTCTCCGATTAACAATTCCGAGCCATTATCTATTACAACAATCGCACATAAAAGCTTTCGAAATGTATGATTCCAGCTTTTCTCCCATTTATGTGCTAATTAGTAAGACTGGTATTACTAGATAATTATTATCTCCAAAAAGATTCTTACAATCTAAAAATATTTTCTGGCATTAAATAACTTGCAAAAAAAGTATAAGCTACAGAAAACAGATTAATATATTAAATCAATCAATCAGTTATATGATTGGTCCATACAATTTTCAGCATATTTGGTAGAACGACTTTTCTGTTTCTATAGTTTTTGTCCAACATTCACTGCCATATGGGACTGATGAAAATTAGGGGAAAAAAAGAATACAGACTAATGTCTTTCAGAAACTAAGCAAATTATTAAGAGATAGGAAAATGTTGTTAGAAACAAAGACCTCTATGTAATATCTAATCTCCTATATGGCAGTGAATGCTAGACAATCTCCTCATGCTTTTCAGAAACTAAGCAAAGTATTAAGAGATAGGAA
Source organism: Acanthosepion esculentum (assembly GCA_964036315.1). Classification (NCBI taxonomy): domain Eukaryota; kingdom Metazoa; phylum Mollusca; class Cephalopoda; order Sepiida; family Sepiidae; genus Acanthosepion; species Acanthosepion esculentum. The sequence continues at coordinate 57,843,543 of OZ038484.1, read as the reverse complement.
AATGTCGTTAGAAACAAAGAAAAGAGTGCTGAACCGTTCTATAATATCTAATCTCCTATATGGCAGTGAATGCTAGACAATCTCCTCATGCCTTTCAGAAACTAAGCAAAGTATTAAGAGATAGGAAAATGTCGTTAGAAACAAAAAAAAGATTGCTGAACTGTTCTGTAATATCTAATCTCCTATATGGCAGTGAATGCTGGACAATCTCCTCAGGCCTTTCAGAAACTAAGCAAAGTATTAAGAGATAGGAAAATGTCGTTAGAAACAAAGAAAAGTGTGCTGAACCATTCAGTAATATCTAATCTCCTATATGGCAGTGAATGCTAGACAATCTCCTCATGCCTTTCAGAAACTAAGAAAAGTATTAAGAGATAGGAAAATGTCGTTAGAAACAAAGAAAAGAGTGCTGAACCGTTCTGTAATATCTAATCTCCTATATGGCAGTGAATGCTGGACAATCTCATCAGGCCTTTCAGAAACTAAGCAAAGTATTAAGAGATAGGAAAATGTCGTTAGAAACAAAGAAAAGAGTGCTGAACCGTTCAGTAATATCTAATCTCCTATATGGCAGTGAATGCTGGACAATCTCCTCATGCCTTTCAGAAACTAAGCAAAGCATTAAGAGATAGGAAAATGTCGTTAGAAACAAAGAAAAGAGTGCTGAACTGTTCTGTAATATCTAATCTCCTATATGGCCGTGAATGCTGGACAATATCCTCATGACTTTCCGAAACTAAACAAAGTATTAAGAGATAGGAAAATCTTCTCAGAAACAAAGGAAAAAATGACAGAACGCTAAGTAATGTCTAATTTCCTATATGGTAGTGAATGTTGGTTGACTACTGAATGAAGAAGAGTCTAAAAGTGACAGTTCTGTGGTTCTATCGACGAATGTCAAAAATACCAGAGACAGAGTAGGGCCTAAAAGAAGAACGTTTTAGGGAAAGTAGGAACTGCTATCAATCAGAAAGAGAGGTCTGAAAACGAAAGACGCATAGAAATAACGAAATATGCCTTTGAAATACTAAACAAAATATCAAGACAGAGAAAAATGTCTAAAGGAAGAAAAAGCTGAACGTCTGTCATATACTTTATCTCCTATATAACAATGAATGTTGGAAAATCTAACAGATAACGAAAATAATTGTAGTGACAAAGATGTGGTTAATTCAACTGATGAATGATAAGAATACTATGGACAGAACACGTGAGAAACAAGGAAGTTTTAAGGAGATAAGGATTACAAAGACACAGCCACTATCAATCAGAAGCTAACAGCTGAAATTTCTGGAACAAAAAATAAGACATGAAAGTTTGGAGAATTTAAAAATTACAGGACTCACTGAAGTCAAAAGAAGCAATCGCACACAGCGACTGATCTTTCAAGAGATAGGAAAATGTCATTAGAAACAAAGAAAAGAATGCATGTAGTGCTATGGAATATGGCAGTGAATGTTAGCCAATTTCCTTACAGACGAAGAGACTTGTCGCGATAGAAATATGGGATAGTACCCTGAACAAAACGCGTGAGAAACGAGAAAGTCTTGAAGAGAAGAGTAACTAGAAAATCAGAAATAATCATCTGAAAATTCAGGAACAGAAACTGAGAAGAGAAGGCTTAGAGAATTTAACACTTACAGGCCGGAGTGAAGGCAAATGAAGCAGGGTGAAATAGCGACTAATCTACTTGATCAGATTGAGTAAATGTATGACAGGAAAAGAACCAGAAAGACAAACAGATATAAGTGGGCAAGCGCTACCTTAGATCATCGAATGACAGAAAGCAGTGGAGAGCCATAATCGCTCACGTTTTGAAAGCCCATGAGGAAAGAATAAGATACACAGCGTTTTATTTGTTCCTCCTGTCTCATATGGCAAAGACTATAGTTAGTCGAGATGTTTTAGGTTGCCTTACTGCCCCCGCACCCCACCACGCTTGCAGCAATGCACTTGGTAACCTTCCAGCCATCTTTTCAAATTAGTCTTTTGGGATATAGTTAACAGCCACAAAGCAACTTCCGCATTTTTTTCTTCATCAAATCCAATTTTTTTTAAATATAGTATTATACATGAGTCAAGAAAAAAAAACTCTTATGCGATGGGTATTTAATCCGTTAAAATTTCGGTTATACAGGTTTATTTTTGTTTCTTTGTGCTAATTTGAGGAGTGACTTTTAAGACCTCTGAAATCTTCAAGTTAACGGTAAGCAAATCAACATTCCTCACTTGCTTATCTCTCCTGATAAGAGAAATTATGGCTATTTTGGCAAACGTAACTTTACGATTGAAAATATTAGTTTCAAGCATGAAGATCTGACAATTAAAAATGACAGGGATGAAATTTGGAGGAAAAATAAAACAAAATTCATCACAGCAAAAAAAACAAAAAACAAAAACAGCCAAACAAAGAAACAAACAAAGAAACAAAAATAATAATTTGGCGTTTGTAGATAATGTTTCCCTCCGACGGCTATAGATTATTTCCTGAGTATCTCTTAATTTTTATACCCCTTAACATCTCAGGTGTGGCTCATCTCACGAAGACGAATTTTCTTTTTCCGACAGATCCAATTTGAGTTGATCAACTGATATGTAATATGAGAAGGATTATAATCCCCCTACTCACATATATATATATATATATATATATATATATATATATATATATATATATATATATATATATATGTATGTATATATATGTATGTGTGTTTGTTTGTGTGTGTGTGTGCGAAGAAATCTAGTTTTAAGATGTGCTATATGTATGGGATAAAGTGCTCAATATCAGAGATAGAGCGTATGTAAATATAAAAGTGAACATTGAAGTCAACACTCAGAGGCGACAGGCTGTTTCATGCTAAATGCCTGACGGTTGTGTCTAGCATGAAACAGCCTGTCGCCTCTGTGTTGACTTCAATGTTCATTTATATTTATATATATATATATATATATATATATATATATATATATATATATATATATATATATATATATGTTTAACGTTCTTTTTATAGATACATGTATTTAAGCAAATGCTCTGTTTTATAATAAACAGTATTAAATAACATTTACCGCCCTGAATGTCCGAGAAATTTTCATAGAAAATTTCCGCTCTCCGACATATATATATGTATATATATACACACACACACACACACGCACACACACACATATCTGATTAGAGAACTAGAAAGTATCTTCACAAAAATAAATAAACATATGTCTATATTATTCAATGAAACATGTTTGAATATATATATATATATATATATATATATATATATATATATATATATTATATGCGCAGTACTTAGTGAAAAGCGCTCAATATCAGTGATAGAGCTAACATATTCAGTTGTATGGATATTAGTTTGGGACTGAGTTTCACGCCTTTGCGATCATCAGACAAACTGGTTTATTTTTTTAAATTGCTTGTTTGTGTTTGATTATGTATGGTGGTGGAAGGGGGACATTCTCCTCTGTGTCGGTTTGGGATGACGCTCTTACACGCACACACACATACATACATACATACATACATACATACTTACAGGTGTACGCATTTTATTTCACATGAATATACCCATATAAACAATCCGAGATTAGGCTGATTTATTTTTAAGATGCGATATATTTATGCCTGTTTGACTATGTTTGGTGGTGGGAGGGGGGAATTTACTTTTGTAATAAAATAAACCAGTTTGACTGATGATCGCAAAAGCGTTAAACCCAAGATCAGAAACTCATATCCATACAACTGATTATATATATATATATATATATATATATATATATATATATATATATATGTTAATAAATACACATACATTTCGTTGCTTACCAAATTCATCGGGCAGGAGACATCGCTCATTTTTTACTTTAAAATAAACAATAAGCTATATCTCGTGCCCGATGAATTGGGTAAACAACAAAACTTAAGTTGCACATCAAACATAGGTATATGTGTATTTATTAATATATATTTCTTTGCTCCGTCTAATCACAATGAGCACTTTTATGTCTCCACCACTTGGCTTAATTTGGTAATTATTTATTTGATTACCAGCGTATGCATGCCAGCACGCGCGTATACAGTCGCTAATATCTAGTTATCTCATTTATCTAACTCTGTCTGTCTGTCTGTCTGTCTGTCTGTCTGTCTCTCTCTCTCTATATATATATATATATATATATATATATATATATATTTAGTTGGATTGATGTGAGTTCGTTAGCTCTATCACTGATATTGAGCGCTTTCCAGTAAGTACCGCGCATATATAATATATAAATAATATATATAAAAAATTGCATATATGGCCTGACGATTGCATCTAGCATGAAACAGACTGTCGTCTCTAAGTGTTGACTTCTATGTTCACTTTTATATTTACACACGCTCTATCTCTGATATTGAGCACTTTATCCCATAAATATAGCACATCTTAAGACTATATTTCTTCATATATATATATATATACATTTCGCACACACACACATATATAATAATAATAATAATAATAATAATAATAATAACATAAGTTTCCTAACATCGCTTGACAATGGAATGAAACCATGGGATTTAAGTTTAATTTTTATAATCAAATTTATAAATTTAGTAAATTTAAGTTTAAGTATTGTCTCGCGATGGAATCATATTTTTAAAAAAGAAAATAATTATATATATATATATATATATATATATATATATATATATATATATACATATATATATATATATATGTATATATATGTGTGTGTGTGTCTGCGTGTATATATATACACAATATATATATATATATATATATATATATATATATATATAGATAGATAGATAGATAGATAGATAGATAGATGGATAAATATGTCTGTATATATATATGTGTGTGTGTTTGTGTACGTGTTTGTGGGTGTTTGTGTGTAAATTGGGAACATATATGATTTAGTATTTGATAGAATGATAGGATAAAGAACAAATAAAAAGTATTAAGTTTGATCAGAATATTGGGGGAAAATGACATTGATTTTCTACTTTTAGTTCTGTGTTGTGTTTTTCATTACCCAGGTAAGCCTCACGTGTCGTTATCAAGATAAATGTAAGGATTTTATATTGGAACAACTATTTATAAGCAACAGCAAAAATGTCATTAGTTTTTCAAAATATTTAAATTTTCGGAACACTCATAAATATATATCAGGCTAAGTTAAAAAGTTTAAGTAAATTTTGCAGGATGCACAGCCATTTAATTTAATAGCTAATAAACAAAACTGAGTAATTATTTTTAAAATAATGTAATTAACAACATATATATATATATATATATATATATATATATATATATATATATATATATATATATATATATATATATATATATATATATGAGCAAAACAAATTGTCTCTGGAGATAGGAGGGACAATAACAAACAGTTTCTGAAGATATGAGGGGCAATAATTAAATTACCTTATCAGATCCGACGACCCTGGTCGTCGCATCTGATAAGGTAATTTTATTTATTTCCTCGCCTATCATCAGAAAATGTTTGTTATTGTCCCTCCTATCTCCAGAGACAATTTGATATCCCAAGGCATTTTCCTTATACACAGTTTTGTCTTTGATTCTGACCCGAAGAGGACTAACTCAACAGACATCGGCGAAACGCGTCGTTAAAAAATATTTTCCACTTTGTTCCATTATCTCCCCATAATTTTGTCTCGGATACTATTATACATCCTACTAACACGCGAATATATATATATATATATATATATATATATATATATATATATATATTTTAGAATTGGACATAGTCCGACAATTTATTTAAAGACATTTATATTATGTTTAACGTTCTTTTTCTATAAAAAGAACGTTAAACATAATATAAATGTCTTTAAATATATATATATATATATATATATATATATATATATATATATATATATATACAGACACAAACGCACACACACGCACACATATATATATATATATATATATATATATATATGTGTGTGTGTGTGTGTGTGTGTGTGTGTGTGTGTGTGTAATTTGGCACCAACCTTTCTTTTAAACATGTGTTGAATGTTCGAAAGTACTCGGTTATCTTACGGACAATATTTATTTCGATATAATTTTCAAATATAAAGTCTCATTAGAAAATATTAGAAAATTCAAATGAGAATATACAGGGCTACGTTGTCTGACATTCAACACAACATGTTTAATATATATATATATATATATATATATATATATATATATATATATATATATATATATACTCAATTCACCCCAAAGCAAGGCAATAATGCCCCTAAAACGCAAAGAGGATACAGGGAGTAAAAGAAAATAAAAAGATTTTAGAAGGAACCGGAAAGCCAATCCTAAACAAGGATCAAGTGATAAAACTCTACTCTTGTTGAAAAGATTTTGGAAGAGTGTGAACGGGATGAAAGGTGAACGTATCTTTCAAAACATAATTCAGTTCTGATAAAAGCGTGATTTCATAGGCAAATGAGACACGTTGATTTTCCTTATGATTATCATTCGTTTTAAATATCATTAACTCTTGCGAATAGAAATGCAACAGTACTAAATGCAATGCCAGAGTAATATTTTCAATAACAGCAAAATCAGTTGTACAGGAAATTGTTTAAATTGTTCAACCCGGGAGGATAATTAGTTCAAACACAGAGTTAAAAATTGGTGAAATGCGGCGGAGAAGAAGAAACAAACAAACAAACCTTGATTCACTGGGTTGATGGTCGGTCAATAACCATGTACCACTGCTGAAATAAAAGTCAAGAACGGGATTTGAGAATTAGGGTTTTATCAATGAAGAGCAGAAATTAAAACCAGACAGGATTATTTATTTTATAGACTGTTTTGCGCAAGAGATAATTTCAAAGATATTCTTTTTCAGAAGCTGTTTCCAGTTTGGGGGAAGAAACGGGTTTTAAATTTTAACGTCTTCAAAACAAAACTGCTTTCATTTAATCACAAAAAAGAACCTTTTCTGACTGCCATCAACATGGCAGATGCTAGACTCTAGGGCAGCCGCACGCTACGACTTCTTAGCCTCACATTTTCTACTGACATGAATAAATATCGAATAAATTGCTACATCTACTGCTATGGAAAGTTGGCTCATTCCTCAGAAACCAACTAGCACATTTATTAATCTACCATTCTTTCGTGCAAGGAATATTGCTGCCATATGTAGCCTGGAGTTCCTGCTGTATATCTCGTGATTATTGACAAAATACAAAGAAGCTATATCTGTGAAAATCTTGCATTCATTAATTTCAAATCATTTTATTAATAACCGCATAGTTTTTTTCCAGGTACTAGGGTGGGCTGAAAAATTCATAGGCTGACTATGAAGGAGTGATGCTAGAGCTGTGAAATCTTGCATGCATTCATTTCAATTCTTCTTATTAATAACTGCATTGTTTCTTTTACGTACAGAGGTGGGCTGAAAAGTTCATAGGCTGACCATGAAGGAGTGATGCTTGAGCTGTGAAATCTTGCATGCATTCATTTCAATTCTTCTTATTAATAACTGCATTGTTTCTTTTACGTACAGAGGCGGGCTGAAAAGTTCATAGGCTGACCATGAAGGAGTGATGCTAGAGCTTTGAAATCTTGCATGCATTCATTTCAATTCTTCTTATTAATAACTGCATTGTTTCTTTTACGTACAGAGGTGGGCTGAAAAGTTCATAGGCTGACCATGAAGGAGTGATGCTAGAGCTGTGAAACCTTGCATGCATTCATTTCAATTCTTCTTATTAATAACTGCATTGTTTCTTTTACGTACAGAGGTGGGCTGAAAAGTTCATAGGCTGACTATGAAGGAGTGATGCTAGAGCTGTGAAATCTTGCATGCATTCATTTCAATTCTTCTTATTAATAACTGCATTGTTTCTTTTACGTACAGAGGTGGGCTGAAAAGTTCATAGGCTGACCATGAAGGAGTGATGCTAGAGCTGTGAAATCTTGCATGCATTCATTTCAATTCTTCTTATTAATAACTGCATTGTTTCTTTTACGTACAGAGGTGGGCTGAAAAGTTCATAGGCTGACCATGAAGGAGTGATGCTTGAGCTGTGAAATCTTGCATGCATTCATTTCAATTCTTCTTATTAATAACTGCATTGTTTCTTTTACGTACAGAGGCGGGCTGAAAAGTTCATAGGCTGACCATGAAGGAGTGATGCTAGAGCTTTGAAATCTTGCATGCATTCATTTCAATTCTTCTTATTAATAACTGCATTGTTTCTTTTACGTACAGAGGTGGGCTGAAAAGTTCATAGGCTGACCATGAAGGAGTGATGCTAGAGCTGTGAAATCTTGCATGCATTCATTTCAATTCTTCTTATTAATAACTGCATTGTTTCTTTTACGTACAGAGGTGGGCTGAAAAGTTCATAGGCTGACCATGAAGGAGTGATGCTAGAGCTGTGAAATCTTGCATGCATTCATTTCAATTCTTCTTATTAATAACTGCATTGTTTCTTTTACGTACAGAGGCGGGCTGAAAAGTTCATAGGCTGACCATGAAGGAGTGATGCTAGAGCTGTGAAATCTTGCATGCATTCATTTCAATTCTTCTTATTAATAAGTGCATTGTTTCTTTCCATGTACGAGGGTGGACTGAAAAGTTCATAGGCTGAATTTGAAGGAGTAATGTTTGAGCTGTAAAATCTTAATGCATGCAAGATTTCACAGCTCTAGCATCACTCCTTCATAGTCAGCCCTTGAACTTTTCAGCCCACCCTCATATGTCTTACTTTGCCCAGACAAATTTGAGAAAATTTCAGGTAGAAACCAAGAATATTTTCACCGGGAAAATGGGTACTTTCTGTAGAATTTATTATTCCTATATTAAACTTCCTCTCCGTATTTGCCTGATATTTCGATATAACTGATCAGCTGTACTGTCATTCTAAGATCCAAAGAATAACCAACGAAGCAGACAAGAGTGCGCTTGTTTCTTTAGTCTGCCAAATCTCCTTGCTTAGCCTTTTCTTGGTCATCAGAGACTTATCTGCGAACCTTTCCCCTTTCAATCACGCACCCAACAATAAAATAATATGTACCAACGTAACACGAAAGATTCACTGTAGAGAAACATTTAGGTCACCAGGGTCTTACCCAGCGGACATCAAGTTGTATCTTTGAGTCGAAAAATGAAGCCAGGAATTCTTATCTCAGAGCAGTTACAGAAGATCTGTTGTAGAAGCGAGGAATAAGTGGTCGCTTATATTAGTTTAAGATCGACAAAAATATTTAAATACTTTATATACATACATACATACATACATATATATATATATATATATATATATATATATATATATATATATATATATATATAATTAAAATTAATGTGGAGAAACTTGTTACTTAGTGGTTTTATTTCAATCATGTCGACTTAGAAGTTT
>OZ038484.1:57801592-57829092 GCA_964036315.1 Acanthosepion esculentum | reverse complement strand
CATAAAACCACAGATGGGCTCTGTGGGTGTTGAGCAAACACAAATGTGCCTGAGCGAGTGTCTGTAATAAGGATGAGATAGCCCCCCTAGTAGACGGATATCCTCGAATGCGAGTGGCCAGCTATTATTATTACATTTTTTGGTCACCCTGTAGTTTATTCCAGTCAGATCCATTACATCCACTTACGTGCTAATACCCTTGCGAAAGGTATGAATCCTCTTCTCCCCCCGCCAGCTATAAGTAATTAGCAGGAAAGACCCAGACGGGGTTCTATAACCTTGGATAGCAACTGGTCTACCGCAGAATGAAATGGTAACCTACTGCGGGAAAACTCTGCCTCGTCAGTCATATATCGAAAGATACATGATCGCCTAAGTGTGTATCACGCATGGCACAAGAAAAGGTGGACAAGCCTGTGTAGAATTTTAACACTGTACTGTACTTCTGCCATTATATGTCCAAAATAAAACGTTTTATGAAAGCCGACCAATAATTAATAAAGTTATTAACAATTTTAAATAAAGTGTTTCTTTCCACCCACTCTGTAATAATCGGGTATATCTCTATCTATAAAAGGCAGGATATGTGTGTGTGTGTGTCTGTGTGTGTGTGTGTGTGTGTGTGTCTGTGTGTGTGTGTGTGTGTGTGTGTGTGTGTGTGTAACGAATGCACGGCCACAATTTTCGACGGATTTGCACCAAAATTTACATGCAAATGCTCCGAGTTAGTGGAAAAGGCCAAGACCGACATTGCATTTCCCAACTCCCATCGATAGTGGAAATAATCGATTTTTTCATGCTTCTACGGTAGTTTTCATGTAGTTTGCGGCCATTTTCTACTGGTCAGAGTGAGAGCCTATAGCTGGCTACCACGAATAGGCAGGAAGATTCTATTGGCCAGCCTGAGAGCCAACAGCTGACTGACACGAAAGCATTAAAAAAAAATCGAAAGCTGCATTTGTCACAAGTGGGAAAAATTTAAATCTGTATGGCACTTTACTCCAATTGGCTCATTTGCTCAACGTTGATTCTGATTCCGCAGAACTGGGTTTGGTGTGAAAAAGTATTTGCTGTTAACATTCTTTTTTCATTCGGTTTTTCCAGTTACGAGTCCTTTTTTAAAGCTGATCGTTTTGTGTTCATTTTGTTTAGTTCTTTTCTCTTAACAGATTTAATGTTTAGTATAGAGCTTAGAAAAAATTCGCAGTGTGAGATAAGCAAGAAGTAAGGCATGTAGCAACATCAGCACGGCAAAGGGAACTCCTTTAAAGGCAAGGAAGGGCAAAAATATTTTAAGTCAAGTGATAGCGATTGCTGTATGTGTCGTACGATTTTTGAATCAAGCACGGGCAACGCCGGGTCATGCTGCTAGTATTTACTAAGATAGGACTAGTGATATTGTGTTTCTTTGATCTTAACCATGGAGGAAAATATGCCGACCTTGAAAATCCGCATTCAAGATCAAATCTTTTAAATTGGATCGAATTTGAATGCGCAACCGTCTAACCATCTGAGCAGGTTCAATAGTTGCTAAAACTATTTTCAAGCGAGAACCTAACTTTTCATAATCGTGTTTTATTTCATTTGAGAAAAATATATTCACTTTCAAGAAGTGCCTCGGCGTGGAAGAGTAGTTAACGGGGAGACCTGTTCATTATTGCTACACTGTAATGAATTCAATCCTCACTGGAAGTCCTACAAAAAATTCGACATTAAATAAAAGAACAGGCTGTGAAAAGTAAAATCAACCAACTTAACCCAAAATCACTTTCCAGTGCATTTTCATAGTAAAAGCCCTTTCCAATGCAATTTCATACTAAAATCAATTTCCAGTGCATTTTCATAGTAAAATCATTTGCAATGCTTTCTCATAAATCTCTTTTCCAGTGCATTTTCATAGTAAAATCCCTTTCCAATGCATTTTCATACTAAAATCCATTTCTAATTCATTTTCATAGTAAAATCAATTTCCAATGCATTTTCATAGTAAAATTATTAGCAATGCATTCTCATAAAATCCCTTTCCAGTGCATTTTCATAGTAAAATCACTTTCCAATCCATTTTCATACTAAAATCACTTTCCTATGCATTTTCATAGTAAAATCAATTTCCAATGCATTTTCATAGTAAAATCATTTGCAATGCATTCTCATAATAAAATCACTTTCCAATGCATTTTCATAGTAAAATCACTTTCCAATACATTTTCATACTAAAATCACTTCCCAGTGCATTTTCATAGTAAAATGCTTTTCCTATGCATTTTCATAAAAATCACCTTCCAATACATTTTCATACTAAAATCCCTTTCCAATGAATTTTCCAATTTTGCAAGTCACTTCAAATAAATTTTGAAAGTAAAATAATTCTCAATCCATTTTATATTAAAATTATTTCCAGGGTCCTCATCATGGGGTTATATTCCTCGAATCTCGTCAGGTTGATCCTTACTACTAAGTGATGAGTTCAAGTCTCTCTTGGGACCCAATTCGATATTATATCATCCAAATGGGTTGGCATTTAAAATCACGAAATTTTCTTTTTTTTTTTTGTTATTAATTTTAAGTGTATTAAGGAATGAAAGTCGTTGTGCGGATTGAAGTGTTGTGAACTAGTTTCTCCCTTGATTTTTTTTTTTTTTTTACCTTTCATAAAATGGAATTACACACTTAAAATGCTTTGTCAAGATGACTCATCAGTCTCTAACAAGCCACTTACTCCTTGTCGGCGTCAGGCGAAGAGTATAGAATAACCAAAAAGCTGCTGCTGACTATCAAACGGACCGATCCCACTCACATATATGGTCGTCCTTCGTCTACTTTTTTTTAAATGGTCACGTGACTGGCACTATTTTCGGGGCAGACGATGAGAATCTAGAAACAGTGAGAAAGAAAAAGGTCTTCCCTTTGCCATGAGAATCAATGCTAACTAAAGTTCTTTTCTGTTATCCCAGATAACAGTCGTTTCTGAATGAATACCATGTACGCTAGTGTATATATCGACTTCTTGAATAGTTCAACCCCCGAATTTACTGGCATGGATTTTAATCCATCCAGATTTTTTTTTTTTTTACCTATGGGTCAATCGGTCACTTAAAATTTATGATTTTTAGCGTCTTCAATAAAACAAACTGCGTATAGAGAGACAACCTCTTTATTACATAAAAAACAGCTAATAAAACTCGCATAATAGTCGAGCATATAGTAGTTTTTGCTGACCAGCCAAGTCGAAGGCGGACCGTTTACGTTGCTTTCTCAAAGAAATTCATACATTTGTCTTTTACTAAATATATGCATTTATCTTTTAGTAAATATCTGTCTTAAATGGTAATGGTTGTTGTTGATATCGACACTCGCTTGCATCCGATCATCGGGATCGTCATTCTCACAGACTATTCCCTTTCTCTCTCCTAGTGGTGGTGGCGGAGACGGCCGTGAATCAGAGTTTGACGAAGCCATTTGCGTGAATTTGAATTTTGGTGGACAATTTAATTTTGGTGAATTTGATTTTTTGCGCGACGGAGAAGCCCACACACTTGGCCAGAAGCGCCTCCCTCGCGGCTCAAAGGTGATTAGAATCAGGCGAGATCTGGCAAACCTGGTTGCATCGGGCTGTCGGATGCTTGGTCTGTCTATATATGTCTTGGTTAGGCCAGTCCGACTGGCGCTGCCTTCTTCCGCCGGATTTGACCGTTGAGATTGTGTAGAATTGCCTATTCAGCTGTTGGAGCCTTCGGGGGATGGTCGCCTTGTGTCTGGTCTTTCCTCTTCGACCTTACCGCCATGGGTGGGCTTAGCTCTTTGGATCTCTGGAATAAATAAGGGCTCTAGCATAACAATATTAGCCGTTTTTCTTATGAGGGAACTTTTGGTATTCATTAACCGACCAGTCAGTACTGAACATTTATAAAATATTTCTCTTAACCCTAGAACACTAACCATGGGTATATAGTACCCAGCGCAAATTTTCCTATTTTTAATTACAATTTTCAGTACCTGATTTTCTTACCTAAATAATGTTTTTCAGTTCCTATTAATATTAACTCAAAGTACAAAGTTCAAATAAAGATTTATATTTAATTTTTTTTTGTTGATATTTTCAAAATCGGGTATGATATACCCATGGTTAGTAGTGGTGTAACTTTAACTGATGGTTAGTGTTCTAGGGTTAAAGTAAAATAACATCGCTATGTTTATCATAACGTTTCGGCCTTTGTACGCTCAGGCTTATTCAGGTGGTTGGAATGTCGAACAGAACCCTTTTATTGCGCTCACTGGAGTAGACTGTTCTAGTTCCACGTACCATGTCAGTTATCTCCTGTTAATTCCCCAAAGTTCTCCACCGCCTTAACCAGGTATTGAACAGCAGTACAGCATGCCGTTTCCAAATTTATGGCGGAGTGAATTGCGTTATGGTGCTTTTTTTCTTATAGACGGTGCCCAACTGACCCTAGTATACTGTACAGTCGACAAAAACAAAAGCAAACAACGTGCCTTACACGAAATTAAAAATATGCAATGGCGACAATTTCCTAATTGCACGCGGTATATATATTTGGAAAATCAATAAGCGAGTGTAAAGAGTTTTTTTTTGTGTGACGAGTTTCGTCCTTTGGGACGTCATCAAACTAAAATGAGTTTTACGTTGATGTAACTACCCATGCGAACGAAGGAGAGGTGACCCTAAAAATTTAAATTTCTAAATTTATTTTTCTTTAATATGTGTCTGGGTATATAGTCTAGACCATTTCATTTAGTTTCTTTTTGTTCATGTTCCTTTATCACTTTTGTTATTCGGTATCCCACATTGCAATAACAGATCTGCCAAGAAAGATGAAATGTTGCAAGAATTTGTACATAGATTTACTATGGATGATCTAACGATCAAAATACTTTCCATACACGTTAGTCTTTGTAAATTGCTTTCTCTTTTAATTAAATTAGCATTTTTTTTTATCCAAATTGTGCTCAGAATCATTATAGTGAGTAATTAATGCATTTAGTGCGTTGTTTTACAAAAGATCTCTTTTGTGTACATATAATCTTTTATTTAAATTCCTTAAGGTTTCATCGATATATTCCTTGTGGCAATTATTACAGATTATACAGTAAATTTAATATTCAAGTTTTAATTTATAATTAATTTGTTTTTTTATTATTATTGTTTTATTGTTTTAGCAGTAATTGTAACACATTTTGTGATAACCTTAGATAAATTATATTCAATTGTATTTGTGATGGAGTTGGTGTGCAGAATAATACAGTGTAACTGTATATTTTGATTCGTTGGGCTAGTCACAATTGGCCGCTCTTCTAATTTTTTTAAATATTTTAAATTTTTTCCCACTTTCTAACATTGTTCTGTTATATAAATATTTACATATCTTCCCCCCCCCCCATCCAGCTGACACCTTACGTAGACCTGAGAAACATTTCCTCTTCGTGCAACGTTTAAACAACTTTGCCACGATTGGAGATAACCCTGGGCTAAGATTTTTAAGAACGATCTCTGGAATTTTATTTGGACCGGTATCCTTTGTAGAATAAAGGCTTTGATAAGTGCGAAAACATCCCGGGCAGAGAGAGAGAGAGCACTCACAAAATTTGTGCTCCGTGAGATGTAGTCAGTAGTTGTGTTTAGACGCAAATAAAATCCATAGCAGAATTATAAACAAAAACAAGGAATAAAACAAACGCAAAAGATAAGTCTAAAGAAAGGAAAGAAAGAAGATAAAACACGACTCTGAGGTGCCTAAAAAAACGGGACACGTTCATTAGTAATTCATTTTTATTATTTTAGAAGTGGGGGGAGAGGGAATTATTTCGACCTCCCTCGAGGTTATCGAGACCACCCTGCTTATTAATTCCGCCCTTTTCGCCACATTAAATAGTTGTTCAACCGTCATTTATTAAGACCTTTGTTCATTGCACACTGAGAAAATTTCCGACCTCTGCGATTATTAAGAACCGTCTTGTACTAACTTTTATTAATTATTTCACCCCGAGCAAGGCGATAAAGCCACTAAGACGCAAGGGGGGGGGGTTACTGAGAGTAGAAGATAATATGAAGATGTCACCGAGGGGAAAGGACAATAAAAAAACGCGGTTTAGGAAGACAGAAGATGGCGATTGACGTTGCATTTAAATTATTGAGAATTGCAGATTGCAGGGAAGCAAGAAATCAGAAAGGAGTTTCACACGTAAGAAGTGCAAGAAAATAAACGATTATCATAGAACATACGGTTATAGAATAGAACTCTAGCTAATTGAACAGTAAAATGGTGAGACCTAATTGCCAATCTAGTAATACGCTTAAATTCATGCAGTCAAGGTAACATGAAAGAAAACTCATTAGATCAATTCCCGTGAAAATATTTACAGAAAAGGCAGAGGGAAGCCACCTCGAGGCTGTGGGAAAGGGACTGAAGTCGAGATTTCAAGACTGATAATATAACATTCCTTTCTTTGGATTTTGTTGAGAATCTCGTGATATATAACCGGGGTACCGTACACGATATGGCAGCAATATTCCATTATGGACGAATAGTAGATTTATAATTGTGCAAGATGAATCCTGACGAGAAAAATTATTTGGCTCGAAACAGTAAACCAACTTTCTTAGCAACAGACCTAGATTCAATATAATCACCCCACTTAATGTCAGTATAAAACGTGAGCCCAAGAAGGAGAAATAGGTTGCTCTCCTGGAGGTTAGCATCAGACCTAGATTCAATATAATCACCCCATGATATAATCACCCACGTGAGCCCAAGAAGGCGAAATGAGTTGCTCCCCTGGAGGTTAGCAACAGACCTATATTCAATGTAATCACCCCATGATATAATCACCCACGTGAGCCCAAGAAGGCGAAATGTGTTGCTCCCCTGGAGGTTAGCATCAGACCTAGATTCAATATAATCACCCCATGATATAATCACCCACGTGAGCCCAAGAAGCAGAAATGAGTTGCTTTCCTGGAGGTTAGCAACAGACTTAGATTCAATGTAATCACCCCATGATATAATCACCCACGTGAGCCCAAGAAGGCGAAATGAGTTGCTCCCCTGGAGGTTAGCAACAGACCTATATTCAATGTAATCACCCCATGATATAATCACCCACGTGAGCCCAAGAAGGCGAAATGAGTTGCTCTCCTGGAGGTTAGCATCGGACACGCTGACGAAGAGCAAAAATGGAAGAGTAGGTGCTAAAGATAGCATGATTGAAAAGTTATATAAAGATATGATAAAATCCCCCCAAATTATTTTTCAATGTTTGCCCTGTACAGGGGGGGGGGTTGCAGAATAAGAGGCACCGATTATGGGGATATTTGGCATGGAGATAACTGTAAATCCTAGACTTAAACTTATTAAGATTAAAGTAAAAAGGAGCATGCTCTTGTGATTATGTTCCAAAGAGCAGCGATTTGTCAGGAGAAGCTGCTCAAATGGAAATTGCATCTCACTGAATGCGAAGGGAATGAAGGTGGTTCGCTACAACGTACGTGGTATGGCGGGTCTTACCCCTGAACGTTAGAACTGGTGGATCTAATTCGACTGAAACACTTCCTATGGAAATAGGCACACAGCAGAGAGTGTCATGCGACGTTTCGTCTGTGGGAAAGGGATGGTAGGGTGGAAAATAATTCATCACCCACAAGGACGCGGAGGCGCTTTGGGGCTCTATGGAGACTGAAATGTGAAGACTGTTTCACATATAGCAGCAGTACACTATATTCGATCTGAGCTGTTTCTTGTAAAATTATAGAACACGATTAGTAATGTACTTACTGGAGTGGTACAAGGAACAGACTTTTATTTCTCACAATGCTATGAAAACCATATCTAAACTTAAAGGTAAAGAAACACTTTGTTGTTATACTAATGAAATCGATCCAGACTTGGCATCTCAACTTCAGTCACTGGGACAAGTGACGTGGCTTCCCTCTGTCTTTTCTACAAATATGTTCATGGCAACTACTCTGACGAGCTTTTTTTGCCTGGTGCCCCGACTACATGAATTTAAACGTGCTGCTAGATTGTCAATTAGGTCCCACCCTTTTACTGTTGAAATATCTAAATGTAACCACCACTTCCACTCCAACAGTTTCTTTTATCACGCTTCCAGACAGTGGAACTCCCTTCCTCTTACTTGCTTGTCTGATAACTACGATCTTCAAAAATTTAGATGCAACGTCACTCGCCATCTTCTATCGTCTTGAATCCCGTTAACCTGTTATCCTCCTCCCCTATACCCAGTCTTTTCTCTCACCTTCACTCCTTGTAGCCACCTACGTACTAGTGGCATTCCCGCCTTGCTTGGGGTGAAATGGTTTTAAAAAATGTATTTGTGTGAAGCAATAACCTTGATTTTCTACTTCTTTTATGTGCCGTGTACTTTCAGGACGTAGGCGATCATGGCCCTCCACACTTTCCTGTCCCTTGTAGTTTTGTACTTTATGTTATTTCTCCCAAACCCTGTTCTACCATCCATTTACTCAAGCTTAACAAGTTTGTTACGCGCTGCTTTCCTCAGTCCCTCCCCTACTCAATCTGTCCTGCGAGTATCAGATTTTCCAAGCACTCCTTTCACATTGCGTGTCTCAGAAATTTCATCTGCCTCTTCCTGATGTTAATTATAATTTTGCTTTTTGTTTCCATTCTCTCCAAAGCTTCACATGTTCGGCATATGTTTCTTGTTGCTTCAAGTCTCTTCTTCATCTTCAAGGAGATTGTCCAGCATTCGCTGCCATATAGGAGGACAGATATGACGTAAACACTCTTTTCTCTTTTCTACATTAGTCTTATTTTATTGTCTGCTATTCTTCCTTTTCCTTATTCAACACACGTTCTTTCGCCGATAATAATCTAGCCATTTTTACCTTTGAAGAACAACTCCAGCTACGGCCTCAAGTTATTCGTTCTTAGTAATTCGATCCTTTTACTAAAAACGTTCCACATTCTATCTTTCGTGTCTGTCTTTCTTTTTGTTTTGCATGTTTGTTTTGTTTTTTCAGTTCCTTTTTTTCCGCTTTGGTAAGTGTTGTAGCATACGGACGATAATGGATATGTCCCCATTCACATAAATACAGTAGTAAATACTGTATGTTAGTCTGTAGTTGGAGATTCGTCTCCAGCTGTGCTGGTCAGACTCTCTGCCCGGGGGCAGATAGGATCTCCAGGAGTGGCTATGTCGAAGCGCAGTGTCTCGTTCCGGAAAATAGCTACCCGACTCCGTTTTATACGGGGTCTACGGGGAATTTTTGCCCGAGCCTACGGGCTCGGATACCCAACATTAAATTCAGACTTGTGCCACATCTGACCACGTGGAGTAGTTGGTAGATATCGTGCAGTTGAAGATTCATTGTGGCATTCACTTAACTCACTTCTAGCAGTTGACTACTTCTTCTACGCGCTGCTGGCGAAACTTATACGCGTTGTTCTTGTCCTACGTGTTATCGTCCATTACCAACCTTCGTGTGATTATTCTATTCAGTAACCTCGGTTACAACAGTAGCCCCACGCAATTTTCAGCAGTTATTTGTGGAGTTGTAAGTTCTACAAATAAATGTTTGCTACCTCGTCCATCCAGCTAAACCAGACGATGCCGAATTACAGGTTTTTGTTCGTTTCCAGACGTGGTCCATAGAAAATTAAGATGACTGACTCGTACGCGCAAACCTGAAGTGCTCTCGCAACATCCTAACATTATTCTACAAAGTAAGAACTTAACAAAAAATTAGAATGTTGTTTAGACCGTAATTATCTCTACACCTAATAGCACAGTGACTGCTGTTCACTATCCTCACAGGCGAAGAAGAGACTTGAACTAAAGTGTTGCGGTTCTGCCAACAAATGCTTAGAATACCATGAACGGAGTATGTGAGCAATGAGGAAGTCAAAGGAAAAGCAGAAACAGCAAAAAGAACAATAACAAAGAGACAGCTGGATTTTTTAGGATACATAATGAGGAAAGATGACATGGAGAATTTAACACTCACAGGACAAATTGAAGACAGGAGGGGCGGAGAGAAATAACGAGTATACTACTAAATGAGCATGTGTGAATAGATTGCATGGACAGGACAAAGAGATATGACAAAGAGACAAACATTATTATGAGCTACAAGAGACTGGAAACTATGGAGAGCCATGATCACGATATCACGTAAAAAAAGAAGAACAGTGGTAAGACTAAATTCTGTAATTACATTGTCTCGGAGAATTTGTAGGCCCGCTTCAAAACATACTGTAAATTCGTTATTGTCTGAATCTCTCTCTCTCTCTCTCTCTCTCTCTCTCACACTATATATATATATATATATATATATATATATATTATAAATTAATTGATTTAAAATATGTTGTTTTTGCTACACAGTGACCCTCAGTTATAAATCTTTGCCGTGCCTTTAACAACCGTAAATTTAAAAAAATAAGTTACTCCAAAATTCGCTTGACGAGGAAATGGAACTAATGTCTTTGGTTTAATAACAAAATTAAATTCAGGGGCTTTAGCTTCAATTTCTGAAACATGGTATCACTGTGTAGCGAAAAAACATATTTTAAATCAATTAATTTATAATATTAATGCTCTGTAAATTTACATTGAGCACTATTGTGTAAAAATAAAAATATCTATAAGAACACCGGATGTTATATCTTACTGCTCTTTCTTTATATATATATATATATATATATATATATATATATATATAATTCTGTGACTTCTCTTAGTCCGCCCATCTCAACGTCTAAAATACTTATACATTGACTGATCGAATCCAAATTTGGGGGGAAAGTGCTAACAAGTAAAGGAGTACAAAGTACTGTTTGTTTTGCTAGGTGTGCATAGCTTAATACAATACAATTTCATTATTTTGGGGGGAAAATTAAGTTCTAGTATTTAACATATGAAGCACTCCCACAATTTAAAAAAAAACAATTTAATGATTAAATTAACAAACGGTTCAATAAAAGTGACTCACCGGATATTTTTTTACTTAAAAATTCTTTCGCCTATTGTTTTTGGGGTCAAACTAATTTTTAATCTTACTAATATAAAGACCCCTTCCCGACTACCTAGTAAAAAAGTTTACTCACCCTAAGGTATTCTATTGATAATTATAATTTTGGATATAAATGAGATTTAGGGAAAAACTCTGCGCAAAAAAAAGTGACTCACTTATTTCCTGCAACTAGTAATCAATAGAAACATAACCGAACACCTTTAAATAAAGAATAATAGAGGTATAATTTATTTATAATGTAATATAGTTCGAAAATTTTTAATAATCTATGGGTCCTCCTTTATTTTGAATAACCTTTTCAACCCTTTTTAGCATTGACTTGATTAGGTTCTGGCAAATCTCATCTTCAAGCATTAAATCCCATTCGGTTATGAAATTCACAATCAAATATGCTTTGTTTCCCAACTGCTTTCTCGAGAGCCTGTACTTTATAATGCTCCATAAGTTTTCTATGGGGTTGAGGTCAGGAGATTGGAGCAGCCATGTCATAACACTCACCTGCTTCTCATCAAAGCATTCCTTCATCAATTTTGATTTGTGACAGGGAGCATTATCCTGCATAAAAATGAGCTTGGTGGGGTCGATTTGTACCCTTTCAGCAGAAGGAAGCAGACAAGACTCTAAAATTCTCTTGTACTGCTCGCTCCTGAGGGTCTTTTCAATAGGTTTTAAGAAACCAGTTCCATGAAAAGAAAAGCATCCCCAGAATATTATACTGAACGGATGCTTGACAGTACTTACTGCTAAATTCAAAGAGCTTTCAAACCTTCTTCAGATTTTAGATCGCTTATTCTTTGAATTTAGATCAACTTTCGTTTCATCGGAGAAGAGAACATTTAGTAAAAAAAAAAAAAATCAGGTGAGTCACTTTTATCGAACAGCGCTGTACTTATTTAATAAAAATGCAATATTGATTTTTGCATATCTTTTCTTTAAGTTTTTACATTTCGTCGATTGGTTTGCGAAATTGAACGAAACGTAGAGTTTGTAAATCTCGAAGAAAATGTTAGCAATAACTCCAACAGTACTAAATACTGTGAAGACCTATGCCTTGTGTGTTAAAATCGGTAGACGGAACTATTTGCGAGCCGTCGTGACTGAGGTTGTGACCGCACTAGCCGTGTTCAGATTGCCCATTACGCCAGATAATACGCTCTGTCTCCCGGTAACTCTAACTAAGGTCCGCTCAGCAGAGAGTCCGTATAAACCACAGGTGGGGTCTCTGTGGGGGCTGAACAAACAAAAATGTGCTTGAGCAGGCGTATGAAACAGGGATTGGCTCGCCGCCCTAGTAGACAGGGATACTCGAAAACGAGCGGTCTTTATTATTATTATTATTATTATTATTATTATTATTGAGTGTTCTTTGGTGTCGACCAGTCTAGGAGAAATTCAACCATGAAAATAAAACGTTTTAAAATGCAGCAGGAATCTATCCAATAATATTTAACAAGAAATCATGGAAATTTACATATAATAAAGAAAATAAATCTGTGGAGGGCCATAATCGCTTACGTCCTGGAGAGGCATGGCATTAAAATACATTGATAGTTACGTTCAAGTTTACCTCACGCTGATGCACTTAGTAAAGGCAGGAATTTCTTTCTACTCCATAACACCAACCACATTAGACAATTCTGAAATCAGTACCACGAAGCAGACAGTAGGAAGATACCCATTATATTTTTCGAGAAGTTATTGCAATTCACAGATAATAAAGAGAAGGAAACTGTGGAGAGTCATGATCGCCTACGCCCTGAAGGGACATGGTATTAAAATAATCTCTTATTTATTTATGTTCTTATGATGAGTACTGAGTACATGGGGCCCTAGGCCTCGTGAATTTAAACGTCCCACGAGACTGGCATCCCGCTCCCACCCCTACACCGTGGAAACTGTTAGATGTAGACGTCTCTTCTACTCCAATAGCTTCATGTCTCGCACATCTCGCCTATGGAACTCCCTTCCCTATTACTGTTTCCCTGACAAATACAATCTCCAACGGTTTAAGTGTAGCGTCAATCGTCATCTCCAGTTGCCTTGATCTATCCACTTCCCTTCTCCACATCCTTTCACCTTTCATTCCTATCTGCTCTCGCTCCGGATCTTCTGTAACCCCCTTGCCTTGATCGACCCACTGTCTTTCTCTTTCTCCACATCCCCTCCTTTACCGCTCCTATCTGCTCTTCCTCCAACCCTTCTTTAACCCCTTGCGTGATAGCGGCCTCCGGCCTTGCTTGGGGTGATACGCTTAAAAAAGAAAAAAAAGAAAAAAAAAAGGCTAAAAAATATCTGCTAGAAAGACTTCAAGGACATGCAACCAATTTAACTGAATCTGGAATAGGATCCCAGAAGGTTTGTTTGTATGTTTGTTTGTTTAGCGCCATGTCAATTCCTCATGAGTCATTTAATACCGAAATTTAATTTTCTTGGGAACATTATTAATTTCTTTGACACATGTATTCCTTGTAGTGTTATTTTTGTTCTTCTTTTATGCGCCATATCTCTTTAGGACGTAGGTTGTCCATTTCTTTCTGTCCCTTGTAGCGCTCAATAAGTTTTGTCTTTTTGTTATTTCTCCCAGACCCTGTTCTACCATCCACTTGCTTAAGCTCGTTAAGTATGTCACGCTTTGCTTTCCCTTCTCCGTCTCTCCTCTGTCCACCCTGTGAGTACCAGATTTTCCAAGCCATCCTTTCTCATTACGCGTCGCCAGAATTTCAGCTGCCTCTTTCTGATATTAAGTATAAGTTTCCTTTTTGTTTGTATCCTCTTCAAAATCTCACCGTGTTCACATGTTCGGTCCATGGTACCCTTAGCATCCTTCTGTAGAACCATACGTCTGTTGCCTCGAGTCTCTTCTTCATCTTTAAGGAGATCATCCAGCATTTTTTGGAATGCGTCTTTGGTCATTCTTCTCGCTCTGCTTCGCTACCTTCTGTAGAAGGTTTTGTCATTTCTTTTCCGTGTCTGCTATCAGCACTGTGTCATATGCGTATCTTATGTTGTTAAGATTTTGGCTACCAATGATGAATCTTGCTAGGGTTTCTACTTATCTCAGAACTGCTTCGCTGTATAGGTTGAATAAGTTCGGTGAAGGCACATCCTCGCCTTACGCCTCTTTCTATTTTTGTATTACTGAACTCATTTTATATCTTATTGCAGGCGCTTTGCAGCCAGTAGAGGATTTTGATTATTCTAATGTCTATTTTGTTACAACAATATATTGCTGGTAATATTTCTAAGATGTAATTGTATTGCTGGTATGTTTACTATAACTTTTTATACTTTCATAGTGTTTTGACCCCAGTCTGGCGGTTTGACTATAGCTGGGACCTTAACAGGTGCTACCACTCCGGATCAGTGTGAACCTGTTGAATCTGGGAACAGCAGCAATTAAGAGGTGGTTTCACACTCCGCAAAACCTCCCGATAAGAGGCCTTGCTGCCGGATGTAGTTTATCGTCATACTCAGGGCGGGAGTCGAGAAGGTAGTCCGACGTTGTATCTCATAGCCCCATCAGTATTAGCCCTGCAATTTTCTTGGACGGAATCGGTATTGTGAAAAGGGGAAACGTTGCATGTGCAACTGTTTATCTAGTTTTATAAAAAAAAAATCCTACCTAGGTGTGGGCCCTGGAAAGGACATACCTGTCTTGTCTTATTGCATCGATAAAACATGGAAGACAGTATCTACCGGCTATCAAGTCTGCGTTCGATTTGTAAAATAGAGGCTGTGCAACTATACCCAGCAGAATATAAAATCCCAAGTGCGGATAAATGGTCTCTTGAAACAGACGTACGAGACAGAGATTCAGCTCGAGTAATGGCTGCTCCTTCAAAATTTAAAATTCAAGACCTCAAATCATCCTGGATTTATTAGTAGAAGGAATTTAGTGAGGGAACAAAATTAAAATTAAAAGAAAAACTCCATTAATTCATAGAACGGTCAGAGAGCACAGAGAGGTATACGTCGTGATATGTAGACCCAAAGATGAGGGTTAGGGTTAGCCCGATAAATTGATCAATGGATTGATATGCCATAACTTTTAACTTATGATTTCTACGTGTGATTTTTGATGAAATATGATTGCACTACGCGATATATTTTCTTAAATCTAAAACATTTCTCCTCTCAATCCAGAATAAATTACACCCCGGGTTAACAAACAGTATTATTAAAATTCTACCTCAATATTAATACAAATTATACTTTTTCAGGTGATGTATTAACACGAATTATATTTTTTCAGGTGACATATTGTCAGGTGAATTAGAAACCGGAATAAGCAAGGTCAATTTACGTTTTCCAGGAAATTTGCCAAATTAATGGTATTCTTTAAAGTATCACGTTTATCAAGAAATTTCCGCATATCATTGTTGTTATAATCCCACGCTTGTCAATCCAGGTAAACGTCAGGTAATTTCGAAATGAACACCTTATGATTTACTTTATTTATATACAGCGTATTGTCTCATCGTATTTGTTATAATTATCACAACGTTTCGAACGTTGTTGAACCCCAGCCCTTATCATGTGCTTGTCGATCTGGGTGACCTTAACGGATTTTCGAAATTAACAAGCTATGATTTACATACATTCTATTGTCCTCGACGTTGTTATTATCACAATATTTCAACCGTAGTACCCCCGGCCTTCATCATGTACTTGATCGATCCTTCGGAGAATTTCGAAATGAATAATTTATTATTTATATTAATTACATACAGACTTTTCTCCAAATCTTTCTGATTATCATCACAACGTTTCGACCGTTGTGCCATCAACCCTTCATCAGGTGCTTGTCGACCCGAGTAACCTTTGCGGATTTTCGAAATGAACAACTTATGATTTACATTATTTACATAGAGAGTATTGTCCTCATCTTTATTGTTAAGGTTTCGACAGTTGTGTTCTGTGGCCTTCATCAGGTGCTTCAGGTAATTTCGAATTGAACCCTTGCATAAAAGTTACTCGGATCAACAAGCACCTGACGAAAACCGCAACAATAGTCCGCATGCAAATAATGTAAATAAAGATAATTCTTCACCCCAAAAATTCAGACAGAAATATACAGATATACAGGGTGACCAAAAAAAACGGGAAATCCAATAAAACCAAGAGTGATGGAAGAAAAATATTTAATTCATAGCAATTGAAACCTTAAAACATGCCATTTAAGAAACAATGATGGAATTTTCATTTTTTTTTTTAAATTACATCCTGTAGATGGTGTCCTCCTGTACGAATGCATTCTTGAAATCTACTGTTGAGATTCCTCATTGACTGCTGCAACATCTCAGCTGGGATACTGTGAATTTCATTCTCGTAGCTAAAATGGCGAAATGTTTACTTGCTCAAGGTCACTGTCTCGCAGTGTTGCCACTTGCTCATGTCTGGCAATACGCACTTCAAAAATTCCCGTTTTTTGGGGGGTCACCCTGTATAAGGTTTCCAAAATGCTTCTTGCAGGGACCCCACACTTTGCCGGCAACAAAGATATTCTTGCATATTTTGCATGTAAATTCTAAAATGTATTTAAATGAAGAAAATGATTTAAAATGAAAAAATATTATTAGTAGTTACGTTTTTTATTCAGTAGTTGAAGTGGAGCTATTCTATTTCATCTTTGTACTCTGAATCCGGTTCGCAGCTGTCAACACCAGTTAAGTTAACTGTCGTTACTTGAATATAGAAACATCACGCACTCAAATAGTGAATATAAATAAAAATTATGAAAAGGTTTTCGTATTTTTTTAATTTAGGATTTTTTATTGCACCTGGTGTCCTGTATCGCAGTTCACTAAGCGCTACATATCTCGGCAACGCCTGCCATCGTCTAACAGCCAGGAACATCTGATTCTGTTCGTCCAATTCAAACTCTTAAAAATACTATTAATTTTTTATCTCTACTTGAAACAAATTCAATAATTGCAAAGTGTCGTTAAAATAATTAATTAAAACCTCAACATCATTAATAATTTTTACAGTAATCCTCTACCTTGAGCTGCTTTCCACTCAGTTACGTGCCATGCGTGAAACACGCTTAGGCGATAATGTATCTTTCGATACATGACTGACGAGGCAGATTTTTCCCTCAGTAGGTTGCCATTTCTTTCTGCGGTAGACCAGTTGCCATCCAAGACTGTAGAACCCGGTCTGTCCTGCTATTTACCCATAGCTTGGGAGACGAAGAGGATTCATACCTTTTCAAGCATTGTGTTCGATTTATGAGATGAAACAATATTAATTCTGATCATTTTATTTACTGTTTTCTCACCGTAAAGGCGTTATCTCCAGTAATTTGCTGGTCTACGAAATTTGCTAGTTGCAAACTATATTTTTATATTGGTTCATTAAATATATATATATATATATATATATATATATATATATATATATATATATATATATACATAATTCTCAAAATGTCAGTGTATGTGTGTGTGTGTGTATGATCGGATGTTGCTTATGCGTTTCCACAGTTTTTATCCGATTTCGATGAATTTTTTTTTTGTTTGATAGATAATTCTTCAGCCCCGGTTTTGAATTCAAAATGGCTGGAAAAAATTACAACCTTGAAGGTGAAAAATCGAAAAAACTGATTTTTTACACTTTACGCAAAAAACAAAGGTAAAATTTAATGTCTGTAAAAAACAGCGTACAATCAATTTAGAGAGTTGAAATCTAACAGAAAAGATTATTAAAAAAAATTATATTATGAATAAAAATTATCGTACATTATTGTTATGACGGTCCATGGAAGACGTTCCTTCCTTGCAAGGTTGAGAACGCAAAAACAGCCCTTTTCAGGGCTACCCCCCCCCCATTCCAACTGTTAACTCCACCCCCATTTGGGGATGTGACCCAGTTGCACCCAATTGTTGTTATTAATATTGATTTTCGGGTGAGCTGACTTTAAACTTAAACTGCTCCAATTGAACGTCAAAAAAATAATGCTAATATATATACATATATATATATATATATATATTGATAATACGTTATTTTTATCGATACAAATATTTAAGTAAATGCCCTGCTTATAATAAACAGCATTAACTACATTTACCGGCCTGAATATTAAACTAATTGAGTTTCTTTTTTCCAGGTTTTCTGATAAGACGTTGAGTCATCTTGACACCATTTATCGTAAGAATCCCTGAAAAACAGTTATTCAGCTAGAAAGAGAACAGGTTAAACTCGTTTTTGTGTCAGCCCCACAATGTCTTCCACACTGAGTAATGGCGAAAGGGAAAAGAATAATGCAGGCCTTCAGTAATGGTATCAACATTCATACTCTGGCTTCCATCTTCAAATCCATTCAACGACCATGCAGAGAACGGTAAATAAGTTTTAGTAAACGGGAAAAGATGATATGAAAATTGGATCCCGAGGTCACAACAGGAAGAGTGGTGGGTCCTCATTTCAACTTCAAGTAGAACAGATCCAACTCAATCCATATGATGTTTGGCACGTGAGAGAGAAGTTTCAGTTATGACAGTCCAAATAGCAGTGAAATACAGACTTCAAATTGAAATCGCACGTGAAAACTGTGAGGCACCTTGTTACTCCAGGACAGAAAGTTAGAAGGTTAGAGAGGGCGACGATTATCTTGAATAAGTTGGAAAACAATCCTGAAATAATACATACATATATATATATATATATATATATATATATATATATATATAAACTTTGTAAAGTCACACACAGTGTGTGACTTTACAAACGCATATTTAATGTATACGCTTATGTGTGTGGTGTGCTTGAATGACATACTAAGTCAGAACAACTGCTACCCTGGACTGAGCAACAAAATCATAATTTTTAAGACGGGATAAAAAAAAACTTTAAAAATCAGATAATTATCAGATTTAATTGAACTTTACGGAAATTATTTGGATTGAATTCAATTATTTTTAAAGATTTTTTAAAATTTGTAGAAATATTAAGTCTGTTATTCAATTAAAATATACATGCCCACACGCAAACGTACACACACACACACACACACACACACACACACACACACACACACACACACACAATATGAATTAACTTGAAATGGCTATCTGTGTCATTTTCTTTTCTGCCTGGCAACAACTGCTCGGTAACAGGAAAAGAGTGTAAACCAAAATGTGCATCTTTTTGAAGTCAATTTTATGATTCCTGTATTTAAACAGACTATATTTTGTTTTATTTTTTAATCATTCCACATTAAGCAGGGCAATAAAGCCTCTAAGATGCAAGGAGGTTACTGGCTCTTGGAGAATATGAAAAGAAAAACACTATTAAAAATAGAGACTAATAGAAGAACAAGAATTAAATCAGTAGATAACGACTGACATTGCATTTAAATTTTTGAAAATCAAAGTTGATTGAGAAGCAATAAGCCGGTTTCACAAGTGAAAGGTGCAAGTGAAGAAACTGTTAGCATAGAACTTGCGATTGCATCTAACCATTTCATCTCTAAATTATACCCTGCCGAAAATCTAGTACGGCGCTTAAATTCATAAAGTCTAACTACCATAAAGTCTACTATTTACATTATTCGGACTATTGTCCTCATCTTTGTTGCCGTATTTATCACAACGTTTCGGACGTTGTACACTCCGGCTTTCTTCAGGGGGTTGGATTGTCGAACTGAACCCTTCTAGTTCCACGTACCATGTCTAATGGGTGTCAGTTATCAGTTATCTCCTGTTAATTCCCCTCTCCAAGTTCTCTAATGCCTTAACCAGGTATTGAACTCACACTCCTTGGGTGCTGTCACTGGATCTAACTAACGCCTTTATCCACTGTGCCATGTATCCTTGAGGAAGTACGCTCCGGCCTTGAAGAAAGCCGGAGCGTACAACGGCCGAAACATTGTGATAAATATGGCACAAAGATGAGGACAATAGTCCGAATAATGTAAATAGTGTACATAACACCTCATCTCAGAAAAATAGACTGGCATATTTTATGTCAAATTTGTGGTCAGGTTCGTTACGGTGAACAACCAATGTGTGTGTGTGTGTGTGTGTGTGTGTGTGTGTGTGTTTAATGTCTCTTTTGTGTTCATATAGTCTTTTGTTTAAACTTCTTGAGATTTTTCCAATATATTCTTTCTTGCAATCCTCGTAAATTTTGGCATCTTCTTTTGTTTTGTATTAATTCTTTCATTGTTTTAGATGTAGCTGTGACAAATTTTACGTTATGTTTAGATGAATTCTTGTGATAGAATTAGTGAGAATAATAATATGTGTGTGTGTGTGTGTGTGTGTGTGTGTGTATTTCAATTAATGTTATCCAAACAATTTACCTCATACAGAGGATCATTTCGTCCATGAGAAAGTAGTTTTTCCCTTGACTTATCAATGCAAATATATTTACTAAAATGAATAACATCCCACTTTTCTTCACGGAAAATTTGAAAGGCAACGGAAGGAACAGTCTACCCCAGTGAGCGAAATAAAGGGTTCAGTTCAACATTCCAACGATCGGAAGAAGGCCGGAGTGTACAACGGACGAAACGTTGTAATAAATATGGCGACAAAGATGAGGACAATAGTCTGAATAATGTAAACAGTGTACATAACACCTCATCTCAGAAATATAGACAGATACCATAAAGTTTATCGGAACAATTCTTTTTTATGGCTCCTGTATTTGAACTGATTATATCTTCTATTAAATGTATAGTATTTTAAATGGAGAAACAATTTAGATTTGAAATTTGATAATCTTGTTATCAGCAAAGAGGCGGGTACCGAACACGCAGAACACTTACTACCAGACACTTGTCGAAGCGATCAAAGCACTATTCGCAAAGTAGCTGTAATGCTCAGGAAATGTTTTCTTGATCCTATCAGTGTAGAATTTTGATCTTACTCTGTTTGGAGTTTATAAAAAAAATGGTGATTTATGATTACACTAGCAGCATGGCCCGGCGTTGCCCGTGCTTGATTCAAATATCGTACGACTCATACAGCAATCGCTATCATTTGACTTAAAATATATTGCCCTTCCTTGCCTTTAAAGGAGTGCCCTTTGCCGTGCTGATGTTGCTACATGCCTTACTTCTTGCCTATCTCACACTGCGAATTTTTTCTAAGCTCTATACTAAACATTAAATCTGTTACGAAAAAAGAACTAAACAAAATGAATACAAAACGATCAGCTTTTAAAAATGACTCGTAACTGGAAAAACCGAATGAAAAAAGAATGTTAACAACAAATACTTTTTCATACCCAACCCAGAGCTACGGAATCAGAATCAACGTTGAGTTTAAGCAAGCGAATGAGCCAATTGGAGTAAAGTGCCATGCAGATTTAAATTTTTACCACTTGTGACGAATGCATCTATCGATTTTTTTTGTATTCTAGCATGCTAGTTAACATTCGTGTCAGTCAGCTGTTGGCTCTCACGCTGGCCAACAGCATCTTCCTGCCTATTCGTGGCAGCCAGCTATAGGTTCTCACTCTAGCCAGTAGAAAATGGCTGCAAACTACATGAAAACTGCCGTATAAGCATGATATAATCGATTATTTCCACTATGGATGGGAATTGGGAAATGCAAGGTCGGTCTTGGCCTCTCCCGCTAACTTGGAGCATGTGCATGTAAATTTTGGTGCAAATCTGTCGAAAATTGCGGCCGTGCATTCGTTACACACACAAACACACACATCCTGCCTTTTATAGATAAAGATTCAAAATACGATTCAGTTTTGTTGCATCTGGAACTTAACAGCAAACAGTTTCGGTTGGTAGCACAAGCATCGAAATATATTGGGTTGGTGCATATTTATCATGCATTTTTTTTCTTTTCTTTATTTTAAAATATTTATTATGAAAAAAAGAAACATAACAATTCGACAATAACATTTTTAAATGATTATTCCGGAGCGTGTGATTACCAACACGCATTTTTATTACCTGAAAAGATTTTTTTATGAAAAAAACATAAACAAAACAGCAAGTTTTATTAACAAATAACTCACCTACAAAAACGCCTGATATTTATGCACCAATGTAATATATATATATCATATATACTCGCGTATCGTGCGACTTTTGAAGACCTAATTCTGAAGCTAATTTAAGAGGTTCGCATCATACACGATATATAAAATTACCGTCGAATGAATTATATATGCTTTTTCTGTAGTAAAAAAAAGTACAGATGTATTTAAAATAAACATGGTTTTGATGAAATTGATATTTTACTTCACTGTATCCAATATAATGCATGTAATATTCATATATTGGTATCGTAATATAAAATACGAACATAGCAAATATGCATCTATTCCATTGTTTACGGTTATAAGATGTTTAGCTGTTTCTCGTTCGGTAACAAGTATAGCGTTTGGGTAACAAGTATAGCGTTACTAATGATACTTTTATCATTAAATTTTTACGTGTGAAGTAAAAGAAGGGTATTTTCGATTTTCTTATTTTATTATGTAGACACATGTGCAAACGCCAGTGGAGATAACTAAGTTATTGAAATTAAATATTTAAAAAATAAATAAATAAATATTTTTAAAAAAATAAATAAATATTTTTAAAAAAAATAAAAAATATTTAAAAATATTAGTTAAAACCTAGACACAATCTTTTGTCTTAAAAAAACAAAAATCTGATGACGATATTGTGCTAATGTCGAAAGCACTCAGAATAAAATGAATATGCATCAACATGGTAAACTTGTTCGTAATTACGAGACCATCCTCTTAAAAATAAGTAGATAAAACTTGTCTAAATTATTTAATAAGACATGTCTTAATATATATATATATGTGTGTGTGTGTGTGTGTGTGTGTGTGTGTGTGTGTGTATGTGTGTGCGTGCGTGTGTGTGTGTGTGTGCGTGTTTATCGTTGAATATGTTAGACAATGAAAATTTGATGAACTTATTTATTTAGGCTTTGCAACATTATTACAATTTTTCTGTTTTGGTGGAAGTGAGTGAAAAAATTGTCCATTGTCCGAAAATTAACTTTCAGATAAACACATCAAATTTGTCTTAGAAAAAAGATGAACACAACAATTTTTTTTTTGTTTTGGAAAAACAAAGTCCTGATGACGACAATAAGTAAGTGGCCGTAAATGGTTGGTAAAATGGACAATACGGGCAATCTTTGTAGTCCATTACTCCCACCTAAAGGAAAAATTTAAAAATGTGCAAAAACGAAAATTCAACAAATTTTCCTTGTCTGACATATTCAACGAAACATTAAAGGAAAGTTTGCTGCCCATATATATATATATATGTGTGTGTGTGTGTGTGGGCAGCAATATATATATATATATATATGTATGTATGTCTGTGTGTGTGTGTGTTTGTGTGTAGGATAGAGTATATCTGTAAAAGAACAATACGAATAAAGACAAAAGGAAAAAACTTATCTTCGCCAATTTTATCAGGGCAAATATAAGGATTTTATTTTGTGACAAGTATTTAAGGACGAAACGCTTCAACTAAGATAAGTCTCCCTTTTGTCTTTATTCACTTTATATGTATATATATATATATATATATATATATATATATATATATATATATATGTGTGTGTGTATATATAATTGCTATCCATGACAAGGATAATTGTTCCTTTCAAGTAAAGTAAGTAGATATGTAAATTTTTGTTAGCAACAAAGAAAAGTGTCCTGAATCTCCATACAGAAGAAAAATAAACTTAAGGCAACAGTATATATATATATAATCGAGCTAACTCTCAATCTATCTTTCCAGTTTCATTTTCGTGCTTTTTTCTTTCTTTCTTTCTCAGTTTTTTCTTTCGATTTCATTCTTTCTTTCTTTCGATTCTTCTTTCATTATTTTATTCTATCTATCTCTCCATCTATCTATCTATCTATCTATCTCCCTGTCGAGCTATCACTCTATATTTTAATTTCATTTTCACTATTTTTCTTTCTTTCTTTTTCTTTCTTTCTTTATTCATTTATTACTATCGATTTTCCTTTCTTTCACTCGTTTTTTCTTTCTTTCTTTCTCTTGCATTTATTTAACAATCCTTTATTATTTATTTGTTTTCTTCTCGTTTACTTCAGAGCGGCAATAGAGATATTTACTCAGACCTGGTTATTACGGAAAGATATTACATGTACAAGGTACACAGGGTAGATTGATCTGAAGGCATGACACGCTCTAGTAAACATCGCTTGACGGCATTTCGTGCATGGGTCCATTCCATTTTTGATTTCCAGACTCTAAAATCTCTAAGTTCTTAGATTTCCCTTTTACATCTTTATTTTTGCTTATTCTAATGATTTCTCACTTTCACCTCCTCCTTAAGCGACATATTATTTAATGAGGGAGGCAATTATGATTTTTATATATATATATGCAGAAATATAGTCTTAAAGTGTGCTATATTTATGGGGTAAAGTGCTCAATATCAGAGACAGAGCGTGTGTAAATATAAAAGTGGACATGGAAGTCAGCACTTAGAGGCGACAGTCTGTTTCATGCTAGTGCAATCGTCAATATATATATATTCCCGCGGAGCTATGTAAAGTACCAGGGTGAGAACTGGCGGGGTAGCTGCCCTTGATGAGGGTGAAAGGAGTCTCTCTGGGCTTTGGTTAGCAATCCTTTTAGTGTTAGTTTCACGATAAAAAAAATTCAGATAGGAAGGAAAACTCATGACAGTTTAACCCGGTCGTTATATTGCATGTCTGCCGAGAGGCGTATACTGGCTGGTACTGACTGTGATCTGGAGAGGTTAAACTCCGCGATAAAAACACATGAGGACTATTGTTCGGAGTTTCCGTGGCAAGCACCGTTACTTTTTATCGACAAATCCAAAAAGTGTGGATGGTCCGACACAAGCCTTCACCACTTGAAACAAATCATTGAGTTGGTTTTCTGACAACTACATCTAATTAGTTCCACGCATATCCGGCTACTACGAAAAACTCTACGAAACAATATCAACTTCATCTTGGCACTTGGAATGTACGAACTCTCCAGGACAACAACTCGGCACCAGAAAGAAAAACAGCTCTGGTCGCATTGGAGCTAAAGAAGTACAACATTGATATAGCTGCACTGATAAGTAACCATCAGTCGACTACCTGAAAGGAGAAAGCAAAATAAGACGTCTAGCAGTGTTCCTGATGCACTTGGATACAATACAATACATTCTCCTGTACTGTTTGTGCTCTTTTGTGAAATTCTCTTCCGGCTTCTTGCTTTCCAATCAACTTTGATCATCAAACATTTAAATGCAACGTCAACCGTTGTCTTCTGTCTACTTACATATCGTTCTTTTATTGTCTTCTCTCGTTACAGCATATTTTTCATATATTCTTTAACGCTCAGTAACCACTTGCGTCTTAATGGGTTTGTTGCCTTGCGACAGATGATTTGATCGTGCTTGCCTTGTTCATCTTTTGCTTACGTCATATTATTTGCTTTCTTTCTCCGGAAACTGTAAGTATGGCCTGACAGGTATAGTTTCAGTTTAAGCCGTAGTTTGGCTCTGTGTTCGTTGAAGAAACATAAAAGTGTTTGAGCATGTGACTCTAACAGGGAATCGCTGGTCTCATAAGCAAACAGGCATACACGAAAAACGAGAGTCCAATCATTAGAAACGCTCATATTACACGTTCTCTTACATGGAGATTTAGTATTCAGTGACCGAACAGCCAGTGCTCGTGTCGCTTGAAATTTATAAAATGTTTCAGTTAAAAGATTTTGTTGGGAAAAGAAGTAGCTTTAGCACAGTGTTATCACTCTTTGCAATATACGTAGAAATTAGTGTCAAACGTCAACATTTTTAGTATATATATATATAGCGAGAGAGAGGGAGAGAGTTCGTGACCCCACCGGGATTCATTATCGGCGACCGAAATAGTAATAATATATTATACGTAGATAAATATTTAGGAAGTGTTTTAACAGAGTACGGGCAGTGTGACACTTAGATCTGAAGACGTATTGGGATGGCCAAAGATCCAATCCTAAAGCAGAGTATTGACAAACAAAGTATCTCCGTTAGAAACAAAGACAAAAGAGTGAATTCTGGACGAATTCCTCAAAGAAGAGACTTGAAACAACAGAAATGTGGTTCTACAGAAAGATGTTGAGGATGAGATGTTGGACCGAAGATGTAAGCAAAGACGAAGTTTTAGAGAAAATGGAAACTTATTCTTAATATCAGGAAGAGACAGTTGGAATTTCTAGGGCTTATAATGAGGAAAGAAGGCCTGGAAAATCTGATTTTCACAGATTGATGGCAATAGAGACAGATGAAAACAGCGCATAACATTGTGATGGTGATTTTCTAGGCATAGCGTAGATGTGGTACAAGGCCGAAATACGGGGCACCCAGTCAGGACCAAACTCACTACTCAGTCGTAACTGTTCTAGACAAGCTTGCTAACCGTCAAACCACATCGAAATGCACTTGAGTTTGAATAAATGGATAACAGAACAGAGTTTATGAGAGATAAAAAAGACAAAATGTATTAAGAGGTACAAGAGACAGGAGTTGTGGAGAGCCATGGTTGGTCCTGAGGGGACATAGCACATAAAGAAGATAACACTGTATTGATAGCAGACACGGAAGGAAAACTACAGGGTAATAATGGAAAGCGAGAAGAAAGGACTAT
This sequence comes from Acanthosepion esculentum, assembly GCA_964036315.1. Taxonomy (NCBI): domain Eukaryota; kingdom Metazoa; phylum Mollusca; class Cephalopoda; order Sepiida; family Sepiidae; genus Acanthosepion; species Acanthosepion esculentum. Next base: position 57,802,436 of record OZ038484.1, on the reverse strand, counting down.
CAAATGTAAGAAGATAGAATGAATGGTTGTCTGTGATAGGAATATCCGAATGAACGAACTACAAAATGGAGATGTCAAAATCAAAGTACATATGTTTAAGTATCTGGGAAGTGTTTTAACCGAGAATATAAAATGTGACCCCGAGGTCCGAAGATACGTTGGGATAGCAAAATTACATTCCCAAAGCTATCAGGTCATCCCATAAGTGACCAAATGTTACATTTAATTACAGATTCAATCAACAATGTATTTTCCCTGATTATCTATGACTTCCTTCCATCTATTAACAAGCTTACTAATTCCATTACTGTAAAATTCTTTTGGCTTTGATTCGAAGAACTCACAAATGTCAGTTTTAACCTCTTCCTGTGTTACAAAAGCTGTTTCTTCCAAATGATTCTGTAAGCTACTAAACAAATGGTAGTCTGAAGGAGCAAGGTCGGGAGAATAAGGTGGATGAGGATTTTTCTCCCAACCAAGTTCTTCGATCTTTTGTGACGTGATTCTTGCTGTGTGTGGTCGCGCATTGTCCTGATGAAACATCACCCGTTTTCGATTCACTAGAGCAGTTCTTTTTTTCCTCAAAGCTTGGTTCAAACGCTCTAATTGCTGAGAGTATATTTGAGCCTTAATTGTTGCATTAGGTGGTAAAAATTCAAAGTGGATTATTCCTTGGCAATCCCACCAGATTGAAAGAAGAACCTTTTGCCTATGAAGTTCCCTTCTCGGCTGTGGCTGGGATCCTTCCCCTTTACCAAGCCACTGTCTACGACGCTTAACATTTCGATAAAAGATCCATTTTTCGTCGCCAGTCACAAGTCTATCCAAAAAAGGTGTAACAAGT
>OZ038484.1:57786592-57796592 GCA_964036315.1 Acanthosepion esculentum | reverse complement strand
TATCGTAATCATGACTGTTGATAAGAAATACTCCAATAAAACACTACAAAACGTACACTTTGAGCAGTTTATACACAGTTTTGATCCCGGTATTTTAAAATTGAAAAATACAATAAGAATGAATCAGTTTAATTTAACAAAACATGTTTAGATGAATTTTCCCTGCCTATATATACATATATAGGCATGGAACTTATTTAGGGAAACTATCTTTACCATACATGTTACTGTTAAAAAAGAAACGGGGCGTCTACTCGAATACGATTATCCACTAAAAATAACGTTTGATATAATAAAAATAGTACATATATACACACACTATATATATATATATATATATATATATATATATATATATATATATATATATATATATATATATATATATATATATATATATATATATATATCTCGAGTCTGATTTGCTACCCCTTTGTCACCGAGGCCTGTTGAACAGTTGGTGTGACGTTTGCTTGATAACCTAACTGTCCGGGTTTCAATTTTCGGTAGTAGATGCGCACTGCTGATGAGTCCCAAATATAGGACGAAACGGCCGTCCAGTGCTTTCTGCATTCTGTTGAGGTTTCAGACTGGATGAATTACTTAATTATATATATATATATATATATAAGGAGGAGCTTTAGCTGATATCGGCGATATAGTGTTTTGTAATATAGATCATGTGGACATAGTCATCAACCTTGCACAGCGACTGGCAGTTTCATTATGAAAATAACCTTTTTCGATCTTTAAATTTTTTTTATACACTTGGATACACATGATTCCTTGAGCAGTGAAATTGGCAGTTACCACGAAGCATTTATTTCTATGTCCACATTGTCAGCCTCTCTCTCTTTCTCTCTCTCTCACTCACTCTTTCTTCTCTCTTTGTTTGTCTCTCTCTGTACACACACACACATATATATATATATATATATATATATATATATATATATATATATATATACGAGTGTAACAGCAAAATTGTCCAAATCGTGTAACAGAATGGGATAATTGTCCATCTCACAAAATGTTTAATATTAAAAAAAAAATCACTAAAATAATTGAGTTTATTTTTCCCAAATACATATAGCCAAATCTTGTCTAATTTATTCAATGAGACATTCTTAATTTGTATATGTGTATATATGTACATAAATGTGTGTATGTACCGGGTGTAACAGCAAAATTGTCCAAATCGTGTAATAGCATAATTGTTAATGTAACAAAATTTTTAATATCTAAAGAACACTAAAATGAAAGACGTTTAGCCATCTTGACACCATTTGTCGTAAAAATCAAAGAAAAATCCTTTAAGTTATTCAACTAGAAAGAGAACCGATTAAAATAGTCTTTTATTTTTTTTGTCACCACTGATCAATGGTGAGAGGAAAAAGATCATTCAGACCTTCAGTAATGAAACCAACATTCATACTCTGGCTTCCATCTTCAAAGTGCATTCAAGAATCACCAAGAGAATGGTGAATAAGATTTTTAAAAATAGAGGGAACAGTAGAGAGGAAATTTTGATCAGGAGATCACAACAGCAAGAGTGATCCTCATTTCAGCTTAGAACTAAATAAATTCTTATTGTTCAAATTAGAGTAAAATAGTGTTATAAAAATCTCGGATAATTCCAGTAAGATATCTTTCATCATTTCTAAGATACAACGGCTCAAAGCTTAATATCTAACAGTTCGACAATTTTGCTGTTACACGATTTGGACAATTTGGCTGTTACATCCGGCATATATATATATATATATATATATATATATATATATATATATGATGAGTGTAGTAAAAGGAGTCAGATTTTAGCGGAAATGTAATTTGTACTGCTGCAATATCTGGGCTGGAGCTGGCCATTCTCCACTTTCCAGTTATGTCAAAATTCAAAAACGTCTACGTAGCCTTGTGGGTGATGAATTAGTTTTCATTTACAATCCCTTTTCCACAGGTGAAGCCTCACGCTTCTCTATCGCTTTTTCACTGAAAAATGTTCTGACGCGCTACAATCTTTAGTCCAACCAGTTATAACCGTCTCAGCTAAGACCCGCACATGCCACGTACACCATCTAATTCCCTCGTATTCCATTAGCTTCTTCCCACGAGCCGCTGCATTATGGGACCGACTCCCAAGAGCATGCTTTCCTAACCACTACTATCTTAACCCCTCCAAGTCTAGGATTAACCGTTATCTTTCTCCTATATCCTCATAAATTGATAAACTTTTATTACAATGATATTCACCCTGTACATAGCCCAATAGCCACTCGGGACAGAGGGTTATATAAGGTAATGGCTTTAGAAGGAACCGGAAACCCAACTCTAAGCAGGAAACACGGGATAAATCTCTACTCCTGTTCATAACCAACCTCTTTCACCGTGGATGGCTCTTGGGCCTTGTGAACATTAGCAAAATCTAAGTAACGTAATGATTATTCGAAGTTTGAATTAATATACGGAACTTTAATTTGTACTGCTGCATTTTCTGGCTTGGAGCTGTCCAGTCTAAATTTTGCGGTCATGGTAAAGTTCAAAAACATCTACGCAGCCTTGTGGGTGATGAATTATTTTTCTTCTTACAACACTTCTTACAACAATTCCACAGGTGATGCTTCACGCTATTCTATCGCTATTTCATGGAAGATGTTCTGACCTGCTACAATCTTTAGTTCAACCAGTTCTAACCCATGCCACATACACATTCTCATTTTCTTCATATTTCATTAGTAAGGAAGAAGTTCCACTCCGACAGCCTCTTCCAAAGTACCGCTACTTTGTCGAACCGACTCCCAAGAGGATGCTTTCCTAACCACTGCAATCTTAACTTCTCCAAGTCTAAGGTTAACCGTTATCTTTTCCCACAAACTGATAAACATTTTTACAATGATATTCTCTTTGTACAAGGCCCAAGAGCCACTCGGGGTAGAGGGTTAGGAAAAGGATTTAGAAGGAACCGGAAACCCAATCCTAAACAGGAAACAAAGGATACATCTCTACTCCTGTTCAACTTGGGTGGTTCTTGGGCCCTATGAACATCAGTAAATGATTATTTCAATTTTTTTCATGCGTTTTTAAGCTTGTTTTCTCTTCAAGCAATTATTTTCCAAAAAGTTTTAGCGAAAATAATATCTGGGCCGCAGTAAGTTGCAAATAAAAACAGGAACACAAACAGATATAAATCAATTCAACTTACCTACTTCTTAATTGGAAGTTTTGGGGAGAGTTTTTTTTTTCTCTCTCTCTCTCTTCCTCTCTCTTTCCCTCTAGCTCTGTCTCTTTGAATGTTAATAAATAAATCGCTCAAATTTTCATTTGGTAGTTTCCAAAACTTTTCGGCAACTTTTTTTTTTCGTTTATTTCGCTTCTTCCTTTCCAGCAGGCCTTAAAGGACCGCTTATGTCAAAAGAAGGATCTTGAAAAGGGAAGGAGAAATGAACCGTCGATTAAGAGAAAAAGAAAGAGAGAGTGCGAACGGTATAAAAAAAGAAAGAGTGCAAGAAGCAAATAAAGTGAGTGGTTGTTTGAGGTTAAAAAAAAATACGGAAGCAAAATTCGTCCCTTTTGGCTATCTTGACCATTACAATTTTCGTTTGCACTAATGGAGTTACTGTCGTCCGGAGGATAACCCCATCACTTGCTAGGTAAGAAAAATAAGGCAGCGGCACTGATAGCCAAGGATGATGATGATGGTGGTGGTGATAATAGAAGAATAAAACAACCGTAGCAGCAGTGGTAGCAGTAGTAGTAGTACTAGCAGGCAGGCCCGCAGAACAACGGATTGGAAAGCACCTTCTCGCCGCGTCGAGGGATGCAAGCAAAGAGACAGCTGAGAACGACTCGGGAGATTATTCAAGTGCAGATCTCTACCCTCTCCTCTTCACACCCACATCAACGCAGCGAAGACTATTTAAAGTGCTGTTTTTTCTTCTTCTTCCTCTTTCTTTTCTTATTCTTCACTCTTCTCCTAAAACCCACCAACCCCCTCTCTCTAACTTCTTCACCTTGGTTCTTTCTCTAGCTTACTCTCTCCCCTTCCCCGCTCTCTTTGTCTCTCTCTTTTTTCTTTCTCTCTTTTTTCTTTCTCTCTTTTTTTCTTTCTTTCTCTCTCTCTTTCTCTCTCTCTTCGCCCCTTTCTCTTTCCCTCTCCCCATCTCACTTTCTCTCTCAATTTATCTTTCTCCCACTCTCTCTCAGTTTCATTCTTTCATTGTCCTCCATATATTTAAGTTTATGGTTCTTCCTTATAGTTCGTGTATCACGCCTTTATAACTTATATCTTTCTTCCGGCACACACACACACACGCACGTATATGTACGAGTGATATATATATATATTTATATGTGTGTGTGTGCTTGTCTGTGTGTCTGTCTGTATGTATATATATATATATATATATATATATATATATATATATATATATATATATATGTATATATTCCCAGTTATCGGTAAATAGCAGGAAAACTGGTTCCTATAGGATTGGGGGGGGGGCAACCGGTCTAAGAGAAGGAAAACTCTGAACTCAAAATCGTGGAGGTTTTAGTAGGGACCTTGTGGAATACTGTGTACCAGGTCACTGTATTCGGCTCTCCCCAAAAGTTTGGTAAATTCTGTACAAAACCGTTATAATCAAATGTTATGTGCAGGTAGTCTGGATATTGGTTCTATGAACTGAGCTGGACGAGAAGAGTCCAGTATATATATATATATATATATATATATATATATATATATATATATATATATATATATATATGTATGTGTGTGTATGTATATATATATATATATATATATATATATATTAATCCGACTATTACTTATAAACGCTATTTTTAGCGAATACTCATATTTGAGTAGATGTTCAATTTATTTATTAAACAATAGAAAAAATTGACACTCATCCGTCGAAAACCACGGTGAATCCAGTTTATATATATATATATTATAATAATATTTTTAGTTTTTAAAAATATGATTCCTTCGCTACATAAGAGTTCTCAAATTCTCGCTTGACAAGGAAGCGGGTCCAGACACCTTAACTCTACATAACTTAAAAAATTATGTTAGAGGTCTCGGCTCTCGCTTTTGAAACATGAGAACTCTTATGTAGCGAAGGAATCATATTTTTAAAAACTAAAAATATTATTATAATATAAGCTCTACTTCTGTATGGAGCACTGTCTTTTTGAAAATAAAGCTAAATACTAAGGAACACCGGATTATCTACCTAACGTGTTCTTTCCTATTTCACTGCACACCTGCATATATATATATATATATATATATATATATATATATATATATATATATAAATCCAACAGATTTGTATTACTTAAACGTTATCTTTAGTTAATATTTGTATTCGAGTATACGCTTCCTTTATTTATTAAATAGTATATTCGTTTATGTTCGTCTACCGTCATGAATAAAAAAGTCAGTGAAGAATTTGTGTTCAAAGTTACTATTCAACTTGGTGATCGACGCACTCCGTATCCTAGATGTACAAAACAAGTCAGATCTCTTCCCACAGATCAATACAGGTTCGAATCGTACCGGAAAGCGATGTTCTTGTCTTTAATAAAAAAATTCTTGAATATACAGTCGAACATACCACTTAATAAATAAACAGAGCGTCTACTGAATTACAAGTATCCACTAAAAATAACGTTTAAGTAATAAAAAGTTATAAATATCTGTCGGATTAATGAATAAAAAAACCCATCCTTTTCCTTCGAAATTATTAAGGAATGTAAAAATTGTCAGTAGTGGGTATCGTCCCAAACGATTTCGGCCGGTTCTTTAGCCATTTTTCAAGGGTTTTCGTGTTAATTGTTGTTAACTTCTTTTCACGGTTGTTTTTTTAAAGACGTAATTGTGTAATGAATATTGTAATTTCATCCTTATTTTGTATAAAAAAATGTTTTTCATCATACGTTATGTAGATTTGTGGTTTAGCTGTTGTTTAGGGCCTAAGCAGTTTCCTATACTGTCTATATACATAGAGGTGCAGTAGTGATGGAGTACGATTGAGTAATGGATAGCGGCTCGGATTGAGCAATCGGTGAGTCACGTTCGAATTCCAGTCGGAATTTACGTACGGGCTAATACCCTCGGGAATGGTATGGATCCTCTTCTCCCCACCCTCTCCTATGGGCAAATAGCAGGACAGACTGGGTGGCAATCGGTCTAATATTAAGTAACTCTGAATTACAAAATATATGTAGCCCTGGCGTAGCACATACTGTGCAGGTAAAGAAAGGATCGTTCGCGGGGTTTCGATGATCCCGACTACGGTCGACAAATAATGATAGCATATAATCGTTTCACCGCAAGCAAGACGATAATAACACTAAGGAGTGAGTAAACTTTAGATGGAACCGGAAACATAATCCTAAACAGAAAACAAGCGATAGGTTTCATTGAAGTCGACTGACAAAGCGCTGCAGTTATTATTCCATCTATTTGAACAAGTGATAAGTTTTCTGCAGACAGAGGACGCAAAAACTGTCTAAATGGTCTATATATTTGAGCAAACTATTAGAAATTATCAGGAATATGTTTTTGTTTAACTGAATATGTAAATATATATATATTTAATGAAGAACATCCCCCATCCTTATATATACATGAATAAAGTATTTTTGAAAAGTTAAATATATGTGATAATTTAGAAAATTTTTACTTTGATTCGCCAATTTGCCGGCGCCATTTTTCTGTTGCTGCTGCTGCTTCATCGGTAAAACATGTCACAGTAGAAATTTCCCAAATTGTCATATATTACAAAAAAAGGTTTGTCTACGAAACTCTGGAGTCGAGGTGCTTAATATAATATCAGTCAGGTATATTTTTAATCGTTTCACCTCAAATCAAGCGATAATGTTACCAGAATGCAGTGGGGCGTTTGTAGAAAGACAAAAAAAGAACAGGGTTTAAGAAGATAGAAGATGGCGATTGTTGTAGAAAGACAAAAAGTATCAGGGCTTAAGAAGATAGAAGATGTCGATTGACGTTGCATTTACATTTTTGAAGATTGTAATTACCGGGGAAGCAAGAAATCGGAAGGGAGTTCCAAGGGCAGGAAGAGCGAGAAACAGTTATAGTAGAAATGATTGTTGTATCGAGCTAGTTCAACAGTAAAACTAATAGACCTAATTGCCAATCTAGCAGCAAGCTTAAATTCCTTTAGTCGGGAAGTGATAAATTTTATATATATATATATATATATATATATATTGAGTATTGAACACACACACACACACACATTTCAATAACTTCGTTACCTCCCTTAACGTTTGCATCATAAAATTTAGGTATCGTACAGTAGATAACCTAAGCGTTTTTCAGTTCCCAAGTAAAAATTTTATTTTCAGATGAACACAATAATTTTATCTTACAAAAATTATGGACAACAAATTTTTGTCTTAGGAAAAGCAACACTCTGATGATGACATTATGCTAATGTCGAAAGTATTTGGAATCAAATAAATATGCATCGACATGATAATTTTCTTTCTCCCTTTAATAAGGATACTAAGAAACTTGTCCGTAATTATGAAAGGATCTTCTTAAACATAAGCAGGCAAACTTGTTTAAATTATTTAATGAAACATGTTTTAATATATATATATATATATATATATATATATATATATATATATATATATATATATATATATATATATATAAATAATTATTTTTTACATGTGATTCCATCACTACATATAGGCTCCACTGTTGTATGGAGCACTGTTTTTTAAAAAATAAAAACAAAAATACTTTGGATTATTAAGATAACGGTTCTTTCCTATTTTCTATATACTTACACACATACACACACACACACATATATATATATATATATATATATATATATATATATATATACATATATATATATATATATATATATATATATATATACATATATATATATATATATATATATATATATATATATATATATATATATATATATTGCTAAATATAGATATCGAGTTTATATATGTGTGTGTGTGTGTGTTAATTTTCTCTGTAATACCGGTAAAATTTCATGTATAAAATGTATACACAAAGATAATAACTACTAGGTATTTACTGTCTCCGCATTAAGACGAGTTGTGACACAAGGTCTTTTTTAAGGTGGGGACCCGAGCGCGTACAACCAGGCCAGGAACAAAAATTGCCCGAAGCCCCCACAAACCGTCGGTTGCGCTGGCCTCGGTCCGAGCAATGATTCCTCTCTCTCTGATGCAATGATAGGGCGCAGCCTTGGGCAGCTGTTTCCCAGGTCTGGGCACCTCTCAGTATAATTTGACGGAGTCGCCCCTGGCTGCTCTCTGCCCAAAGGCGGAGACGCAACTGAGAAGATAAATGTGTTACAAACACCTCGAGGAAAGGGTTTACCCACTAAGATGACAACTATGGGACAATGAGGGCCCCTCTATGTGTTTAGTCGCCTATTAGATCTGAGAAGCTCGTTTGATTCTTACTTGGTGTATCATATTGTACCCACGTGCCAAGTTAAGCTAAGTTTAATAAAAAAAAAGAAAACCTGGGCGTCTCCGCGTTGCGTAGTAATTACTGCAACTTTCAAAGTGACGAATACCTGGAAGTAATGAGTTCGATCCTCATTAGCTCCACCATATTTTTGGCTTTGTGCCAATATGAGCTTATCAGGCAGTGGATACCTTAGATGCCTTCCAAAAGCTAAACAACGTATATACTTAGAAACAGGAAAACCGCGTTAGAAATGAACAAATGAAGAAAAAGAGTACTGTATTAATTGGTATTGCTAATCAGCCTATATGGCACTGAATGCAAAACAATTTTCGCATAGATAAAGAGAAGGCTTGAGGCAACGGAGATCTATTTCTATAGATGAATGCTGGGAATACTATGGACGGAATATGCCAGGAATATGGAGGTCTTAAGTAAAAGGGGATACAATTATACATAGAATAAAAAAGAAACGGTTGATATTTTGGCCATAAATTGGACAAAAACTGTTCAATTCTCAGATTAATATCCTAAATATCAATCTTCCTGTATAGAAATAAATGCCAAAGAAATTCCTCAAAAATGAAGAGGAGACTTAAATCTGCAGAAACAATGAAAAGAGTACTGAATGCTATGTAATATCAATCTTCCTGTATGTCAGTGGGTGCTGGACAATCTCCTCGCAGAGGAAGAGAAGATTTGAAGCTGCAGAATCAATGAAACTACTGCAGAATGTTATCTTCCTATATATCAGTAGATGCTGGACAATTTCTTCGAAGAGGAAGAGAAGATATGAGTTTGAAGAAACAATTAAAAGAGTGTTGAATTTTATGTAATATCAATCCTCCTATATAGCAATGGATGTTAGACAATCTAATCACAGAGGAAGAGAAGACTTGAAGCTGCAGAAACAAAGAAAAGAGCCCTGAATTCTATGTAACATCAATCCTCCTATTTGGCAAAGAATGCTGGACAATTTCCTCAAAGATGAAGAGGAGACTTAAAACAAAAGAGATTTTGTTCTACAGAAGCCGTTTGAAGATACCAAAGACGTAGCATGTGAGCAACGAGTAAGTTTTTAAAAGAGAAAAAAGGAAAAAGATATTTGCACCTAGAATCGGAAAGAGCGAAAATGTCTGTGACAGATAATAAGGGTAGAGGACTAAAGATATAATTTGACACCCACGGGGTACATTTAAGATAACAGGGACAAAGGGACACATCGAATAAACTAACTAACGACCTTGCGTAAATCTATTGCAGAACAGGTACTGGAAGGGGTAGTACGTAGACAAACATTATTTAGAGCTACGAGAGATAGGAAGTTATGGAGAGCCATGGTCAGCTAAGCTCTCTAATGACGAGGCACGTAAACGGAGAAGAATAAGTAACTAACTTTTATCCAAGAAGCCAAGCAAAGTAGCAAGAAACAGGAAGGCGACTTGGAAAATTTGATACTCACAGGACAGATTGAAGGAGAAAGAGGGAAATAAG
>OZ038484.1:57759092-57781592 GCA_964036315.1 Acanthosepion esculentum | reverse complement strand
TCCAAATGATATTGTTTTTTTTTTTAATTTTAATAGTACAGTACATAACCTTAGCGTTTTTCTCTTCACAAGTAAAGAATTTAACTTTCTGATGAATACAACAATACCATTTCTTTCTGCGGTAGGCCAGTTGCCATCCAAGACTATATAACTCTTTCTGTCCTGCTATTTACCCATAACTGGGGCAGAAGAAGAGGATTATCACGTAAGTGAATGTAATGCATTTGGCTGGGATTCGAACTCAGCTCTCCGATTCCTCAATCAGAGCCGCTATCCTTTTCTCTGTCGAACCTATTAATATTTCGGTAAATTTTCAGATGTCGTTTTAGTCCACCAACTGAGGCAGTTACTATTTTTAAACTCCCTGCAAACAGAAATGCTGTGTAAAATTTAAAGTATGACTTCTGTGTATATACGGTGTTTTTTTATGATTTTCGAGACACGACCACGGTCATTATAGGTTATATCAAATTCTGCGTCAACATTCTCAGGGAGATTAACATGGAAACCTTTACGGACATCTATCGCAAGTTTTTCATGCACAACACCATTCTGTTCAAAATCTTAGCATTGAAAACTGTTTTCCTCCACAAATACATACGCACATTTACACTTACACACTTAATAGCTTCGCGGAATTGGAACTCAAAGAGCTGAATTTCAATTTCAGTCGGGTTCTTTATATTCACTTACGCGCAAATACCATTGGGAAAGGCATGAATCCATCTCTTCTCCCCCTAACAGCTATGAGTTAAATACTAGAATTTGTGTACACATTGTCTATCATTAATCCGGCATCATTAAAGTGCTGGATAAACTAATTTACCGGACTACTGATTATTTTTTATCCGGTAGAGCTAGCTCGGACATTCGTGAGTGTATCACGACAACCATCTCGGTCCTGCATGGTCATTATGGTGATATTCTGTGTCATAACATAGCTGGTAATGTAAGTAGTTTCGGGGCAACCAACTTGCCCTGTTCCATGGCTAGGTGTTCAGAACAGTAGATCACGAAGTCTTGAATTGCTCACCAAAACGCATTCTGCGTTCGCGTAAGATCGTAGAAATATCAGGGATGGGTCCATAATACTGTGATTTAATTGGATTGTCTCCAAGAGATGTTATGTATAGCTCTCAGTATCCGAGTGTAGGTTCCATCAAGCCTAGACACAAGGTTTTTCATTAACGTTCTAGCGGTGGCACTATATATTAAACCCCTCTCTATAGTGGCGCGAGAGTATCTCCGTTTGAGGTTGTCTGGTAGATCAGATTTCCAGAATACATCCATTTTATTCAAGGCGTTCTAAACTTTAGCTATGCGAATTTTCACATTCTTTTCAGTAGAATTTATTTCGCTTCCTAGGTATGTAAAAGGATCGACAGATTTTATTGATTCACCTGAGACAGTTTTTATTTAGGGTTACGTTGAAATACGCTTAACCAAGCAGCTAAGCATTTCGTTTACTTTTGTAATGCCCTATTAGTAGATGTTGGCCAATAAAGCAAAAAGAAAAATTAAATGAAAACCCTGTTGTATTTGACCTGTTATAGAAAATGTATGGTGTTTACACCACAAGAAGCATTTTCCGTATTCATTGGAGATATGGCTGTTCTTAAATATTAGCGTTTATTTTTATTGCTTTTTACTGAGTACATGACCCAAGAGTCACACAAGGCAGAACGTTACTAAGGGAGATTGTTGAAAGTTGAAAAGGGTTACACTGAGACTTGATTAAGTTAAGAATGTAGTGAATTGCGAAGCAACCCCTCGGGAGTTTGTTCCTCAAAGTAACGTTTCTTGGAAAGAAGCTGCCCAAGTGGAACTTCATTCTAACCATTGGCTTACGGCCACATCACGTTGAAACAGTGATTCCCGTACGATCAATGAAGTTAAACAACGTCGAACCTGAACATTACCTAGATGGGTGACCATTTAGTCATACCAGTGGTGTATATTTGGATCTACTGGTGGTGTAATGTTAATAGCTCGGAATTGTTGTTGTCCCATATGACAGTGAATGCTGGACAATCTCTTCAAAGATGAAGAAGAGAATTTAGACAATTGAAATGTGGTTCTACAGAAGGATGCTGAGAATACCATCGAGCAACAACGAAGCTTTAAGGAAAATGGAAACGAAAATTATGTTTATACTGAGAATAAGTGACGATTGAAATTTATAGGACAGATAATGAGGAAAGAGGGCTTGGGGAATGTAACATTTGCAGGACATATTGAACGTCGGAGGAAAGCGTTGATTAACCTACCTAACGTAAGGGAAGTCTGCTAAAATTTGAAAAGTATAGGTTCACCATCGCTATTCCGGTTTACCTAGTTTCAGCGTAGCGTCGGATTATCTGTTTTACTAGACCAGCAGCCAGGTATTAAAAGTTCAAGACAGTTGAATTAATTTAATACATAAAAATCCTGTATTACTCATGCGAAAGATATAACCAATCTAAGGAAAATTACTTAAATATGACCATCGTTTTGGTTGTTGTTTTTGTTGTTGTTGTTGTTTTTGTGTTTTTTTTACAATTCGTGTCATTTTAGCGTTCTTTATATATATTTCGTTTTAAAAACTTAAAAAATAGAATTTTTCTTGCAGGTGAAAATAGGCAAAAAAGCTAGACTTAGTCGCGAAGAAAAAAAAAACAACTCACTTGTAAAATTATTTAAATATAATTCTCGTTTTGACGGTACGGATCGTGTTACAATTACTGAATATTTGTATTTTTAATGATTTAAAATGAAGAATTCTTCCTCATATGCGACAATAATTTTTATCTACAAGCTATGCAAATGATCAACGGACCAGTTTTCATTTTCAAGAATCCAGGTATGCAAATAATCAACAAGCCAGTTTTAATTTTGAAGAATCCAGGTATATTAACATCAACTGAAGATTATTTTTAATATCAAAATCAAAAATTGCGATGTATATGATGCATCCTTACTTTCAGAACTTTTTTATATGGAAAACAAAATTCATCAGTAATAAATAGAACCTCTGATAAATTCTTGACCTTGCAAAAATACGGGTGGTGCCTAAAATAGAAAATGACTGTCGGTTTATAAGGTGTATATATATATATATATATATATATATATATATATATATATATTTCAATAGCAACGCAACTAATGGTAACTGTCAGAAAAATAAGTACCATCCGGAAAGACAAGAGCATCTGCCTAAAATCAAAGCTCCTACGTGTTACGCACATTGGCCTTCTCGTTCTTTGTACAGTGGCCTAAGAAAAGTTTTTAGCCATGAGAAATAAACTACATCCAATTTCAAAATTTAATTACGTAATCCCAACTCAACATAAATAAACAGTATTTGGAACTAGTATAGAGTAGGTCCTCCATTTGCTAGTTTCAGTGTTTGTATCCGGTTTTTCATGGATTTGATCAAGTTATCAATAATCGTTTGATCCATATTTTGCCACTCCTTTAGCAATGTTTCTTGAAGGGTTGCCACTGGCGTGATTTTGGCTGCACGCTCTCGAAGTTTTTGGTGAAGGTGCTCCCAAACGTGCTTTAGTGGATTCATATCAGGACTTTAGTCTACCCATCTCAGTAACTTCAAAACTTCAAAACCGTTTTGAAAGAAAAGGGTGTCGGGACTGACAAAGTTAACCTGGTAGTTGCTCTTGAAAAGAACCTCCAATGCGTGGTTAACTGGGGCAGGGAATGGCTTGTAAATTTGAATGCCTCCAAAACGAAACGGTCAGCCATCAGCATGGGTGATGCTAGATTCCTGGAGAGCAATACACTGAGCTTTCTTGGCCTCATCTATTGCAAGGAATGTCGGGTAACTGTGTCTTGCCAGAAGGTTTTTCTCGTCAGAGTCCATCTTGCACAGTTATAAATCTAATCCGGCAATATTTTTTTCCTGGTGCCCCGACAACGTGAATTTAAGCGTGCTGCTAAATTGGAATCTAACTCCCACTCTTTTACTTTTAAAATAGTTAAATGAAACCGCCACTTCTACGCCAGTAGTTTATTTTCTTGCACTTCCGGCCTGTGGAACTCTCTTCCGCTTACTTGCTTCCCTGATAACTAAAATCTTCAAAAGTTTAAATGCAACGTCAATCGCCATCTTCTATCTTCTTGAATCCCGCTCATCTTTTATCCTTTCCTTAATCACCCCCTATACTCAGTCTTTTCTCTCATTTTCACTGTGTGTAATCCCCTGAATACTAGTGGCATTCTCGCCTTGCTTAGAGTGAAATGATTAAAAATAAAAAATAAAAATAATCCCAGAAAATGTAATAGTTGTAAAAAAAAAAAATTGAAAAGTGAAGCTGGTTGGTTATGAATGAACAAAGGAATGCTGTGTCATGAAATCGGGCCAGGAATACAATTTCATTTTTTTTTTTTAAACTATGTAAAAACCGAGAAAAATAGGTGAGGGATGCAGATAAAAACATGTATCTCAATTTAAAGGCGTCTGCAGTGAGTAAATAAACACTAAGACAATTGACAGACTGTTAGGTTAAAGTGTCAATAGGTTTAAATAAGATCAAAGGTTGATAAACTAAAACTCAAGGGAGTCGTGGATTACATAATTAAACTAACAAACATATATAGCTTCGCGTTTTTTTTTCTTCGTTGGTGGATGTTAATGTGTTTTAAAATTGATCTAGTAATTCTGCAATAATCCATTGCTAACGTTTAAAGTAATACAAATCTCGGATTAAAAATAAATCCATTAATCGTTTAGAAATTACTTTGCTTGCGTTTAGGATAGGATATTGAGCAGAAAGGGGCTTTCAATAAAATCTGGACGTGAGAGAGTGCGTTCCTTAAAATAAAACAAATAAAACCTTACTGGCCTGTGACGGTCTCTGTGGCCGAGCCGTCTAAAGCTCGGTGGTTTTGCGTACAAATGGTAATGCAGTGTCGAAAGGTACCGCAGACCATATTGCCTTTATTAGGTTTTCTCGTGTGCGCTGACCAATGGACCGTTAACAAACAAAAAACGGCGCGTCTACTAAAATACGGGCATCCACTAAGTATAACATTTGAAGTGCATGTGAATATAAATCATATTTATATGATTTATACATGTGATCATATGCATATGAGATATATATATATATGTGTGTGTGTGTGTGTGTGTGTGTGTGTGTGTGTGTGTGTGTGTGTGATTATCAACGCGGAAAATGAAACTGGCGAGCAAATATCATCTCAGAGCATCTCCCACCACCACCATATAAAATTTAACAACATTGTAGACTGAGCTGTCTTGTCTTGGATAGCTACCAGTCTAAGTGAAGGTGAATTCAAAACCAACCTTAAGTAGTATAGGCAGAGTCAGGCGACCTTTCCTTAAACATATTACTGCTGTTATGGATATCGTATTTGGAGGGAGTAGCCATGATCAAATGCAAAATAAAAAACAGAAATATCCAACAAACAGAATTAACAAAGGTTGCAATAAAAACAAAATGGAACAGGGGAAAAACGAAATAATGTCAAGCAAGCAAACAATATAATCAAGGCGAATTAACAGGTAAGAAGGCAAAATATCCACAACGAATTAGCGTCTACACACAAAAGCAAGTTCGGACAAGCGAACGTATGGGTCTGTCTTGTAGACAAGGCAGATCTGGATTGAGGTTATTTACTCTATCCTCCTCACCAGACAGGATGAGACACAAGGCCGTTTTTATGTGGGACGATTCCGAGCCCGTAGGCTTTGGCAAAAATTCCCCGTAGACTCTGCATACAAGGGGTCCGGGTTGTCTACCCCCTCAAACATGACTCTGCCCTTCGGTAAAGTCTTGTCGGGGTTCCTCTCTGTCCAAAGTCAGAGAGAGTTCGACAAGCCTCTCACTTGCCTGGCAGCGAACTGCCTGACTCGACAGATCTGGACTGAGGTTATTTACCTTAGCCTCCCCACCAGGTAGGATGTGGCACAAGGCCGTTTTTTATGTGGAGGATTTCCGAGCCCGTAGGCTTGTGCAAAAATTCTCCGTAGACCCGCATACACAGTGACGGGCTAGTCTACCTCCCTAGACGTAACTCTATAGCTTAGTCTGGGTTCCTCTCCGCCAGAAGACAAGTCAGTCCGAACCGCCCGATCGGAAGATCTGGACTGAATCATTGGCTTAAAAAATTATCCCAACACAAAATTGTGGACTTCTGTCTATAAAAGAGCAGGGGGAAATGTTCTGCAGGCATTCCCCAATAGAGATTGAAATCAATACAATACATGCGGTGTCCCTATGGCCTTAATGGCGTATGGCGTACGTGACGTCATACGTGTATATTTGCAGCGCTTTCTCCTTCTGAAAACAGAAATTCTATTACAGGTCAATTAATTTCTATATGCATCGAGAAGGAAAGACATTTGGTATGGTGAGTATTCTTAAGAAAATAAAAAGTAAATATGCCGAACTTACAGACATATTTCAGTTGAAAAAGTAAGAATGCTGAATGCTATTTTTAAAATTACTTTAAACGCGACGCTCAAACAAAATTGGCTCAGGTCCGATATACAGAATGGGAGTATATGCATTAATCTAAACCTAGTTCTTGTATCCTGTACGAAGGTTACAAACAGACAAAGGTGGTGTTCAAGTGAAAGCAACAGCAACACGGGCGTTGATGAAAGAAAAGAAGGTTTATTGGAAAAAAAGAATACACTACTGAAAGACAGGAAATCGGTTAGGAAGCTAGTAATTCCCGAAGCAAGGATATCTACCAATCGCCCCACGCGGTCAGACGTGGCACAAGGCCGAATTTAGTGTGGGGTATCCGAGCCCGTAGACTAGGCCAAAAATTCCCCGTATAAAACGGGGTCGGGTAGCTGATTCGCGAGACGAGACACTGCTCTTCGATATAGCCTCGTCTGAGGACCCTCTCTGCCCGGAGGCAAAGAGTTTGATAAGCACAACTGAATCCCAGGACGAGGCTATGTCGAAAGACAGAGTCTCTTCTCGGAAAAAAAGCTACCCGACCCCGTTTTAAATGGGGAATTTTTGGCCAAGCCTACAGGCTCGGATAGCCTACGTTAAATTCGGCCTTTTACCACATTTGACCGCGTGGAGTGATAGTTAGATATCATTGCTTCGTGAATTAGTTGGAGATTCGTCTCCAGCTGTGCTGGTCAAATACTCTGCCTCCGGACAGAGCGGATCCCTAGACAAAGCTATGTTGATGGCAGAGTCTAGTCTCGGGAAACTGCTACCCGATCCCGTTTTATACGGGGAATTTTTGGCCCAGCCTACGAACTCGGACACTCCACATTAAATTCGGCCTTGTGCCGTATCTGACCGCGTGGGGCGGTTGGTAGATATCCTTGCTTCAGTCCACATAGTCGATAGGAGACATTCCATTACAACACTAGTCTGGTTCAAGTCCAAAATAGTAAGGGACCTAGTAAGTATCGCATTCAGTAATACGAAGCAATACAAGAGATTTCGTTATAAGATATATAAAGTAACCAAAAAAGATTTTTAGTCGTGAAGTAATCACCGAGTTCGTCACTTGCGGTGAAAACGGTGGGAGTGGATAGGGCATTGTTCTTGACCAATGCATGTGCGTTGCGTTATAGCTCGAGCAGCGACGAGGAAACCTGATGGTGTCGAAGAAGCTCATTTTGCGTTTTCTGCTTTATGACTTTAAGGTCGGCTTGTCCGTAGCCGCATCAATCGCCGAATACACCTTTGGGAGTGACCCACCGCCAGGCATTGGTTCCATAAGTTCACGTCTAAAGATTTGTCCCTTTCAGAAGAAGTCCGCAGTTGACGGCCACAGAACCTGAATTACGAGGCCAACAGCCAAACCTGTGGTGAGCTTGCCGAATGACTTCAGGTTTCTAATGAAACCGTCAGATTTCCCCTGCACCGCATAGGGAACGTGCACAAGTGGGTATCCCACACACTGTCGGAAGCCAGCAAGCAACAACGAATGACAGCCTGTTTCTCATTGCTTTCTCGGTGTTGCAAAGTACCCATATTTGATTCAGTTCTCAGCAGTAACGAAAAGTGCGCTATGTATGACACTCCCAGGCGTACTAGACATTGGTTGTCACCACAGGATCCTGTACCTCACACCACAAGACCACCTCTACACCCACACAACATCACGCTCTTCATCGAGTGAACTAGTCGACAAGTAATGCGCTATGAGCTGCTACCAACGGGTCAAACTATCACTGCGAGCCTCTGTATTAGCAGCAGTTGGAACAAAGACTGAAGCAGAAGGAGCCACTATTGGTTAATCGTATGGGTGTACTGTTCCTCCATGACAATATCAGTCCCCATATAGAGCGGGTAGCCATGTATACTATACGGTGACTTGGTTGGGAGACCATCCACCTTATTCCCCGGACACTGCGTGAACAGATTCCCTGGACAACCGCCTTCGTATGAAATGAGCCAGATTTGCGATAGCCACTCACTGACTACTTAACGTCCATGACAACGGGCGTTTACGACCAGTGCACTGTGCAGATGGAGACACATTGGCAACATGTTCTGGATGCCAATGGAGATTATTTTGGGAACTCACGGTATGTCAAATTCGGTGTATACGTTTTTATTTCTGATTAGTCAAAAACGGCATGGACTTTTTTTTTGGTTACCTTGTAGTATTTTATGTTGGTTACATAGCAAATGTTGTCAGCATAGAAACAAAAAAACTATCATTTGAAATACTGCTAAAAAAAAGTCCTAATCACGTGGTTCATCGCATGAGTCTTTAATTAACACTTATTTCGTCTATTCTGCTTGCATATACATTAATTTATTTGGTTATATTATCTAGATCCATTTCGCATATTTCTTCCTGAACGCACCTATTCATACGTCCAATTAAACTCACACCCATTCGTGTGTATATATATATATATATATGTTTGTGTGTGGGTGTGTGTGTACGCACACATTCATATATGAATTTACATGCACTCATTCACGTATGCAAATATACAGGCACTTATTCGTGCAAACGCATTCATTCATATATGTAAATATATACATCGACAAATGTATAGAAAACACGAACTTAATCATATATCTATATATGAGAAATAGTGAGGTCAATCTTCACTGGATGCCCCAAAATTTGGCCTTGTGCCACAATTAAAATACGCTTCAATAATCGGCATATCCATATGTAAATGAATAAATATAAATATATGTAAATAAACATTATATATATATATATATATATATATATATATATATATATATATATATATATATATATATATATATATATCAGGTCATCCCATAAGTTCTGTCCGAATTATGAATAAAGAAAAGAAGTGACCAAATGTTACATTTAATTACAGATTCAATCAACAATGTATTTTCCCTGATTATCTATGACTTTCTTCCGTCTATTAACAAACTTACTTCTTTTGGTTTTGATTCGAAAAACTCACAAATGTCAGTTTTAACCTCTTCCTGTGTTACAAAAGCTGTTTCTTCCAAATGTTTCTGTAAGCTATGAAACAAATGGTAGTCTGAAGGAGCAAGGTGCGGGAGAATAAGGTAGATTAGGAATTTTCTCCCAATCAAGTTCTTCGATCTTTTGTGACGTGATTCTTGCTGTGTGTGGTCGCACATTGTCCTGATGAAACATCAGCCGTTTTCGATTCACTTTGAGCATTAATTGTTGCATTAGGTGGTAAGAATTCAAAGTGGATTATTCCTTGGCAATCCCACCAACCAGATTGAAAGAAGAAACTTTTGCCCATGAATTTCCCTTCTCGGCTGTGGCTGGGGTCCTTCCCCTTTACCAAGCCACTGTCTACGACGCTTAACATTTCGATAAAAGATCTATTTTTCGTCGCCAGTCACAAGTCTATCCAAAAAAGGGGAAACAAGTTGGCGTGAATGGAGAGAAGAGAAGATGACAACTCGGGATTTGAGGTTGTTTTCAGACAATTTATGAGGCACCCATTTTCCAAGTTGCTGAAGATGACGATGAACAGTTGTATGGTTTGAACTGAGAACCACTGCCAATTCCTCAACTGATAAAGCAGGATTTTCTTCAAGGGCTGCTTCAAGAAGCTTTTCATCAAACTCAAGTGGACGTCCGGTTCGATCTTCATCTTCAAGGGTGAAATCTCCACCTCTGAATTTTGCAAACCATCTTCTGCAAGTTCTTTCATTCACACATTCCTCTCCATAAACTGAGTGAATGTTTCTAGCCGCTTCGGCTGCTGAGTTTCCTTTCTTGAACTCATAAAGCATTATATGCCTCAAATGATTCTTGGGTACTTCCATGTTAGCAGGGTTTTAATCAAACAAAATTTAATTTTATTGTTCTCTGAAATAAAATTTGATCAGTTTAAATGCATCTAAACATAAAAATAATGTTCAGATCCATTAGACATTATAAAATACTCTTTACATTTAGTTCATTTTAACAAAAAGTTCAAATTCGGACAGAACTTATGGGATGACCTAATATATATATATATATATATATATATATATATATATATATATATAGCAAGAGGTGTATAGAAAATACATTTACAAATTTTGGTGGGGGCAGTTTCCCAATCCAAAATAAGGACAAAAGTCCAGATAAACATATATTCATACACCTCGCGTCCATTACCGTTCGCGCGACTGTATGTGAAAATCATATCTGCTTGCTCATGATATGAATATCCAGCCATTGTTAACCTGAACAATTCTCGCTTAACTCACTACTACACACTACAGATGTACACGAAATTACAAATATAGCCTAGTCGACATGGCAACACAGCGCCACCTACCGTAAAATTTCTTTAAACTTAATAACTCGAAAACGAAGGATTTGTGGACATATGTTTATATGAACTTTTGACTTTGTTTTGGGACGAGGAACCACTCCCCAACGTTTGTAAAATTATTTTTGACACACCATATATATATATATATATATATATATATATATATATATATATATATATATGTGTGTGTGTGTGTGTGTGTGTGTGTGTGTGTGTATTAAGGTACATATATATATATTAAGGTAAATGTTATTAAAGACAACAGAGGTTTTGTGTCTCTTAATTTTATTGATCGACTTTTCCAAATGACGAATAAGCCTTCTCAGATTAGAAGGAAATTGCGTCAGAAATTGTTTATAGATCATTTTGGAAGAAATATGGCCGAGCTTCCAGCTTTCAGGTTATATAGAGAGAAATTGTGAGCTTCGCCTTTCAGAGAAGGATTATTTGTAATTTGGAAAACTTGAATAAAATTAATCAACACAAAACTTTGATGCTTTTAATAAGATTTGACTTAAAGAATATTTGCTGCCTAAATACACACACTATATATGTTTGTGTGTGTGTATGTGCGTGTCTGTGTTTGAGTGTAAATCGGATATAGAATTCAGACAAAATTTGATAAATTTGACAAAGTGGAAAACATTTATATTCACTTGATGGCGCGTTTCCACATTGTTACATAGGCTTACCCAGATGTGAAAGAAAGAAATATATATGCATGTGTTTACGTGTGTGTGCTTCAATATTAAATCGTTAATACTTTTTCCATTAAGTTGACGTCCCTCAGTCGGGATGAAAGAACAAAACTGTGTGCCTTTTGTATAAAAGCCGTTATTTTAATTCATGCTGTTTACTTTTGTTTACACTACTTGTTTTTGTCGAATTTTGTTTTTATTTTCTCCCAGCTTTTCTCCATTGAATCCTTATCCAATTTTATATATATATATATATATATATATATATTCACAATTTCGAGCACAATATTCAATAATTTTATTTTAAAATCGAAGAAATGCAATGAAAATTAATCTGACCGACAATGCTGTCTAAATATGCCATATATATATATATATATATATATATATATATATATATATATATATATATGATAGAAATTATAAGGAGGGTTTGTGATTATCATTCCTCGACTCTAGAAGAAACCTCAACATAATGCAAAAAGCTCTGGACGGATGTTTCGCCCATTTTTGGGGGACACATTAGCAGTGCACATAGACTACCGAGAATTGAACTTGGGCCAACACGATACGGCACAAGCGTCATACCAATTGCACCGACGGGCCTTGACGACGGAGAGGTAGCAAATTAGACTTGATATTGTGCCGCTCTTCACAAATTCAGTGGTGTAACTCATCCGAGTTTCTCTTACCCCTGTCCTCACGAACCACCCAAGCAACTCCATCCAGAGCATTAGGAGCTGGTTCAAGCCAGGATATACACGTGATTGAAATTATTAGGAGGATTTGAGATAATCATAATTAACTAATTCATCGGGACTAGAAGAAACCTCAACAGAATTCAGAAAGCAGTGGACGGCCGTTTCGTCATATATATATATATATATATATATATATATATATAGTCAAACCTAATGAGCCAGACAAACCTACCAGGTTTGCTCTACTTTGTATCGAGCTCTTTAGTTAGTTGTTTACTCGTATCGGGGTTTTTTCATTGGGCCTTGAACCTGTATCTGTGCGATTATTTTCGACAGACTTTCATGTTCCTGGCTCTTTCTTTTTTAAAACCTTTTTTTCCCTTCGAGTTTGATTTGGCTATTGTTAAATCAAAAATTCGAAGATTTTTCGACACGAGTATAGTTATATATATATATATATATATATATATATATAATTTAAAGAAAAAACAGACCACTTTAATATATATATATATATATATATATATATATATATGGATATGGATGGTACTTAGACTTTATGAATTCATGAGCGATAATAGATTAATAATTCTCATGAATTCACAGTTGAATCGTCTAGATTTAACCGTAAGTTCTATGCTAACAGTTCCTTCACTCGCACGTGGAAATCTCTTCCGGCTATATGTTTTCCAGTCAACTTTAATTTTCAAAATTTTAAATACCATGTCAATCATTATCTATTGTCTTCCTGTCACTCTTCTAGTGACCACGCTCCTTAATAATATTTCTGTGTTCTAATTCCCTTATACCCATTAACCCCAGAAAGGCATGAGGAGATTGTCCAGCATTCATTGCCCTGTAGGAGATTAGATATTACATAGCAATTCAGCACTCTTTTCTTTGTTTCTAACAACAGTTTCCTAACTTTTAATACTTTGCGTAGTTTCTGAAAGGCATGAGGATTTTGTGCAGCATTCACTGCGATATATTGCACATTAGATATTACATAGCACTCTTTCCTTTGTTTCTGGCGATATTTTCCTATCTCTTAATACTTTGTTTAGTTTCTGAAAGGCAAGAGGAGATTGCCCAACATTCACTGCCATACAGGAGATTAGCTATTACATAGAACTCTTTTCTTTGTTTCTAACGACATCTTCCTAACACTTAATACTTTGCTTATTTTCTGAAATGCATGAAAAGATTGCCCAGTATTCACTGCTCT
Organism: Acanthosepion esculentum; assembly: GCA_964036315.1. Taxonomy (NCBI): domain Eukaryota; kingdom Metazoa; phylum Mollusca; class Cephalopoda; order Sepiida; family Sepiidae; genus Acanthosepion; species Acanthosepion esculentum. The sequence goes on along the minus strand of OZ038484.1, from coordinate 57,768,218 downwards.
ATAGGATGTTAGATATTACATAGCAGTTCAGCACTCTTTTCTTTCTTTCTGACGGCATTTTCATAACTCTTAATAATTTTCTTATTTTTCGAAATGTATGCGGGGATTGTCCAGCATTTATTGCCCTATAGGAGATTAGATAATGCATATCAATCCAGCACACTTTTCTTTGTTTCTAACCACATTTTCCTAACACTTAATACTTTGCTTAGTTTCTGAAAGGCAGGAGCCGAGTGTACAATATACACTTCTAAATAGGAAATCAGATATATAAAAAAACATGTTTGTTTTGTTTGCTTTCTGATGTTTCATTTTTCCAGCCATTAAAGTCTAAAATATAGTTATTTTATAATGGATTATACCGAGTCTGAGTAAATAGGCATTGAATAGTTAAGCGAATTATTACTATATGAATTTATTAATAAGTCCAGGAAAAGGCTGGTAGATACTAAAGAAAAACGTAGAACAGGTACAACGCTACAAGAACAAAACATTTTTGGAATATTAGTTCCCGCTACTTGAGTTCAGAAACCGATTTTCCTAAAAATAGTTTTAAGAAAAGTATTTTATAAATATCAACCAAAAGCAGTACTGGCTGCTTATGCTTCCTGCTAATATTATCGGTACCATTCTTCTTCTATGGGTCGTGTCTCTTCAGGGCGTAGGCGATCATGGCTCTCCACAATTTCCTTTCGTTTGTAACTCTAAACAAATTTGGTCTTTTTGTTATATCTCTTAAACCTTGTTCCGTCATCCATTTACTCAAGATCATTAAGTTATGCGTTGATTTCCTATTTCCTGCTTGCCTTCAATCAGTCCCGTGAGTATAGGTTTTTCCAAGCCCTCTTTTCTTGTTATGTACCCCAAAAATTTCAACTGTCTCTTCCTGTTTTTAAATATAAATTAACTTTCCATTTTTTCTAGAAATTCGTCGTTGCTCACATGTTCAGTACATAATATGCTCAATATCCTCCTGTAGAACCACATTTCTGTTGGCTCAAGTCTCCCCTTCATTCGTGAGGAGATTGTCCAACATTCAATGCCATACATGAAAACATATTAAAATAGTCACGTATCAAAAACAGCGATTCCCGTACGATCATCGAAGTTAAACAACGTCGAGCCTGGACAGTACCTCGACGGGTGACCATTTAGTCATACCAGTGCTGTATATTTGGATCTACTGGTGGTGTTATGTTAATAGCTCGGAATTGTTGTTGTCCCATATGACAGTGAATGCTGGACAATCTCTTCAAAGATGAAGAGAATTCAGACAATTGAAATGTGGTTCTACAGAAGGATGCTGAGAATACCATTGAGCAACAACGAAGCTTTAAGGAAAATGGAAACGAAAATTATGTTTATACTGAGAATAAGAAAGCGACAGTTGTAATTTCTAGGACAGATAATGAGGAAAGAGGGCTTGGAGAATTTGAAACTTGCAGTATCTACTGAACGTCAGAGGAAAGCAGTGATTAACCTACCTAACGTAAGGGTAGTCCGCCAAAATTTGAAAAGCATAGACTCACCACCGATATTCCGGTTTACTTAGTTTCGGATTATCCGTTTTGTCAGATCAACAATAGTCAGGTATTAAAACTTCAAGACAGTAGAATTAATTGAATCTATAAAAATCCTGTATTACTCATGCAAAAAATATAACAAATTCAGTTGCAAAATTACTTAAAACTAGAAATACCCGTGAAATTTTCATCTTTTCCATTTCAAACAAACAGACGTTAAACACTTCTATTTTCCATTCTTTATTATCTTTTTTTCCTTCTTTTTTTTTCTTACTTACACAAATAATGAATTCTGGGAGGACTTCTGTTTATCTCAGAAGTCCAGTGAGAAGATACATCTTTGTCTGACACCTCTTTCTGTTTTTGTATTTACTGAATTAATTTTCTATCTGTATGCAGGCGGTTGCTCGCAGAATAATATATGTGTTAGTCTCATATCTTTCCCATATTAATCAAGCTTAGCTAACAGTTGAACTAGTTCTTAGTGACGTAATTATCGGATTTCTATTGTTAATAAGTAATAAACGGCACAAGCGTTATTAATTGTACAAAAAATGAAGGATATAATTTCTTTGGTTATTAACTCAAAATCTGAACTCACATTATTAACTAGAAATGTCCGTGAAAATTTCACTGTTTTCCTATTTGAATTTTCTGATGAATCTTATTTCTTATTAAATGATTGAATAAGCTCATGTCGAGTTCTATGACTATAGAATAACCATAGAATTTCTACTATCGCATCGTTTAATATTTGAGTTTAACAAAATATGGCAATAACACTCTTAAATACGAATGCTGGTCGTTATTTTAAGCAGTAAGCGGGTACAAAAGAAAAGATTAAATTGACAACTCATTTTCTCACTGAAATCATGTAGCGTCTCTAATATGTCTTTTCTCTATTTCCACTCGATCAAAATGGATTAGTCCATTATTTATGAGTTATTGGAACGCTGTAACGGTCGTGTTATATAAGGAAGGGACCAGTAGAACTGGCTATTATTTTGAAAAGTGTGTACATTTGTAAAGATGTGAAATTGATAAATTTTTCCATTTCTTAGAATTTAAAATCTTCTATATTCCCTTCTTTCTTTCATTTATTTTCTCGAGAACTTCACGTGTTCAGACCATAGTATCCCCAGCATCCTCCTGTAGAACCACATTTCTGCTACTTCAAGTACTCTCTTCATCTGTGACGAGATTGTCAAACATTCACTGCCATACAGGAGGAATGATATCGGCATTCATCTATTCAAGTTCAAATTCGAGCTTTTTTCGTTAACTTTCCTAATAAAGCCCTTGAAAAAAATATGATCCCGTCTATTTAAACCCATCGCCAACGATGTGAAAAATAAGACGGTAGACTGTCGTTCTGGGTGGCAAGCATTTTTAGAGAAAAGAATCCCTGAATTCATAACAGAAGAGAAGGCTAATGGAAAGCAAGCCACTCAGTTATGTGCCATGCGCGATACACGCTTAGGCGATCATGTATCTTTCGATGCATGACTGATGAGGCAGATCTTTTCCCGCAGTAGTTTGCCATTTCTTTCTGCGGTACAGAACCCGGTCTGTCCTGCTATTTACCCATAGCTGGAGCGGATAAGAGGATTCATACCTTTCCCAAGAGTATTAGCATGAAAGTGAATGTAATGGATTCTACTGGAATTCGAACTCGGCTCCTCGATTCCTCAAATCGCGCCGGTACCTTTCTCAAATAACATGGCAACTTATAAATAATAAACGCATTTGCTGACAGTCATGATCACTACGTGTTGAAAGAAGTTGAGAATTATAGAAAAACTCTGCACGTAATGTCGAATCGCGAATCTTTTTTCCTGAATTACAGTCTTAAAGAATTTTTCTTTCGCTAATTAATCTCACTGCTTTTTCGATTTACCTGCTTTTCTTTTAATATTCCCCGTAAAGAAATTTGTCAAGATATAAATACAAAAGCAGTCTACCTCCAAAGAAACGATTTCTGTATACTAAAATTTCTTTTTGAAAGCGTTCCAAGAAAAGAAAAAAAACAAAAATCTAAAAATGCTTACCATTAATTTACTTATTGTGAAAGATGCTGACAATGCAAGTCTCGCTTCATCTTCCCAATATATCATCGCAGCAGCAGTCTGTTTTGGTAAGTATACAACAGTGATGAATAACAAAATAGTTCCAGTAATTGCGATCATTATAACATGAAATATTGAAGAGCAGCCCTTGTTGGCTTGCAATAATATGCGATAATGCGTATGGAACAATAACAGATGTCTCGAACTTTTAACACTCCTAATCGCCTCTACTACTATGTCCGTTTCTAGTTCCCAAATTATCTCCAGCTCCCTCCCTCTATCTCTCTCTTTCTGTGTCCTTCACGCACACACACGTTCTCTCTCTTCCCCCTCTCTCTCTAAGAGTAGATAGGTTTATCTATCGTCCGCTTCACGCTCCTTCTCTCTCTATTGAACTGGAGCATAGATTTATCCCTTATTTTCTATTCAGAATTGGCTTTCCGGTTCCTTCTAATATCTTCCCATTCTCTTTCACTCTTCGTTGCATTATCGGCTTGCCTAACGTGAATTACTTGATATATAACATATTTAAATAAGAAATAATTATATTATGCTCTACTGTTGTATCGAGAACTGTTTTTTAAAAGTAAAAAAATTGTAAGAACTCTGAATTATAAATCTCATTGTTCTTTCCTATTATTCTAATATACATATATATATATATACGTGTGTGTGCGTGTGTGTTTGTACATGTATGTATGTATGTGTGTGTGTGTGTGTGTGTGTGTGTGTGTGTGTGGATTTTTATAACATGTTGTGTCAAATAATATCAGCAAATTCAATATATCTATTTTTTACGAATATTATCAAATTTCCCAATCTAATGGGGGAAGTTGAAAAAGTTAATATTTATTTATTTTTATAGACAGAACAAGTCTATATTACTCAAGAAAACCTGTTTAAAAGAATTCTTCATGGTTAAATATACCTTATCTTATATATATATATATTAATAAGGTTGTATAAGAATGTAAGGGGATATGTATGGACATTATGGAAAATGTTTATACTCCCTTACGCCCAGTAAACGGAAAAACGTATCAGTGCTGTAAAAACTAAGTAAAGGAAGACAAGGAAAATTTAATTAATATATATAAGTATGTATATTTTCTAGTCAGAGACTGAATATTGCTATTAAATCTGGTATCAAGATTCTGCAATGTTATTGGTCATATCAAGTCATCTCGGCTTCAGTTACTTTCCCACCGTGATAACGTAGCTTCCCTGTGTCATTTCTGTAATTATTTTTATTGCAATTTTTATGTTGGACTTTCCTCTTTGCTACATCGACGTCACGAATTTAAGCATAGGATGAAAGATGTGACCATTTTAGTGTTAAAATTGATGAAGGTAACTATAGATTCTATCCTGATAGTAGTTTCTCTCGCTCTTCTTGGCTGTGTAACTCTTTCAGCTTCTTGCTTTCCTGCCATCTACGATCTTTAAACATTTAAATGCGACATCAATCGCCATCTACTGAATTTCTGTATCCTGAGCGTTTATTGGCATTTCTACTCAATAATGTTTGCTCATTTTCTATAATTTGCCGCATTTTAAACTGAAACTAAAACCTCTTAAAAAACTCTTAAATGAAATTTAAACATTATGTTATATGTGCGTAGTTTAAGTTTAATGACGAAGAAATTTTTAAAAAAAAGATGATAATTTCGATAAGGCCGAATTGGCAGTTGATTTAAAAAATGATCTACAATCTGTTCTTAATTTTGTGACCATTAAGTATAACAAAAACCAGGTTTGCAGATATATCGTACATTAAACAGTAAGTACACCAGAAGAGTATGATACAACTAGTGAGTGTGTATCGTATGAACTAGCGCTATTCACTGTTCCCCGAACCTTCTCTCCTACTAAACTTATAGTAGGCGGAAGAGTCTAGCATAGAAACGGTTTATTCATTTTAACGTCTTCAAAACGAATCGGTTCTCTTTTAACCGAGAACCTTTTTTGTTTTCCATCAGTATGACTGGCACTAACCTCCAGTAGGTTAACACATCTTCGGCTAACATTTTCCGGTAACATGAAGTGGAAAGTCTGCAACTAGGAGAGTTGGTTCACTTTCTAGTTATTTTTTTCTAGCCAGAAGCTATCTAACATATAAGTTTACCATTCGTCCATGCGTTGAATATTGCTGTCATATCTGGTATGTATTTAGAAATTCTTGAATGAATCCAAATAGGAATCTGCAATGTTATCGGTCCTAACTTGGTATGTCGACTTCATGTAGCTTCTCTGTGCCTTTTCTCTGAATATTTCCATGGTAATTATTCCGACGAGGTTTCTTTCTTCGTATATCGAATTTACGAATTTAAACGCAGTACTAGATTGGCAGATAGGTCTCATCATTTTACAGTTGAAATGGACAGCGGGAACTGTAAGTTCTATGTTAACAATCCCTTCTCTCGTACTACTCGCTTGTAGGGTTTTCTTCCGGATTCTTGCTTTCCAGTCAACTTTGATCTTCAAAAATTTAAATGCAAAGTCAATTGTGATCTTTTGTTGTCTTAATTATTGTTTATTTATTATTCTCACTTCTTAACAGTGTTTTTAATTTCTCTTATATTCTTTGACTTTCAGTAACCCCTTGTTTCTTAGTGGCTTTATTGCCTTCCTTGGTATGAAATAATTAAAAAATATGTAAAGTCAAACATGAAAATATTCTAATAATTGTAAGGTCTTTAGAAAATACCAGTTTCATGCCAGCTGAGTATACATAAATTGTTAAAAGTTATACTTTCAGCAAATGATGTGAAACAAAAAGGATGCCTATACGCCTATTTTGAAAGAATGGTTAAGAAAATGATTAAACAGAAAGCCTAACAATAAAAACTGTCAGACTGGCGATATTCGTAAATCCAATCAAAAAGCATCCCCAACGTTCATGATGCAAAACTGTACATTTTCTACACTATCAAGCTAAATATAGAAATTGGGAACGCTATAAAAGAAATTTTCATGGCGTCGGTGTCTACAAAAATGGAATTGCGGCTTCATTAACGCCCTCAAGAATAAAACTGCAAAGCCACAAAATAAACTTTCTTTGTTGATGCCTCTGCTACCCGACATTCATTGCTAGTCGAAAACTAATTCCTTGATTCGAACTAGCCTGTATACAATGACCGAAACATCTTTCATAAAGAAAAAAAAATCTTGAGCTATGTTCAGACTCAGTTGATACCCTCCTCATTTTAGTCCCATAGATTTCACTGGGGCGTATGAGCGTACATCTCTCAACAACACTAGGCTTCCATGACAAGTGAAGCTTTTACGGAATTAAGTTGTAGGACCAATGACCAAGCGGTTTTGTACCCGGTTTTTGCAGAAAGTACTCGAGGATCCCTCGATGTTCCCCATCTATTGACCTGACTCGACACTGCAGTGATCAAACGAAAACCAGCGCTTGGGCGTGATTTGATTCTTCTTTTTTATCTCCCGTGTCCCTTCAGGACCTAGGCGACCATGGCTCTCCACAATTTCCAATCCTTTGTATCTCTTAATAAATTTTCTATTTTGTTATTTCTCCTAAACCTTGTTCCGCCATTCATTTACTCAAGCTTCTTCTTCTATGTGCCGTGTCCCTTCAGGACGTAGGCGATCATGGCTCTCCACAATTTCCTATTCTTCGTTGCTCTTAATAAATTTTGCCTTTTTGTTATTTCTCCTAAACCCTGCTCCGCCATCTATTTACTCAAGATCACTATGTTTTGTGTTGTTTCCCTCTGTTCCCCTTGCCTTCAATCTGTCCTGTGAGTGTTGGATTTTCCAAGCCCCTCTTTCCTCATTATGTGTCCTATAAATTTCAACTGTCTGTTCCTGATGTTAAATATAAGTTCATTTTTGTTTCCATTTTCTCTCAGACTGTCGTTGCTCATATATTTGGTCCATGGTATCCTCATCAAAATTCTGAACTACATTTCTGGTGCTTCAAGAGTCTCCTTCATTTTTTAGGTGTTTGTCCAGCATTCACTGCCATATAGGAGGACAGATTTCATATAAGAGTTCAGTACTCATTTCTTCGTTTCTAAGGAAGTTTTTTGTTTATCAATACTCTGCTTAGCTTTTGGAATTCATCTTTGGCTACCCCACTATCGCACTTTCCGTCTTTAAAAAAAAACTTCCCAGATATTCAGATCTTTGTACTTGTTTGATTTTGGTATTTCAGATTTTTAATTTGCATTTTCACTTATCCTTTTTGCTAACAAGCATCCATTCTGTCTTCCTGCTGTTGATAGTCCTTCTCGCTTTCCTTCACTACCTTCCTTAGGTTTTTTTTTTTGTAGTTTTCTTTCTGTGTCTGCTACCAGCACTGTCATCTGCATATCTTATGTTGTTAAGATTGTGACCGCCAATAATGAATTCCGATAGGAATTCTAATTCTCTCAGGATCGGCCCGCTGAATAGTTTGAATAAGTCCGGTGAGAAGACGCATCCTTGTCTTACACTCCCTTTATTTTTGTATATCTACTAAATACATTTTCTATCCTTATGTAGGCGGTTTGCTGCCAGTATAGTTTCTTGAATTATTCTAATATCCTTCCTAAATATATCAAGGTTGCTGAGCAGTTAAAATTACCAGATGTTAATAAAAAGTAGTGTATTGTTATAAGATTATGGCTCAGAAAGCAGGTTGAAGAATTTATCACAATCTGCTGTTTGGTATTTAAAGATGTCATAGGTATAAGTAAAATTATTTAAAACCCACGATATGTTAAAGGAAGCCTGAATTCTTTAGAATGTTTCACTCTGGAATATATCTTGCTTTATCATAAGCAAGTTTTAGATTTCAGGTTAGACGTGGTGCGTTTATTAATGAAAAGAAAATGTAGTGCGTAGTTAGCTATTTAATAAACAAGCAAAGAAAAAGAAAAGAAACACCTTCATCTAATAGACCAAAGAATTTATTTCTGCTTCGTGAATATAAACCGGCTTAAAATCTGTTTGCCATGATCTATGAATTTCTTAAGAAAAAAATGTTCGTGAAGATAAAATTTGTCATCAGTAATCTTTTCCTGTTTATTTTCTTAAAATGTTTATATTTCTCCTTCTTTCGTTCTTCTTAATTTAAAAAAAAGATCTTTTCAGATTTAAGTGGGTTCGGTTGTATTGGGGGATTTTAAAATATATCAACCCTTGTTAAGGTTGTTTAATGTCGAAATCTGTCGATAAGCATATATTTGATTCGGGGGATATGCAAATACTGGTTGTTGATACTTTCGTCTCTAGGTAAATGCTGATCGTTTATACTTAAGTCTATCGGTATTAGTTGTTTATATTCGTAAATATCGGTTGTTTTTGCTTTGATCTCTAGGTAAATATTTATCTTTTATAGTTAAGTTTAAAAGCATTGCTCTTTTATACTTGTAAATAATGATTGGAACAAAAGCATTGATGTCACGGAGGGACTATATTGAAAAATAGTAAAAACCAATCATGTTTTTCCTACTCCTTTTGGGCGAGGCTTCGAACTTTTTGAACGACTCCGTACCAAGTGCACTAATGTCAAGGTCTATATCGAAAAA
>OZ038484.1:57714092-57754092 GCA_964036315.1 Acanthosepion esculentum | reverse complement strand
CTTTCTCTCCGACTTTTTTAGTGCCCTTTTAACCGTGTCGACAAACCGTTCCGCTTGTCCGTTTTATCTTGGATGATAAGGGGGAGTTGTAATATGTTCTATTGCTAATGATTTGCAAAAAAACTTAAATTCACTAGACGTGAACTGAGTCCCGTTATCTGAAACGGTAGAGTCAAGTACACCGAAACTTGCAAAAATCTTGTGTAGGAAATTTATCGTTACCGCGGTAGTCGGTCTTCTACATTTTAATATTTCTGGCCATTTAGTGTAACTATCGACCACCACTAAATAGTATGCTCCGTTTAACGGTCCTGCGAAATTTATATGTATTCTAGACCCTGGAATATCGGTTTTTGACCAAGGTTGAACTTTGATAGGCGGTGACTTCATTGCCAGAGCCCAACGGCGGCATGATTTCACTAAATTTTCGATCTCTTGATCCATTTTTGGCCAGTAAGTACAACACCATATTAAAGATTTCATTCCAGAAATTCATGGATATCCTATTTGAAATTCTTTTAGCATACGTTTTTTGCAAAAATGCTGGTATCACAATTCTTTCTACGTAAGTAAGTACATTATTAGGTAATGAAAATACATTATTTCAGTTAATATTTTTTACTTTAAATCTAAATTGATTCTTCATTTTCAATATAAAGTCGTCTTTTTCCAACTAAATCGTCTTATATCCAATAATGTTATGGGCAGTTCTCTTGCAGTATTGTATAATACAGTGTAACCCGGATATAAGAGTTGTCAGGACCGGATAATAAGTCTCTTATATCCGGGTTTGGTCTATTTTGTTTAAGTATGGCTCTAATTTTGGACCAGAGAAAATCTCTTATATCCGGGTTTATCTTATATCAGGGTCTCTTATATCCGGGTTACACTGTACAATATTAATTAAACTTTCGTCCCGTCTCGCCGCAATTACTGTGTCTTCAAGTGGTTCACTAAATTTTGGTATTAGTCTAGATAATCCGTCTGCATGACTTAATTTTTTGGATGATAGAAACTTAATTTTATAATTATAGTTCAATAGGACAATTCTCCAGCGCTGCACTGTATTTACTGTTTTTTTTATCTATATATGAACAATAATGGATGATGGTCTGTCTGTAGTATGAATTCTCTACCATGTATGAATTGATGAAACTTTTTCATAGCAAATATGATTGTCAATGCTTCCTTTTTTTTATCTTCAATACAAACACCACCGCTTGTTTTTTCCCCCACAAAAGAAACGTTACAGCTGAATTCACCTAAAATGTTCAATCTCTTCCTATGAGAAGACAATAAACTGGGTTTACCCATTTTCCCCCATGTCTGTTCATTTATGACAGTGATATCAGATCCTGTATCCAGTTGCAATTTTATTTTTACTTTATTAATTTGCACAAAAACAAATTTCCTCTTTTGAGATGTCTTGTTAATTTCCTTTTTCGGTTTATGTATTCCATGTATTCATCATACTCACATTTTATTTTTTTCTCCATTTCTTTATATCTGCAACACGTACATTTGTGCCCGAATCTCCCACATTCATAGCATTTTTGTTCTTGTAAAAACAATCACTTTTACAATGCTTACTTCCACAGCCGTGGCAAGTATAAGATATTGAGGGGGATTTATCGTCTTTTTTACTTTTCTGTTAGGAGTTGAAGACTTTGTAGTTTTTTTTCTTAGATGGTCGGACACTATGTACTTGTGAATTGTCTTTTTCCTCAATCCTTGCGGTATCAAGTTTCAAATTCAGAATACGTTAACATTCTTCCGCTATTTTCTGAAGAGTTAATTTTGGATCCCTTTCTAAATGAGCAAGTATCCTGGATCTTATCGCCGCGCCCTTATTAGAAGCTAAACCCTGTACCAACATCAGGCATTTAAATTTATCAGGAGTTAATTCATTTAACTTGAACATTTCACATCCTCGATTCATGACTCCTGCATAAGTGACAAAATCTTCTTGGTCGGACTTTACTAAGTGAAGACATTGCCATCGTGTATTAAATAAAGAACTCCCCTCACCAAAAATTTTGGAGAGTATTAGAACAGTCTCATCAAAATGTATCTCCCCTGGGGTTTTTCGGTAAAATATAATTTACATATTTTTCATGTCCAGCAGGGGACAAATTTCTTAATAATGAATGAACTTACTTTTCATCATTCCAGTGCGAACAATCTCTTTTGATGATCCCTTCGTAACTTCTATAAGCTGGAAAAGTTATCCCTTCATCTGGATTGTACACAAATTCGCTGACTGAATTAGCAACGGCATCTGGAGTGAATGAGTCTGAAATTTTTCCTTACATCGTTTTGGTAAACAATTCAAAAAACCTTTGTTGTAGTTGTAATTGCTGCTCATGTTGTTTTTGTTGATTTGTAACACCAACATTTGAACCGTGATAGCTTTTAGTTCTTCCATTTTTTCTGTACTCTGCTGAATAGTTTGCAGATTCATTTTTCCTCGTGTAAGTTCAACGAATCTTTGCAAATTCTCGTCGCCATTTTTGTAATGTCAGCGAACACTTGTTATCACCTTCGTAAAGCTCGTTGTAGTAGAGACTTTGTAATCGCAGATACAACTATAGTAACGCCGTTGAACAATACTGGTGTCAGACGCCTTCGAATATCACTCGCACTAATAGTACTTTCTCGATAATACACGCTCGAATAGTAAGAACCGAACAGTGATCAGTGTAGAGAAGAGAATCGCGAACCGTATAGTGATAGAATAGAAATAGTGATCCTTTAGACATCACACTTCTTCCTACTTATGAGTTTCTCCCTGACCCTATGATCCACTTAATTCAATAATGGGATCGCCTGTTTTTGGTCTCTGGCGATCCGTGTTCAAACTCCAGTGTGGGCAGCGACACTTTATTCCTATATAACAAATAAATATATGATTAACATATATATATATATATATATATATATATGTATATATATATATATATATGTATATATATATATATATATATATATATATATATATATATATATATATTAACGATATATTGACAAATAAATATATGATTATATATGTATATATATATATATATATAGAGAGAGAGAGGAGAGAGAGAGCAAAGAGAGACCGACAGACAGACAAACAGAGATAGAGATAGTGTGTGTGTGTGAGAGAGAGAGAGAGAATTAATCCGAATAAAATGTTTTTCACTTAGCTGAATGGTGTTACCTTTGGCATCCCGATTCCTGAGTTTCATAGACGGCGCTTAGTAACGCTTCACATATAACATAAAATCTGACAACCTTGACACTCATGGCTAATTTAGATATACACTGACTTATCTGCTAAAACTGTTAAATCTCATAAGAAAATGAAAATATTAACCTCTGCCTACCAATAGAATGGTGGGTGATTCGATTCTGTGGAAGTCCACACTCGTGTCCTAGTCTGAAAATGTGAAACTAAAAACGTAGATCCGAACATCTGCCATGGATATAGCAATTAGGCAGTGATAGGCTTTCAGTATAGCGTCTGTCGGAAAGGAAACTGCATAGTGGAAGGTATATCTCCCCCCCATCCACACACTAGAACTAAAAAAACTTTCAACACTATCACGGCTGAAAGGTAGGATTAAGTCGTCCCAACTCAGATATGACAGCAGTACTCTATTTTTGTCTAATCTGACTATTGTAAATATAAAACATGGCAGAAGATTCAATAATTTTCTGGAGTGATAGAATAAGATGACCATTTTTCCTGCATCTTTAACAATGGATTTTACATATGATTTCCCCTGGAGGTCTGCGATAAACTTGTGACGCAAAAGCCGTTCTAAACATGCAATCTCATTGAGGGTGCAAGCATTCATTAGGAATATGGGTGCCTGTGCGTATCTAAACAAAAATAATTGGAATTAAACGTTATTTTTAATGGATATTCATATTTTAGTAGACTCTTTGTTTTTATTTATTAAACAGTATATTTATTTATTTACGTCTACCGGCCTGAATATTCGAGAAATCGTTTTGGAAAAATATGAGCTCTCCTGTATGCTTCTTTCCTATAATAAAGTTTTTAGTTGCCTCGAAATATTTCCTTCATACAATTATAACACATGATTTGAAGTTTATTTTGCGCTAATCAAATGTGATGTTTGAATAGTATACTTATAGTATTTTTTTCCGTTTTGAACCTACTACGTATAAAACGATACTAACATTCTTTTGGTTGATCCAGTGATGTCTGTTTTATCTGAACTGATCAAGTAATGTCGATTTTATGGGAACTGATTCAGGAATGTCGATTTTATCAGAATCGATACAAGAATGTCGAGTTCATCTTAATTGATTCAGGAATTCCGATTTTTTTTTTTTTTAGAATTGATCCAATAATATCAATTTTATCAGAATTGATCAAAGTATGACGATTTCATCAGAATCGACCCAGGAATGTTGATTTTATCAGAATTGATCTTGATATGTCGATTTCATCAGAATTTATTCAGGAATTTCGATTTTATCAGAATTGACCAAAGAATGTCAATTTTATCAGAATTGATCCAAGAATGTGTTTTTTAGCAGAACTGATCCAAGAATATCAATTTTATCAGAATCGATCCAATAATGTTGATTTCATTGAATTGATTCAAGCATGTCGATTTCATAAGAATCGATCCAGGAATATCGATTTCATAAGAACTGATCAAGATATATCTATTTCATCAGAAGTGATTCAGAAATCTCAATTTTATTTGAATTGTTCCAGGAGTGTCAATTTCATCAGAATTTCTCCTTTCAAACAATTATGAATCTCGTTTTATGTTTACATTTTTGTATAATTTTGTATATTATCCTTTGTATAATTTCGAAAAAAAACGCTTGTATAAATAAATGTCTAGAGCCTAAACTGAAATACTATACCAGCATATATTTAATTTTCTGGGGAAAAAATAACTTCTTTTTTTTTAAATACTTTTCTAATTTACTGTATATGATTTTTTTTAACCAAATATTTTTAAATGACAATTCCATCATTTGTTCGTATTCATACCTTTTCCAAGTGCATTAGTGCAAACATAATGCCTATTACAACAATCGACGTATGAACCCAGCAGGCAGATTCCATTTTTCTGTGCTGCTAACCGTTTGGTTATCAGCATCTCCCTTGGTATTTTTTTACAAAATAAATAATCACTTATTATTAAGGCGTTTCCGGTTTATGCCGGTGCCATGTAAATAGATATACCTTTTTGACCGGAAATAGCAGTTTTCATCGTAAATTAACCTGTAAACATTTATAGTGGGATCGAGGGTCAGTACCACCTATGCTATACTCATCCTTGAGTCAGGTTACCCATATAGGCTAATTTTCAGGCGTCAAGACCCTGCCGTTTGACTGATCATACAAGCATTTGTTGGCATTCGAGTAAAAGGCTTGCAGTTGATATAGTATACGCATGTGATTATATTTAAGTATATGTGTGATTTTTAGTCGGTCTGGTTGTTTCTGTGTTTAGCAACATGCCACTTTATGCGTATATGTGTTGGAATAAAGTGAAACATCAACGCCTTTTAAAAATTGCTGTTTTCCGCGCCCGGAGTGGCATTTTCGTCTATCAAGGATAGAGAGAAAAGAAAGCAAAGGAAGATTATCTTTCCCTAGGCATCTACTGCAAATTTTCTCCACTGAAAACACACCTGCCAAACACACCAACAACTTTCTCAAAATAATCTCGCACCGATTCAAAATTTGCCTGACGTTGCAAAAAAAAGAAAAAAAGAAAACGAAACAAATCCTTCACTGTTTTCCCTCTTAAAATGCGCACAAGCCGGGCAGCTCGCACACATCGAGAAGAAGAAAAAACATAAACACTATCAATTAAAATAGATGGCGTATAATCTATCATGTCATGGGTGCAGCTGCTGTAATTAAAAGATGGAGACCATAGGTTAGGGAAAAAAAATAATGATTCTGTTACGAACTCTTAGTTCTTTAAAAATAGTATGTTTTTTTCCATTCTTGGTTTTATTATCGAGTATATACAATTAAACGGATACTAAAGCATGAAGAAACGGAAAATTCATCAGAATGAAACAACCGATTACAAACTCTTATTTTTAGTAGCCCAAACGATATTTTCAGTGGATGCCCGCATTTGAGTAGACGTTCCGTTTATTCATTTATTTATTTCGCCTATCGATTCAGGAATGTCGATTTTATCTGGATTGATCCAGGAATGTCGTTTTTAACTGAATTGATCCAGAAATGTTGATTTTTATCGGGATTGATCCAGGAATGTCGATTTTATTAGAACTGATCCAGGAATATATATTTTATCTCAATTAATTCAGGAATTTTAGTTTTATTAGAAATAATATAGCAATATTGATTTTATTAGATTTGATCCAGAAATATTGATTTTATCTGAATTGATCAAGTAATTTCGATTTATGATTATTTATCTATTTCGTTTATCGGCCTGCATACCTGAAAAACTCAATAAAGAAAGCATGCATCAAACCTGCGTCAACCTTTACAATAGAAACCACCGTCTGATCCGACGTGCTTTTACAGCTCGGCTACAAAGAGCATCACAATAAAGTAATGTTCTTATTTTGCCTTTAAAGCAAACTGACACGTTCAAATTTTGCCGAAATACATATCTGCTCAGTTACGCAAACAAAGCAATTTCAAAAGAATTAATAGATTTAATTTTCAATCTGACATTTATTATGACATCAACCATTATTTTGAGTGTTTAGCTACATTCGTGGAGTGTTTATTTCGTTTTACTGGTGTGAGAAATCAAGAAAATTTAATAAAAATGCACTTCGGCAGAAATCGAACTTGAGTCCCTCTTTGCAGAAGGAATCACCATCTGGTCCGGTGTGATTTTACCGTTCGTCTACGAAGTGCATCACAATAAAGTAAAGTTTAATTTCAGATTTTCCCGCGAAACATATCTACTTAGCTTCGTATCCGAAACGTAAACAAAGCAATTTCTAAAGAATAAATGAATTTTATTATTTTAAATGTGACATATTTTTATTACTGCTGTAGCATGTCTCCATTCACATAAATACTGTAGTAAATACTGTATGTTGGTCTGCAGTTGGAGATTCGTCTCCAGCTGTGCTGGTCAAACTTTCTGCCTCCTCAGACGATGTTATGTCGACGGGCAGAGTCTCGTTTCGGGAAACAGCTACCCGATCCCGTTTTATACAGCGAATTTTTGGCCGAGCCTACGAGCTCGGATACCCCACATTAAATTCGGCCTTGTGCCACATCCGACCGCGTTGGGCGGTTGGTAGATATCCTGCAGTTGGAGATTCGTCTCCAGCTGTGCTGGTCAAACTCTTTGCCTCCTGGCAGAGAGGATTCCCAAACGAGGCTATGTCGAATGGAAAACAGCTACTCGACCACGTTTTATACCGGGTCTACGGGGATTTTTTGGTCGAGCCTATACCCCACATTAAATTCGGCCTTGTGCCACATCTGACCCTTAGTTGAAGATTTATTGTAGAATTCATTTGACTCACTTCTAGCAGTTGACTACTTCTTCTATTCGCCACTGGCGAATCTTATATGTGTTGTTCTTGTCCTAAGTATTATCGTTCATTCCCAACCTTCGTGTGATTATTCTATTCAGTAACCTTCCCTAGGTTACAACAATTATTTCAGACGTTATTTTAAGTTGATACTCGCATTTGAGAAGAGGCTGCGTTTATTTTAAACAGTATGTATTTAGTAAATTACCTATAACACAGGGTGGAGAGAAAGTAACGCTTTTTTGTGGGGTGTTGTGCAGGAGAAATAACGCATTTTTATTAGTGCTTATAATATTTTTTATTTTTAATAGATATAAATTTTATTATATTACTGTAATTTACTTTTGTTCAATAAAAATTAATACATAAAGAAGGCGTTACCTCTACCGCACCTTGTATTTAGTTAGAGAGACAGGAGGACAAAAATGGTATTGACAATCCGATCTTCCAGTCAAGGAGAGAAATAAAAAGAAAAGGGGTGAATCGAAACGCAGAAACTGCAAATTACGCCCGGCCTCCGTAAAAGGGCGGAAAAGAATCATGTTTTCCAAGTGCTACTTGTGGATTACATCAGTCTGTTAGAATCTTCAAAGTGTTTCGGAAGCCGGTGATAAGCACAATATCAACATGCGATTTGTTTATATAAATTTACCCGATTGCTTCACGCAAGCACTAGATGACAACGCTCATCAGACGTGTGTCTTCTTATATTCTAGATTTCAAGCTGATAACGTAAACGACTTTACGCTTTATGTCGTTAATGCTCGGCAATGTATCAGTCGGTGTTTGTGTTTTAGCTTTGGCTGTGGAAACTTTTTTTTATCTTTAAAATAATACGCAAATAAATTGGTATACAGATCAAGTACAAGTAGGAATCTCCACTAATTCGCTAAAAAAAAGGTGACTAAAAAAAAAGGCCCCAGACTTGATGAAAACAATTTTTATCGCCTAAATGCTTATGTTATTATTAAGAGGAAAGACCAAAGTATTTTCTCATTATTTTTTACATTTTAAATCCTTCCTAGCACCACCGAAATTTTAGTTAAATATCTTGTTTTTTTTAGTCAGCGAAATTACCATAAAATCGATGATGTCCACCATTTTTTAGAAATTTGTAAACAAAAGTTATATTCTACGTTTAAAAATCTTGTAAAAATCAATTATACATTTTTCAAAAGTTATTTTTAAAAATTAGAAAATTTAAGTTAATTTAATACATTTGGACACAAACATTAATTACTTTCTTCGCAGAAAAAATGTAGTTCAAAATAAGAGAAAGCATGTCTTAACAATGGTGGCCATTGAAAAGCGATGAGTGATTGTTTCATCGACGTATTGACGTACGGAAGAACAGAAGTGTAATTATTTTTTCTAGCTTAAGTTTTTTTTAAGTTTAAGTGAATCAATTTTTTTTACCTCGTATTTTTTAATAATTAACAAATAGTTTCAGCAGTTTAATATTTTTTTTTTAGGTACTTTAGTTTTAACCTTACGTTTGTTGAAGTTTTTTTTGAAAAAATGAAAAATACTATAAAAAATTAAAAATTTCATAAATGCTGAAAGTGAGATAAAATTTCATAAGAGTGGTACCTGTAATTTTCATGTACATCTCATGAAGTTTTAGGACATTCTTTTTATTAATCTTTATTTTATCTCGGATTTTTATTATTATTTTTTTTATATTATCGCATTTATTAAAAAATATCGTAACCGAGATAATACAAAATTAAGACCATATAAATTCATCAGATAGGTACCTAATATTTGTAGGTACCCCTTCTCATATTTGAAATGTTATACATTTTTTTTTTTGATGTGCCATTTTTTCCATATTATTTAATCTTAATCGTTATATGACAGTTTTAAAATAAACAGTTTATTTCAATTAATTATTTTTTTTTACTTTCAAGTTAGTTACTTGAAACTAAAAAAATAATTGATGACTCGCGATAAAACTACAAAATTCATTTTGTATTCATGCTTCCTACGGTCATCCGTACATTTGAAGTAAAACCGTTTCTATGGACACAAAAAAACAATGTAACAATGTAATATTCTATTTTAAATACGGGTGGTCCGCAGATTGTAATAAGCTTTAAATTTAATTCTGTAATGATAGATCTACTTAATTATATTGCCTAAAAGGCTCAGTTTTCAGAATTCATTTTAAAATATTTAACAACTTTAATGTAAGTTTTTTTTAAATTAAGAAATATCGAAAAAGAAAGAAAACAATTGTTGTAAAAATTCATTTCTCATCGAAAAAAATGTTTGCCTCGAGACAATATTGTTTTTATTCATAAAAGCTTTTTAAATTAAATAATATCTTTGTTTTATTGGGTTTTGTATGTTACAATTCGGAGCTGATTTTTGCTAACGATTGTTTTGATTTTTTAAAAAAAAGCTTGATTTAAATTCTTCAAAGATTTCTTCTTTTAACTGACATAACCAATAAAATACTCAGCGCTGAATTTCTAGAGTTTTCATAATATTAGTTATGAGGCGGGGAGCAGATGTAAAAAAATATTTTTACTATGACTTAAAAAACATATTTAAAATAATATCAATCATTTCTGAATAGTTTCTGAAAGTTTCATTAAAATCTGACATTTGTCTTTTTTTCTTTTTTTTGCATGATTTTCCAAATTAATGATTTTCACTGCAAAAAAAATACACCAAGATTTTCTGTTATTTCAGTAGTCTCTGTTGACGCAAAGAAAAACAAGATTTTTTAATCAAAACTTAGAACGTTCTAAAAAGGATGGAAAAATGTAATAAAACAATCAAAAAATACTTTGGACTTTCCTTTTAATAATAACATAGACATTTTGATGATAAAATTTTGTTTTCACCAAGTTTAAGGTCGTTTGTATCATGGTATGCTCTATTTTTAGCGAAACCGTGGTATTACTTCAGTACACGTTTTTAACATCAGTGTACCGGAAACTAACCATTACAGGTGTATATCTCTGGTGGGATTCTTTCTGTTTTAAACAGGTAAAACTCAATTTAATTACAACCTTTATCCGCCTTGCTCATATACTCTGAAACTAAATACAATTCAGAAATTGAATTTATTACGAAAGTTTTGAGCAAGAACTGGATATTGTGGAGTCCAGCATTAGAGAAAAAGAATGTGACAACTTCGTAAATCTAGGCTGATTGGTTCCCCAGAAATGTCCCTTCTATTTGCGTTTACCGTGGATTGGTGAAATTAGCAAGTAATGAGATTGCTTTGAAAGATTTATTCTTCTATTTATGTCCCTCACGTTATTGGCAATGTTCTATCCATGATATAACAACACCGATATTTTACAGACGGAACGGAATAGTTGAATAGAAAACGAATAAAATACCATACTTCTCGAATATATTTATAATGCTACGTCGTACGTAAAATTATATAATAACTAGCCACTCGTATTCGAGGATACCCGTTGTAGGAAGAACAGAACGAGTGAATAAACTTATACCAAAGCTTTATTGCACATTACTCTGACTACTCGTCTACTGACGGATCAAACGGGGTGCTTTTTATACCTCCGAGATCTAAAGGGGAGGTAACTGATGATTTATCAGTACACCCGTCTATTAGGGCGGCTAACCAGTCCCCATTGCAGACGCTCGCTCAGGCACATTTGTGTTTGTGCAAAACCTACAGAGCCAACCTGTGGTTTATACTGCAACTATTCTGAGCAGACCATACTTACAGTTTCTGGGAGACAGCGTGTTATCTAGCAAGGCCAGCACACCCAAACCCTCGGTCACGATGACTTGTGACTTCGTGCTAGCACAGCTATCGGCGCACCCAAGAGTTCCGTCAACCTAGATTCACTCGCAAGGCTTGGGTCAACCCGTGGTATGGTTTTCAGGCACTTTCTAAAGGTGCCGCACGCTAGGATCGACCGCCTCCCTAACATCAAGGAAGTCTACTTCCTGAGAAATCGACCGTGATGAGATTCGAACCCGGATCTTATGGTCATATATGATATAACGAAGGGTGTGTAAGAAAGGGGAACCTTATTCGTAATATTCTCCGAAGGGAAAACTGGAGTTACGGCGGTTTCTCTATGAACCTGGTTAGGCCATGTGGTTTTTGTTTTAAGAACTACCACGGTGGGCTAGTGACATTATTCTTCCCACAGCTTTACATCACAACTTCCCTTCGTCATTCCATCTCCTGGCGTCATTCGCCGGCCGTCACGTGACCCTCCTGACAGTGTCAACGAAAGAGAAAGAATCCCCATTTGTGACCCAACAAGTGTAACATGTTATTTTACCGCCAATCTACGTATTGTTTTTGGTGCCCGACCTATGTCGCGACCGGCTGTCATGTAACTTACAAATTTAGATATCAATGAAAGCAGATAGAACGTGTCAAAGGAGGTTACAGAGAGTGAAATAGAGGGGTGTTTGAGGAAAGGACAAAAAAAAAAGAACGGGAATCAAGATCAAGGCATCAGAAGATGCCGATTGACATTACATTTAAACTTTTGAAAATTATAATTATCAGGGAAGCAAGTAAAAGGAAGGGTGTTCTACTGTCGGGAAGTGCGAGAGAAGAAGCTGTTGGAGTAAGAGGCGGTTGCATTTAACTGTTTAGACACTAAATGGATGGGACCGAGATGCCAACCTAGTAGCACGCTTAAATTCATGCAGTTGGGGCACCAGTGAAAATAGCTCGTCAGAGCAGTTGCCATGAAAATATTTGTAGAAAAGACAGAGGGAAGCCACTTCACATCTGTCAGAAAGTGGCTGTAGTCGAGAATGCCATCACATTGCATACTCGTCTTTGGATTTTGTCGAGAACCTCGAAATGAACAGCGGGGGCACCAGACTGTATATGGCAACAGTATTCAATGCAAGGACGGATGGGAGATTTGTAGATTTGAAGGATGAATCCAGAAAAGAAATGTCTACTGAAACTTTTTTTATAGGATTGGAAACCTTACTTATCAATTAACCCCCCATAATTTTCACGAGAAATGAATTTCCTTCATTTTGATACCAGTTTCATTTTTCCATCTCGTTTCAAACTTATTTTATAGGATTATCAACCAGGCCTTGTAATTCCGAAGAGAAACAAATCCCCTTCATTTTTAATACCACCTTCATTATTCTATCTGGTCTCAAATTTGATGCAGAGGATTAGAAACCTTACTTATCAATCAACCTTTATAATTTTGAAGAGAAATAAATTTCCTTCCTTTTGATAGCAGTTTCATTATTCTATCTGGTCTAAAACTTGTTTTATAGGATTGGCGACATTAATTATCACTGAAGCCTCGCGATTATTAATCAATATAGAGAGACCAAATGAAATGAAAAGCCTCGATCTTAGTGACTCTTAAATATGAGATAATATCATTGCTTTATTCATTTTCTACATCGGCAAAACCATAATGTTTATACTTCTGGTGCCGTACTTAGATAAATGAAATAGTGGGTGGGACATTAACAATAAAAGAAAAGCAAACACTATCACTTTACATCAAGGATACGTCTTTGATACATGCTGTCTAAATAAATGGGACAAGAAAGGCATACATTTATTTTAGTGTCGATCTATCAAAACATCTACAGCAATGAAGGAAAAGAAAGAAAAAATGAATGAATGAACGAATGAATAAATGACTGAAATAAAAATGATAGATATGAAAATACTGAGATAGATAGATAGATAGATAGACAGACAAGGGACAGACTTTTTCAATCTATATTCAATCTCTTTTTTCTATCTACCTACCTGCCTATCTATCTATCTATATCTGTATATATCAGACTATTATCTATCTATCTGTCTCTTAATCTATCATTATATATATATATATATATATAGAGAGAGAGAGAGAGAGAAAGATAGATAGATAGATAGATAGATAGATAGATAGAACATGAACACACTACGATAAGCAGATATATAGATAGATAGATCATGAACACACTACGATAAGCAGATAGATAGATAGATAGATCATGAACAGACTACGTTAAGGAGATAGATAGATAGATAGATAGATAGATAGATAGATAGATAGATAGATAGATAGATAGAACATGAACAGACTACGATAAGCAGATAGATAGATAGATAGATAGAACATGAACAGACTACGATAAGCAGATAGATAGATAGATAGATAGAACATGAACAGACTACGATAAGCAGATAGATAGATAGATAGATAGAACATGAACAGACTACGATAAGCAGATAGATAGATAGATAGATAGATAGATAGATAGATAGATAGATAAAATCATGAAAATAGGAAAAACCGGGAAAACGAAAACAGAAACAATAGAATAAACCGAAGGAAGGAAAACAAGAAAAAGCTGTAATGAAATAAGTACACAAAATGAGATGAAGCTAAAAAAATTTTTTGAAGAAATGAAAGAAAAAAAAACAGAACAATGAAGAAAGAATCACGTTAAAATTTAAAATTGAAATTCTACTGAGCGCACAACAGAATTATCTGTCCAAAGAATAAACATTCTGTCCGCAAAGTAATAACAATAAAAAAGAATTACATTTATGCAACTGATACCTCACAGAAGTGTCTGCAACAGAAATAAGCTCAGAGCTTTTAAGTAAACATTGCAAAAAGGCATTGGTGTCGACGTTCGTCTGTTCTTTGATATTAACGAACAAATTTGCTTCGAAACTCACATCTTCAAGTGACTTTGTGTTACTATTTTGTTTTCTTGACGGCGCGGTGATTCATGTATACAAACATTCGCAAAATCTACAGAGACTTACAAAGATCTTTAAATGATATATCCATAAATAAGAAAATCAAAAGTTGTGTTAACGATCCGGAATGAACGCGTCGATTTAAATAACTTAATAATAAATGTCGGTGTTTGAATGACACCATTGTTTTCTGTAAGCAAGCCTACAACTTTGAAGATTTCATGAGTATATCGAATCAATAGCTGCATCTACTGCAAGGAAAAGTTGGGTCGTCCCAGAAAATTTTTCACGTCAGTGTTCATCTTGCACAATTACAAGTCTACCATTCGTCCGTGCATTGAATACTGCTGCCATGGCTTGCCTGGTGCTGTTGATATTCGTTTCGAGAAATTCGTTTATATAGCGCTTAATGTTTATATTAGTTATAAGGACAAGTCCTTGGAGAATTTAAACCGTCTTTTTTTTATCAAACAAAAACCCCAGTTACAGAAAATCTGCTCTGAATCATGAAATAAAAAATGCAGTAAAACTAAGACATTATGTAATTAGAAAAGCTTTTGCATCTACTGCAAAGAACGTTGGGTCACTTTGTCGTCCCAGGACATGTTTCTCTTCAGAGACCATCTTGCACATTTACAAATCTAACATTCGTCTGTGCATTGGATACTGATGTCATATCAGGTCTTGTGCTCCTGCTATTCATCTCGAGGTTCTTGACAAAATCCAAAGAAGGATGTGTAATGTAATCGATCCTGACCTGTCATCTCAACTTCAGTCTTTTCTACAAATATTTTCATGGCAACTGCTCTGGCGAGCTTTTTTTTTCCTGGTGGCCTGACTACATGAATTTAACCGTGCTACTAGATTGGCATCTAGGTCCCGCCCTTTTACTGTTGAAATAGCTAAATGCAACCGCCACTTCTACTATAACAGGTTATTTTCTCGCACATCCCGCCTGTGGAACTCCCTTCCGTTTTCTTGCTTCTCTGATAACTACAATCTTCAAAAAATTAAATGCAACGGCAATCGTCGTCATCTATCTTCTTGAGTCCCGTTCATCTTTAGTACTTTCTTCAATCTTCCCTGTACTCAGTTTTTTCTCTCAATTTGACTCCCTGTAACCCCTTGTGTATTAGTGGGATTTCCGCCTCGTTTTGGGAGAAATGATGAAAGAAAGAATTTCTGGAAAACGCTAAATCTGTCAGCTATGTCTTCACAAATAAAAAAAAATAACTGGCTTTTAACACTGTCCTAATATAGGACAATAAAATTGATCTGTCTCTGATGTTAATGTCCTATTATCTTTTCATCAGTGAGCTATGATATTCTGATTATGCAACTGTCAGGTCAATGAAATCAAGGAGAATAAAACATCTTAAACGACCAGTGTTGTTAAAAGATGCATTGGAATTTAGAATAATAATAAAAAAGTATTAATCAATCAGAGAATAATTCGCGGACGCCGAATGGCTAAAAATGGACCAATTACTAGCCTTGTAAGAGTCATGCGACCTGGCTATATAAAATTCAAAGGCCTATTTTCTTGTTTTCTTCCACCATGTTAATCAGACACAATGAAACAAGACTCCTCGCTTCGGCAAGCTTCTCCAATGCGCAAGGCCCAGAGAGTGGCAACCCTAAAAGAAATTACTATTACCTAAAGAGGCTAGCTGTGTACTAAAAATGGAATTTTCTTTTACAAGGACTGTTGACAAAATACGCGGATGCCTCATAACCTAAGCCAGCAGACGCACATTGTCATCAAACTCTTCTTTTTATCTTTTATTTTTCTTACTATTTGGATATTAAATATACTTAAATAGTACATGTCGTTGTGTTTCTTCTTCAAAAGCTGTCGTCCAGTTCGTTTGAGCGCACCTGCATAACACTAACCCTCCATCAAGTTTGGGCTGTTATCCTGACGTCTAGTAGTTATAATTACCACAAGAATCTCCAGTATAGAACCCATCTTAAATAAATATTGATTTTCAATTTTCCCTTTTTTGTTATATATACTGGAAGAAAACAACCTGCATACAGATAAAAAATGTATAAAGTACACAAAAATAGAAAGAGGTGTAAACACAGATGCATATCCTCGCTGAACTTATTTAACCATTATAGGGGCGCCATAATAAGAGATCTAGAAGTCCTACCAGGATTTATTATTGGTGTGCACAATCTTTTCAACATAAGATAGCAGATTACAAGGCGTTGATGGCAAGCACAGATAGAAACTATAGGAAATCCAAAACAATGTATTAAAGGAAAGCGAGAAGAAAGGACTAACCATCTATTATAAGAAAACAGAATGTGTCATCGTCTATAAGAAAAGTGCAAGATGCATGATACAAATTGGAGATTCAATATAAAGCAAGTACAGAAATTTAAATATTTGGAACAAGTGACACCGAAATCCGAAGAAGCACTTGGGCAATAAAATATGCTATTTACACTTAATTCTTTTCAATCTGAACATAAACTTTGCCTCAGGATCAAAAGTCATTCATCTCAGTTCTTCTTTAAGTCTCCAATTTCCACTTTAAAAAAAAAAAAAAAAAGAAGAAGAATCATTTCACCCCTTGTAAAATAGACCCAATTTTAGGACAAAGCTCAGGATATTTTGTTAGTCATTTTCGGCCATCCAATAAAAACCAATTCTTTTCAATCTGAACATAGACTTTGCTTCAGGATCAAAAATCATTTATCTCAGTTCTTCTTTACGCCTGCAATTTCCACTTTTTAAAATTATTTTACCCC
Source organism: Acanthosepion esculentum (assembly GCA_964036315.1). Taxonomy (NCBI): domain Eukaryota; kingdom Metazoa; phylum Mollusca; class Cephalopoda; order Sepiida; family Sepiidae; genus Acanthosepion; species Acanthosepion esculentum. The sequence continues at coordinate 57,737,117 of OZ038484.1, read as the reverse complement.
AAGGAAGGCAATAAAGCCACCAAGACGCAAGGTGTTACTGAGTGTTAGAGAATAGGCGAAAATAAACACTATTAAGGAGAGAGAATAATAAAAGAACAAGAATTAAGGAGATAGTAGATATCGATTGACATCGCAGTTTTTGTAGAGCAAAATTGCCTGTGAAGCAAGCTGCCGGAAGAGAGTTCCACAAGCAAGATGTGTGAGAGAAGAACCTTTGCAAGAGAAAATAACTTTGTAAATCTCATCTCAATGTTTATTTTTTCTATTGGTGGGTGCATTTCAATAGAACGCTAAACTTGAAATTATCTCACAAAACAAACACTGCATAAAAGTCGAAACGTCTCGGGCAAAACATTTTGCGATAAAACATCTGTATCTCTCCTTTCCTTCCTGCTGATTTTTTTATATTTTATGTGTGTGTCTGTGTGTATTTATTCTGCTTCTTTCTTCTTAAGACATCAACTTCAAAAATGGAAGGAACGCCTTACTCCTGTCTATCACAAACATAAGGTATTCGCACAGTTGCAACCTTTGCTAAACTTAAAATATTCGCATGAATGTACACACCTACCATCGTTGTTTCCTCTTGCTACAGCGGTAAAAGTTCTTTCCTGGCCTTTTTCAGGTGTCATTCGGTACAAATATAGACACATAGAAACCTACATGCATGACAGCTTTATGATCCTAAAGCGACGCTCTTAATACCTTCACCACTAACGTTTCTTTTTACTTGATATGTTTTGCCAAGATTTAGTCGCAGATCAAAATGAAGACAAAGCGCGACTTTCAAAAAGGGGACGTTACTAATTATCCGGCAGTTAATCGTTAAATTAGCAAAAGAGTTAGTCAACGTCCTTTAGCACTAAAGTGTGTTAATTCCTGAATAAAGCCTCGTCATCACTAATTTTGTAATTATTATGTTTAGACATAAATAATTTCCGTTTTTCTTAATTAACTTTATTCGTCAAAAAAAAAGTAAAATTGCATTTTATTCCATTACATATCCATCGTTATTTGCAATGACATTTCAACTTATCAGGTAAGTTTTCGATATATTTTTAGTTAAATTCTTCAGATTTTTAGTAGATAGGTTCACCTATCGCTCGTTTCACACTCCTCCTCAGTATTTTGAACAGAAGTAGAGGTTAATTCCTTGATTTCTGTTTAGGATTGGGCTTCCGGTTCATTCTTAATTCTGAAATTTATACTATTATTGGGTTTCCGATTCTTCCTAATTTTTTTCCTTCTCTTTCACTTCCAGTCTCTCCTTGCGGATCAGTGACGTTATCGCCTTGTTTGAGGTGAATTGATGAACACAATTTTTTAAACCTTTGGCTGAAGAAGGAAATAGAAACCCCGAAACATATACCAATATTCAATAAAATATAACTCAATAAAAATTAATATTTTCTATACGTTTAGTTATATATAAACTTTCCGCTATGACACCTAGACTTTATGAACTTAAGCGCAGTACTAGATTGGCAGCTAGGTCTCATAATTTTACAGTTTAAGTAACTTGATGTAACCAGTTCTAGTCTAATAGTTTCTCTTATTGCACTTCTCGCTTGTGAAAATCTCTTCCGGCTTCTTGCTTTCAAGTCAAATTTCATCTTCAAAAATGTTAATACAATATCAATCTTTATCTTCTGTCTTCATAATTATTGTTCTTTTATTGCCCGCTCTCATTAATAGTAGTTTTTCTCATCTTCTCTAACACTGCTTGCGTCCTAGTGGCTTTATTGCCTTGCTTTGGGTTAAATGATTAAAAACATTTTTGGTAAATTGAGTAAGAATGTTTAGTTCTAATACAAAATTAACATTTTTTTTTTCAAGGATTTTATTATTTCTGGAATTTTAATCATATTACTGTCTGTCGGGTCCTGCAACCCGGGTTTCCAAAGGCCTATATATAAACCCTTAGTACCATTAAATATATTTTCATTAAGTAACATTAAATGGTTACACTAAGTAATTCCTGAAAGTGCATTCCTCTTTTATTGCTATCTGCAGGGGAGGATTTCATTTGCGTATTTCATTATACGTCGCAGAGTCACGTCTGCTCTGCGGGGAAGTGAGCATTGCTATTTCTCTTAAAATCTTCAGCTAAACTTATTCTTTTATTTCCTCTGAACAAAATATCTAGCTTCTTTTCCTTAAAGAACACCATTCCGCGAATTCCTGAAAAAAAAACTGTTTACTGCTTTAGTTTTCTCTTGAATATTTTTGCGTGGAATACATTAGCTGATAATTTTTGAAAGAGCTTCTAAAAGATTAAAAAATGCAGAAATAAAATAATTAAAACTAGCCAAATCCCCGTCTTACAAACATATCTCTTAATAACGATTTAAAAATAATTCAGCAGACGATGTAATTGAATCTATGGTAACTGGATTTTTTGGCGATTGACTTACTCGGTTTCCATCGTTGGATACTGTGCATATAAAAATTTTCGGTTTTATCACGGTCGTCATTCCGTTAAGATCAAAGTGTAGTATCTGTTCTTATCAGCTTAATCTTATTCTCTCTCTCTCTCTCTCTCTCTCCACTTCTATCATTTCTGCTCTCTTATTTTTCTCACTGAAAATGAGTAGTGTCTTTTCCCTTCATTCCACACGAGAAAAACGGAATAGCTCCTTACCACTTAGATATTGAAAGGGCGTAACGGTCGTGCGAAGTAATGAAAAGAGAGTCAAGAACAATTAAAATAGAATATTAAAGAATAAACAAAAAGTATGCAAAAATTCGTATACGATTAGAAATTTTTTAACAATTACACACTCACAAAAAATAATTTATTAATCAAGTACATAGTCTTCAATGTTTTAATAACTATGTCTTATCGTTCTACAAGCTTGTTGATCCCATTTTCTTAGAAACATCGTTTTTTGTTGGGAGAAGGTTGTCAGGTAGTTTTCGACTGAGTGTACAGAGTCATTGTTGTATCATTTAAATTGTTCTGTAGAGACCTGAAAAAAAAATGAAAATCCTCTTCTATTGTTCCATTGTTTAAGAACGCAGGTGAAACGTCTGCGCCTTCTAACTATCGGCCTATTAACCTTCTACCACTTTCTGGTAAACTACTGGATGTCTTATTCAACTCTGAATTGGTTAAGTATCTCACCTCGCGGCGTCTTCTTTCATATAAGCAATATGGCTTTCACTTCTCTGGCCTAACTGCTGGCGTATTAAAGAGTGTTGCTGAAAGTCTCTATCAAGCTTTAGATTAGAATTGTGAAGTTCAGGCAGTTGTTTTGGATATCTCAAAAGCATTCGACAAGATTTGGCATACTGGTCTTCTTCACAAGTTGAAAGGTTATATTTTTGGACGAATTTTTTTGAACTGATTCAGTCTTTCTTATCAACTTTTCATCCTATATCTATAAGACATTCATTTGTAGACAAATGGTCAACATTCAACAAAGTCTGACTGGTAACTGAATGATGCAAGATTTCAATCTCGAACACACCAGAAATCGACACAAAAACAACCACCACTGTCAAGTTACTGCCATTTTATGTTAGCAATGACAATCGTGCACGAATGTTTGCAATGATCTACGCAAAAATTCGCCTTTCTATCTGCAGGGCGTCGATGGACTAGCTGTTAGAATCTCCGACTGATACCAAATCGGTCGGGTTTTGGTCCCGGCCTGAAGCGATCGAATCTAGACACACTGATGAGCTTTGATACAGCGAAACAGTCTATGGATTACGATATTAGCTCTCGGTAATATAATTTAATCAGTCGAGCACTGTGGGGAGTAAAGAATTTATAAACAGTCGTATTACTGCTGATAATGAAAGACTCTCGTAGCGATTGAGTTCTCTGTGTTTATGAAAAAATGACTGATTACTGGTTTGTTTATGAAAAAATAAATGCGCAAAAATTCGTTTTTCTCTCGATGGCCTAGGGATTAAAATCTCCGACTGTCTATCCACACTGATGAGCTGTGATACAGCGAAACAGTCTGTCTGTGGATGATGACTGTATATATATAACATCGATTGGTATATCTCTCAGTTTCATGCACATGTCAATCATCAGACACAACTTGAAAACTGACCGTTGCAACATTTCAATATATTTTAATATTTATAATCTGCTGTTAAGATATTGGAGCAGTCCATGTTACCTATGCTAGAAAATTAATTTAATACAAAAATATCACACTTGATACACACTGTTTAAAAATAAATAATAATGAGGCGTCTATTTAAGATGCGTAGTATACACTATAATAACGTTTGCAGTAATAAAATTGTCGAATTTAAAAAAGAGAAATTAATTATTTGAAAAACGTTTTGAATATATGACACTTTCGAGAAAATATTCGAACTAAAGAGTATGTCAGTTCAGTTATGTGCCATGCGTAATACACGCTTAGGCGATCATGTATCTTTCGATACATGACTGACGTAGCTGATTGTTTTCCATTAGTTCTTTTTGTGGTAGACCAGTTGCCATCAAAGGCTATAGAGAATATCTGAGAAGAGGATTCATACCTTTCCCAAGGGTATTAGCACGCAAGTAAATGCATTGGATTCGACTAGAATTCGAACTCGGCTCTCAGATTCCTCAATCCGAGCCGCTATCCATTACTCCACCGTGCCTCGTACGTAATTTCCTAAAATAAAGAGTATGTACTTTCCTAAAAAAAAAAGCAAAGGAAGGTAAATGGACCCTTTCTTGCTGTGTCGTTTTTCGTGGACAAACGGTAACGCACACTGGATCAAACTGTTTCCACTAAAGAATAGGACGCAGGTTTGATCCCTGCCGGCGAACGCAGTTTCTTTACTTAGATTTCTCGAATCTGCAGGCCGTTTTTTGATAAATACAAATGGGACGTCTATTTCAAACCAGAAGTATTCACTATAATAACGTCTGGAGTTACATAATTGGCGCTCCGAAAATTATTTCACCTATTTGTTTCCATAAAACAAATAAGGACTACCGTTTGATCAAGCCACACAGTTAACATTATTAACATTGCATTATTGAGTGCAATGACAGGCAACTTGCAATGATCGCCAGTAAAAGCCTTCAACAGTATAGGCTATTCACTGAAACGCATTACCCAACTACTAACCGTGCTTACATCTACTGTTTGGTCTTCATAAAGGTTTAGAAAACGTCAATAAATTGTAAATGGATGTAATTTCTTTCACACTGAAGAATTCACTAAACTTTTCATATTCGTACGCACTTTCATGTCAGGCGTCATTTTACCAGACAACCGCTTAGCTGTGATTTGTAAAATGCGAAAACAAAATGGGTTATTGGATGGAATGTTTAACATCTATCATACCACCATACATCCGCTTCTGCGAGGTATTACTTTCGGAGCAACCTTTGTATATACGAGTTCCTGGATGTGTAAGAAAAAAAAACTTGTGTATAATCTGCAGCCTTCCAGTTCGTAGGCTGGAGCAGGATGTAATGATCTTGAAAGAAATAAGAATTACAAGAGGAAAACAAATTTTTTTTAAAAATCGCATGTGTATAAGGTTGAAAAGATACAAATGCTTCCAAAACCTGCCGACAAGTGGGAGGATTCTAGAATGTTAATTAGATAACCGTTGGTCGAGGGTTCCCATCATACGATGACGCACAAACTACCAGCCTTTCTCGTCCTGCCACCAATATCTGTGCGCTGAAATGCTGCATCGTTTCCAATCCAAGTTTTAAACGGTCATCACAGGGGCTTTGTAAAAATCTCTACAAATTTTCCTTCCTCGTTTGCAGTGCAGTACAATAGCTCCCCTTGCATATGACGTGAATATTTTTCAAGACACCAGGCGAATACCGGAAGCCTCAGATAACACTGCTTTTTCGACACATACATAACTATTATATAGTTTAATTTAGAAATCAGTCAATAATAACAGAAATTACAGACAATAATAATGGAACAATTATAACGAAGAACTGTAATAAAAGTTATGCGGCGGTAGAAAAGTCGATCTTACCGCAGATCTTATTAGAAACGATAACAACACTAACTAATAATAAAATAGAACAATTGTAACATTATATTGTAATAAAGGTTATGTGACGGACAGAAGATTCGTTCTTTCCGTAGATCTTATTAGGCACAATAAAAGATTGATAACAATAAGTAATAATAAAATAGAACAATTATAACAATCTATCGTAATAAATGTTGTGACGGACAGAAGATTCATTCTTACCGTAGATCTTATTAAACCCAATAAAATATTGACAACAATAACTAATAACAAAATAGAACAATTATAACAATATACTGAAATAAAAGTTATGTGACGGATAGATTATACCTTCTTAGCGGAGACCTTTTTAGGCACCATAAGTGATTGTGAGGTTAACCCACCTTACTAAAAAAAAAACATCACTAGGGGACGCTCCTTGAGCCTATAAAGGAGTAATGACATTCTCTGTTATCCTCTCTTTTCGATTTTAGCTCTTAGACAATAAGACGTAGTTTGCACGTAGTAAAGACGTGCAAACTACATCGTACGCAAGTTCACTTCACTTTTACCTTTCTCTCGGACTTCTCCTACATACACACAATCACATTCTCTTGTTTAAATGTTTTCTTCTTTTATTGTCTATGTATGCCTTTGCTTTGTTAATACATACATTTTCTTTTGTTTGTATATAGTCTTATGGTTACTCACGGGTTATTACCCGGACTCACATTCGCAATTCTTGTGAGAAAAACATACCAGGAGACACGTGTTTTCTACCCAAACACAACCAGCATCTCCACAACAAGATTAACAATAACTAATAATAAAATAGAAAAATTATAACATTATATTGTAATCAAAGTTACGTGACGGATAGATTATTCCTTCTTACCGCAGATCTTTTTAAGCTCAATAAGAGATTAACAATAACACCTAATAATGAAATACAGCTTTTATAACAATATACTATAATAAATGGCGGACAGAAAGCTCCATTTTACTCCAGATTTTAACAACATTAGCAAACGGTTTTTCTTACCTTATTAATTCGAGAACTTTCAGAATTTCGCTTTTTGCTAGCGTCCCTATTCTGACATTTGGGGAATATTATTTAGAAAAATATACGAATGGTGACTGAATTGTGGTGAATAAATTGCATAGAACTGCATTAGGTTCATAGACAAAACTATTCTTGGGTCTGCTTCAGCCACCGCTTCTAGTTTGACTAAAAGCAGCGGCAACAATATTTTGCACAATTAAATAAGGAGTAAGGCAATTAATGAATTTCAACATGGGAATATTTTAATTTTTGTCTTTATAAAACTGAGTGGATTTTTATTAATCCGAGAGATTTTAATTTTTATCTTTATATAACTGAGTTGAATTTTTAATCCGACAGATTTTAATTTTTGTCTTTACGTAACTGAGTGAATTTTTATTAATTCGACAGATTTTACAACTTCAAACGTTATTTTTAGTGGATACACGTATTTGAGTAGACGCTCCGTTTATTTATTAAACCGTATATTTATTTATTTTCACATACTCCTGAAAGTTCGAGAGATCTTATTGAAGAAAAATATACGCTATCCGACAGGAGCCGAACCTGCGTACGTTACGGCGGAGGAATCCACCGTACAGCGCGATGTGCATTATCGATTGGCGATGAAGAGCGTTCGATCAGGTGAAGCCAATTTCGTTCTTTTAATCGAAATTTCTCCCGTCATAGATCTCTCGAAGTTTTTCATGTCTGTAGACCTATCCAAACGTAAACACAGAGAATTTTATTAATCCAACAGATTTAAATTTTAAATGTTTTCACCTACCGGACTGAACGATCGATTCCTGCCGGAGACGGCAATTCTTCTTCAAGCCCGGGTGGAGATGATCGCCGTAGGTTTTGTCACTCCAGCATGCAGGGAGTAATATAAAAAAAGCAGTGGATGAAGAGAGGATAAAGAGAGGAAGCGTTCTGTTTTTACTGGCGCTTAAGAGCGCCATCTAACGACTTCTTGTCGAAACTAGTGACGTTCGATCATCACCGAGCGGGTTCTGAATTTTCACCTATCACGATGAACATGTGCTCTTTCAAGGAAAGTCTTGAGCGCCTGTTGGGACTTAAACTCAAAAAATCTTATCTGCTTAAGCTAGTCTTAAATCTTGTGGTGTATCGGCACTGGTAAATAGGTTAATTTGCGCCATGGGTCCCGGTAGCCTAAAACTGCTTCGGTATGGTAATAACCAATGTAAATATTTCTAGTCGAAACAATACACAATAGAATGCTGTACAACAGTTATAAATGTAATCAAACTACTTTTACTTCTTGATTTCACATTCAAATGCAATTTTCAATAGATGATTACACAAAAATCTGCATCGTTTCGTTGAGTAACAAGCACATGTAACCAGTAGCGTAAATAAATCTTTCATTCTTGATTTGTAGAGCTATGGGGGCATTTACACCCATCATTATTTCTCATCGTGGTGTTAAATAACTGTTATGGGAACTTACCTATAACGACATAATAAACTCTTCCTGACACTATAAAGACTGCGCTTCTCAAGAGAGACAGGGGAACGAGTCGTGACACAGTCTCTGACTGTGCGCGACTCCTGTCAAACTGTCTGCTTTGGCAGAGAGGAACCCGGACGAGGTTTTGCCGCAGGGCAAAGCTTCGTCCGGGGAGGTAGACAGTCCCTGAACCCGTTTATACGGGTTCTAATGGGCATATTTTTGGCCGAGCCTACGAGCTGGAAGAGCCCACATTAAACCGGCCTTGTGCCATATACGACCCATGTGGGGGGGTTGTTAAATATCGGAACGAGTCGAGACACAGTCTCTGACTGTGCGCGACTCCTGTCAAACTGTCTGCTTTGGCAGAGAGGAACTCGGACGAGGCTTTGCCGCAGGGCAAAGTGTCGTCCGGGGAGGTATACAGACCCTGAACCCGTTTATTCGGGTTCGAATGGGCATATTTTTGGCCGAGCATACGGACTCGGAGAATCCACATTAAGCCGGCCTTGTGCCACATGCATCCCACGTGGGAGGGTTGTTAAATATTGGAACGAGTCGAGACGGAATCGAGTTGAGCCAATGGTAGTTCACTCCAAACCAGAGTGACAGTCATACTAACACCTTTTCACATCTTGTATTCTATTTCTGTGTAATATATCTTTGTTATTTCTACTCTTGTGTTCGTGTTGTTCTTCCTTGGTCCTAACCTTGGACCATAACAGTGGCAAAGAGGATATTGGACCATAACAATAACAATATTTAGGATAACTTTCAATCTATATATCTAATTAAACTTAATTATTATTATTGTGTTAAATAACAACATTTAATATATCACGCAAACTTTAATTTTCATTAACATAACTGTTGCTCGCTTGCCTGCTCTATGTTATTCCCAACGCATGTCTGCAGAATCAAGTCTCTATCGCTTCGAGTCTCTTATTCGTCTGTTAGGAAATTTCGCATCATGGTCATAAACAATGCAAAAAATCCCAAAGAACAGAATTTCATATATTTGTAATAAACATAAGAAAAACCACATATTTTTTTCAACTGCGTCAAATATGGCATTTATAAATGTCATATTCGATGTATATATTTTCGTGTATAACCTAGGCGATTTCACATAATGCAATACATTTTTGAAAAAAATATTACCATGACAATGAAAATCTTGTCGACATTAAATAACCCATTGAGGTTGATATGCCTTAAAACAAAACAAACTAATCATTACAACCGGGCGGGTAAGTAGTAGATGTGTTTCAAAATGTAATTACACAGAGTCTCCGGTCAATGAAAGGCGTACTTTTCTACAGTCAAACATTTATAAAATTCCTGCCTGTCTTGTATTTTGCTTTCGTTCTGTATCGTTTGTTGAAAAGATATTGGGTGGCATTGATACCATTTCGGCAGATGTACATACCACTTCAATGGGATCAAACAAAGTATGTTGCCGGGCGAAAAGCATTTGCTTATCAATTATTTAACATAATCACTGCAACGTCTTTACAAATAAACAAACCTTATGTTTTCACGATCAACAACATTAGTATTGACTGACAGGTTCTGCTAAAATGATACTAGCCTTTCGCAGTATTTTAACCTTCTTCTGCTATACATTAGTTTATATTGCTTCTGTTTTGACTGCGATTTCAATCTATTCTAGTCTCGCAGACGGGGAGTTCAGAAGAACTTTAAAACCAGTAATAAGGAGTGCCAGAGAAAAGCGATAATATCAAGAAAAAATGCAATATGAGCTCTGGTAAAAAACATGCAATGATAACAGCAAAAATTGCAATATGAACACTGGTAAAAAACGGTTGCTGAAGACATTAGGTTTATAATACCCAGAAATTCATACACAGATGTCCTCAAGAACACATGGCACAGTGGGGAAAGCCGTTAGTTAGATACAGTGACAGGACCGAAAGTGTGTGAGTTCAATACCTGGTTAAGGCGGTGGAGAACTTTGTGAGGGAAGTTAACAGGACATAACTAACATCCAATAGATAGCACGTGGAACTAGAACAGTCGACCCCAGTGATCGAAATAAAGGGTTCAGTTCGACATTCCAACCGCCTGAAGAAGCCCGGAGTAAGTACAACAGCCGAAACGTTGTGATAAACATGGCGACAAAGATGAGGACAATAGTCCGAATAATGTAAATAGTGTACATATTTATACTATTTACATCGTTCGAACTGTTGTCCTCATCTTTATTGCCATATCCATGACGCTCCGACCTTCTTCAGGTGATATACGTTGGAATTTCCAACCGAATCCTTTATTTAGTCCATGGGGGTAAAAGCGTTGGTTCAGTGATCCAAAAAGTGACTTGACCCAAAGCGTTGTGAGTTCAATACCTGGTCACAGCAGAGGGAACAAAAACTTACAAGGTTGAGTTACTAAGAGGAATTAACTGAAACTGGGTTATCCAAAAATGGCACGTGGAATTACAACAATTTACTCCCGTAAACTAAATAAAATTTCACTTCAAAATTCCAACAAATATCACATGAAGAAGGCCAGTGCGTACAACGGTCGAAACGTCGTCGATATGGCAATAAAGACGAGGAGAACAGTCTGAACGATGTAAATAATGTAAATAGTTACAATACTTCATCTCAGAAATATAAACAGATCTTGAAGAAGAACGGAGCGTACAACAGTCGAAACGTCGTGAATACGGCAATAAAGATGATGACAACAGTCCGAACGATGTAAATAGTTACAATGCTGCATCTCAGAAATATAGACAGATCCTGAAGAAGGTCGGAGGGTACAACAGCCAAAACTTTGTTATTTTGTCAATAAAGACGATGACAAAAAAATGTAAATAGTTTAAATAGTTACAATACCTCATCTCAGAAATATAGACATATCTTGAAGAAGGCCGGGGCTTACAACAGCCAAAATGTCATGAACGTGACAATACAGCTGAGGACAACAGTCCGAACGATGTAAATAGTGTAAATAGTTACAATACAGAAATATAGAAAGATGTTCATTTTTATATTTTTTAAGTATTTCACTCCAAGCAAGACGAGAGTGCCCCTAGTACGGAAGGGACTACAGAGAGTAACTGGCCCAAAAGAGGTGGGAGGTTGAGGAAAGAATTTTAAAAAAAGGAACGGAGGGGGATAAAAAGAAGAACGGGAACCAAAGCAACCGAAGATGTCGATTGACATTACATTGAAATTTTTGGAGATTATAGTTATCAGGAAAGCATGTAAGAGGAAGGAAGTTCCACTGTCGGGAAGTGCGAGAGAAGAAACTTTTAGAGTAGAAGTGGCGGTTACATTTAACTTTTTCGACAGTAAAAGGGTGGGACCGACATGCCAACCAAGTAGAACGCTTAAATTTATGCAGTCGGGGCACCGATGGAAATAGGTTGTCAGAGCAATTGTCATGAAAATGTATATACTTAGTGATATTTAAGTAATCGTTGGAAGAAATATTGCGTAATTCAAAAATAATTATTTCGCAATCCTCAAGACTACGCTTTCTATAATAACTTATAGAGATTATTAAAACACTAATAGGTTTAGGAACTTGATATTTTTGTCCTGATCCGAAATCGATTTACATGATATAATTCTAATTATTTTTTCTAATTCTTTGTTACTTCGACTGTCCGTTCTTCTACTTAATGGCACACACAACAGTTAATTCCTCCAAAATTCGTCAATTTACCGAAATAGTAGCCCACATCATAACCTTTGGTTTATCGGAAAAACACTGGAACAAGGAATGTGATATTTATGCTCAGAATTCTACCGGAAAGATCGATACAAATGCAGAACGATGCGTACGTATAGATGCATCACAAGAATTGTTGAAACTGCTAAGTAACCATGAGATATTTGGGATGGATTTTAAAATAATTCAAAACATATACTAGTACCAAGCCGCCTGCATACGGACAGAAAATAGGAATGGCTGTAAGGCAAGGATGTATCTTCTCGCCGCACTTATTCAACCTATGCAGCGAGGCGATTCTGAGAGAATTAGAAATCTTACCAGGATTCATTAATGACGGCCGCAATCTTAGCTATGTAAATGACACAGTGCTGGTAGCAGACACTGAAAGAAAGCTACAATAAACTCCTGCATAAGGTAGTGTAGGAAAGTGAAAAGAAAGGATTAAACATCAACTGCAAGATGACAAAATTCATGGATGTTAGCAAAAGGGGCACCTGAAGATGCTAATTACAAATTGGAGATACCAAAATCAGAAAAGTACAACAATTTAAATATCTGGGAATTTAAGAGAGGACGGAACGTGGGACACCGAAATCTGCATTTACTTCCCTCAACCACACCCTTACAATAAGCTCATTGGGTACCTCGGGGTGGTGTAATGGTTAGCAAGCTTGTCTCGCTAGAACAATTACGACTGAGTAGTGTGTTCGATCCTTACTGGGTGTCCCATACTTTCGGTCTTTTGCTATTTCTAAGCTACGATTGTAAAATCACTGCAACAACCTCATTTAATAACCCTCGACATTGTGTGCTTCTTGAGCCTAGTTTTGCATGAAAAGTTAGCAAAGACAATAGCTCGGGGGTTAATCTAGACTTGGTTGAACTATATACGGTCATTTCAATTTTTTTATCATTTCACACCAAAGCAAGGCAATAAAGCCTCTAAGATGCAAGGGGTTACTGAGTGTTAAGAATATAAGAAAAAAACTACCATTAAGGAGAGAGGACAATAAAAGAACAAGAATTAAGAAAAAAGAAGATAATGATTGACAATGCATTTAAATTTTTGAAGATCAAATTTGACTGGGAAGCAAGAAGCCGGAAGAGAGTCCCACAAGCGAGGTGTGCGATAGAAGAAACTGTTAGCATAGAACTTACGGTTAGCCATTTCAACAGTAAAATGATGACACCTTTCCGTCATTCTAGTTATGCGCTTAAATTCATAATGTCTCGGTACCACAGCGGAAAGTTCACAACTTACGGTTCCATCTATCCGTTTCAACTTTAAAATGATGAGACCTTTCCGCCAATCTAGTAATGCGTTTAAATTCATAAAGTCTAAGTACCATAGCGGAAAGTTCATCAGAACAGTTACCAAGAAATCATTGACAGAAAATTCACAGAGAAGCAACGATACGGCCGTAGGAAGGTGATTGAAGCTGAGATAACAGATCAGGACCAATAATATTGCAGATTCTTTGGATTTTTTTTTCAAGAATCTCTAAATATATAACAGGGGTACCAGACCAGATGTGGCATCAATATTCAATGCATGGACGAATGATATTCCGGGAGGAAGTTAATCAAGATTACTCCATCGGTACATTAAATGTTAGCATTAAAAACGAATTACCGTCAGCTCTACCACTGGGCCTTTTCTTTGCCCATTACTCGAATTGGTATTAGAAAAACAGCATTCGAGGTGTAAAATATGGATATTTAATGTGGCCAGGATTAATTGCTTTTCTTGTGCAGCGAGCAATTGCAGACGCGAAAGTTGGCAGACTTTAACAGGATATCGTTGTTAAATGCTTATCTTGATGCTCATGCCATATTGAGTTTGTGAATTCTGTGTTCTCCTCCAGTGATTTTGCACGGAGAGGGCCAAATGCCTGTAGTTGAATTCGAACTAGAATTTTAGTTTATTAGATGCTTTTTTTTAAGCATTTCACCCCCAAGCAAGGCAGGAGTGCTACTAGCAAGCAGGGGGTTAGAGAAAGTGAAAGTGAGAGAAATGACTCGGTGAAGGAAGGAGTAAGGAAAGGATAAAAGAAGAACGAAAATCACGATAACAGAAGATGGCGGTTGACAGTCCATTTAAATTTGTTGAAGATCGTAGTTATCAGGGAAGTAAGTAAGTAAGAGGAAGGGAATTCCACAGTCGGGAAGTGCGAGAAAAGAAACTGTTGGAGTAGAAGTGGCGGTTACATTTAACTATTTCAACAGTAAAAGGGGTGGGGCCGAGATGCAAATCTAGTGTCACGCTTAAATTCAAGTAGTCAGGGCACCAGGGAAAAAAAGCTCACCAAAGCAGTTGCCATGAAAATATTTTTAGAAAAGACAAAGGGAAGTCGTATCATATCTGTGAGAAAGTGATCGGCACGTGTGTTACGTCGGCCGTGGCCATGGCTATCCCGTCCAGTACGAGAGGAACCGCGGGATCGGAGCAACGGTTCGCGTGCTCACTCGAACGAGCGGCGGTGCCACGCTGCCTCCGCGCGATAACGGCTGAAAGCCTCTAAACCGGAACCGCGACCGGTGCCGTCACGGTATTACGAAAGGCGTCTCTTTTCGTTCCGCTGGAGCCTGCCATAGCGGGCGTCGTCGTCGCTAGGAGCGGCGGCGGCGGTCGTCAGGGTCCGCGTCGGTGGCGCTCGTCGTCGCCGTGCAAGATGCCAAGTCAAGATCGATTACATTGCAGATCCTTCTTTGGCTATCGTTGAGAACCACGAGATGAACAGCAGGGACACCAAACAAGATAGTTGCAACAGTATTCAATGCACGGACGAATGGTAAATTTGTAGATGTCTAAGAAGAACTCTGACGAGAAAAAACTTTCAGCCACGTCACAGAGAACCATCTTTCCTTTCAGTAGATGCAGCTATTGATTCATTTTAGTTGCTCCACCTCAAGTCAGTCGAAAACGTGTGACCAAGTGTCGAGCCTCAACCATGCTGATGGGGAGGGAACTTCTATGTGGTGGTTAAATGAGAGCAGTTTAGTTTTGGAGGCATTAAAATTTGCAAGCCATCTTTTCACAATCAAGGCAATAAATCCACTAAGACGTAAGTGGTTAATGACGATTTCAGAAACTGAGAAAACGTCATCGAAGAGAGAGGGCAATAAAAGAACAGTTTGAAGATAGAAGATGACGATTGCCTTTGAATTTTAGAAGATAAGAGTTATCAAGAAAGCATAGACGAGAAGGGCAAATGAAGAAATAGAACTAACAGTTTACATGAAGCAGTTACTAAGAAAGTTCACTGTGTCGTGCTTGACAATTTTTTTCGCTCGAATCTATAAATCTACCATTCTTAGATATGTATCTTAAGTCAGTTATGTGATACATTCTTAGGTGATCATGTATCGTTCGATACATGACTGACGAGACATATTATTTCCCGCAGTAGGTTGCCATTTATTTCTGTGGTAGACCAATTGCTATCCAAGGCTATAGAATTCGCTGGGGGTGAGAAGAAGAAGATTCATACCTTTCCCAATGGTATTAGCACTAAGTGAATGTAATGGATTCGAACTCGGCTCTTCGATTTCTCAATCCGAGCCGCTATCCATTACTCTACCGTGCCTCTTTGATTTATAGATATCTATAAATCTACCATGCTTATAATATTGCTGCCACATATGGCCCGGTGCCCCCGCTGTATATATTAGAGATCTTTCATAAAATCCAAAGAATAATCAGCAAGGTCTTGACCTGTCGTCCCGGCTTCAATTACTTTCCCAACGTTGTAAAGTGGCCTTCCTGTGCCTTTTCTATAAATACTTTCATGGTAATTGTTTGGATGAACAATTTGCTATGGTACATAGACTTCTATATAATAAATAATATAATATCAGTGTGTCAATGTGTCACACTTTTTTTTAACTTTACTCCTATAGGCCGTAGCCCAAAATATCATACCGTTTTGTAATCAGGCCGACTCCGTGAGCAAATTAAAAACATTCCGAACCGGATCCGGGCCTGCAATCCTAAAATTTTAGATTACCAAGTTTTCGATGCCGCGATTGTTTACGGTGATGTTTTTACGTAATTTTTTGCGACGAATTTTTTGTACGATAAAATTTTTTATAATTTGGAAATAAATCTGGGAAAAATCGAAATTAGTTGCAAAATCCAGCGATGAAATAAAATAATTGTTTGTACGGAAATTAAGGACCTACGTACATTAAATTTTGTTTAAATTAAGTGGCAGAATAATTATCGTTGAATAGAGCCATAGGGCAGCTTTTAAGCTAGTTATCAATACAATCGCTGTACTAGACAGGCGTCTAGATCTCATCAATTTACAGTCGAGATGCTTAGATGTAACCATAGGTTCTGTGCTAAGATTTTCTATTCTCGCACTTCTCACTCGTGGAACTCCTTTCCGGCCACATACTTTGCAGTATTTCAAAATTTAAATCGCTATCGACTGTCTTCTTGCATACTCTTCTGTTGTTCTTGCTCCTTAGTAATATTTCTGTTTCCTAATTTTTCCACGCGCAGTATTGTGTCTCAATGGGTTTACTGCCTTGCTTGGGGTGAACTCGACTAAAAAAAATTAAATCATGGTGAATCCTAGGTACTAATCTAGTAGTACGCTCCGATTCGTAAATTTGATGTTCCAAGGAGGAAAGCTCATCAGAACAAAAATATTTTTCTATTGAAAATATTACTTAAAAATAAACAAAGATAAAATAAAAAAATATAAACAAATAATATAAACAAATAACATAAACAAATAAACAATATAAAAATATACAAATAAACAATTAAATAAAAAATATGAACAAATAAATAATAACATAAACAAATATAAGCAAATATAAACAAATAACATAAACAAATAACAAACAAATAAACAATATAAAAAATAAACATATAAGCAATTAAATAAACAATATGAAAAAATAAATAATAACATAAACAAATAACATAAACCAATAACATAAACAATATAAAAAATAAACAATTAAATAAACAATATGAACAAATAAATAATAACATAAAAAATAACATAAACAAATAACATAAACAAATAAACAATATAAAAAATAAACTAATAAACAATATGAACAAATAAATAATAACATAAACAAATATAAACAACATACAAACAGAGAAGATAAACAAGAATATTTTTATATTGAAAATATTTTTTTTAAATAAACAAACTGGGAAGCTATGATATGGCGACAGGAGAGTAAATAAATACGTGATATCAAGTTAGGACCGACAATATTGCAGATTCTTCTTTGAATTTTGTCAAGAATTTCTAGGTACGTAGCGGAAGTACTACTAGGCCATATTTGGCAGTAGAATTCAATGCTCGGGCAAATGGTAGATTTATAAAGGTGCTAGATAGATTCCAACAAGAAAAATTCTCTAGTACGGCACAGTGAAACACCTTTCCGGGAAGCTGACCTAGCAATTGATTCGATATAGTCGTTCAAGCCCATGTCAGTGGATAATGTTAGACCGAGAAATCGCAATGATCTATTCTCCTGAAGGTTAGCATCTGCCATGTTGATTGGAGTCAAATAAGTTCTCTTAGGCAATTAAAGCTTGATGTCAGTGCCCAACAAAATATTATTCACTCCTTTCATTTTTACCAGGAGAAGACAAAATAAGGGATAACAGACTGATTGATTTTTTACGACTTATCAACCTTTTGCAAGTTATTCAAAAGCAAAAAATATTTTTAGGTTGTATATATTTTTGGAGATAATAATAATTTACTGATACAACTTCTACTAATTTACCCATAGCTGGGGTAGAAGAGGTGAATTCACCCCTTTCCCAAGGTTATTTACGCGTAGGTGAATATAACAAACCTGACTTGAACTAGAACTCGGCTCTCCGATTTCAATTCCGAGCTTTCATTCAGTACGCCACCCGCACATCCAAGCTTACAGCACGTAGTATTCCCACACAGTCACTAGATACTGACGAGGTTCTACGTTACTTAACTTTGGTGATCGTCGGGAACCGGTGTTTCAACGTGATATGGTTGTAGGCACATTGTAGCACATCGGATTTATAACGACCCCCTTAAAATGTATCAGGTTTTTCTTGAAATACTAAACGCGGCAGAAACTTGATTAAAACAAACTTTTACCAGATAACAAAACGAAGATGGCGTCGAAAATCGGAGAAGGGACGGCGGAACGACAGCAGATTTATGATCCTTGCGTTCGAAAATTCCATGGCTGAAATGAGAAAGTCGACGTCCATGCAAATCAAATTCTTGTGGTGTGCGATGCGAGTTTAAACTCTTCGTCGGAAGTTATATCATTTCTGATTTTTTTTTGGTGGGGGGGGATTGTCTTTCAAACAGCCAAAGTGTTTATCGTCTCTGATAAGAACACCCATGAAAGCAAATTCCTAAAAATATTACTAGTTGTTATAATAATAATAATAATAATAATAATAATAATAATAATAATAATATACAAGGTATCCCTCCCCCCAAAAAATGATATCATATATCTAATAACATATCCAATTATCATTAACAAATGTGTAAAAACTGAGTTGAATGTTTTTCGTCTTTTGGGGCCGTTTTTCTTTGAGGGAAACGTGACCAATAATATTTATCTGCAAATGCTTCAGAATTCGTTATTTGACGAGCTCTTTGCTCATTAGCATGAAAACTTCATTTTTCAATAAGATGGAGCTCCAACGCACTGGAAGCTGGCTGTGCTGACTTATCTCAATGAGAATCTACCAGAAGGACAGATCGGGCGTGACAGTGATAACGACAATGTGCTATTGAAATGGCCACCACGCTCACCTGAATTGACACCTTGTGATTTTTTTTCTCTGGGGCTATGTGAAAGGACAAGTCTATATCCCCTATCTTCCTATAAGCCTAGAGGAACTTAAGCTGAGAACCACTGAGGAGCTGGAGAATGTTACGCAAGATATGCTACAGCGTGTTTGGCAGGAGCTGGACTTGATGTGCGTTGTGGTACAAGTTTTGCGCATATTGAACATTTGTGAAGCTTTGTGAAACTGGTTATAAAAAAACACATCCCTTTGAATATCTTCTTCAAATTTTGATAAATACATCTTATCTTGTTCAACACGAAGCCTATTTAATTTCGTTTGCCTGAGACATGTAGTTACTCAGATGTTTACATTGAATATTATGCTAATTTCTGGGGGACACCTTGTACTTTGATTATACATCAGGCATGGTTGTCATGGTTCCTGATCTTAACTGGTTAGCGGTTTTAAGGAATCTGGTGGAGTAACGGATAGCGGCTCGGATTGAGGAATCGGAGAGCCGAGTTCGAATTCCAGTCGAATCCATTACATTCACTTACGTACTAATACCTTTGGGAAAGGTATGAATCCGCCTCTTCTCCCCCCAGCTATGAGCAAATAGCAGGACAGACCGGGTTCTATAACCATGGATGGCAACTGGTCTACTACGGGAAAAATCTGCCACGTCAGTCATGTATCGAAAGATACATGATTGCCTAAGCGTGTATCATGCATAGCACATAACTGACTGATACTTCTCCTAAAACCCACTCGCAGGCGTTGGGTAAAATATCATAAAAGCAAAGAATAAAACCACACTGCCTTTCTTTCTCCTCTCGCTTTTCAACCACAGGATACCGTAAGGACAATATGCGTCTCATTTTTCTTCTGCGTGATATCTTGGGACGCGGGTGAACCATGTGTGACATACAACACAATATTATCCCTGCACTATCTACTGTTTGAATGAATCTCATTAAGCCGTAGAATCTCCACGACAATCTATCACAAAATATCACACTTTTATCTCCACAAAAAATTATTACATAATGTCACAATAATATCTCAACGACAACTTATCACATATCGCAATAATATCTCAAATGCAACTTATAATATAATATCACAATCGTATCTCCACAATAATATCTCCACGAAAACCTATCACATGATATCACAATTATATCTTCAAAATAATATATCCGCAATAATATCTCCATGACAACCTATCACATAATATCAAAATAATGTCTTCATAAAAACATCTCCACGATACCCTATCACGTATCACAATATCTCCCCGGAAACTTATCACATAATATCAGAATATGCCTACGACAACCTATCACATAATATCATAATAGTATTTCCAAGGCAACTTATCACATTATGACAAAATAACATCTCCACAATAATATCTCCAAGACCATCTATCGCATAATATCTGCACAACAATATCTACACGACAACCTATGACATAATATAACAATGATATCTCTACAATAATGTATCCACGGGAAATTATTACATAATATCTTAATAATATCTCCACGACAACCTATCACATAATTTGACAACAGTATCTCCAATACAAATTATCACATTATAACAAAATAATATATCTACGACATCCTATTATATATCTTAACGAAAACCTATTACATATCACAATATGTCCACAACATCCTATTATATAATATAACAATAATATCTCAACAACAACCTATCACAATAATATCATCACAATAATATCTCCACGGAAACTTATCACATAATATCATAATATCTCAACTCATCACATAATTTACATTGTTCGGACTCATTTCTATTGTCATATTCACGTCGTTTCGACCGTTTCTTCAGGTGTTATACGTTGGGATTTCGAACCGAACCCTTTATGTGGTCCATTGGGCTAGATTGTTCAAGAACCACTTCACACCTAAGTCATGCCTTTTCCTCTTCAACAACTCAACTCTTTTTTGTTTACCTCTGCTGTTGCCAGATATTGAACTCACATCTCTTTGGTTCAAATCAATGGATTACTTCAACCAACGCTTTTTGTCCTTGGGGACATCACTGAGTTAATTTGGGGGACTTATAAACCTAATGGACAACACAAAATATACAGGAAAACTGGAAGACCTCATTAGAAACAGTAAAGAAATATCCAACAATGAAAACAAACCAAAACTGTAGCAGATCCTAATGAAGAAAACGGACCACAACCTACCCAAAACATACAGGCAGTTATTACGTTATAGTAAGCTACCTCACATATACGGTCTCCCCTAAATTCACAAAGACGTTATTCCTCTCAGATCAATTGTTAGCTGCCAAAGCTATATGTCCCACCTTCTGATTCGCTTCCCTCTAAATATAATTGACTCATTAATAGAAAAGTCAGCATCACATATCTGAAAATAATAAAATATCAAGAAATAATTTTTAAAAATGTCCCCATCCAATCCAACTAGATGGTGATCCTGGACGTGGTAAGTTTGCTAACAAAGGTGGACGGGGGCATTATCGGTAGTCATGGACAGTATACCAATATACCAATAGATAACCTGACAGAGATGTTGACTTTCTGTACATAAACAACTTCGGAATGCGATCAGTCATATACCGGCAGGATGAAGGTTTAGCTATGGGCTCACCATTATCACCAGTTATGGCTAAGATATACATGGAATACTCCGAAGAAATTAAAATCAACATAACTAAAACCAACACTATGGCTGAGATACTTTCATACTAGCATGGGTTCAATACATCCGTATATGGCAAGCCAACATTCACCGGGCAATACCTCAACTTCAACTCCCACCACCAATAAAGTGCACAGAAAGGGATCGTCCGCTGCCTACAATATCGAGCAAAAGTCATAAGTGGCGACCCAGAGATATATGAACAACAATTTACAGACAACTCTTCCGAATAAGACTCCCCCATAAAGGAGAACATAATTAAAGACTGTGTGTACGCCATCCCGTGCAGCTGTGGTAAGAAATATGAATGAGAAACCGCCCCCTTAAGATAAGACTGCAGGCACGCCATAAAGCTATAACACGAAGGGAATAGAAAAATCAGGCATGGCTGACCATATACGGAGAGAAAAGGGAGAACACCGCCCCCTGTGGGATGAGGTTAAAATAATAGACATAGACATTATTGGAAAATACGAAAACTTAATGAATCAACGCATATTATAGTCCACAAAAAATCTCCTAAGCCGACCAAGCATAGATATAAATACAATCTTGGAACCAGTAATAGAGTGCGAGAGAAAAACAACATAAAAAAAAATTTGTAATAATTTTTTACCGTAGCCCTCAAATTGACTACAATGCCTGTATTAGTTCAAATTTACTATATAAACACACGCACTCTCTCTCCCATACACACACACACACACACACATATATATATATATATATATATATATATATATATATATATATATATATATATATATATATATATATATAGGTTGGCAATAAAGTCATTATATAGTTACTTATAATGAAAAACAATGCATTGAAGCAGGTGGTTCGCAGTTTGAACATTATCGGTAATTAATTTACTATTGTTTACCATATCATCTTATTGTTATTAACCAAAATTAACCAGAACCGTTTTAATAATAAAATTCTGGACTGTTGATTAATTGCTCTGCCTTAGTCACTATTGTAATATTGTAACTGTATAGTGACTTTATTGCCACCCGAGATATATATATATATATATATATATATATATATATATATATATATATATATATATATCAACCTGATAAATAGACAACTACTTCGCTTAGATTCTTGGATGCGAAAAAAGGATCCTGTTGAGGCGAAACATTAAGAAACTTGGACGATTCCATCAGCAAATGTTCCGGCCAATTATGAACATTAACTGGAAGGATTATGTCTCAAACTTTGCAGTCTTTGACAAAGCCCAAATCAATAACATCGAAACCACGGTCATTCGATAAACAATAATGAACAGTAACAGACACCCGCGCCAAATCCTGAACTCAACGCTTGCCAAATACTCCGCAGCTGCCCTATGAGACTTATATACTTA
>OZ038484.1:57701592-57711592 GCA_964036315.1 Acanthosepion esculentum | reverse complement strand
ACTGACCGTGTTGGGAAAATAAAACATTACTATAATTCATAATAAAACATACGTAAAACAATCCATACATTCATTTAAGAGGGAAAACAAAACCATCCTTGATAATGTTTAAATGTATAGATGAAAGGGCGCAAACATAAAGAACATTCGGACAATTTCTACATAATTTACGTCCAGCGCAGTACCTTATCAGGCGTTTAGTATAAAAGAGGGATTGTAACCCAAATACACTAATATATATATATGTATGTATGTATGTATGTATATAAAAGTGAACATAGAAGTCAAAATAAAAGGAAAGAACAGTCAGATTTAAAATCCACAGTTCTTTATCATTTATTTTTAAAACCAGTGCTCAATACATAGTAGAACATAATTTAATATTATTTTTCAAAAATATGTAGTCATCGCGACACAGAAGTTAACTTGTTTCGGAACTAAAAACTAAACTTTAAATCAAACTCAAAATTAAAGTTTTTGTTCTATTTGCAAACAATGTTGAATAACTTTCGAAAAAAATGATTTACTTTTTTAAGATAAATAGTATTATATAGTCTAAGATGGAGGGGGAAAGGGATTACAAAATTTTAAAAGGGTGTTGCCTTTTTTGACAAATCAGGATACAAGTCTAATTTAAGATGGCAAAGTGTAAATATAGTTTAAGTTTTGGGTGTGTGTTTGTAATTTCTGCTTGTCGATACTGGCTTCCTTATATGAGGACATGCACCCTGTCTGTTTTTTAAGGGCATGCGTAAGATAAACTACAATACACTGGTATTTTTATTTTTATTTTTTTTCTAAAATCCATTGGGATTGTCTTAAAGCTGTTTCAAATATGATTAAGTCATATTTTATATATTTATATTTTTATTTATAAAGATCTAAAATACTATATTTACTAGTATACTAGATACGGTCTTGTTTAAATTAAAATTTTAAAATTTAGGAATCTAATTACGCATTTTTTTACTTTCATATTTGTGATCAAATAATAGATATATAATTATGATTTTTTAATTAATAATGTTTTCAAAGTAAACATAATATAGTGTCTACCAAAAGCAGTTATTTCTTTTCTTTGATTCAATAATTTTTTATCTTTTTAGAAACTTAATAATATATAACGTTTCATATAGGCACAAAGTTCTCGTTTGTTTTTAATAACTTCCATTTTACTGTGGGTGTTTTATTTGTTTCTTTTAAATGCCAAAAATATTTGGATAGGGATGTTTGGCTACGATAAACATTATTTTTGAAGGAAGACTGATGTTGACATCACCTTAAATTAAAATTGTATTTAGTGCTACCAATATAAAGTTTGTTTTATTTTAATATTAGGATTCTCAATAGATTTTTTTCGAAAGTTATTCAACATCACTTGAGAATGGTAAAAAAATAATATTGAGCTTGATTTAAAGTTTAGTTTTTAGTTTCGAAACATGGTAATTTCTGTGTCGCGATAAATACATATTTTTCAATATTAATAATACTACAATATGTCTATATTTCTGAGATGAGGTATTATGTACACTATTTACATTATTCGGACCATAGTCCTCATCTTTGTCGCCATATTTATCACAATGTTTCAAGGACACACGGCACAGTGGATAAAGGCGTTAGTTAGATCCAGTGACAGGACCCAAAGAGTGTGAGTTCAATACCTGGTTAAGGCAGTGGAGAACTTAGGGAGGGGGATTAACAGGAGATAACTCATAACTGACATTCATTAAACATAGCTCATGGAACTAGAACAGTCTACCCCAGTGAGCGAAATAAAAGGTTCAGTTCGACATTCCAACCACTTGAAGAAGGCCGGAGCGTACAACAGCCGAAACGTTGTGATAAATATGGCGACAAAGATGAGGACGATATTCCGAATAATGTAAATAGAATACTATAATATATATATATATATATATATATATATATATATATATATATATATATATATATATATATATATATATATATATATATATATATACATATATATATATATATTGTATGAATGCAAATATAAAATTTGACACATAGAGATTCCTGAATTTACATTTTTTTTTATTATTCAGTCCACTCGTCTTATATACCGTCAGTTATTACATATCGAATATTTCATCCCCATGCTCCACTGATGAGTTATGTTACAATGAAATAGTCTGTCTGTTGATGACTATATATATTGTTATGGGCCCTTACCTATAACTACAGAATGAATTCTTCCTAACACTATGTATACTACGCCTTTCAAGAGAGAGGGACGAATCGAGTCGAGCCGCAGTCTCTGACTGTGTGTGACTTCGGTCGAACTCTCTGCTTTGGCAGAGAGGAACCCGGACGAGGCTTTGCCGAAGGCCAAAGTTTCGTCCGGGGTGGTAGACAAGCCCTGAACCCGTTTATACGGGTTCTTAAGGGAGTATTTTTGGCCGAGCTTACGGGCTCAGAGATACCCACGTTAAACTCGGCCTTGTGCCACATACTTTCCTCGTGGGGGGACTGTTAAATATCGAATCGAGTCGAGCCGATAGTAGTTCACTCCAAACCAGACTGACAGTCATACTAACACCTTCCACATCTTGTATTATTATTCCGTGTAATATATCTTCGTTATTTCTACTCTTGTGTTTGTGTTGTTCTTCCTTGGTCCTAACCTGGACCATAACATATATATATATATATATATATATATATATATATATATATATATATATATATATATATATATACATATATATATATATATTGTATGAATGCAAATATAAAATTTGACACATAGAGATTCCTGAATTTACATTTTTTTTTATTATTCAGTCCACTCGTCTTATATACCGTCAGTTATTACATATCGAATATTTCATCCCCATGCTCCACTGATGAGTTATGTTACAATGAAATAGTCTGTCTGTTGATGACTATATATATTGTTATGGGCCCTTACCTATAACTACAGAATGAATTCTTCCTAACACTATGTATACTACGCCTTTCAAGAGAGAGGGACGAATCGAGTCGAGCCGCAGTCTCTGACTGTGTGCGACTTCGGTCGAACTCTCTGCTTTGGCAGAGAGGAACCCGGACGAGGCTTTGCCGAAGGCCAAAGTTTCGTCCGGGGTGGTAGACAAGCCCTGAACCCGTTTATACGGGTTCTTAAGGGAGTATTTTTGGCCGAGCTTACGGGCTCAGAGATACCCACGTTAAACTCGGCCTTGTGCCACATACTTTCCTCGTGGGGGGACTGTTAAATATCGAATCGAGTCGAGCCGATAGTAGTTCACTCCAAACCAGACTGACAGTCATACTAACACCTTCCACATCTTGTATTATTATTCCGTGTAATATATCTTCGTTATTTCTACTCTTGTGTTTGTGTTGTTCTTCCTTGGTCCTAACCTGGACCATAACATATATATATATATATATATATATATATATATATATATATATATATATATATATATATATACATATATATATATATATTGTATGAATGCAAATATAAAATTTGACACATAGAGATTCCTGAATTTACATTTTTTTTTATTATTCAGTCCACTCGTCTTATATACCGTCAGTTATTACATATCGAATATTTCATCCCCATGCTCCACTGATGAGTTATGTTACAATGAAATAGTCTGTCTGTTGATGACTATATATATTGTTATGGGCCCTTACCTATAACTACAGAATGAATTCTTCCTAACACTATGTATACTACGCCTTTCAAGAGAGAGGGACGAATCGAGTCGAGCCGCAGTCTCTGACTGTGTGCGACTTCGGTCGAACTCTCTGCTTTGGCAGAGAGGAACCCGGACGAGGCTTTGCCGAAGGCCAAAGTTTCGTCCGGGGTGGTAGACAAGCCCTGAACCCGTTTATACGGGTTCTTAAGGGAGTATTTTTGGCCGAGCTTACGGGCTCAGAGATACCCACGTTAAACTCGGCCTTGTGCCACATACTTTCCTCGTGGGGGGACTGTTAAATATCGAATCGAGTCGAGCCGATAGTAGTTCACTCCAAACCAGACTGACAGTCATACTAACACCTTCCACATCTTGTATTATTATTCCGTGTAATATATCTTCGTTATTTCTACTCTTGTGTTTGTGTTGTTCTTCCTTGGTCCTAACCTGGACCATAACATATATATATATATATATATATATATATATATATATATATATATATTGAACGATGTTATTGTCCTTAAAAACCTTCAGTAGTTTGAGTTTTTGCAACCTCTTAGTGTCAGTAGTACGATAAAATGGAGCTTCAGCAGTCAGAACAAATCACAAAGTTCGATAATGACTGATGTCTTTAAAATCAACTGGAATGAATAGTTCAAAAACATTCGGAATCCCGGTTCTAACAAGTTTTTAGTCAGTTTCGCGGTAAAATTGATTTTTTTGGAATGCCTCAGAGATTACAAAAGTTTTGAAGGAATCACAGAAAAGAAAATGCATTGAGAATGCGTTAATCTCACAATTCCCAACATTAAATCTAAGACTAGGACCGTACGAAGGTATTTAACGTCGATTTAATAATAATCGGTCTCCACTAAATAATGTAGTTGGACAATATTAAAAGCTACAGTAAATTGGAGTGAATATCAATATTTTAATTTCCGGTATTATGTATAGCAACATTTCTGATACCCCTACCCAGTATGTACACACACACGCACATACACACACACACACACACACACACACACACACACACACATATATATATATATATATATATATATATATATATATATATATATATGTATATGTATATACAGGGTGTAACCGCAAAATTGTCCAAATCGTGCAACTGCATAATTGTCCATTCCACAAAATGTTTAATATCTAAAAAAAGCACTGAACTAATTCAGTTTCCTTTTCCAAAGTTTTCAGATAAGATGTTTAACCATCTTGACACCATTTGTCGTAAGAATCACTGAAAAACCCTTTGAGTTATTCAACTAGAAAGAGAACAGGTTAAAATCGTTTGTGTCGGTTCAACTATCTTTTCCCGACAGAGCACTGGCGAGAGAAAAAAATCATTGCGGCCTTTAGTAATGGTACCAACATTCATAAGCTGGCTTCCATCTTCAAAGTCCATTCAAGAACCATCGAGAGAACGGTGAATAAGTTTAAAAATGAGGGAACAGTAGAGAGGAAAACTGGATCAGGAGGTCACAACAGCAAAAGGGATCATCATTTCAACTTAGAGGTAAATACATTCTTATTGTCTAAAGAAAGTCCAATAGTGTTATAAAAAAAAAACTCGGAGAATTCCAGTAAGATATCTTTAATCATTTCTAAGATACAATGGTTCGAAGCTAAATGTAACAATTGGACAATTTTGCTGTTACACGATTTGGACAATTTTGCTGATAGCCTCGGTACACACACACACACACACACACGCACACACACACACACACACACACACACACACATATATATATATATATATATATATATATATATATATATATATATATGGGGGGTATGTGTTTGTATTTGTATGCGTGTGTACATTTCAAGAAAAAATATTGTGTATGTGCTTCAGAGGTTATTTTACTGCTACTCCACCATTTTTTATAAATGCCACGTTTCCTCAGGACGTAGCCAATCATAGCTCTTCACAGGTTAAATTTTTTTATCCGTGAATTACCATAACTTTTTGTAGAAGATAATGGAGTGTTTATGTTTTTGCCATCTCCATGGTATTAATTCATATACGAAAATCATTAGAAGCAAAGAAAAGAGTAATGAACTCCTATGTAATATCAGTTCACCTTTATGGCAATCAATGTTTCTTCATATCAACAAAAATAAAGAAACGATTTTGATGCTTCAGACAGGTGGTTCTACAAAAAGATGCTGCGAATAACATGGACGGGGCATGTGAGTAAGGAGGAAATTTTAAGGAAGACGGAAACAAACAGAAAGCTTATATTTAGAATCAGTAAGGGACGGCTGAAATCTCTGGGACACTAGTGCGGGTCTAGTAGTGGTGATCAATTCAGAAATGAGGGCGGGATTTCTGGAAGCTCTATTTTTGAAGAAACCTATAAAGGGAGCTTCCACAATGTAAAACCTGAAGTTGTTCCCAGTCAGCTTTTGAGTACCGAAATATCGTACTATGAAATGAAGGGATACTTGCGATTTGATATCAAATTCAACCGTGATCAATGAAGGATCAGGAGTACCCAAGAGAGATAATACATTTTTTTCTAGGCTAAGGTATGAGAAAGAAGTCTAGGATGTTTGCCCGAGAAGCCGTTGTTAGGAACACGTGCGCGATAGAGGCGTGCCATAAATTGCGGTGTAGAAGTCGACCTGGCGTAGAAGTCGGCCTTATGATTTTTAGCAGAAAATTCTGCGTTACGCCTATCCTTACTGTATAGGTCGACCCCCAAACATACGGTACTTACCAGTGGCCCAAAACGTAGGCCTATCGGTAAATGTAGTCAGGCAACAGTACATGATAACCTGTGCCATAACTAGATAAGGACACACCACTTCCCTGTATATTAAGACACTAACCCTAATATATTTCTCTATGCGTTATATAGCAAACAACCTACAACACACACCGGTAGGTACCGTATATTGTATCTGTATAACTTAGCGAACATTTAAA
Organism: Acanthosepion esculentum; assembly: GCA_964036315.1. Classification (NCBI taxonomy): domain Eukaryota; kingdom Metazoa; phylum Mollusca; class Cephalopoda; order Sepiida; family Sepiidae; genus Acanthosepion; species Acanthosepion esculentum. The sequence goes on along the minus strand of OZ038484.1, from coordinate 57,704,956 downwards.
ATTCGTCAGGTCTACTGCTCTAATCCCTTAAAAATTCAATAAAATATTAATACCGTAGATTACACATCACACCAGGTAGTTCTTTTTTATAGTACTACTCCGTATCCTGTGTTATTATGAGTGTATAGTTATTGTTAGGAGTGCTTGTTTACAACTCAGCAGTAAAGGTTTGCTTTTTATACTCGCCACATAAGTCGATCGTTAGTTTTGGAAAGATATTTTTAGGTTTGAAACTCGGCTTGTATGCAGGAATTTACGGCATACATATATATATATTTATATATATATATATATATATATATATATATATATATATATATATATATATATGCAGCACTTTACAGCATACATCTATACACACACACACACACACATATATATATATATATATATATATATATATATATATATATATATATATATGGTGCGAGGTTAAATTGTCGTCTAAATTGTGCCAAAATCAAAATGGTACTAACATCTCATTTTAATAGATATATTTACTAAAATTTCACAAAAATATTAATAAATATTAAAGAGTAAACTTATTTAATAAAATCGCCATTAGCTTCAACCACGGCCTCCAGACAATTTCAGAATCCCCTGTATCTCTTTTAGACGCTCTGATTGTTTATGTTGGTGAATGCTGCCTTTGGTGTTAATGGAGTTTTGTTGGTCTCTCGCTCAACTGTGTCCCACACGTAATAATCAGTAGGGTTACAGTCTGGGGAGTTACGTGGCTAGATATAAGTGGTGATGGTTTGAGAGCAATTACTGGTACTCTTGCTTGTGTGACCTGGTGCAGGGTTCTGTTGCCAGTCATCGGGTCTTCCAGCAGCCACCCTCTTCGTAAGTGCTTGATACTGAAGATCATTTTCTGAACTGGGTTTAAATTTAAAATCCATCGGACGTTAACGGCCTCGGTGTGGTGCTTGGTAATTATAATGTTTATATTGCTTCTTTCGTATTCTTTATCCAAACGCCGGCCAATCTCTCACTCCGGTCACATGGCCTGAACTATAAGTGAGAGATTTGTTGAAAAAGGCTCTGTTATAAAATTATTGAAAGTAGAAAGCAACGTGAGCTTTTCATCATCCACTATTCATTTGGAGTTTAACAGCTCATCTTCTCACAAATTATGCCTATATTTTGTTCCTGATGATGTCCAGATGATTATCGAAACCATTTTGAAGAATTTCTATCTCATCTTGAATCAACTAAACCTAACAAAACGCTTTGATGCTTACGGCCATGTCACGTTTAAACACCGCTTCGCGTCCATTTACCGAAGTTAAGCAACGTTGTAACTGGCCATTGCCTAAATCGGTAACCGTTCAGGAATACTAGATGCGGTAAGCTTGATTGCGTGGGTGGTATAATGGATAATAAATCGAAATGAAAATTCGCAGAGCTCGTTATATTTACTTACGTGCAAATCCCCTTGGGAAAGGTACGGATCCAGAACTTCTTTTCCTAATTATGGGTTAAACAGTAAGACATGTATCAGAAAGTTATTTATTATCTCTTAAAATTCTTACAATTCCAAAATACAGGGCGTTCCAAGAGTCTTGGACACATTTTGACACTGAATATCTCGAAAACTATTAGGGATATAAAAACGCGTCTGGCATATTCTGAAAGAATTTAATCTCAAGTTTTACATCGTATGTTCAAAGATGTTCAATGTTGGTCACACGGCACACATCAAATCCATCATCTTTCAACTTCTCTTGCATTGCAGTTCAAAAGTCACGACGAGCTGGCTTATCAATGTCCAGCAACTGTTGGGTTAACTGTAGCTTGTTAAGTGTCATGTGCAGTCGTCTTTTTAAGACACGCCAAACAGTTGTTGTAGGAAGCTGAAGTTCCTTACTGGCTCTTCTGATCGATTTACGAGGACTCCGCTCGAAGGCAGTTCGAACTCGCTCAACCGTATCATCTGAAGTTGAGGGGCGTCCCATTCTCTTAGCTGGGCACAAACACCCATCCTTCATGAATTTACCATGCCATTTCAATACAGACTTCCTTTCTGGTGCCTCTTTTCGGAATTTTGTGCGAAATGCATCTTGAACAAGTGGCCATGATTCATTTTTTGCAAATTCAAGGAGGCAAAACGCCTTCTCTGGTTGAGTGAACGCCATTACTGGATCTGAAAAAATATGAAAAAAATCATTAGCATTAAAAAAAACTTAATGAATTTAGCTTTAAAATGATACCAGTTTCATCTTACTATCATTCATAGTTCAGCAGATATGAGGACTTGAAATGTGCCCAAGACTTCTGGAACTCACCGTATGTTTCAGCTTTAAATAACCTTAAAAAGGTTGATAAGCACAAAAAAGGAACAAATCAATAAAAAAACGTTTTGAGGGGAGGACGTTCACTTAAGAAAACCAGATTTAAGTGATCGTCGAAAAGTAATTCTAGTGGTTCGTTACATTCACGTACACGTAAATACCCTATAAAATGTATGAATCTATTTATGGGTTATGGGTTAAATAGTAGGACTTCTATATGGAAAAATTGAATGCAATATTCACTCGCAAAAAAAAAAAAGAGAATTATAATTATAAGCCAAAATATGTTTCGGTTTTAAAGAATCCGCAAGGGTTTGCTAAGTCATAAAATACAAATCAACCTATCGTCGCAAATCTTTTCGCTTCAAAACCTGCGCAGTTATACTCGAAAGGTTCCGAAAGTGTGACTGATAAATGGCAAGATGTCATGGCCCAAAAAGTTTAATATGTAATTAAATAAAATATTACTAACATTTTTTTAAAGAATAAAATTAAAATACAAAAACAGAAATTATTTATTTTTTCTTTGGACTAGAAATTACGGCACTGGAATTTTTTCGGCCTACTCAGATGTTTTTAGCCCTTTCTTTTCTTTTCTTTTCTTTTCTTTTTTCCACATTTTTTTCCCAGATATCTATTTGTTTTAATAAATTTTTATTTGTGTTATCCGGGATTTTTTACACCAACGTGTATAGTTAATAACATAAATTTGTAGGTCGGATGAATTGGATCGTGATTACGATTCCAATGTAATAAATTATAACTATGGAATATTAGTGTTTGAGCCTTTTATATCATATTCTTGCTCTGTCTTGTACATTGAGCTCTACCTGGATTTTATCCTCTTGGAAATATATATATACAAATATTATACATATATATATATAGTGGACATTGAGGTCAACACCCAGCGGAAACAGTCTGTTTCATGCTTAAAAGCAATCGTCAGGTCTGACGATTTCACTTAAGCATGAAACACATGGGTGTTGACCTCAGTGTTCACTTTTATACTTACATACGTTCTATCCCTGATATTAAGCGCATTAACACAATATAGCATACCTTATAGT
>OZ038484.1:57646592-57699092 GCA_964036315.1 Acanthosepion esculentum | reverse complement strand
TGCGACATTTTTTGAATTTGTTTATTTAAAGAACGTACCAACGTATTCTTCTAAAGAAGTGGTAGTCGAAAAGGATCCTTTAATGAAAGCGTTTTTGTATATATAAGGCAAATATACAAACTACGTTTCTTTTGTTTATGTTTATATATATATGTGTGTGTGTGTGTGTGTGTGTGTGTGTGTGTCTGTGTGTGTGTGTGTGTGTGTCTGTGTGTGTGTGTGTCTGTGTGCGTTTACGTGATTCTTAATCATATAATCTTATGGATAGCTGCCGAATGGCGTTGGTCTATCTCGTAAACCAATGAGCTAGACCAGCGAGTTCGATCTCTACTGCTGGATTCTTCTTGCAGATTAAACAAAGTCGGTTAGATCTTAAGCCTACTTAACCTGTGATTCTATATTCAAATACTAAACCGTATCTGTACGTAGATTAGGAGATATGACAGCAAAGTAAGCCAAATAAATCGCGTCAGGAAGTGACGAGTTTGAAAAAGGGGAGGTAAAGATGCCTATTTGAAAAATGAAGACGTTTAAATGTCGCAAATGTTGAGGGGGAAAACGGCTTGCAAATAAAACGAGAAAATGAAATCACCGGGAAAAGCGAACTGAACTAAAGCATGTAAAATCAAAATGAAATGAAAAACAGAAAGAAAGAAAGAGAGATAGCTACTTAGGAGGGGGAAAAAAGATGAAAGATTTGTTGCCAGCATCGAAACCAAAAATAGAATCTATTAGAGGTATGCAAAACATCCGTGCGAAGCCAGAGAAACTCAATCTGGGACGGTAGTCAGCCATATATGTAACTGTATTTGCAAAGGGAGGCCCGCCTGTAAACATATACATTGGTCGGCAGGCATCCACTACCCCGTTATCAGATGGTACTTCCTTATAGAGAAATACCCCACCGACCCTCATCTCGGCCAGAGCTAGCATCACACTTCTGAGCTACCGATATCACCAGTGTTACGAGTAATGAGAGAGTGAGATGTGGGAAGGAGTGTGGAGTTTGAACAACGTAAATAAAAGTGAGGGTGGGTGAGATTTTGGAAAGCACCTTGTGTATACGACTGTGCAAGTGCGTTGTCTGGTTTCGCTTTTGTGTGTGTGTGTGTGTGTGTGTGTGTGTATGTGTGGGGGTATCTGTGTGTGGGTATGTGTGTGTTCGTTAAAGAGCTGTGTGAACGAGAAGCTGTCAGAAAAAGACGTGTGTGTATATGTGCGTATTATATATGAGATTAATGAATTCACATGCACACACACACACACGCATACAAACACACACACACACACATATATATTAAAAAGAGAGAGACAGACAGACAGACAGACTGATAGATAGATAGATAGATAGATAGATAGATAGATAGATAGATAGATAGATAGATATGAGTAGACTGAAAGAGAAAGATATTAACAATGAAGAAGATAGATAGATAGAGAGATAGATAGATAGATAGATAGATAGATAGATAGATGGATAGATATGAGTAGGCTGAAAGAGAAAGATATTAACAATGAAGAAGATAGATAGATAGATAGATAGATAGATAGATAGATAGATAGATATGAGTAGACTGAAAGAGAAAGATATTAACAATGAAGAAGATAGATAGATAGATAGATAGATATGAGTAGACTGAAAGAGAAAGATATTAACAATGAAGAAGATAGATAGATAGATAGATAGATAGATAGATAGATAGAGTAGACTGAAAGAGAAAGATATTAACAATGAAGAAGATAGATAGATAGATAGATAGATAGATATGAGTAGACTGAAAGAGAAAGATATTAACAATGAAGAAGATAGATAGATAGATAAATAGATAGATAGATAGATAGATAGATAGATAGATAGATAGATAGATAGATAGATATGAGTAGACTGAAAGAGAAAGATATTAACAATGAAGAAGATAGATAGATAGAGTAGACTGAAAGAGAAAGATATTAACAACGAAGAAGATAGATAGATAGATAGATAGATAGATAGATAGTGAGTAGAGTGAAATAGAAAGATATTAACAGAGTAGGAGATAGATGGATATGAGTAGACTGAAATAGAATGATTGTAACTATTTATGAGATTAAGGGGCATTTAAACCCATAAATGTTATTGGTTCTCTGTAATTTTGATTTTGCAAAAGTGTTGTTATTTTTTATGATAACGTTAGCTGTTTAAATTTTTTTTTGTTCTAGTCGACTGAGATTATATATATATATATATATATATATATATATATATATATATATATATATATATATATATATATATATATATATATTGGCATTCGTTTACATTTGTAAAAACAATACGCTAGATTTAGTTGTGTAACTCTACCGAGTGAAGATAGCTATGGCTTACACCAAATTAGTTGAGTTTCAATCCTGGCTTGAGGCATTCGGAAGTCTAGTCACACTGAGGAGCTGTGATACAGCGAAACAGTACTGTCTGTGAATGACTATATATATATATATATATATATATATATATATATATATATATATATATATAATTATTATAAACGTAATACGCACTGTTTAAAGTAAAAATGAAAATAAGGCGTCTATTTCAAATACGAGCACTCACTAACTATAATAATCTTTGAAATAATACAAATGTCGAATTATTGATTGATTGATTCGATTTATATGGCTTATCACACCATTTTCAAGTTATTTAAAACCAGGAAATAATTTTAGATTATAAGATTTCTTTGAGATATTAATGATTTAGCTATACAGTCCTTATTAATTAACCGACACCTGGTGGGAGATGAGGTGGATTAATACCTTTCCGAAGAGTACTTGCACCGAAGTGAATATAACGAACCCAACTGGAATTTGAACTCCGTTCACCGATTAACAATTCTAGTCAATTACCGATTACACGACGCTCGCATCCAAGCTGACAACACCTGGTCTTGCCCAGCGGTCAAACGTCTTGATACCGGGCTCAGCATTGCTTAACGTCGGTTACTGTACGGGAATCGGTGTTTCAACGTGATGTGGCCGTAAGCCTCTCAGCTTTCATCTCATCCCAGACAATGAACAGTTTCAGTTCTCTAGATTTATCTTTATATATCTGAAAGTGGAAGTATTTGATTTCCCATTCTCCCGGAAAGACATTCTGTTTAGTCTGTTATGTTGTTTGAGTCTTAGCATCAGCGGAGGAAACAGGACAGCCATTGGCGTAAAAATGGAAGAGGTGCTGAAATTTTTACGTCTGTGTACACTGTAATAAACGGAATAGAAACTGAATCAGGTTGTGTAACCCGGATATAAGAGACCCGGATATAAGAGAAACCCTGATATAAGATAGATTTTCTCTGGTCCCAAATTAGAGCCTGTGTTAATGTATATATAATAGACCAAACCCGGATATAAGAGACTTCTTCTCCGGTCCCTACAACTCTCTTATACAGTGTAACCCGGATATAAGAGAAATCCGGATATAAGAGCGATTTTCTCTAGATCAAATTAGAGCCTGTGTTAATGTATATATAATAGACCAAACCCGAATATAAGAGAAACCCGGGTATAAGAGACTTCTCCTGTCCCGACAACTCTCTTATATCCGGGTTACACTGTATTAAGGGATAAAGCATAATTCTGGAAACAATGAAAAGATAGGATTGTTGAACGGCTAATCAATGTCGGATCTCCTCAAATCTGATTATTGCTATCAAGATTTAGATAAGAATTCGTGAAGCTCGGGTTGTTGCTTTGGATATCATTTAAAGCATTTGACAAGTTTTTCGCAGTTCATAATTTCTCAGTTTCATATCCGAATAACGTTTAAAGTGATAGAAAGTGTGTCCGATTAATAAATCAAAAAATCCATTATTTCTTTAGAAATTGCTTTGTTTGCATTTCTGATACGAAATTAGGTAGTGATGAATTTTCGGGGATCTCAACAAGAAGGATGTGCTTAAAAGGCAGTAATCAGTCTTGCATAATCGATGACATTCTTCGTGACCGAATAAAAATCACGTCGGACTAAGGAGTTTTCTTCTGAAAAGAGCGACGCAGGTTGAAATTCTTGGGGGGAGGCTCATTTTTCTTTAATTTTCAATTATTCAGCCGTTAGACGAAAATAAAATACTGTTTAAAAATAAATGGAGCGTCTACTCAAACATAGGTATCCACTAAAATAATGTTTAAAATGATATACATATATATATATATATATATATATATATATAATTGTGTATTTAGGCAGCAATCCTTCTTTCATGCACATTTCATTGAATACGACAGACACGGTGCTTTTATTTAGCTTTTTATACAATTTCTCATGTGATCTAATATTTTTTCTTTTCTGACCATATCTCAATTAGATCTCATTTAAATATTCATGGAGACCTACCGGAAACTATTCGTAACGTACTTGTTGACAACACAAATATAATAGCATCATCTGCATGCAAAGAAGGTAAAAAATAATGGAAGCCTTATTAATAAAAACAAAAAACAACACTAAATAATATCATCTATGAAGATGGACACAATATCTTGACCGTGTTTAAAAAATGTAAACATTGTATAAATACATACATGCAACAAACTATTTCTTATTTAACAGTTAAAATATTTAATCCGTTGAAAAGCGCTCGAAAAAACAGAACATTCGGACAGTTTTTATATAATTTATCATCTGAAAAGAAAAAAACTATTTGATCGCATGAGAAATTTTATAAAAAATTAAATAAAAGCATCTTGTCTGTCGTATTCAAAGAAATTTGCATATATGTACACACACATACACACACACACAGACACATACATACATACATATATATATATATATATATATATATATATATATATATATATATATATATATATATATATATATATATATATATATATATATAATGGATAAAGTCCGACATTTATTTAAGATATTTTGTGTATATACGTTATATTATAGATACAATTTATTTAAGTAAATTCTTTTTTTTTTAATTAAACAATATTAATTACATTTACCGGCCTACATGTTTGAGAAAATAAGCTCTCTCCGACAGGAATCGAACCTGTATTCCGATACGGAAACCGTCGTTTGATATGACGTGCTATACCAACTTAACAGCAGAGAAGCTTTTATCTATAAAAATAACTTATAAACAGGATATATATATATATATATATATATATATATATATATATATATATATATATATATATATATATATATATATATATATATATATAATTATTTATTCGAAAATTATAAGATAAATATATCATAAAATCACTACAAAAATAGCCATTTTGTTTCAAGTGATGATGTTGAATGTAGAATAAAAGGTTTTAAAAGGTACAAATCAATTAACCACCCCTCACAAGGGGAAACACTGTTACATAAGCTGGAATAACCAATTAAAATACAAGTATACGAGAATTCAAAAAACTTGACAACGAACTAAGGTTATAACTATTTAATGTCTTAATGTTAGGGTTAGACTAAAATAGAATTTATTCTAACTAATAAGTATTAACGATAAAATTTGAAATTAAAAATTAAAAATTACCCATTTTAAAATTTAAATTTTAAAATAATAAAACCACTGAGGAAAAAATACATATGTTATTCTATTTATTTTGTTTTTATTGAAATTAAGTTGCAGTAAACTGTTGCTCTGAACTTCATGACAACATAGATACATTTGAATTCTAAACATAGGTAGGGGAGGATGACATCTTGCTAAAGACAATACATACACAATCAGATTATAATACATAAACACGCAGACGTATTTAGATATATACACACACAAAAATGTGACGAGACAGGAAATATCTCCACGACCCTTTACAAAAAAAACATACACAATGAAAGGTGCATACAAGTTACCATACACACAGACTCCGATAAAGACATGTACATATACCTACATACATTGACATAGACACTCCGTTACAACAACCAAGAAATATTTAAGATTGAAAGTGTTATTAAATGAATTCTAACCACTTATTAAAATATAAATTATACGGGCAAATATACATAGATAAAAATGGTCTAATAGAACAGAGAAATAAACAAAAGGGAAAAAAGGACATTAAAACAGATATATACGTATAAAAATAACAACATCTAATATATAAAAACGAAAATTCCAACCTCAGAAATATATATAAAAATATATATTTCATATATATATATATATATACACTACTGCACAGTAGGTGAAAGAAAATAAAAACTACCTACAGATATATGCGTACAGTGTACACACATTCTCCACTAGAGACAGAAACACAGAAAAGCCTACCTACAGACAAACATATACACACATATATACATATACACGTATACACACATACACATATATATATCTACACACACACATACATAAATATACGCATTCGCATATGCATATATACACATACAGAAGGAAGCATAAATATATCAAGCCACACAGAAACGTAAAAAAGTAAACAAACCAAATATAAATATATATACATACATACACATACACATATATACACATATATACACATATACATATATATGCATATATATATATACATATATAAACTGAAACATACAAGCATACATATATACACACATACACATATACAAACACACGCATATATATAAAAAACACATACAAACGGAAACTTAAACATACACATATATATACATATATACACACATAAACATCCATACATATATATATATATATATATATATATATATATATATATATATATATATATATACACATAAATAGGTATATACATACATAAACCTACACATATTCTAACAATATTATCTTATTGACGATAAAGTTCAGTAAGGTCCATAATAATTTAAAAATGTAACAAAACACAATTGTTGATTAAGTCTATAAGCAATTAAAATCCCTTATCAAATAAAAATTGATTTTAGTTAGTATTGATGATACATTCCAAGATACTAAGATATACATACATATACATATACGAAGACATACGAACATACATCCACATATACATACATATAATCATGTATAAATACCCATATCAACACATCCACATATATACATTTATAAGTACGCACACATCCAAGCATATATATATATATATATATATATACATATATATATATATATATATATATATATATATATATATATATATATATATATATATATATGTATGTATATATAAATAAAAAGGAAAGAACAGTAAGATATAAAATCCGGTGTTCTTATAGATATTTTTATTTTTACACAATAGTGCTCAATGTAAATTTAAATTTACAGAGCATTAATATTATAAATTAATAGATTTAAAATATGGTTTTACCGCTACACAGTGATAACCATGTTTCAGAAATATATATATATATATATATATATATATATATATATATATATATATATATATACATACACATACACCCGCACCTGTAGAGACAAACCACAATTTACATACCTACACATAGGCACAAACAAGCTCACATATGAGAGGTGTCAACACACACACATACATACACACACACACATATATATATATACACATATATATATACATACATATACATACATATAATTATAAGTACAGATATATACGCATATACACATAAACACATACACATTCAACCATACATATTCCTATATACATACATACACATACTCACACACACACACATATATATACATATATATATATAAATTTATATACATACATACACACACACACATACATCTATCCCTACATACATACACATAAACATATACATACATACAAAAGTACACGTAAATAGAAATATACATACACAACATACCTGGACATATATATATATATATATATATATATATATATATATATATATATATATATATATATATATATATACATATATACATATATTTTACCCTCCTCTCCTTTTCTCCTCCTATTTTTCCTTTTTACCTTCTTTCTTTTTATAAAAAAAGCAAAAAAATCCTACGCACATATATATACATATATACATCCAGCAGTACAAACACACATACACACACACACATACATACACACACATGCAGACGCGAACAACACAGTACACGTACAGCAACACACACGCACATCAACAGGAGGACCATCAGGTAATAAAAGCAATAAAATCTATTAAATATACAGTGACATAATTATTTTTTTTAAATATGATTCCATCGCTACGTAATAGTTTTCATGTTTCAAAAACAGGAGCTAAAAATTTCAATTTAATTATAAAAATTATATCGATTTAAAGTGTCAAGCTCTGTTTCATCTTCAAGCGAATTTTTTTATAATTTAGGCTTCACTTTTTTTAAAAAATAAAAACAAAAATGCTAAAGAACTTCGGATTATTAACCTAAAGTGTTCTTTCCTATTTTTCTATACATTTGCACACACACACACAGAGACACACACACACACACATATATATATATATATATATATATATATATATATATATATATATATATATATATATATATATATATATATATATGAAGGTCGGCTGATTATGATGATGTTAGAGCTGTGAAATCCTGCATGCATTCATTTCAACTTTTCTTATTAATAACTGCATTGTTTATTTCCAGGTAACCTGACATTTGATTGTTCAAACATTACTTCCAAAGTAACAAGTAGCGACTTCACTGAAAAATGGACAAAATCTGGCACTGTGACGCCATAAAAAATACTTGCAGAAAAGAGATTTAGACACCAATGACGTTCATGCTAACATATTTGATACATTAGGAGATGACGCTGCAGCTTTATCAAGTGCGCGAAAGTGGGCAGCTGAATTTAGGAGGAGAAAGGAGAGTCTTGAAGATGACCCAAGTACTGAATGTCCTTCAATTGCCATCACACCAGAAAAGATCGATTTTGTTTCCCACATTGTGGTGGATGACTGGCGATTGACTATAAATCAAATATCTAATGCTATTGAGATATATCGTGAAAGAGTTGCGAATATTCTGTACTATATATGCCATGTACACTCATTGCATAGTTTCTGGTGGCACAGATCCTGTCTCAGCAAGGAGACGATAAGCAGGAGCAAAGGTTAGATGACTCGGCTGCCTTCGGTCTAGAAACACAATCAGATACAGCCTTGCAGCCTCGCGTCCATTACAATTTGTGCGGTTGTATGTAAAAATGATATCTGACTGCTCACGTTATGAATATCCGGCCATTGTTAAACGTTAAAGACAGAGTAGCCACAAATGTACAAGAAGGACAAATGTACTCGAATGTAACCTAGTCTACATAGCAACACAGCGCCATCTTTAAACTTAAACTCAAAAACGAAGGATTTGAGGAGATATGTTTTGTGGACTTTTGTCCTTGTTTCGTTGTGAGGAATCCGCGCCCAAAGTTTGTAAAAGTATTTTTGATACACACGGTATACATATTAGGAAAATATATGACAAAGTAGAAAATTTTTTCGCGTCACGCATTTCCTTCCTTAGAACTTCAACTGACTCTTTATACCTTTTTGTTCTATCCCCCTCCCATATCAATATATAACTTCCGTTAACAGATTTAATGTGTCAATGTCTGGATTTCCTCTAAAAATTTAAATTTGAAAGAATAGAAATGTTACATCTAACTCAATCATGTCTCCCTACCCCCTTCACTCCCTCACTCCCTCACTTCGTTAATTTACTTATTACTTCCCGTCATAAATGTGTAAATTTCTTTTCATTTTTCGTTTCAACCTTTGGAAATAAAATCTGATGATCCGCTGTCCTTTAAAAGGGCTGTGGTGAAATAATTTATTATATGGAACCTTAAAATGGTCTGTTTTTATTTAAATTATTAGCTCTGATTTACATTGAGCTCTCTGGATTTTATCCTCCTTGGGTCTACCCATACGGATTACCTAGTTTTTCGTAAACTATATATATATATATATATATATATATATATATATATATATATATATATATGCTCCCGGAAAAAAATCCGGATGAGCTCTTTTGAGAAAAGGGTAATTTTAAAAACAGGGGGGCTCATACCGCTATTAACGCCTTGTTCTTAAATCGAATTGAATTGAGCTCTCCGGGCCACCGACGTGTTTTGCACAGAAAACGTTAAAATTTCCCTTCCTCTCTGTCGTACGAAGATAACCTAGTAGTAGAATCTCTTACTGATACCAAATCTGTCTGGTTTCGATCTTAGCTTGAAGCAATCGAATGCCTACCCAAACTGAAGAGCTGTGATACAGCGTCTTTGGACTAATAAGGCTATTATCGATGGGCTCTTATACAGGGTGCGAGGGGAAAATTGTCGCTATTTTATATTCTAATATCGAACATGGGATTTACTTGTTTTTGATTTTGTCGACTGCACAGTATAGTAGGGTCAGTTGGGAACCGTCTATGAGAAAAAGAACAACATGACGCAATTCACAAGAATGTGGAAACGGCATGCTATAGTGCATGGCATTCGCACCGGAAGCTCCATTTCGAACATTTCAGAATGTTTGGATGTCAATCTGAGGACAGTGTAGAGCGTTCGGAAATAGTAAGATGAGTTTGGTAGTGATTACGAAGGTGTTAAGAGTGATTATTAGTGATGGCGACGTTATGTTCCCATTCATCTTTCCACGGAATCTCAAGAGTCCTGGCCCGAGATGGTGGCTGCCAGAAGACCCTATGTCTGACAACAAGACTGCACCATTCCACACAAGCAGGAGAACCAGTCATGGCTGTCAGACCATTTCTATGACCATCACTTATATCTGGTCAACTAACTCTCTAGACTGCAACTCCCTTGATTATTATGTGCAGGGCGCAGTTGAGCGAGAGACCAACAAAACACCACGTAAGACCAAAGACGAACTGGCGGCAATAATTTCGGCAGCATTCACCAATTTAAACAAAGAGACCGCCCAGAAGAGTTACAAGAGAATCCGAAATAGTCTAGAGGCTGTTATTGATGCCGATTTTATTGAATAAATTTACTCTTTAATATTTCAAGATATTATTGTATAATTTTGATATATTTTCATTTCTACGTAATTTAGACCACAAATAATCAATCGCACCCTATATATATATATATATATATATATATATATATATATATATATATATATATATATATATATATATATATACACACACACACACGGTAAGGGAAGAAATGCAGAATACACTGGTTACGATTTTACATTGAAAAACGTTGAAGATACAGGGACGGTTACTTTTAAATTTAAATTTATTTTTTTGGCGTAGAGATAGACCTTCTTCTTAAAATGAGATGTCATGGTTATTTTCATTTCTACGTAATTTAGACAAAAGATTATCAATCGCACCCTATATATATATATATATATATATATATATATATATATATATATATACACGATAGGGGAAGAAATGCAGAATACACTGGTTACGATTTGGGCGTAGAGATAGACCTCTAAATAAATAACCTAACCGAACCAAATTCATTTTTCCCCTGCTTCCTTGTATTATTTTTACTTTTAGGATTTTATTTTTTATATCGCTAATTTTCGCCATTTTTCGCCAACAGTCATCACAATGTAATTATCTTTATCTTTATTTTTAAAAATCTTTTAAACATAAAATATTAACTGATTTAAGGTTTAATTAATCTGATTTGAAATAAATATTATTCATTTTTAGTTTAAAATCTCGCAGAAATGCGTTTTTTTAACACAGAAGTATGTGTTTTGATTAAGCATTGATACTTCTGTTGACAGATTGACAACCGGAAGTTTATATAAATTCTTCTACGCGGACATATCTGTAGATATTACTTCCCGTAATATCATTTATTACAGGAAGTAAACTACAAGAAAATGGAGTGCACGGTCATCAGTAAGAGGATGAGCCCAAAATGTGATCTGAAGTTCGGGGACACTAGAATCAAGCAGATGCAGAAGTATAAATACCTGGGAAGCGTCTTGACAGAGGACGGTTAGTGCGACACTGAGATCTGTAGACGTATTGGGATGGCCAAGGACACATTCCAAAAGTTGGGCAGAGTTCTGCGAGACAGGAGGACTTCTTTGGTAACAAAGAAAAGAATACTGAGCTGTTACGTGACACCTGTCCTTCTTTACGGCAGCGAATGTTGGACGATGAAGAAGAGACTCGAGGCGGCAGAGATGTGGTTCTACAGAAGAATGCTAAGGGTATCATGGAGCGAGCAACGATGAGATCTTATAGAGGTTGCAAACAAGGAGGAGTCTTATACTTAATATCAGGAAGAGATAGCTGAAGTGTCTGGGACACATAATGAGGAAGGAGGGCCCGGAGAATCTGATACTGACGGGTCGAATAGAGGGAAAGAGAGACAAGAGAAAAAACGCTTGACATACCTGGCGAACTTAAGCAAGTGGATGACAGAACGTGGTCTGGGGGAGGAAGCAGAGTGAAAGAACTTGTTGTGAGCTGCAAGGGATAGGAAGAGGTGGAGAGCCATGATCACCTGCGGTCTGAAAGGACATGGCACATAAAAAGAAAGAATATCATTTTTTATATCATTTTTAAAAAAATAGGTAATATATATATATATACTCCGTTATCTAATGAGTAATTATATTTTAGGTAGTTTGGCTTTAAATTTTCTATAGTTATGTCTTCTGATAATATTGTCTATTACAAAAATCCGCACGTTTATAAACACAAAAAAATTCAAAATTCATTTTAAAATGCTGGTGGTCGCTGAATTGTCGTAAGCATTTCCATTTATGATTAGTAAATATAGATTTTACTTAATAGTAATCTCGCTCCAGTTCTCTTTATAACAAATGCCTAGCTGCTTCCTGCTTTTCAACTTATTGAAAGACCTCCTCCTGTTTTTAAGAACTCTGGAGAAATGCAGCTCTGAAATGATTTAGCAAAGAGATAGATAGATAGATAGATAGATAGATAGATAGATAGATAGATAGATAGATATGAACAGACTGAGATAGATAGATAGATAGATAGATAGATAGATAGATAGATAGATAGATAGATAGATAGATAGATAGATAGATAGATGTAAAACTGTGGTTAATATCCAAGTTGTATAACCAAGCCGATGAAAAAGAAGCTTGAGATTGTCTCGCAGATAAGAAGCATAAGCCTGTTTCATTAAGGATAAGATAACCGCAATTGATTGATAACCCCGGAGATAAGTCAGCCAGCATGAACCTTATTAAGCCTTCGTATACAGTTGCATCACGTACAATCTAACGCGCATGCTTTTTCACTACATAACCATCAACTGACACTCGCGAATAAAACTAAAATAGGCGATGATACAATCAAGAGACAGCAGATATATAATAACTGAGTTTTATGTACAATATTTCTTGCTTCTTTTTATTTCTGTGTTAATTGAACCTAAATGCAATTTATAGATATACGCTTAGCGTAGCAATTCTCCTCGCGCGAAGTGAGCCTAGCGTGTCGAGTTCAAATTCCAGTCGTTTCACTATAATTCTACTCTCTTTTCCCCACCAGTTATGGGCCATTATCAGAGCAGACTGTGCTGCCTAGCTTTGGTTGGCGATCAGTTCTAAAGAAGGAGGATTCTGAATCACAGATCGGTTAATGGTGGTTCGTTTTGAATTTATCCCAAGGCAGTAAAGTCACTAAGACACAAAGGGCGTGGAAGAATTAGAAAACAGAAAATATTGCTTCGAAGTGATAGCAATAAACGAGTAATCATGAAAACTGTAGATAACGATTGGCATTGAGATTTTTGAAGATCAAAGTTGGCAGGAAACCACAAGCGAAAAGTGCAAGGGAAGAAACTGTCAGCATAGGACTTACAGTTACAGCTAGCCAATTCAACTGTAAAATGATGAGACCTTGTTACCAATCTAGTACTGCGCTTAAATTCATAAGGTGTAATTATCATAGCGAAAAGGTTATCCGAACAATTACCATGAAAATATTTATAGAAAAGACACTATACGACGGTGAGAAAGTGACTGAAGCCGAAACGCCAGGTCAATACCAATAATATTGCTGATTATCATATCCATTAAAATCCCACTTGTTATACTATTTACCTAGTGGGGGGATTACTAGAGACATATACTCAGGGTTAACAACGGCAATTTATAGGATTTCAATGAGACTAGTTGATTACGTAGGTTTAGTAATTTACTGCTAAAACAATCTGAAAGGCATGAACCCAAACCTACCTATTATCCATCGGTATATTCCAAAGACGTTGTCGACTTCATGGTATGTCAAAAATCTTTGTAAAAATAAGGGTGATCGCAGTAATGGCGTCTTTTTAACAAATTGTGCATCCAATACAAAGGTCAAGAGTCACTCAAGGTAGAGGGATACTGAATGAAGTTTATGCACATAAGATGAGGAGTTAGTATTTATTCGTCTCTCACCAAGGCCAGTTTAAAGGGGTGAGCCAAGGGCGGGCACATGGGCAAAGTTCAAATACTCTGGCGTTGATACTCGACCGACTTTTGGGGCAGTGACCACTTTGGTGCAATGAGGGAGGTGCTGCCACAGGTTTGGAACCCTTTGGATTAGGCATAACTCGTTTATTTCCTGTGTTCTGTCCGAATACAGAAACAGAATTGAGAGATAAAATGAGCTTGAAGATGAGTTTATGAGGAAAGATATCGCTTAACCCTAGACTTGATGTGGTTAAGATTATAGTGATCGGGGGGGCATCCGCTCGGCTGTCAGTTTCATGAAGTGGAATTTCCTTAGTAATAGAATACAAAGGTAATGGATCTTAGCTGTCAACACTCTTTTCTTTGTTTCTAATATTTTCCTATCTCTTAATAGAGAGTGCGGCAGAAATACCTCCCACATTTTAACCTGTCACCGGTCTGTTGCTATTAAACTTATGCAAGTGGCAATGATGTCTACATCTAGCTAACGTCTTACCATTTTTCTTTTATATCCTCAGTTACTATCAAGGCTTGGACCGGTTCACACAGTACGTTTACTATTTTTCTCGTCAGAATCCATCTTGGATATTTATAAATCTATATATCGTCCGTGCATCTGGGCTCATTAGAACAGTTACTATGGAAATATTTGTAGAAAAGACAGAAGTCATGTCGGTGAGAAAGTGAATGAAGTTGAGATGCCTGGATGTCAGGATCGATTACATTAGAGACCCTTCTTTGGATATTGTCAAGAGTCTCGACATGTACAGCTGAAGCACCGAACCAGTTGTGGCAACAGTATTCAATGCACGGGCGAATGGTAGATTTATAAGCGTTCAAAAGGGATTCTGGGGAAAAACATTTTCTGGTACAACACAGTGATGCAACTTTCCTTGTAGTAGATAACGCTATTGGTTCGACATAGTCGCTTCACTTCATGTCAGTGAAAAACGTCGTAGACGATCCCCAAAGTTTTCCATCACCCGAAAATTCGTAGGCCACGAGTTGGCCTTATTTTAAGCGCTGAACCGGTGGCCTTGATATTTTCAACCCATAGCAGTATCGATTTTCTATCCGGACCAGCATCATTCCGACGTAACATGAAATGAGCCCGAAAAGGTCTCTATGTTGCAATTACAGATTCAACAGTCTTTTAATAAAATCCAATAACAATAGTATCGTGTGCACCGGTCCTTGGTCTTTTTTGGCAACCTTTAAAATATGACAGATATTGCTGCCACACTAGACTATGTACTTTCGCTTTTCTTATGCCCCTATCCATCATATAATGTCCTCATCAATCAGCTTGCGAAATCTTATAACCCCGGGAAGCGTTGAGAGATATGTGCGTTTCATCCCAACCAGATTGATTGTAGCCGAGATCACCGAGCCAATGCGAACGATCCTTTCCTTAGTTGTATAGTAGGGCTACATAGAATTTTGAATTCAGAGTTATTTTTCCCGTAGATCGGTTGCCACGCTAGGTTATAGAACCTAAACTGTTCTGCTATTTACCCATAGCTGGTGAGGGCAGCAGAAGAGGATTCATACCCTTCCCAAGGATATTAGCACGTAAATGAATGTAATGGATCCGACTATATTCTAATCATTTCGCCCAAACAAGGCGATGAAGCCACTTAGACGCAAGGTGTAACTGTGTAGGAAGGAAATTAAGAAAACTTTGCTGATAAGAAAGAGAAAAAAAAAGAACAGAATTCAAGGAGACAGAACTGTATGATTGTCGTTGCATTTAAATTTTTGAAGTTGACAAGGAAAGCAAGATGGAGGAGTGTTCAACAGGTTAACAGAGCTTGAGAAGAAATCAGCAAAGTAAAATTGGCGCTTACACTTAGCAATTTTAATAGTTTGTTTAACAGCATGTCGTCACTGGAAAAAAGTAGATTCAATCCTAACGGGGGGGGGTGTCATTGTTAAGTGATCATAAATGGTCTTAGCTAGATTTTAAACTCGATCTGTGATTTTCCGCTTTAAGCGTTGTTAACCATTGGATCACTTCCCAGGGAGAAAGGAATACATGCCTTTTCAATGGGTATTATAGCTAATGCAAAATAAGGTTAATTACTTGATTTGTTTCTTTGTTTAACGACCTTTATTAGGCCGTTATTGGTCATTTAATACCGAAATTTAATGTTCTTGGGAGTTTTGAAGTAATAAAAAATATGATATATGTTATTCTGCTTTCAAAATTGAATACATGGTAGATTGTTGGTTGATTTTGTTTACCCATATGGGTTACTTAATGCCGATATTTAAATATTTCCAATCTGCCGATCAGAGGTCTTGCTTCTGGATGTAGTTTATTGTCATATCAATGACTAACAATTAAGAGGTGGTTCCACGCTCCTCAGAACTTCCAATCTCCAGATCAGAGGTCTTGCTGCCAGATGTAGTTCATCGTCATACCCAGGACCCAGTTCCAAAAGTAAAATGATCAGATCGAGTTTTCCATTCTAGCCCTACGCTTAAATTTATGAAGTATAGACTGCTAATTCACCAGAACAATTGCCATGTAAATATTCATATAAAAGGCACAGGAAGTTACCGTCGTCGGCTACTGATTGCAGTCGAGATGCTCGGTCAGAAAATATAACATCGTAGATTCTTCTTTGAATTTGTCCCAAATCTCTAGATACATCTCAGACGCACCAGACCATATCTTACGACAGTATTCAATATACGGATGTATGACAGACTTATAAAGCCGCAAGAGAGATTTGGGTAAGAATAATTGTCTAGAACAGTAGTTCTCAACAGATGTCCATATGGACTATGAGGAGGTCCATGTAACATTACTGGGGGTCGACAGAAAAACAGAGGGTCAGTGGCAATATTTTAGCCGTCCATAGACCAATTTCACTTCGGAACGGTTATTACAAGTGAGAATTGGAATTTCTACTGTAATCTACGCCATAATAAAATACTAAAAATGGAAAAACAACTCTAAAACTAGCAGAAAACGATGTCAAGCGATGTAAGTTAACGTCTATTTTACTCAACCGGATGTTTTGATTTATAAACGTTGAATAAAAACTGAGAAG
This sequence comes from Acanthosepion esculentum, assembly GCA_964036315.1. Classification (NCBI taxonomy): domain Eukaryota; kingdom Metazoa; phylum Mollusca; class Cephalopoda; order Sepiida; family Sepiidae; genus Acanthosepion; species Acanthosepion esculentum. The sequence continues at coordinate 57,681,671 of OZ038484.1, read as the reverse complement.
GATATATAAAGGAAGGATTATATATATATGTATATATGAGAAAATTATATAAAGATTGTAATTTTTTTTAAAGGCATTTCACCCCAAGCAAGGTTGGAGTACCACTATCACGCAAGAGGTTACAGAGAGTGGGATCAAGAGTAAAGAGGCGTGATAGAGGAAAGGATGAAGAGTAGGACGGGGAATAGATCAAGACATCTGAAGATGTCGATTGGCATTGCATTTGAATAATTAAAGATTATAGGGAAGCAAGTAAGAGGAAGGGAGTTCCACAGACGGGAAGTGTGAGACATGAACCTATTGGAGTAGAAGAGACGGCTACATTTAACAGTTAAAGTATATTCAAGCCTAGGAGCATGCTTAAATTCATGGAGTTTGGAGGCCAGCGAAAGTAGCTCGTCAGATCAGTTACCGTGAAAGTATTTTTTAGAAAAGACAGAGGGAAGCGACGGCACGTCTGTGTGAGAGCGACTGTAGACGATATACCAGATCAGGACCAATCACACTGCATATCCGTCTCTGGATTTTGTTGAGGACCTTAAGACGAACAGCGGGGGCTCCAGACCATATTCCATGCAAGGGCGAATGGTTGATTTATAGATTTGAAGGAGGGACTCGGGCGAGAAAAACTTTATGGCGCGACACAGAGAACCAACTTTCCTTGCGGCAGATGAAGCTATTGATTCAATGTATTTTTTCCATCTCAGGTCAGTGTTCCGTGTGAGACCAAGCAGTCGCAGAGAGATGCTTTCTTGGAGTTGAGCATCAGACATTCTAATGGGAAGCAGGGAGGGTTCTGTGTGCTGGGTAAAAGAGAGCAGTTTTGTTTTGGGGGCATTAAAGTTTAGCAGCCACTTCTTGCCCCATTCAACCACAGATTGGAGGTCCTTTTATATTAATTTAATATATTAATACTAAATATTAATACTAATTTTAAATATTAATAATAAAATTAATTTAATATATAAATTATATAAGGATTGTATATGAAGGAAGGATTAACAGTATTAACCTCTTCAACAACAGGGGCAATTTCCAGCAAGATCATCCACTATTAGGGCCTATACGTAAATTAACGTTCCACAATCAATTCACTTCAGTTTTGTGTAAAACATTATCGTGACAAGGTAAAAGATATTAAAAGTATTAGTGCAGAAAAACTGACGTTACTTTTGCTGCAATTCCGAAATTTATTATTAAAACATTTTTCCAACTTAAAACAAAATAACGAAAAAGTAAAAGAGTAATTCTTTCTTTTTTTGATACAAATTTGAAGCTGAAATTTGCAAATTGGTTGTTATTTGATGTATGCAACGTATGAGAAATATAAAATGAAAAATGGTGGTAATAATAATAAAATAAATTAAGAAAATATTAGGTGACATTCAGTTTAGGCGATCATGTATCTTTCGATACATGACTGACGAGGCAGATTTTTGCCAGCAGTAGGTTGCTATTTTCTTTCTTCGGTAGACTAGTTGCCATGCAAGGCTATAGAACCCGGTCTGCCCTGCTATCATGCCCTTTCCACGGTTATTAGCACGTAAATGAATGTAATAGATTCGACTGTATTTCGAACTCGGCTCTCCGATTACGCAATGTGAGCCGCTATCCATTACTCCACTGTACTGTACCCCGCCATGCCCCCTGTGGAAACACATTAATCCATATTTTAAAATGATTTATTATGAGCCATTTTATTAGTTTACATAACTGTTTCATGGAATTTAGTTGTCAAATACATGTTTATTTTCACTGAATTAGTTTTATTTCAAAATAAAGCATATACATTTGCTATTTCTATAATAAAATTCTTAAACTTATCTATTAGTAAAAATAAAATAATTTTTTTTTCATCGAATCTACCGAAGAATATTACGAGTAAAGTGGTTCATGGGTAAAAAAAAAAATGGAGAACCACTCGTCTAGAATGACACAGTGAGCCAACTTTCTTAATAGCAGGCTTAGCAATATAATCGTTCCAATTTATCTTAAAGGACCGAGAAGATATAATGAGTTACTCTCCTCGAGGCTAACACCGACCACGTTGATAGTAGGCAAAAAAAAATGTTCACTCGAATATGCGGGAATTCTTCTGGATTTGTTGATGATCACCCAGTAACTATAATGGTTAGGACATGTACGACGAAACAATTCTAGATCGAAGCTATTTCCTGAGGAAAGTACTGGCAAAGGACAACCGAGGAAAACCCGCAGGGAATGTGACAACAAGCCCTCAGATAACCGATTTTGAAAGACGGCGTAACCAGGTATAGTAGACTGGAGAAGCGAAACGGGTTGTCAAAATGGCTAACCCTTGTATCAAGATAAAAAGGCAATAAGCCGGATAGTGAGTGAGTGACTATTTTTTATATTAAAGCCTAAGAGCCAGTCAATGTAGAGGGTTACTTTGTGGCGTTGTATGAGCGTAAGAAATAAGAATAAAGTCCATGGGGATATACGCAGGAAAGATAACCGCTAACTCTTGTCTTGAAGAGGTCAAGACTGTAGATATTGGGAAGAAGTTGTCCAAATGGAACTTACTTCTTACTAAGGAAATGCATTGAGATGATTCGTTCCTGGGTATATAGCTTGGAGGTTCTTATCTGCGAAGGTCACGATTGCTGAACTCTGGCATATAGCTTTCAGAACATTGACTCACACTTGTGTACGCGGAATTGTTGGTCCTAGTTGTAAAGGTCGTAGCTCACCAGCTAAGGAACATAGTTCGTCAAGACACATGCCTGCGAAATAACGATAGTGCATCGAGGGACTTGCAACGTCTCGTCTGCTTGAAAGGCATTGTATTGTGGGAAATATTTCATCATCAACAAGTCCGCGCAGACGCCTTTGAAATCAGTCAAGAGAGGCAAGTGAGGACTGGGCAGCTCCGGCCCTAATATTGCAGGAATACTCCGTTTTTGGTCTGATCTGAATCTTGGTTTTGGTTTGGTTTGGTTTACGGCATATCAACCTCAATGGGTTATGTAATGCCGACAATCTTTTTAGGATATATTTGTACGAATAGAATATGTATTTTTTGTAAGAAATCATTTTGTAGATCAGGTCTCATTGATGTATTTTTGTAAAGAGGTATTTTGTCGAGAGTCTGGTTTTGGTTTGGTTTGGTTTGGTTTACGGTATATCAACCTCAATGGGTTATGTAATGCCGACAATCTTTTTAGGATATATATTTAATGCCTACAAAATTTTCATTGTTGGTAATATTTTTTTCCAAAATTTTGTTTCTGGTAATATTTTTTCCTTCAAAAATCTATTTCTGTTAATAGTTTTCCTTCGCTGGTAATATTTGTATTTCAAAAACATATAGCTGGTAACATTTTTTAAAAATGTAATGCCGGTAATAATTTTTTTACAAATTATTTCTGGTATTAAAACCTATTTTTACACTTTCATAGTGTTTTGACCCTAGTTTGGAGGTTAACTATTTGCCGATAGCTGGGACCCTGTCAGGTGCTACCAATACCGGTTCAGGGTGGACCTAGGAACACCAGCAATTAAGAGTTTGTTTCACGCTCCTCAAAACCTCCTGATCAGAGGCCTTGTTGTCGGACGTAGTTTATCGTCTTACCCAGGACACGGATGTAGTTTATCGTCATACCCAGGACGGTCTGGACCTTGTAAAACAGTATAGGGTATAAGCAAGGAGAGTCAGATAGTTACAGGATCGGTACAATAAACTGACGGTTTTTCCAGCATCTTTAACAATAGATCGGATATATGATTTCCATTTGGAGTCTAAGGTGAGCTTTAGTAACAATAGACGTTCAAGGGAAGCATTTTCCTTGAGAGAACGCCCATCCATCATGATAGGTGAAAGTTCGGTGTCTCCTCAGTGCTGGTTGAGCTTTACTAGTTTGGTTTTGGTGGTACTGAATTTTAGAAGCCATTGCAAATATGAAAAAAAAGTGGCAAACTTTTAAAAGGACAAAGTAACACGAATAGAGAAAACGAAAACAGAAATACGAAACAGAGAAATACGAAACAGAGAAAACAATTCCGTTTTATCCAATCCGGATTCCAAAAGCAATGGACTGTCAGCCATAAAAATAGGCAGGAAAAAAATAAAATCTACGATACTCTTATGCATAATAAATTTTATTTTTCAGGTATTTCTGTAAATATTTCTTCTTTCTTACGGGGTGTTTCGCCACATCTTTTACAGTCTTTTGTTTGACACTTCTCTTCAAGAAATTTTATCTGTGCTTCATCTTGTATAAGTTTATAACTCAAGCAACAACGTTTTCATTTTACAAAAGCTGTAAATTGTGACTTGGAATTCTGAAAATGTATAACACACTTTTAAGAATGGGCGTGTAAATTTCAGGTATCATTAAAATCAGTTTTATGCTAAATTTAAACATGGAAGTATTTCCACAAAATCTCTTCTCTCTCTCTCTCTCTCTCTCTCTCTCTATATATATATATATATATATATATATATATATTATTATTATTATTATTATTATTAATTAAAGAATATCAAACACTTAAAATCCCATAGATTATAATTTTTATTTTATGACAGCTCTAAATAAACAGCTATCAATCTGCAAGACCTACAAACAAATCACAAATTAATTTTGTTTTTATCTGTCTATATTTCTAAGAAGAGCTATTATATACATTATTTACATTATTCGGACTACTGTCCTCATCTTTGTCGCCATATTTATCACAACGTTTCGGCCGTTGTACGCTCCGGCCTTCTTCAGGTGGTTGAAATGTCGAACTGAACCCTTTATTTCGCTTACTGTTCTAGTTCCATGTGCCATGTCTAATTGATGTCAGTTATCAGTTATCTCCTGCTAATTCCAATCAATAAGTTCTCCCCCGCCTTAACCAAGTATTGAACTCACATTCTTTAGGTCCTGTCACTGGATCTAACTAACGCCTATATCCACTGTGCCATGTGTCCTTAGAAACTCTTTCCCCTTTATTTTATCAGATATAAAATACTTTATAAAAAATGTCCTAAAGTGAGCGCACGAGAATTCATCCACTCGTTCCCTATTCCTTAAAGAACTCAATAATGTGTAAGAGACGCTAGTTAACAATGGTTTTCCGAACTACTTCATCAATCACCAGATCAGGCAATTTCATTGTAAAGTAACTAATAGCAATAATAATCATGCAAATAAAATCAATAACATTAAGATTTTCTATAAAAGCCAAATACACCTTAACTATAAGCAAGATGAATTTTTTCTTAAAAACATTATAAATAAATGCATAACCCTAGTCGACAAGAACAAGAAATTTTACTTAACTAAGGAATCGAACCTGTAAACCTTAATGGGAACCATGTGCTGTTAACCATTCAGGGACAAAGAAGCATCTGGTTAGTCCGAATTTCTCTTTATAAATACACGCCTTCGACGATTTTTCTCGGGTTATAAACAGAAATTCGGACTTTGTTAACCAGGCGCTTCATTGTGGCTGAATGGTCGCACATCAGATGAAATGATGGTTCCCATTAAGGATTACTACGAAATTTCTCGAACCTTCAGGCCGGTAAATGAACTTAATACAGTTTAATTAAAAGAAAAAAAACAGAGTATTATATCTATCAAAAATAACGTATAAACAGAAAATATAATTGTCGGAAATAATCCATTTCGTAACACATACACACACACACACACACAGACATATATATATATATATACATATATTGAAATAAATTTTGCAATCTAGCCAAATTCATCTGTATTCTTTTTCCTTTTCTTTCCATCATCTTTGTTTTTAAATATCCTAAATTGTGATTACAGAAATTCTGCCAAGAATGGTGAAGCGTTGTAAGAACCTGGACGTAAATTTACTGTGGATGAATTAAAAAAGAAAATAATTCACCAACACGAAAATCTCTAAAAAAAAAAAAGTGCTTTAATTGCTAATTCATCCACAGTAAATTTATGTCCAGGTTCTTACAACGCTTCACCATTCTTGGCAGATTTTCTGTAATCACAATGTAGGATATTTAAAAACAAAGATGATGAAAAGAAAAAGAATATAGATGAATTTGGCCATATATATATATATATATATATATATATATATATATATATATATATATATATATAAGATATCGAACATTGAATGCTTATGTTAATAAAATAGTGCTCGATGTAATATAACAGTGCTATTAAGTATATATTAATAAATATACATATAATATCCGTTTAAAAAACATAAATCCATAAATTTTATGTATTTCAAATAGATTTTTAATAATAATTTTTTTTTTTTATAGTTTTCTATTTTATATGGTTTTAGATCCGTTTACAGTTTTTATATAAGAAAAAAAAACAGTAATCCCTGTTTACTTTTAATATAAATCATACATCTTGTCTTTAAAAAAAATATTTTATACACACACATACACACACACACAAACATATCTCTATCTATAAAACGCAGGATGTGTATGTGCGTGTGTGTGTGTAACGAATGCACGGCCGCAATTTTCGACGGATTTGTACCAAAATTTACATGCACATGCTCCAAGTTAGCGGGAGAGGCCAAGACCGACTTTGCATTTCCCAACTCCCATCGATAGTGGAAATAAACGATTTTTTCATGCTTATACGGTAGTTTTCATGTAGTTTGCAGCCATTTTCTACTGGCCAGAGTGACAGACTATAGCTGGCTGCCACGAATAGGCAGGAAGTTTCTATTGGCCAGCATAAGAGCCAACAGCTGACTGACACGAATGTTAACTAGCATGCTAACATGCAAAAAAATCGATAGCTGCATTCGTCACAAGTGGGAAAAATTTAAATCTGCATGGCACTTTACTCCAATTGGCTTATTCGCTTGCTTAAACTCAACATTGATTCTGATTCCGCAGAACTGTGTTGGGTGTGAAAAAGTATTTGTTGTTAACATTCTTTTTTCATTCGGTTTTTTCCAGTTACGAGTCCTTTTTTAAAGCTGATCGTTTTGTGTTCATTTTGTTTAGTTCTTTTTTCGTAACAGATTTAATGTTTAGTATAGAGCTTAGAAAAAATTCGCAGTGTCAGACAAGCAAGAAGTAAGGCATGTAGCAACATCTGCACGGCAAAGGGCACTCCTTTAAAGGCAAGGAAGGGCAAAAATATTTTAAGTCAAGTGATAGCGATTACTGTATGAGTCGTACGATTTTTGAATCAAGCACGGGCAACGCCGGGCCATGCTGCTAGTATATATATATATATATATATATATATATATATATATATATATATATATATATATATATACACACACACACACACATATATATATATATATATATATATATATATATATATATATATGAAGAAATATAGTTTTAAGGTGTGCTATATTTATGGGATAAAGTGCTCAATATAATACATAGAGCGTATAAATAATCTATATAAATATAGATATAACAGTGAACATTGAAGTCAAGAGTCAGAGGCGACAGGCTGTTTCATGCTAGACGCAATCATCAGGCCGCCTGTCGCCTCTGAGCGCTGACTTCTATGTTCACTTTTATATCTATATATATCTATATATATCCCCCCTCTCTCTCTTTCTTTCTCTCTCTCTCTCTCTCTCTCTCTCTCTCTCTATATATATATATATATATATATATATATATATATATATATATATATATATATATATAGTTTTAGATCTGTCTATTTTAATATATATTTGTTTAAACATCACAGCCTACCTAATAATCGTTAGAATAATGCAATAGACCTACCCAAAATCCATTGCTGAGCAATCGAGCCAAAAACAACGCATATGTCCTGTCGATTGCGTTTAAACATGAAACAGACTGTCGTCGCTGGGTGTTGACATCAATGTCCTCAATTTATACATATATATTTAGGAAATGGATTAAATCCTATATATTGTTTTATTTTTTTTAAAAATCATGTTGTTTAAACGCTAGTTTTTATGGATACTCATATTCTTTCGGGGGAGTGTATGCTTTTGGGGCGGATACGTTTTATGCGCGACTGGATGACCTCGATGTCACTTCTATTTAACACGCCGTCTCCACTGCTAAACAGACTAAGACTGATAGCAGGGACCAGTATTTTACCAATAATGTATAGCAAATAAATAAATAAATGAGGGGGGTAAAAAAAATCAAGTACGGCGTTCGCCGGCAGACCGACTCTTCTTCTTCCTCACTTGCCTCATGGAAATAGATTCCGGGCTCTATTTCTTAGCTACCACACTGGGCACTTTTCAATTGACAAAGTCAGTCGCGTGTCCTTCACCTTCTTTTTCCTGCCAATCCACTCGTCAGACTAGCAAGTGTAATCCGCCCAAAAATCGTGCCCCCGTTGCTCTTATCATCTCGCTTTTTATGTTTCCCCAAGCAGGCCAGGATTTGCATATGTGCAAATCCTCCTCGTAGAGACGAGATAAACACTCATAAATTGCGCCCCCAAGAGCAGCCATATTTTCTTTTCAGCAGGACACGTCTGTGCTTGTTTCGATCTCGGGGTAAGGCATCTCTTTCGTCACAACACCTATTACTACTACATAATGCTTCCCTAATAATGAGTTGTGTACGACTATGTGATTTGAAACGATCTTTTTTATCGACTAGTATCTTGTAAATAATAGGTTAATAAATGTTTATTAATTGCACTCTCCTTCGAGAGATTGCATGTAAGGCGTCTACTTATGGAGGTAGAGGTGGGACCGATATAGGTATTTGTTTTTTTTGACGAGTAACAAAATCTGGGTATTGGAATTGGTACACTATATATATATATATATATATATATATATATATATATATATTATTATTATTATTATTATTATTATTAAAAGAAATAAGATTATATTTCAGCAAAAATGTGCCATAACTAAGCTAATATAACTACTCTGATTAGGGTAAAGAAAAATAAATGAATATTAAATAATTTTTTGAGTTGAGTCAGAACTATAGAGTATAATAGACTTTAGAAGGAACCGGAAACCCAAGCCTAAACAGGAAACAAGGGATAAACCTCTTCTCGCTTGCTGAACTCTTTTCTGCCTTTTCCCCAGTCAACTTTGACCTTCAAAAATGCAAATGCAATGTCAATCGTTATCTTCTGTCTTCTTAATTCATGTTACTTTCCATTAATCAAGTCTTTCGTTTATATGTATGAATATTTCATAAACCTCTTCTTCGTCGTTTCTTTTACCTAGTTTTCCTTTTCGATGAGATCTCTAACTACAGCCTTCATAATGACAACATTACAATTTCGAAAAACGAAAATTATTCATGACTCAACCTATTAAATCAAAGAAGTATAGAAAGTAGAAATTATTTCTACGGAGATTAAAAAAATCATGTGAATGAATATAATGATATTATTCAACATTTTAAAAATGATTTCTGAAATGTTATTAGCTGGATCCACATCCAAATATATGACCAAATGGGTTTGTTTTTTTGGGTTTTTTTTGTTTTTTTTCTGAAAGAGGTACTTATATCAGTTATTGGCTGATATATTGTTAAGGACACATTTACAGGATGTTACAGAAATCATTTCTATAATTAGCGTATTGACAACGACGGTCAGCTGAGTGGAGCGGCACTCAAAATAGTCAGGTCAGCCTATCCTGACAAACTGGCTGAGCGGAGCGGACCGTACAAGGACCGGTTCAGACGATTCTGACAAAAACGGTCAGCTGAGCGGAGTAAACCTCACAAAAAGCAGGATAGTCGATCCTGACAAAGAGGGTCAGCTGAGCGGAGGGACTTCATAAGAAACAGGTCAGCCGATCCTGACAAATAAGATCAGCTGAGGGAAGCGGACCACACAAGGATCAAATCAAACCGATCCTAACGAAGAGGGTCAGCTGAGCTGAGTGGACAACACAAAAATCAGGCCAACTGATCCTGACAAAGAGAGTAAGATGAGCGGTACAGACCTCACAGGAAACATGCCAAGCGATCCTGACAAAGTGGGTCAGCTGAGAGGAGCGCACTAAGAACCCTGGGTTCTTGATGAATTACACTTTTAGACGAAAACTGGTAGAACAAATACTGTCTGTTCTCTATAAGATACTGCTTCCTTGGAACCTAGAAGAGTGGATCGCTCCCCCGCTACGCGAAAGGAAGGCACACGCCAGTTAGACCATTTGGCCCCTCACCTCGCATCATTTGTTATCCCTTGCCTTCAGTCGGTACTTACGAGAAGGTTCCAAGAGAATAAAATTTATCGATTGCTACAATTTGTTTTTTTTTTTGGGGGGGGGGGTAATGATCAAATTATTTTCCTGCTATTAGGCTACAAGCGTTCGTCTGGAAGAAGCTGTACCCTATGAACGAACCCGGTGTCTGGCATGAGCTGCAGCACTTCAAGGACTTCTTTATTCAACCATTAAATCTTTAGCGCTAATTCCTACTTTATAAATATCGTCCTCACTTGCCTGTCTTGTCTTGATAGGGTTTAAAAACGCCTAAGCGGCCTTGTGCGAGATGAATTATTTGACATCTTTGCCGCAAACAAAAGGTCGCAATCCTCTCACTACTCTATTGCAAGTGGCCTGGCGAGTTACACGCGGTGGTTCCATTAGCCCTGACCTTTGCAGCTGGGAAACGCCATGACAAGTACACAAGGAAGAATCATCCTCATTTTCTTCATATTTTATTAAAAAGAAGTTCTACTCGGGCAGCTTCTTCTCAAGGATTTCTGCTTAGTGCAACAGACTTCCGGAAGGATGTTTTCCCGATACCTATAATTTTGACCTCTTCAATTCTAGGGTTAACTTTTATCTTTCCCAGATATCCTCATGAAGTACTTCTTTCCTTTACATACAACACCATATAGCAACCCTCTAGCTTGAGTGACTCTTGCGTCTTGCATTAAGCAAACATTAGTAAAAAAAAAATTTTTTTCTAATCGTTATATCTGTTCAGGACGTAGGTTATCATTACCCTCCAAAGATTCTTTTTCTTTATTATCTGTGGTTGTCAGTTTTTGGAATTCAGAATTGTCTTTCTCCTAAACTGGTTGCAGCCAAGGCTTGAAAGACCAGTCTACCCTGTTACTTAACCCTCAGCTGTAATGTTTAAGAGAATAGGCGCCCTCGACAGCAATCACTGTGACCCTCACTACACATCAAAATTTTATTTATTTTCATTTTAGAATTATAAAAGTTTTACTTATATTAGTAAATAAAAAAATATCGATATTCTTTTATTTGATATATTAATTAAAAATTGAATGAATTATTTTCGTTCTTAACCGATATCTTCCCGACTGATGCCTTCTGGGGGGTTGTGTTTTTTTCCCCATATCTTACGACCATTTTGCTTAATGTTCGTATTTACTGGTTTTCAGATGAAAATATTCACTTACAAAATTATACTTTATTATTACTGTTGAGATATCTAGAAGGTATTTTGCTTTCAAACATATTTTTGTGAAATATTCACTTTCATAATTTTATGTTATAAATGTTAATTAGATAGCTGGAAGGTGTCATGTTCTCAAACATATTTCAGTGAAATATTGACTTTCAAAATTATTATTATTGATTATATATATATATATATATACATATACATATATATATACATATACATATACATATATATATACATATACATGTATATATATATATATATATATATATACATATATATATATATATATATATATATATATATATATATATATATAGCATAATGAGAGGCCACGTATACTTTCTTGATATGTATATAATATCTGGATAAAATGAATGAAACAAAATTGGGTGTTTTTTTATGAAAGTATTTATTTCTGTGTTTTTGTATATATTTATTTATTTAATATTTCAGACCACCTAGGTCTTTCCTCAGAAATCAAATGAGATACTGTGTTTGTGTGTTTGTTTACAGCGTTTGTTTACAGCGTTTGTCGTGAAGCGTGCGCATGTCACGTGATGTGCAAATCTACATAAATCTACATAAATATTTTAACAGTTAAAAATATTTTAAGAAATATTTCTTGAGTTATGGTCAAAAAACCTTTTAAACAACATTTAAGACACTATCATCAGTCTTCCGCCAAAAATTCAAACAAAGTTGCATTGCACATCACGTGACATGCGCACGCTTCACGACAAACGCTGTAAACAAACGCTGTAAACAAACACACAAACACAGTATCTCATTTGATTTCTGAGGAAAGACCTAGGTGGTCTGAAATATTAAATAAATAAATAAATATATACAAAAACACAGAAATAAATACTTTCATAAAAAAAACACCCAATTTTGTTTCATTCATTTTATCCAGATATTATATATATATATATATATATATATATATATATATATATATATATATATATATATATATATATATATATATATATACCAGAGGTGTTAGTTTACACAGACATTGGCTAATCTTAAATAAGATAATCTCTTATAGAATAAAATTGTGAGTAATATCCCATTAATAAGCGGGCTTATATTTTACTTATACGATCTATTTACCGCTTGTGCATAACTGAACAAGACACGACAGTCTGTGGAAGACCATCATGTAGGAGAAAACGCCAACGCAAATACTGGTTAGACAACGTCAAACAATGGACAAGTATGACTGTACCAAAATTGCTGATGGCCGCCGTTGATATACCACTGTGGAGGGGATACAGTATGGCTTCTGCATTCGGATCCTCCCAACGATGACAAAAGTCAAGATGATGGTGATTATGAGGATGATGATGATGCATAACTAAACGATTTGGCCGGATCGTAAGAATATCGTTTAAGCTGGTCCATTTTGCAAATACGTTTGGCGATCGCTGGTTTGAAGAATACAAAAAATCCAAAACAAAGACAAAAGCAAAATAATAATAATAAAACATTCTTTGCTTAATCATTAATTGGATAACAGTATGGCTTCTGCTTCCCTTGATAAGATTTAAAATTAAAAACAAAACATTCGCAGAGTAGAAGATGGGTAGAAATCAAAACCGTATGGGGAATAACATCGTTACGGTGTCTTTCGTGCACTGGTCAGATGCGGCATGGAACTAATAATAAGAAAAACAATCTGAAATCAATTAAAAATGAAAGGGGAGCTCTTCAAGATTAACGTATCCCGTTAACTTTTGATAACCGGTGGGGCCCATTTCCCGAGGGCAGGCAACAAAGTAATCCAAACAAAATGAAACTTCTTCATGTTCAACGGATAAAGTTAATTATGGGAATTCATGGATTGCAATCTATCTAAATTTATGAGTGGGAGCCCGGCATCAAATGTAGATCAATATCACACACACACACACACACACACACACACACACACACACACACACACACACACAATATATATATATATATATAATATATTTTCTGTTTAAACGTTATTATTTTTAATAGATACAATAGCAATAACGTGTGTGTATATATATATATATATATATATATATATATATATATATATATATATATATATATATATATATATATATATAATTGTAAGTGTGGGTTGTGTGTACGTATTTTTGAAGATCTGAATGTATTAGCATAGTGTGTGTGTGTGTGTGTGTGTGTGTGTGTGTGTGTGTGTAAACAAACGTACGGCGTTAGGTGTGATAGAAAGGGAGGAGGAGGATGTGACGAAGAAGAAGAAGAAGAAGAAGAAGAAGAAGAAGAAGAAGAAGAAGAAGAAGAAGAAGAAGAAGAAGAAGAAGAAGAAATGCAAGGTTATTATAAAAGTATCGGTGGGGAATTAATTGAAAAGAACCCTTTTTTAGCCAGTCTCATATGTGCCTAAGAGGAATTTCTTAATATGTATGCAAGGACTCAAGACTCGAATTTCTGATTCAAAAGTTTCTTTGGATCCGGAAATGTCAGTATTGCTAATTATTTCATGTTGGCAGCGGGTGCAAATGTTGTTGTGGTTTTTGTAAGGCTCTGCCTTTTTTTAAAAAAATCCAGCTTACAATCGGGTCCCTGTTGGGGTTTTTTTGGGGGGGGGGGGATTATTTTAAATTCCACACACGGTCAGCAAGGATGTACTAAAGGTACTTTCAAACGTAGATGGTACAATCATAGGTTGTCATTCAAGCTAGTAAGTCTTAGGTGCTCTTTGATGTTTTTATATATAGAGAGATATAAACGCTGCTGTCGGAGTAAACAGACGTGTTCTTTTTTTTCTTTTTTGTTTCTTTTTTTTTTGCTCAGAGAAAACAATATCATATTTAAAGGAAAATCTTGTTTTTTACTTTTAATCATCCATTATTTTTATATTTTTCTTTGTTTATTATATTATAATATAATATTTGTAAAGTTATTTATTTACAGTATTTAATATACATATTTTTATAATCTTTTGTTCATATTTGTTTATCTTTAAGGTAAGTCGTGGCATACAATGATTTTTGTCGGAATTTTATTGACTTTAGGTCCGTACCTAAAGAATAAAACCTACTACCGATATATTAACCGGGGTCCGACGTAAAAAAAAAACTGCAACTTCGAAATACAACTACGCACACTACTGTAGGTCTAACTATATTTTTATTAGAGGGGTAAAAAAAAGTAACCTTTTCTTGTAAGATATTTCCCTTGCTAGGGAGTTGGAAATTCCCTGTTGTAACAATAAAAAAAAATGACACAACAAAACAAAAGTAGAGTACAAAAAACAAATAAAAATAAAATAAATTACCCACTTTTTCCTTTGCCAAAAATGGCCACTCAAACACGTGGTCTATATAATTCTAGGTCTCCCTCGTGGGAGTAAAAACAAAGTCCTTGTTAAAATGGCCTCGTTAACTCGCGGCCTATATAATTCTAGTATTCCCTCGTGGGAGTACAAAATTAAGTTCTAGGAGTCGAAGAAGGACTAGGAGCTTCTTTGAAAATTTCTTCCTCAGGACTTCTATCACGACTGGGTCTTCCCGGAAATTTCTTCTTTCAACCGCCTCTCGCCGACTCGTCAGAGATCTTCTTTCTAAGGAACAATTCCTAAAAGTTCTTCTTTGGATATAGAACCCTACTAAGGAAATAAACAGACTCGCTTATTCCTTGGTTCTAAAATTACTGCTCCCTCGGCTAAAGGCTCTATCTGTCAGAAACTCGCCACTTCACCGGACCTCCCGTAACTTGTTAAGCAGTCACACTGCCTAAAACGAAGGTCCGACTCCCAACAGGGGGTATCAAAAAGAGGCTGAAGTCGTTTAGACCAGCGTTTATATACGCCTTCTTCCCTTACCACTTGCTGCTGCTGCTGCTATCAGTGACAGGCCCGGAAATCCCCAAAGGGCAATAACCTCCCAGTACTTCTTCATTATAAATTTTCACATTTTTCTTTTTTCTTTTTTTTTATTTAAAAAAAATTGCTTAGCAAGTGTAAGGATATCTCGCTAAGAGTTAAATATATTAAGAACATTTAATGTATTGTATTTGTGAAATTAATTATAGTGGCATAATTCTAATCTATTTATATTTAAACATAACATTTATTTCTCTGTTGTTGTTTTTGCGAAAGCGGAATTAGAGGAAAGCATTTTTTTGTGTAATGTTTATTTTGTTTATCTTTGACTAGTGGCTCATTATCGTTGATTTCTTTATCTATTATTATTTATATTCAAATATTATTTTAATAACATTTGGTATGAATTTTATTCCTTTACATTTTCTTATTTATTAATTGCAAAATAATGTAATTTCAATTTTGTTGAAAAAGCGTTCCCAGTGATAACGTTTTTTTTTAAATAAGAAATCATTTATTGAACAAAGTAACTAATAATAACAAAACAAAAGTCATTGAAACAAAGCAAGTTCCGTCGACCATTGATGACAATTCCAGAACAACGTAACTATAAACAATTTTTCTATCCTCTGCCAGCTCTACGAAACAATATCAACTTCATCTTGGCACTTGGGATGTACGAACTCTCCAGGACAACAACTCAGCAACAGAAAGAAAAACAGCTCTGGTTGCATTGGAGCTAAAGAAGTACAACATTGATATAGCTGCACTGAGAAGTAACCATCAGTCGACTACATGAAAGGAGAAAGCAAAATAAGACGTCTAGCAGTGTTCCTGCTGCACTTGGATACAATACATTCTCCTGTACTGTTTGTGGTCTTTTGTGCAATTCTCGGTCCGTTCTCAAAAGTCATGCCCGTCATAGGCAGGCAGATAATTAGTTCGTAGTCGTCGGAACCTCATACGTCGAACTCGACGGGTGAGTTCATCATACATATATATATATATATATATATATATATATATATGTCTGTGTGTGTGTGTGTGTGTGTGTGTGTGTGTGTGTGTGTGTGTGTGTGTGTGTGTGTGTGTGTAAAGGAAATAAGACAATAGGAAAACTGTCTAATGTGGACTATTCAATGCAAAAAAAGAAATGAATTTACTGAAACAAAGTGTCTATAAAGTAGAAGAATTTAGAAACGCTATTGTATATTCATATGGTTAACTGAAAAAGTATGTCAATTGCTTTATGTTTGAAGAGAATTTTTTCCCATGTAGAAATATTGTCGTGTTTTTGTGTTGACGGATTCAACCGTTTTCTTTTGATTTCTTAACATATTTGTTGTGTACATTGGCTTGGGAGGGTAGTGATTCTGTTGGGAAAGGCTATATTGAGAAAAACCCGAGCGTAGATTAATATTTGGATAATATTCAATGTCGGCACTCTCGAGGATTGTCCTCTGAATGAATTATTTTCTTTTTATGAGTGTAGCATTTCTAAAAGCAAATGTATGTATATTGGGAAAAATTGCAAATTATTTATGAGGAAAGAAGAGATTTACAGATATAGACAGAGTGGATAGCGGAATCAACACTCCATGATGACTGTCAGATTCACGCTTCAAAGAGTGAAACTGACAGTCATCATGCAGTTTTTATCCCTATGTCCACACTATATATCTATCAATAATAATAATTATTATTATTATTATTGTCATGAAAAAAAAACTTAAAAATCCATTGTCGGTAATAAATTTATTTCGATGTATATATGCATACTCATCTCATCAGACCGACTACATTTAATGAAATGGAATCAACATATCCACACAGACAGATATATAAAGATAAAAAATAAGAAATAGAAAAATAAAAAATTAAAAGACAATAAAAAATACAAGATGAAACAATAGCAAAAATAAACTGACCTACAAAAGCTTTCTTAGGTAGCTTACATTTAGAAGAGAGAACAAGTTAACATAACGGGTAAGGGAAGGTAGAGAGATAAGAAGGTCAAATTTAAAACTGAGTTACAACAATATGTCAAATAAAGTTCACAAAAGGTGGCAGTTAAAGTAGTGTGTTTAGACGGCATTATCATAATCATCATTTATACAACTTTTTCTGAATTACTGATGCCTCCATCTAGGCAGTTGATTCAGGTTCTACAATTGCAACAAAAATAAAGCCGTAAACAAAATTACCTCCCCACAAAAAATAGGTGCATCCCTCCCTCCACCAGCTGAGACTGGTTGATTTTGGCATGGCGCGCGAACACTGTTCATATTTTTCCCATCTTAGTCTTTCCTGGGGGTATAAAAGCTCCAATTTTCGCTTTACAGTTGTCAACAGCCTGACGATTGCTTAAAGGCATGAAACTTATAGTAGTGTACACCTGAGAGGTGATACTTTGCTTAGTATTATATGGGGTTGAGCACTTTTCTTTCTGATATGCATACACCGCAGACTCTTTTTAAGGAGCTGCTGATACATACATACATACATATATATATATATATATATATATATATATATATATATATATATATATATATATATATATATATGCATGTATGTATATATGCTGTGTCTGTGTATTTAATGCCAAATGAAATGCTGGCTTGAAAGGCAATCTTCGCTCCCACGGCATAAGTATTCCACGGTGTGTTGTACCCAGGGATAACACCGAACGTGTACGTCTTATATGCCTATTTCTCGACAAAACAAATTCTAGAGATGGGAGTTATTTTTGAGCTCTTATAAAAGCCAAGTAACAGTTATCCTATGGAAGTGGGCATGCTCGAAATCGTGTAGACATGCATCATATATATTGATGAATCAATAGTATATATATATATATATATATATATATATATATATATATATATATATATATATATATATATATATATATATATATATATACATACATACATATATATATACTATTGTATATATATATATACATACATATATATATATACTATTGTATATATATATATATATACTATTGTATATATATATATATATATACTATTGTATATATATATATATATATATATATATACTATTGTTCCCCCAATACAAGGCCTGTGTGTCACTCAATGTTGACGGTTACTAAATGAGGCTGCTTTAAGGCTAGACAGGGAGGAAGAGGAACTTCATATTATGAGAATGTGATGTAAGGTAGATAATGCTTGACCCTAAAAAGGTTAAAATTGGAGAGATCGGGAATACCTCAGAGTCCTGTTCCACAGTGCAACGTTTCTAGGGAAGTAGATGTGGATGTTCATATGGTGAAGATATGTAGGATAGATAACGGTTGACTCTTAACTTGAAGAGGTTAAGATCTCGGGAGTCTGCTCCGCAATGCAACAAATCTGTGGAAGAAAGCTGATTGAGTGGACTTCCTCCTTACCAATGGAAGATAGAGGGAGTGAGAATGAGTCAACTCAGTGTACGTTATCTGGCTGGCCCTGGTTGTGAAGGTTTGGGCTTGTGGAATCAAGGAATGTAGTTCGCTGGAGCATTTGCCATGAAAATAGTGATGTTCAAAAATGATTCTACAAAAATAGATATTAGACAAAACGCAGTTCTTTCATATGATAAGAATTTTAAAAAAAGAGAAAAGCAAGAACGGGTCCCATTTTCTTTACATAATGGCAAGATTCCCATCGATAATCAAGAAGTTAATCATGAGATTTTTACAAGTGCTGAACGCCAAGTCAAAGTGAGTTGGTCCACGCATGCGCGGTTGAAGTGAATCATTCGGTATCTTTCCGGAACGTAAATGTCTTGGCCGAATTTAGCGACAAGTCTGTATGGAAGCCGAATTCAAATTCATTATTAATGCAACCTAATAACTTAATCTAATATTACGCAATTCTTCAGTGTTTCTTTTCTAGTATTTGGCTGATCACCAGATTGAGATAGATTCCTGGCGACGCAAATCTGTTTCACAATATGGAAGAAAAGACAAACATGCTTCATCATAAAAACGAACAAACGCCAAGATGATTAGTTCTGTATTGACTATAGACGGCAAAGTCTTACATCAGACCTGTTTGATAGGTAATTTTTCATTGCTATATCTATCCAGATTATTAAGCGATCATAGCCCTCCACCATATCTATTTAGGTGATTATTGCTCTCTACAGATTTCTTTTATTTATTATCTGTGAATTGACATAAATCTTGAGAAACATAATGCTGTGTTTTCTCGTTACCTTCTCCACGGTTTTAAAATCAAATATTCCTTTGCGCCATATTTTTTTCCGGCGTAGACGATAATGGCTCGCCACAGCTTCCTTTTCTTTATTATCTCTGAATTGACATAACATCCTGAGAAAGATAATGCTGTTGTTATCCCTTTTGTCTCTGTGTGGTTTTTAATCTAAAGTAGACCTTTATGCCATGTCCATACAAGAAGTAGGCGATCATGGCTCTCCGCAGATTCCTTTTAATTATAATCGGTTTATACTCCATATATTCTTTACCTTCTTACCTTACGGTTTGGAATTCAGAATTTGTTCTTCTCTTAGACCGGTTACCATCCAGTGTTAGAGATCTTAATCTACCCTGCTGTTATCTATAAGAATAATTATACTATATGTTGTACTAATTTATTTTAATGTATTGTAACTTCAGGATTTAGACGATCTTGTCATTGCACAGATGTCTCTTCTTTATTATCTGCGAATTGCCATGACTTCTTGGAAAAAATAGTTCGATGGTTTCCAGTTGCTTTGTCCGTGATTTCTTATTCAGAGTAGTTCTCTCTGTCACGTCCTTTTATGATATAGGCGATCATGACTCTCCACAGGTTCCTTTTATCTATTATCTGCCAATTGCCATGATTCTTGGAAAAGATAGCAGAATGGTTTCTCTTTTCCTTCTCCAATATTTTTTTAACTCAGAATAGTCCTGTATGCTACATCTATTCAGAATATAGGTGATCATGGCTTTCCACAGGTACCTACTTTTTTTTAAATTTATTTTTATTTTTATTTTTTTTATTTTTTTATTTTTTTTTTGTTATTGTTAGCTTTCCATACTGTTGTGGCCTTGTTAGGGCCATAAATAAAGACAGCTACCTACTTTTTTTTAAATTTATTTTTATTTTTATTTTTTTTATTTTTTTTTTTTTTGTTATTGTTAGCTTTCCATACTGTTGTGGCCTTGTTAGGGCCATAAATAAAGACACAAAGAGAGGAATTCAGTTAAACAAATATATTAACAGAAACAGTAATACAAATATATACAAATGAAAGTGCTACAGCAAGAATGCTCAGTCCGACTGTCAGAGCTGATTGCTGGAAACTCCCCCCTCCAATAGGCAGTACCTGTTTCTATTTAAAAGAGAGTCCATGCGTGCGTGGGCAAATTACCATGACACATACATTCCTGAGAAAAATAGTTGAATGGCTTCCTTTTCCTTCTTTAGTGTTTAAATGCATAGTTTTCGCCTCTTAGACTGTTTGCCACCCTAAGCTAAAGAGACCTATTCTATCATGCTATTATACGTGAAAAAGTATATTATATACAGAATCCATATCTTTTTATTTCCATGTCCCTTCGGGACGTAGATATTCCTGACTCTTAAAGAGATTCATTTTCTTTTTTTATTTATGAATTATCATGATTTCTGGCGAAATAGAATAGAGTGGTTTCTTGTTACATTTTCCACTATTTTGAATTCAAAACAGTCTTTCCTCTTGACTAGCTATTACCAAGGCTAGAAAGCCCTGTTTCTTAGCTGGAAACCTAAGTAAATAGGTTAATGCGTTTCCCAACGGTATGTGTGAAAGTGAACGCAACTGGCTAGGCTGGAGTTTGAACTCGGCTCGACGTTTCTGCTTTTGTTGTCTATCACCGTTACACTACCTAAACATCAAAATATTACTTATTTCATTTTAGAAGTATAAAAGTATTACATATTTTGTTCCAAATATTGCTTAGCAGTATTATTATATTATAATAGAGACGAATTCATGCGTTTCGCCCGTGCTGGGTATGATGATAAACTACGTCCAAGAGCAAGGCCTTTGATCAGGAGATTTTGAGGAGCGTGGAACCACCTCTTAATTGCTGGTGTTCCCAGATTCGCCCTGACCCAGGGTGTTGGCATCTGTTGAGGTCCCAGGTGTGGGTAGGTGGTTGGCCCCCGGATTTGGGTCAAAGCGATACGAAAGTGTAAAAATGGGCTTTAATACCAGAAATACTTTGTAAAAGAATCATTACCAGCAATACATTTTTTTTAAATAAAATATTACCAGCAATAAAATTGTCGGCATTGAATGGCCCATTGAGTTCGATATGCCGTGAAACAAGACAAACCAAATCAAATGCCTTTCGCCAGAGTTTTTATGAGAAAAGTAACGCGACAGACAAGACCGGAATCCAGTTTTCTTAAGAGGAATTATGTGATGTTCATGATTGCTTCCTTTGAAATGGCATTTTTGTCTTTGTTGCTTTAATCAAAACGTTTCAGTCGAATCTGCGTCCTGGGTACGACGTTAAACTGCATCCAACAGCAAGGCCTCTGATCAGGAGGTTTTGAGGAAGCGTGGAACCACCTCTTGATTGCTGGTGTTCCCGGGTCCGCCCTGACCCGGGGTGGTAGCACCTGTTGGGGTCCCAGCTATGGGAAAATAGTGAACTTCCAGGTCTTTTCCAGCACATTGAAACAATGATGTTGCCAACTACACTTTTTTGAAACAATGATGTTGCCAGCTATACGTTTTAGAAACAATGATGTTGCCAGCTATACGTTTTAGAAACAATGATGCTGCCAGCTATACGTTTTCGAAACAATGATGTTGCCAACTATACGTTTTTGAAACAATAATGTTGCCAACTATACGTTTTTGAAACAATGATGTTGCCAACTATACTTTTTTAAAACAATGATGTTACCAGCTATACGTTTTCGAAACAATGATGTTACCAGCTATACGTTTTCGAAACAATGATGTTGACAGCTATACGTTTTTGAAACAAAGATGTTGCCACCTATACGTTTTTGATATATTTAGTAAATACTGGATCTGGCATTAAATAACCCATAGTGGTTGAAATGGCATAAAACCCCAAACAACCAACCAACCTCTTAATTGTTGTTGTTCCAGAGCCCACCCTGAATCGGGGTATAGCACGTGTTAGGATCCCAAAAGTAGGTAAAGAGTTAACCCCCAAACTTGGGTCAAAACGCTATGAAAGTATAAAAATACACATTTATAGTAAAAATAACGGCAATACATTTTCATAGTAAAAAATATTACCAGCAATACATTTTTGGCCCAAAAAATATTAGTAGCATCATATTATTGTAAAAGAAATTACTAATGCTCCCTAGAAAATTAAATTTAGGCACTAAATGACCCATCAAGGTAGTGATATACCGCCAAACAAAAAAACGAACAAGCTTAAAGTATAGCGCCAATTAAATTACTTTAAAATGATGGACGTTTCTGCTATAAATGGCGAGATTTTATTTATGTATCTATTTATTTTAGCTCTGATGGTTTTATGGCTACCGTCTTTAACCTTGGATAAAAGTTCCGGTTCCCATTGGCCCTGTGTTAGTCATCTCGGATTTCCAAAATTTAATAACCTGTCACGACAACTGAGCTACAGCTGTGCCACACCGCGAGCTACACACCCTCACCGAGTCAGAAGCGGGGAGAAAAAGAAACAAGTCGTGAAGTAGGAATTACGATTACTCTAAAAAATGTCGTGTACAAAAACACCCCATGTAACTAACGCAAAGTTAAGTTATAAGGGAAGCTTGTACCCGGGGTTTCCAAATTTGCGGCAGCACCTCCCTCATTGTACTAAAAATAAAGATAATGGTGTGGTTTGGGTATATCAACGCTAGTTTGATAGTGGTCGTGGGGTCTGGGCTATATTTGCTTTTGATCGCTATTTACGCGCACCCCTACATTAAAGTTGACCTACCTACTGGTGGAGATCGGTAAATACCGATGAGTTGAACAAGACTAACCATTGGTTAGCTTTTAAAAACGTTCTTATGCGCATGACCGGAACTGTTAACGGTTTAACCACAAAGGTTATACGTGATTACGAAAGGATATTATTGAAAATAAATAAAAAACACATGTCTAAATTGTTTAAGCAAACAGGTTTAAATGGAAATATGCTGCCAAAATATGCGGAATATATATCACACATTATGAAATGGACAAAGTCCAACAAGGATTTAAAGACATTTTTATGTTTAACATTCTTTTTTATAGATACAAGTATTTAAGTAAATACTCTGTTTTTATAATAAACAGTATTAAATAACATTTACCGGCCTGAATGTCTGAGAAATTTTCATAGAAAATATTCGTCATCGACAGGATTCGAACCTGTATCCTATACGGAACCGTCATATAATCTGACGTGCCTTAACCGTTTCGGCCGCTAAGGATCGTTGGTTGATACGCCATGAGCAGTTATGAATGTACGTGAGAGATTCGTGGAAGATTGAAGTTCATAAGCAGAAAATTCGATCTTGCCACCCGAACGATCCTTAATGGCCGAAACGGTTAAGGCACGTCAGGATATACAGGTTCGAATCCTGTCGTGGACGAAGATTTTCTATAAAAATTTATCGGGCATTCAGACTGGTAAATGTTATTTAATACTCTATATTTTAAAAACAGAGCATTTACTTAAATACTTGTATCTATAAAAAATAATGTTAAACATAAAAATGTCTTTTTTTAAATTTTTATATATATATATATATATATTAATAATTACACATATACCTACGTTTACAGTACGACTCAGAGTGTTATGGTTTACCAATTAATCAGGTACAAAATATTATGAAATATTCAATAGTGTTATTTTTAAAAATCCTGCGTCTCATGGGAGCAACGCTACATTGTATGTGGATTCAAAGTTCAAGATTATTATACATATACATAGTATTGGGGTATAAATTAAAACTATACAGTGTAAATATCGAAAAATAAAATGCATTTAGTAAATTTAATAGGGATATTGATCCATTAATGCTTATTGTGACAACGGATAATATTATTGTAATACGGACTAAAAAAGCTGGTAGTTACCAAATAAAAAGCGTGGGTAGATTAAAATTAATATAAGGTAAGGAAAAGTAAAAAAAAATATATAAACAATAATAAAGAATAATAAAACAAATTAAAAAATAAAAATATCTCTTTATTTAGCTCATTTATATCTATCTACCAATCTCTCTCTCTCTCTCTCTCTCTATATATATATATATATATATATATATATATATATATATATATATATATATATATATATATATATATATATATATATATATGTTAATAAACATACATAAGATCTTACATTAATTGCACAACTTCGAGTTCATGCCCAAACAATTTTCAAGTAAGTTCTGGAATTATTACACTTATTTTTATTTATAAAATAAATATAATTCCGGCACTTGAAAATTGCTTCGGCATGAAACTCAGAGTTGTGCAATTAATGTAAGATATTATGTATATTTATTAATATATATGTTAAATAGCTCTGTTACTTAATATTGAGCACTGTTTGTTCTTACACTATACAGTTTATATGTATTTGTATACGATCGCTCACTCGTATACCTACATATATTTACCCATTCGATTATATATATATATATATATATATATATATATATATATATATATATATATATATTGCCGGTTATACTTTACCGTGCACACCCCTACTGCAAGGGCACCTAGCCAGTCTCCGTGAGAGAAACCTGCTCAAGCACATTTGTGCTTGTTTGACAGCCACAAAACAATAAAAAAAAACAATTAAAAAAAATCGGTATCGAATGTATCCAGTGAATGCTGCACAAATTCCTCAAAGACGAAGATGCCTTCCAAAAGCTAAGCATTATAAACAAAGGAAAGATACACGTGTTGCGGGATCAAGTCGAAAATGAAAGAGAATCTTAGAAGATATAATTTTTTGTTGTTGTTGTGCTTTAATTCTTAAAGAAAAGGAAAGTCACGCAATTTCCAATGTAGGTGGTACATACACTTCTACTTTTTTTTTAAAGTTAACTCATCCTGAAAGAATTAGAAGTTCTACCGGGATTCGTTATTAGCGACCACAATCTTAACAATATAAGATATACAAATGACACAGTGTTGATAACAGAGACAGTATGTAATCTTCGGGAACTCCTACGAAATGTAGACATTCGCCTCACTGTACAGGTTGAATAAGTCCGGTGAGAAGACACTTCCTTGTTTTACGCCCATTCCTATTTTGTACATTTAATGAATTCATTTTCTATCTCTGTGCAGGCGGTTTGCTGACAGTATATGTTCTGGATTTTTGCAATATTCTTCCCAAATATCTCAAGGTTGCTACTGATATGGGTGCTACTTAATCTCGGCCCTGTGTTTGATCTAAGCGATTTATAATACTGCGAATAAACAGGAGATCAATATTCATATTGACTACAAACAACATAAAATCTTGAATAATTATCGGATTCTATTTAAGAGTACTCAGTATTTGTAATCCTCAATATTCATATGAAGAGGAGAAATACATTGAGAGTACTTTCAAGCTCATCCAATACTCCAATTATTTCATATTCAACACGTAACAAAACGATCGTAAAATATTCAAAATAGAAAAGCGGTCCTTCCTGAAAAACAACAAAATCAGATTATATTATTATACCCACCGACTCTATCACAACTACAATTAAAAATAATGTAAGCTTAAATTTGTTACAGCTACTTCTAAAATAATGTAAAACTTAATTAATACAATACAAAATAAGGTAAAATTTGAAGGAGGTATTTACTCTATCACCTGTAATAACTGCCACAAGTAATACATGGGAGAAACCTCAAGAAATTTGAATAAAAGATTATATGAACACAAAAACAATACAAACAATGCACAATAATTTCAATTTAAAAAAGTTTTTTTAAGTAAAAGAGAAAGCAATTTACTATGACTAAAGTGTATACAAAACGCTTTAATCACTTGATTATTCATAGTAAATCTACGCTCAAGTTCTTGCATTACTTCATCTTTCTTGGCAGGTCGTCTGTTATCACAATTATGTGACATTTAATAACAAAAGTGGTAAAAGCATAAACAAAATGAAATTGGCTAGACTATATACTCAAAACATATCTTAAAAAATAATCTATAAATTTTAAACTTCACCATCTCCTCTCCTTCGTACACATCTATAGTTACATCAACGAAAACACCTCTTTAGGCTGATGAAGTCCTAAAAGCTGAAATGCGTCACACAAAAATGTTTTTTTCCACTTTGTCATTAATCTTCTTCATATCAATTGTACATTTATCGCATTTTTTACAATAACGTTTTTACAATTGATATGGCTAGATATAACCGTAGGTTCTATGCTAACAGTTTCTTTTATCACATTCCTCGCTTATGGAAATCTCTCCTGGTTTCTTGCTACCTCGTCAACTTTGATCTTCAAAAACGTAAATGCAATCTCAATTGTTATCTTCTGTCTTTTTAATTCTTTTTTTATTGGTCTCACTCCTCAATGATGTGTTTATACAGGTCTTATCATATTAAATTGAAATCACAAGGTGTAACCGTAAGTTCTATGTTAACGATTTCTTCTATCACATTCCTCGCTTTTGGAACTGTCCTCCGGCTTCTTGCTTTCCAGTCAACTTTGAAAAGAAATGTATATCCAATCTCAATGTTTATCTTCTGTCTTTTTAACTCTTCTTTTATTGTTCTCTCTTCTTAATAGTAGTTTTTTTCTGATATCCTCTAGCGCTCAGGAAACTCTTGCGTTATTGCATTGTTTGGGTGTAAAATGATTTTAAAAAAAGGCGATTGGATATACTTTTTCCTGAAAGATATACGATAAAACTGAAAAATAAAAATAGAGATCCTCTGTGTTTGTAAACTTATCCTTTATTTGCACGCGCTTATCAAAACAAAAAACAAAAAGATAGAATGACAGAAAAAAGGAAGGACAACATTGAATCCATTAGGTAGAAAGATTTTGTCAAGAGGGCGCTCTGACATACGGCTGCTTAATAGAGAAAAATAGACATAGGACAAATGCATTCAAATACCAACGTAGCCAAGAGAGAAGACAGACGTGCTATAAAAAGCGGCTCAGCGCCTTTCGCTATCAAGCCACCCGACGCAAGATTACCGTGGGTACGTCAATCGCTGTTAGTTATCGTGATAACATCTTTTACTTTTTGTTGTTTAATTCAATAGAGATTTTATTTTCACTCATTTACATACAGGGTAACTGCCTGACAGTAATTACTTATATACATACGTCTTTGACAAAGGATAACTACTCAATTCATATATGTATATATATATATATATGTGCGTGTGTGTGTGTGTGTCTGTGTGTTTGTAAAAAAATTGTACGACAGCACTTAAATATGGCTTTGAAAATGACGGAAAGCACTCTTTCAAAAGAAAAAAAAAAGAACAAATCCGTGTAAATCTTTTTGTTTTATACTCACTAGGAGCTTATTTACACCAATTTGTTTTTGTTGTTGTTGTTGTTGTGTAGTAAAATATTTATTTAGCCTTGGCTTTTTAATAACCATCCGTGTTTCTCTTTTTCAGTCACGCCGTTTTGATTATTGTCGTTCCAATGAAAAGACGTTGAACGAAAAAAGTTCCTTTAAAAGAACGCGTTCAGTCATTTTCAAAGACGTTAGCATAATTTGTGGCGTTTGGAATTCAAGGAGAGACGACACGTCCATCCAAAATTTCGTCTCTCTTTGAATTCTGAACGCTCTAAATTGTACTAACGTTCATCTAAAAAGTCGAATGCACGTGAAACCTTATTAACCAATGAAAATCAAACAATACAATAGTAAAAATACCAGATTTCCTTTCTTCTTTTTCTCCATATCTCATTCTCTAATGAACCATAAAGGGTTGTCTTTAAAGGGTAGGTCTGAGTCTTGTGTCACTTACGTCTTGCCATTCATCCTTTACTGTTTGGCTTTACTTCCTCTTTGCAGGACCCGCATGGAGTCGATCGTGCGTTTGTTGACCACCCTCTTGTGGGGTGGTCGCGAACATTGGGTCCCTAAATAAGCCTCTTACCAGCGTCCGTGTAATGGAGGGCTGGGATTGCCACACCTGAAGAGTCATCACCATGCCTCAAGGTTGGCTTTCTTACGCCGCGTTTTGACGTTTGATTTGGGCGCGGAGTGTTAGGGACGCCTTCCCTAGCCTGAACATCAATCCAGCCCATTTGTTGTTGTAAGCGCCGTCGCGGTTGGAGAAGGTTGTCGAGTTTCCTCAGTTATTCCTCGGTCCAGTGACCTTTCTCGGCCTCGGAAACTATTGTATCGTGAATTAGTGGAGGGAATCGTGAAGGATCCTCTGCGTGTATTGTTCAGAATAAATACTCTCTGTTGAACCTTTACTAAAAGTGAAACAGATTGATAAATGTTTCCTGTTTGTTCTCTATCCTATCATTATGTTGTATTCCCATTCATATTTGATCTACTTTTGATCCAAACAGTTTTGTCGATTTATTTTATGCAAAATCCTTTCATAATGTTTGATAAGCTTAATAACATTATCATTGAAGGACGAAAGAAAATCACCATGTTGATACACGTTTTATTCTTAATCTTTTCTAAGCATTCGGCTTACATAAGCCATCATCGGAGATTCAAGATGGTAAATTAGCAGCAATGATAGTTTGTTTGCATCGAAGAATGCTATGCAACGATAAATTTGTGCATATGAAACGCAGGAAGTAAATATCGCATTGGGGTTCATGACGTCATACTTGACCACCTGAGAGCGAAAATGAAGAGAAGTGTTAAGTATGGAAAGCCGTTGGTATAAACCAATAGCTTCTGTTATCAACTATAAGCACTTAAGTATATTTGTGGAGTTTTCATAATTTATTTTGTTCCGGTTAAGTTTCAACTGTTTTATGCAAATAGCTTCAAGAAGTTTTAGTTTTTCCTTATTGTAAAAATATTTACATAAAACAGTTGAAACCTAACCTGAACAAAATAAATTATGAAAACTCCACAAATATACTTAAATGAATAAATTATATATATATATATATATATATATATATATATATATATATATTAAATATACTTGATGATTTTAAAAAATGAGAGTGGAGTTGACAATCTTTTTAAAATGAGAGGGTAGTAAGAGAGGGAAGTTGACGAAGTTTTACAAAGGGGAGTTTACAAATCTTTAAAAAGAGAGAGGAGTTGACGAATTTAAAAAAGAGGGAAGTTGATGAATTTAAAAAATGAGAGGGAAGTTGACGATTTTTTTAAAAAAAAGAGAGGGGAGTTGACGAATCTTTAAAAAGATAGGGGAGTTGAATTTTTTAAAAAGACATGGCAATTGACAATTTTTTTTTAAAATAGTGGGGAGTTGACGAATTTTTAAAAAATAGTGAGTTGTTGAATTTTAAAAAATGAGAGGGAAGTTGAATTTTTAAAAAA
Source organism: Acanthosepion esculentum (assembly GCA_964036315.1). NCBI lineage: Eukaryota > Metazoa > Mollusca > Cephalopoda > Sepiida > Sepiidae > Acanthosepion > Acanthosepion esculentum. The sequence continues at coordinate 57,651,968 of OZ038484.1, read as the reverse complement.
GAAAGGAGAGTTGACGAATTTGTAAGCAATTCTACAATTCGCAGAGTCATTTCCACTAAACATTAAAAAAGCGCCCGTAATAAACTTTCTATTATTCTATGTATCATTTCCCTCCAGAACCTGAAAGATTATGGTTCTCCACAACTTCCACTCCCTTGTAACTCTCAACAATGTCCGGTTCCCTTTCTTCCATATATTTACCGTTAATTGCGGCGTACAAGTCGAGTTTTCAAGCCTAAGAAATATTTCTAAAACTAGGGGTCGACTTATATAGCGGGTATAAAATGCAAACCATTATCACAGAGTCATAAACAAGTGGGACACCACTCCTAACAATTACTGTCCACCATTTACCGTACGTCCAACAGGCTGCTACAAATACACCACATTAAAATTCATCTTTGGTGAATATATTTGGCATATTAACACAAAAAATAATATTAAAATAATAAAATAGTAACAGAAAGTGTGTATTATATTATGAACACTAAAACACACATCGCGTCCAACCGCTGATACACTAAGTGTAAACAGTGACCGAAGCACCGTTTAACTCAGGCGGCCCTTCAGGCAATTAGGTGTGGTAGGCGTGTCATCTGCACAATTTCGTGATAGTAATGACAGTTTAATGACACATAATAGCAGTTTATTGAATATTTTCATACTGTAAAAGCAAAAACTGTGTAATTATGATACAACGTTGTTTTAAAGTTTACTTGAAAGTTACCATATTGCATTGGCGATTAAAACTCTAAGAAACCACGTAAATATAAAAACATAACGATAGATACGGTATTTTATAAATTTTCAGGTTATGTTGTCGCTTAATTCCATTCACCGGTCGTTATAAGTTGTGGACTACTCGTAGTCTACCGTATGTTTTGGGGCAAACGTATACGGTAGGTATAGGCCTAATTTTTTTTTTTAATTTTGAGTTAAAATGCATGAGGTCGACATGTAAGCTAATTTGGCTTGCGCGCCGTAATTTACGGTATACAAGCTACTTAGGTAGGTAATTTTCTTGAATCCCTCTTAAAACATATCCTGTGTCTTTCAAATTTGAAAAGTCTTTTTTTCTCATTATGTGTCCCAGAAATTTCGACTGTCTGTTTTGGATTCTAAGAATGATCTTCCTCAAGGACACATGGCACAGAGGATAAAGGAGTTAGTTAGATCCAGTGACAGGCCCCAAAGAGTTTTGAGTTCAATATCTGGCTAAAGCAGTGGAGAACTTGAAGACAGAAATTAACAGGAGATAACTGATATCCATTAGACATGGCGCGTGGAACTAGAACAGTCTACCCCAGCCAGCGAAATAATGGGTTCAGTTCGACATTCCAACCACCTGAAGAAGGCCGGGGCGTACAACGACCGAAACGTTGTGAAAAATATGGTAACAAAGATGTGGACAATAGTCCGAATAATGTAAATAATCATCATTTTTATTTGGATTTTTCCTTAATTTTTTCTCGTCTCTTACACATATCTTGATTCCTGTAGTAGCTATGGAAAAGTTCTTTTAAAAATTGTAAAAAGTACAGTCAATACCATCAATAGTCACTGAATACTGCTATGGCTTCCTGCGCATACGGTTTTTCCGTCTGCAATTTTGAATAATGATCTCGTTATATATGATGTCATGGCAACGATAAAATTCATATCTCACGAGAAAAGAAGGAACAGAAAACACGCCTCAAAAATCTCAATGCAGAAGGTCTTATCATCGTGCCTTTTTAACTGGCGCCGATGAGTCCAGCGACAAATCTCGTCAGATGAAAATTCTTTTCTTCGCCTTATCAATTCGTTCCAGCTTTTGCTTTTTTTTTTTTTATTTTAGGTCTTAATTATTCAAAATTTCTGCAATCGACGCCACGTGACAAACCGCCTCCTAATACCGGCACAACACAGTTTTTGTTTAGGAAAACCGACAAAAAAAAAAAAGAAAAGAAAAGAAAAAGAAAAAGAAGAAAGAAAAGGCGTACATCACCTCTTATCTTCAGAAAGACTTGATGAATATATTGTAGGTGGAATATAAGACATCACAAGAGCGCGCGCACACGCACACACACAAACACACAAACACACACACACACATATATAGACATAGATATATGAGCCGAAACAAAGCATACATAAATTCTCTCACGAATGAGAGATAGAGTTTGTACATGTTTATACATACATATATATATATATATATATATATATATATATATAATATAATAATATTTTTAGTTTTTAAAAATATGATTCCTCCGCTACATAAGAGTTCTCATGTTTCAAAAATCATTTGATGACGACAGAACACCGTTAACGGTGTTCTGTCGTCATCAAATGATTTTCGCATTAAATAATTAATAAATAGATTTAAACAAATTAAATCCATAATTTAAAAGCCTTAAAAAACTCAGCCCAATAATTATTGAGAAAAACCCTTTGATAAAAAAAAGCCATGTAAATAAACAAATAAACAAACAGATCAAATAGATAATAATGAAACATAACCTTCTAGTCACTCAACGACTAAAGGCAAACCCATAAATAAAAAAGACGCCGTCTGACTAGCATAAGCCAAAAACACTCTGGACATTGTAACTTGATACGCTTCTTTAGAAAGGGACTGGCCTGTAGATAAAAATTAATTCTTAATTCTTAGCCCCTTAAACCACCAAACTTCAACGGCCGAAACTAGCCGTTTCCATAGCAACAAATGTTCCAAATGATACCGTAGTTATAAACACCAGCTAACCAAAAGATAGCTTATTCCCAAATTCTCGCTTGACAAGGAAGCGGGTCCAGACGCCTTAACTCTTCATAACTTAAAAAATTATGTTAGGGGTCTCGGCTCTCGCTTTTGAAACATGAGAACTCTTATGTAGCGGAGGAATCATATTTTTAAAAACTAAAAATATTATTATAATATAAGCTCTACTTCTGTATGGAGCACTGTCCTTTTGAAAATAAAGCTAAATATTAAGGAACACCGGATTATCTAACTAACGTGTTCTTTCCTATTTCACTGCATACCTGCATACATATATATATATATATATATATATATATATATATATATATATATATATATAAAGTTTCACGCAATATTCAGGTGCTGAGTACGAACTGACCGTTACACAATTTTAATATATCTGGTTATCTTAATGTTGGCGTAGTTATATATTATGCTGGGATTAGAGATTTTAAATTAAAAAATTTTAAATTATACTTGCCAATCAAAATAAACGAGATTTACATATGTATGCAAATAAAAGAAAATTTAAATATTTGAGTGGGGAATATTCACATTTAAATTATTTTTTAATTAAATAATTAAAGGGAGATTACTTGTTCATATTAAATCTTGAAAAGAAATTTAATAGTAATATATTAAAAATAAACCGAAATTAATAGCTCTGTCATAGTACATCGAGCATTGTTTTATTAACATCAGCACTATTTGTGCGATATATATATATATATATATATATATATATATATATATATATATATATATATATATATATATTACAACATAGTGTATTGTCCGCAATATGACGATTGTGCGCTTTCTCGAGCGAAGAAACTTTTAGTCGTGGCCGGCCGTCAAACAAAATTTCTTTGGAATTATACAAGCACACACATATACACAGACACACACACACACACACACACACACACAGAGTCCCACACAAAGTAACGAACATCATACACACATACATACATATATATATATACATATATATATGTGTGTGTGTGTGTGTGTGTGTGTGTGTATGTGTGTGTGTGTGTGTGTGTGTGTGTGTGTGTGTGTGTGTGTGTGTGTGAACAGTAGAAACTCCATACATAATAATTACTATAATGATGCATGCGCAGCTCAGATACCATACCTTTCCCATTCACGAACTTAATCACACAAACACACACATACACAGACACACACACACACACACACACACACACACATATATACATATATATATATATATATATATATATATATATATATATATATATATATATATATATATATACATACTTTCTTTTTAACCTTTTCACGTTTTCTTATATAATTTTTGTCTTGTTTTTTACTTTCTTGTTAATTTTTCTATTTATTATGTTTCCTTTTGCTTACCTGTCAGGCTTTCTGTTGGTTCCATCAACATTTTGCGGTTTTTGCACACACACACATACACACACATACATACACACACACACACACACACACATATATATATATATATATATATATATATATATATATATATATATGTCATCTTATCAAACTAGTTATCATGATCAGTATATTGAGATTCATTTGTACCTCAGTTCTATTTTGTTGCTCTCTCACTCAATAATAATAATAATAATAGTAATAATAATAATAATGGTAATAATAATAATGGTAATAATAATGATAATAATAATAATAATGGTAATAATAATAAGAATGGTAATAATAATAATAATAATAATGGTAATAATAATGATAATAGTAATAATAATAATGGTAATAATAATAAGAATGGTAATAATAATAATAATAATGGTAATAATAATGATAATAGTAATAATAATAAAATGGTAATAATAATAATAATAATGGTAATAATAATGATAATAGTAATAATAATAATGGTAATAATAATAATAATAATAATAATAATAATAATAATAATAATAATAATGGTAATAATAATGATAATAGTAATAATAATAATGGTAATAATAATAAGAATGGTAATAATAATAATAATAATAATGGTAATAATAATGATAATAGTAATAATAATAATGGTAATAATAATAATAATAATAATAATAATAATAATAATAATAATAATAATAATAATGCTAAAATTAACCGTTTACTTATGAAGAAACATTCGGTTTTTATTGACCGAGCCTGTACTGTCACTTTCTGTTTAATGTTTCACGCTTTATCTATTGAAATGACTAAATGCCACCACCACTTCTACTCCAACAGATTCCTTTTACGCATTTCCTGCCCGTGGAACTCTCTTCTGTTTCGTTTTTTCTTTCTTTTTTTTTTTTTTTTGCTTCTCTGATAACTACAGTCTTCAAAAAATTAAATGCAACGTCAATCGCCCTCTTCTTTTTCATCTTTCCTCTCCCCCATCCACCCGATTCTCGCTATTCTCGTTCACTTCCAATTTTATTCCCTGCCTACTTGTGGCATTGCCGTCTTGCTTGAAACTAGGTTTTTCCAGTAGCTATTATCACTCTTTCTTCTTCTTCTTCTTCTTCTTCTTCTTCTTCTTCTTCTTCTTCTTCTTCCAATTCTTCTTCTTCTTCTTGCCCCTTTATTTATCTACATCTTCTTCCAATTCTTCTTCTTCTTCCAATTCTTCTTCTAGTTTT
>OZ038484.1:57634092-57641592 GCA_964036315.1 Acanthosepion esculentum | reverse complement strand
ACCAAGATAACAGAATCAACTGATCTCCTAATTTTTAAAGTTAAAAGCTCTACATGTAATTTTTTATTTTTATTTTTTCATGTATTGAGCATGTTTTTTCATGTTTTTCGTGTATTGATCACATTTTAATACTACTGTTCCCTTTTATGTGTTATATATATATATATATATATATATATTTATATATATATATATACAGATATGTATATATGTATGCAGGTATGCAGTGAAATAGGAAAGAACACGTTAGTTAGATAATCCGGTGTTCCTTAATATTTAGCTTTATTTTCAAAAGGACAGTGCTCCATACAGAAGTAGAGCTTATATTATAATAATATTTTTAGTTTTTAAAAATATGATTCCTCCGCTACATAAGAGTTCTCATGTTTCAAAAGCGAGAGCCGAGACCCCTAACATAATTTTTTAAGTTATGAAGAGTTAAGGCGTCTGGACCCGCTTCCTTGTCAAGCGAGAATTTGGGAATCAGACGCCTTAACTCTTCATAACTTAAAAAATTATGTTAGGGGTCTCGGCTCTCGCTTTTGAAACATGAGAACTCTTATGTAGCGGAGGAATCATATTTTTAAAAACTAAAAATATTATTATATTATATTATATTATATATACAGATATATATACATATATATATATATATATATATATATATATATATATATATATATATATATATATATATATTGAAAAATATAGTTTTAAAGTGTACTATATTTATGGGATAAAGTGTTACATTTTTGGAGATAGAGCGCATGTAAATATGAATATGAAAGTGAACATTGAAGCCAACAGTCAGAGGCGACAGGCAGTTTCATGCTAGACGCAATCATCAGGCCGCGTCTAGCAAGAAACAGCCTGTCGCGTCTGAGTGTTGACGTCAATGTTCACTTTTATATATATATATATATATATATATAGCGAGAGAGAGAGAGAGAGAGGGGTGGACACTGAAATCAACATCCAGAGGCGACAGTCATTTCGTTTACCATGAAACAAACTGTCGCCTCTGAGTGCTGACTTCAATGTTCATTTTTATATTTGCATACGCTTTATTCCTTATATTAAGCACTATATTTTATCATATATATATACATATATATATATATATATATATATATATATATATATATATATATATATATATATATATATATATATATATATATATATATATATATATATATATATTGTTGTAGATTTGATAATACATAAATCCTAGATTATGCAATAAAAGATTATCTAACAATCATTTCAGACATCATACATTCATCTTCTCCATCAGAATAGCGACTGACTCTTTTTCGGCGTGTTAGACTTAAACTCGATGGCGCCATCGGCTACTGGCTTACTTCACGAATCTCTGCACTCATTCACCTATTGCACCTCAGCAACACGCTCACTTCCGGTGCTTCGAATAATCCAGATCATCAATCATTTTCATTTTCAAGAATGATTAAAAAAACATTTGAATATTGCACTCAAAAATTCTTTTACAGTGGCTGGATAGTCAGTAAATGTTGGTTAATTTCCTTTTCTATTGAGTTCACTCCTCTCGAGTTACCTTGATTTTATATCCCTTTGCCAGACTAATTACAGCATACCAGATTAGATAGTACACTCAATATCACATCAGACCCACAAGGGTGCCAGATGTTGTGTTAAACCGAAGTAACCAAGTCTAGATTCCCGTGACCGAGACAAATTTACCCGGGATATACGCTTGAAACGCCAGTTCCTGTTCGATCACTGAAGTTAGGCAGTGTCAGTGTTTAGATGGAATACCCCTTAGGAACACAGGTATTGTAAGAGACCTGTTACAATCTGGAATATGCTTCGGCATTATATCGCCGACAAAGCCGGAAAAAAAAACGAATCAGTCAAGCGAACACCGAGGAAAGCGTAGGAGTATTATGCTTAGTTATATAAACACCCGCCCAAGTTAAGAAATGGGCTATCTCCCAGATATTAAAGACGAGAACGTTAAGGTCCACGTCCGTGCGGTAGGTAACAAGAGTTACCTACCGCATTTAGCAGTCTACTATTACCGAATAGATAATATAGACATTATAGACAGACTTGTATCACGAAATAATTTTTTTAATTCTTACAATCTACAAATATTTCTGGCGTTAAATAACCTGCAAAGGGTTAATAGGCCGTAAAGAATAAATCAATGAATCAATTGTCTTATGTTATTTGACTTTTATCACGAGGCCCAGGTCGTTTTAAATTCTACAACCTGTAGTTTAGGAATATGAGAAGAATGGATTGTTAAAGGTAAGCAAAATTTGTCTTTAAACTGTGGTTTGAAATATGTGGTAACATCGTTATTAATATAAATAAAAATAAAATAATAATAATGATGAAAATTATAAATAAAATAAAATAAAATTTAAACTTCGTTTAAAATAAATTACATAAATAAAAAAAAATAAAAATAATAAAATTACTCCCAGCATGCAACAGCAAGATACGGACATCCTGCCAAGAGACGTGATATTCAATGTCTTCGCTCAAGGACTGTCGGGATGACAACACGTGTGTAAGTTCCCACCGTGATAGGACTTGTGATATTACGGAGTGATTTACTACCTTTTATAACATGAACATTATCGCAGTTGTAACCTAAAACACACACACACAAATACAATAAATAAATTGTATGAAATTACCATACAATTTACCATGTTTTTCTTATTTTTGTTGTATACGTTTGTTTGTACTGTTTTTCCTCGTGAACACTAGCCTAATTTTTATAACCACATGGTGTGAGTGAATATACCCCCCACAAATTTATGGGTATCACTGACGGGTACAAGAGAAACATACGAATACAACACAAATGCATAAAATGTTTTTAATACAAGAGCTTTCAGGAAATTGGGAATTCTCAAATTCACTAACTGTTATAGGTCTTTCAGATACTGTTGAGAGTTTCCTTGAAATCCTTTCGTCTTTGCTGGGACTGAGAGTTAACAAGATTATATTAGTATTTTCTTCTTCTAGTCACATGTACAACCGATTTCTTCTTGTTGCTGAAGCAATATAATATATTATGTAATCATATAATATATAGAATATATTCCACACACACACACACATATATATATATTATATATATATTATATGTATATGTTATATATATATTATATATATTATATATATATATATATATTAGATATATATATTATATATATTATATATATATATAATATATAATTATTATATAATTATATAATGTGATTTTTGTTTCTTAGTACTTACTCATTATGATGTTGGAAAGCCAACCTATAAAGGATCCGAGGAGCAGTTACTGCGACCGTCTATTTAAATTTATAAAATTTTTCTTAAAACAGTTTTTAGGAAATTATATTTCACAACCGATAGCACACTGTCGAATACTGATGAGTGTTTCCTTTCAAATATATATATATATATATATATATATATATATATAGAGAGAGAGAGAGAGAGAGAGAGAGAGAGATAGATAGATAGATAGATAGATAGATAGATAGATAGATAGATAGATAGATAGATATGAACAGACTGAGATAGATAGATAGATAGATAGATAGATAGATAGATAGATAGATATGAACAGACTGAGATAGATAGATAGATAGATAGATAGATAGATAGATAGATAGATAGATAGATAGATAGATAGATGTGAAAGTAAACAGGTGCAAACAGATATTATAAAATCCATTATCTCCCGCATCATCCATCTACATATTTCATCAACGCAACAACCCTACATGATATCCATTACATGATTTCGGCTCAAATTACAATCACCTTTGCCAAATGATTTTGTCTTTGAAAACAAAATAACTGTGAATATCTTTTGGTATTCAGACAAAATGCAATGTACTATTTCATTTCCTGGCACGTTTAGCGCTCATAATCAAGTGGTTGTAGGAAGGCGCTTCGTTGAAATGTGCGTGTATGTTTTTTTTTCTTCCTTACTTTTTGGGGTTTAGTTTCTACTTTCATCGGGTTAAGATGACATTTACTTATGTAATACGTATAATTATTGTAGATGCTTTCAGAAAATTCCGAAAAATAGATAGAAAGGCAGATAGATAGATAGATAGATAGATAGATAGATACATACATACATACATACATACATACATATATGCATACATACACACATATTGAACAAACTAGATAGATAGATAGATAAATAGACAGACAGACAGACAGACAGATACATACATACATGCATAAATACATACATATATACATATATGCATACATACACACATATTGAACAAAGTAGATAGATAGATAGATAGATAGATATTGAACAGACTGAGATATATAAATACATACATACATATATGCATATATACATACATATTGACCTAGAAAAAAAGAAAGAAAGAAAGAAAGAAAGAAAGAAAGAAAGAAAGAAAGAAAGAAAGAAAGAAAGGAAGAAAGAAAGAAAACTCCGATGAGAAATCAGCGTTGCTAATATATTGAAAAGGCTCAGCGGTATGCGTGTTAGGTGCCTACTGTAGAACCAAATAATGAAAGCTATTCTCGCAGCCAAATACTACGATTTCGAGTTTGATACTCAAATAAGACAATGGTATCTTTCGGATGGTAAAGTAGGCGCCAGCTAAAAACTTACCTCGGATTGAGTGTCACTAAAGTGATTTGAACCTTTACGCGGAGCTTCCTTAAAAATTCCTTCCGTCAAACAGAATTGATGGCACACTCTAACGTGGGGAATGTCATCATCCGTGACCTTCCGAGTCAAACGGCGAATGAGACAAATGTTTATAATGGATGATACTTTGGGCACTTAACGTGCTGTAAATGTTAGCATGATCAATTACGACTGAGCAGTGAGTTCGATCCTCACTGGGTCTCGCATACTTTCGGCTTTGTGCTGTATCTAACGTTCATTTAGTAAATTACTATAATGGTTGATAATGCTTCAGCTAATAAACAATCAAGATGGAAGTAAAAACCAGTAAAAAAAATGAAATAATGATTGTCAATGCTTCATTTAATAAAATATAAAATGAAAAGCAAGCTAGTCAAAAAGGAACAATAATTGTTCACAATGTTTGACCTAATAGATAATGGTTGTCAAAATAAATAAATATTAATAATAATATTCAATGATCAAGTATAACACCTGGGCGAGCAATGCAAATGTACAATGGAGTAAGTCTGATCGGTTCGATGAGGTAAAATTGGCGTGTAATCTCAAAAATAACCTCCTATCTCTTGTTAAATGGAGCAAGGAAAGACTTGTTAATTTTAACGACTCCAAAACGAAACTGGTCTCTATTATTCGTGTTAGAGACTCCTTTCTGTTTTCCATCAGCATGGCTGATACTAACCTCCAGGGAAGTGACTCATTGCACCTTCTGGGGCTAACATTTTCGGTTGACATGAAGTGAAAAGATTATATTGAATCAATTTTAGGTCTGCTGCTATCAGCATTAGTTCATAGAATCTATCTTACATATTCAAGTCTATCATTCAACCATAATTTGAATATTGCTGCCACATATGGTTGTCTGGTTATCAAGCTATATATTTAGAGATTCTTGATAAAATCCAAAGAAGAATCTACATTATTATTGGTCCTGCCTTGGCATATCAGGTTCAGTTAATTTCCAACCGCCGTAATGTAGCATTCCTGTAGCTTTTCTATAGATACTTTCATGGTAAACTTTCCTCTGTTCCCCTTTCCACAGATGAATTGTATATATGGGAACTAGTTAGGACCACATAGAGACTATGAGGTATTTTGGTGGCCGTAGTAAGAATGTTAAGTAAAAATGTGTTGTTTTGGTGTATGGAATACTGTGGTATGTTTGGGTCAGTAATTGTGGTTAGCTAAGTTTAAGATATGACAGATTGAACACCAGATTTCCCTCATCCCGACCTTTGGCCTTGAGCCACATTTTGTATTTTTAAAATATATATTACTTTCCTCTATGGTACCTAGACTTTAGGAATTAAAGCGCTGTAGTAGATTGGCCGTAAGGTCTCATCAGTATTCAGTTGAGCTAGATTGATGTAACCGTGAATTCTGTACTCACATTTTCATCTATCGCACCTCTTGCTTGTTGAACTCTCTTTCGGCTTATTGCTACCCAGCGAACTTAGATTTTCACAAATTGAAATCCAATGTCAATAATTATGTCTTCTTGTTTCCTCTTCTTTTATTGTCCTCATTTCTTAATAAAGTTTTTCCTTTTCTCATATTCTTTCACATTCAGTAACCCCCTTGTGTCTTAGTGGCTTTATTGTCTTGCTTGAGGTGAAATGAATAAAATAAACAAATAAAATGAGTATCATAATGGATTGATAACATTCGTGCAACGCAATTGTCATATATCTTCGATTTGATCAAATTTTGTTTAGCTTACTGGTCAAAGTAATTGGTACGTTAAGCCAGAGATCTCCGAGGCAAAAGCGATGTCAGTTCTAATCTCTAATCGTCTTCTCTGCTTTTGATCCTTCCCTGTCTACTCATTCCTGTAGATTGACGGACCGTTTGAAAAAGCGCTATAAATATATATATATATATATATATATATATATATATATATATATATATATATATATATATATATATATATATTCACATCAGTCAATATATAAAATCGGACAATTTAAGCCTAATGTAATGTTGTTATGACGTTAAGTCGTCTCTGAATATTATCACGTGGCAATGTCGAAAGCATAGAAGAATTTTGAAATTTGTTTGGAGCCCTACAAGCATTCATTATGAAGGGTATGAAGTGTACAAAAGCATTCAGTATGAAGGGTATGAAGTGTACAAAAGCATTCATTATGAAGGGTATGAAGTGTATAAAAGCATTCATAATTGAAAGGTATAAAAACATGATTTCTACTAAGGAACTCAATAGACATATCTGATTCTTACGAGCGGTGTATCTGCGGTGTAACTCGAAATCAGTTTTTGAACTTCTTATTTTGGTTATATATATATATATATGTGTGTGTGTGTGTGTGTGTGTGTGTGTGTGTGTGTGTGTGTGTTTAGGATTGATATGGGTAAAAGATTGTCAATTGGCTGATTGATGTTACCTTCAGCATCCCGATTCCAGAGTTTTGTAGGCGAACCTGTCCGTCCACCCTTATATTGTCTGACAATCACAAGTAGTACGAAACCCAGGGTCACAAACTCACATCAATACAACTAAGTATGTTAGCTCTATCACTGATATTGGGCGCTTTCCAATAAGTAACGCGCATTTAATATATATATATATATATATATATATATATATATATACATGCATATTACACACACACACACACACACATACACATATACATATATATATATATATATATATATATATATATATATATATGAACCAGACAAATTTTGAATAATGCGAGTATACCGAAATACTCAGTTACAATAACTTGTGATTTTTTTTTAAATCAGTTCACTATGACAGGCAACAATGCCACCAAGAC
>OZ038484.1:57418888-57633892 GCA_964036315.1 Acanthosepion esculentum | reverse complement strand
TCTTCTTCTCCTATGCACTGTGTTCCTTCAGGACGTGCTCGAACATGGCTCGCCACAATTTCCTATCCCATGTAGTTCTTAGGAAAATCTAGCTATTTTATCTCTCTTAATCAATGTTCTTCCAACCATCTACACGAGCTCTTTCTTCTTCCGCTTATGTGCCTTGTCCCTTCAGGACCTGCTCGATCATGGCTCTCCACAATTTCCTGTCTGATGTGGACCCGAAGTAGGGGCCACGGAAGGAAAACACGGAACACGGGTTAGAGGTAAGAAAGATATATTAAACAGAAAAGTTACAAAGAATAGTGTAAGCAGAGCTTACTCTCCAGTGGTGTCCGATATTCGTATCGTACGCGGCTGCGCATTACTGGTGCTACTCACATGATACTACCATTCACATAATAATATAGTACTGGGAGAGTCCATGATGTAGGAAAGTATCGGTCTCACAACACTGTCCTTTGTAGCTCTTAGTAAAATTCATCTTTTTGCTCTCCTAATCCCTGTTCTGCCAACCATTTATAAAAATGTCTTCTTCCTCTTTCTCCTCTTTCTCTTCTTCCTCATCTTCCTCCTCTTCTTCTTCTTCTTTATTACTTCTTCTTGACCTAGTCTTTCTATTCAATTTCTCTCTTATTCTAATTCTTTTGTTTCTTTTCTCCTTCTTTCACTTCTTTCGTCATTACTCTTTTTAATGTCAGCTGATATTCTTTTTTTTTTACATATTTTTTTTTTATTTATTTTTCTTCTGTCTTTCTTTCCTTCTCTTTTCTTCCGCTTTCTTCTTTTTTCTTTCTCTTTTTCTTTTCCTGTTCTTCTTTTTTTCTTTCAATTTGTCTTTTTTCTTCTTTCTTCTTTCTTTCATTTGCTTTCGTTTACTTCTTTTCTTTCTTTCTCTTGTTACTTTTTTGTTTCTTTTACTTCTTTCTTTTACTTCTTTCTCTCTTTCTTTCTTTCTTCATTTCTTTTTTCTTTCTTTTTCCTCTTCCTCCTTTCCATCGCTTCCTGTCCTTTCCTTTCTCTCATATACATTTTGTTTCCCTATCTTCTCCTCCATCCTTGTTTCTCTTCTTTTACTCTCGTTATTACCTTTCTTCTAAATGTTTATGAGATTTCTTCTTTTGGCGAGAGAGAAATGGATAAGGCAAAGTATTTATGAATTTTGATCTTTGAAATGGAAACCAAAGACCTGATGCTACATGAGCTGGATATATATATACAGAGGTGTGACGCCCATCCCGACGTAAATACATACATGGAGATCTACTCATAAGCACATTCATATACCCAAACACTTTGCACGCACAAACAGATACGAACCCAAACACACGTTTAAAAGTATCAGCATGAAACATTGATACGGCTTATAGGTTTTATACAGGTACCACCACTGGTCCGGTAAAAAATTAGCATAGCATGTTAAAAAAAAAGCCTCAAACTTAATAAAAACAAAGGTTTATCGTCAAAATCTTTACTTTATTATTTAGAGCAAATGATTTTTTTATTATTATCACATTTTTGATCCTTTTTAAAATGTTACAAATTTTGGTAAAAATCTTTCTTTTTTTAAATTTATTTATTTATTTATTTTTTATTTATTTTTTTTATTTTTTTTTTTTTTTTATTTATTTATTTATTTTTGTTATAGCGCGGGCGCCAAAGATTAGTTATGGAAATTTGAGCGTCTTTCTGTGGAGAAGAACACATTTAGAAATTCTTGCAAAAATCAAATAATTGTCAAATTTTAATTAAACTTTCATAACTTATTCGCAAATGAATGAATTTATTTTAGAAATGTGTTTTCTTAGAAAATATTTTTGCATTTGTTAACCCCCCCTCCCCCCCCCCGACTACTTATATAATTTTATGAAATTTCGAAAAATTAAAATTTGCGGAACTTAATGTTCATATTGGCTAAAAGCATGACCCCTTCAATTTCGTTTTAGTAAAACAGGATCACTAGTTACCAAATATCCGCTCTGAATCGAAAAATAAAAAATGCAATAAAACTAAGACATTATTTAATAAGAAAAGATTTGTAATTGCTTTTATGAATAACATATATTATGGACACTATTGTCTTAAAAATATTTCGATGTATAATGAATTTTTACAAGAATTTTATTTATAATAATTTCTAAAGTTTTAAATATTTTAAAATTCTGTTTTACTTGGCAGAGATTAGATGATATTGTTATTAAGAAAAAACTGTATTTACTCAGCATCAGTAGAAAAGCTTAGTGCTGTTCCTCGACCTCCAATTATTTTTTTCTAAATTTAAAATTTTTTGTATGTCTATAAACGTACCGATTTTTGTAAATACGGATGTCCATACACGATATTATCAGAAAATAATAGCTATGACGATAGTAAAATTTAAAGACAAAATACCTAAAACTCAATAAAACATTAGATTATGTAGAATATTTTCATGAATTTTAAAGATTACTCTGTAGCTAAAAAATGTTAAAAAATAGCGGTCACGTTATATTCCTCAAGTAGATTTTACAGATATGCTCACCGTAAAGAGAAAAAAATTAGATAAATTTCTGTCTGGCAGTCAATCTGTCAACCTGTCAACACTTTCAATAAAGTGCTACTGTTTTTGCTATGTTTTAAAATTTAAAATAAGTAATATTTATTCAAATTCGATTAAACTTTCAATCAGTTAATATTCCTCAAATACTGTTTCAGAAAAGTATATTTTATTTTTTAAATATTTTTTTAAAGAGAATTACATTGTGATGAAAGATGACGAAATCAACGCTGTTTAGTAATTTCAAAACGAAAACTCCTTCCAGTTAATCTAAATCCGCTTTGAAATACAGCAAAATATTTGGCTTATTGGAAATATCAAATTTAATCTATGAGCTTGAAATTAAAACTAAAAAACTTAGGTATCGTATTTCTGTGGAGGTACCTAGTTTTATATTACCATTCATATGTTAGTTTATGTTAGTTATATTAATGAAAGGTAACAATTAATGCGAAATCTCCCACACGTACATGAAAGTTTTCTCCTCATATTTCCTTTATGGGGTGTCGCAGGCATCATGATGTAACTTTGATATATCTCCTTTAAATGCAATGGTTAAAGTAAGCACTGTGAAAACAAAGCCTTGGAACCGTCAGTTCTATTCTGATAGTTCCTTCTCTCGCACTTATCGCTTGTGGAACTCGCGATTTCTTTTTTCTTTGCTACCGACATTTATCAAATATTTAAATGCAACTTTAATTACCATCTTCTGTTTTCCTGAATCCTGTTGTTTTATTGTCCATTCTCTTCACTAAATTCTTCACATTCTCTTTCACTCCCAGAAAGCCCTTCTGTTTAGTGGCAATATCGCCATCTTCTGTCTTCCTGAATCCTATTCTTTTATTGACCTTTCTCCTAAAAAAAGGTTTCTCATTCTCTTTCACACCCAATAACCCCTTGTGACTTAGTGGCATTATCGCCATCTTCTGTCTTTCTGAAACCTATTCTTTTATTGACCTTTCTCCCCAAAAAGGTGTTCTTATTCTCTTTCGCACCCAGTAACCCCTTGTGTCTTAGTGGCATTATCGCCATTTCCTGTCTTCTTGAAACATGTTCTTTTATTTTATTTTCCTTTCTCCCCACTAAAATTTTCTCATTCTCTTTCGCTTCTAGAAGCCCTGTTTGTTTTAGCAGCATTATCGCCATCTTCTCTCTTCCTGAACCCTGCTTCTGTATTTATCTTTCTAAAGTATTTTCATTAAAAAAAAACATAAACTGAATTTTGTTTAATTTCCAAGGTGTCCAAATTAAGATAAGAATGTGAGTATGTAAAAAAAAAACGAATGGTGTCAATTAATGAACTGAATGAGATGGGTCACTTAAGGGATCAAAAGACAAGACAGAGTCTAATGAAAGAATGCGATTACGACATTATGCGCCGAGTGGGTTACGCTACTAGTGGTCATGATAATGTTGAGTCATGTTAGTCTGTTCATCTTGAGAGTTGGGTTAATAACGCATCCTCGTAAAAAAAAAATACTGGCTACTAACACCGTAGCAACATTTATAATTCCCTACATTCCACATGGGAACTGCACGCATTTTTTTTTAATCTAAAAAGATATATTCTCCTTCGAAAGATTTTTTCTTTCAAATTGTGGTTGATTTGATTATGTTACGTCTTATCAACCTTTTGCAGGTTATTTAATGTCAGCATATATGATTAAATTGTAAGAATTTATTTTAAATAATTACTGTAACCTAGGGAAGGTTACTGAATAGAATAATCACACGAAGGTTGGGAATGAACGATAATACTTAGGACAAGAACAACACATAGAAGATTCGCCAGCGGCGCGTACAAATAGCCAACTGCTAGAAGTGAGTCAACTGAATTCCACAATGAATCTCCAACTGCAGAATATCTACCAACCGCCCCCGTAGGCTCGGCCAATATTTTCCCGTATACCCTGTATAAAAATGGGTAGGGTAGCTGTTTCCCGAGAAGAGACTCTGCCCTTCGACATAGCTTCGTCTGAGGATCCTCTTTGCCCGGAAGCAGAGAGTTTGACCAGCACAGCTGGAGACGAATCTCCAACTGCAGGATATCTACCAACCGCCCCTTGCGGTCAGATGTGGCACAAGGTCGAATTTAATGTGGGGTATCCGATCCCGTAGACTCGGCCAAAACTTCCCCGTAGACCCCGTATAAAACGAGGTTGGGTAGCTGTTTCCCTAGACGAGACTGTCCTTCGACATAGCCTCATCTGGGGGTCCTCTCTGCCTGAAGGCAAAGAGTTTGACCGGCACATCTGGACACGAATCTCCAACAGTAGACCAACATACAGTATTTACTACTGTATTTATGTGAATGGAGACATTCTTTTCTTTTCCTAACGAAATTTTCACGTTTCTTAATATTTTGATTAGCTTTTGGAAGGCATTTTTCACTATCCTAATGAGCCTTCAGATTTCAGTAACGCAGTTTCTGTCTTCTGTTAAAACACTTCCCAGATATTTAAATTGTTGTAATTGTTTGATTTTGGTACCTCTGATTTGCAATTCGAATTTTGAGCTCATCCTTTTGCCAACAACGTTGTATTCTGTCTTTTTGAAGTTGACGTTAAAATCTTTTCTTCTTGCTTTACTTCACTACCTTCTTTAGAAGTTTTTTTAAGAGGACTGATACTACATAACAGTTCAGTATTGTTGTCTTCGTTTCTAATAAAATTTTCCTATTTCTTAATACTTTGCTTAGCTTTTGGAAGGCACCTTTCACTATTGCAATGCGCTTTCGGATTTCGGTGTCGCACTTTAATGTCCTATAAGCGAAATATGTCACAGTTGTATGTGCTCAAGTTACGACCATCTTGCCCAGGAAACAAATCACAAGTAAATATATACGCGGCAATCATGGAAGCCATTGATGATGGAAAGTAATTTTTTATGGGTATGTCATATCTAAACCTTTCAAATTCTCACGCTTGATATGTTACACCATTTTGACTCGCTGTGATCTAAATGACGAACTTCAATATTTAACTCCAAGCAGATTTAGTCGAAACGGTAATATATATGAAATGGCGACAGATTCAGAAAGAAAACCGAAAGAACTCTAAGACAGGGTTGTAAGAGAAAGCGGGAAGAAAGGATTATTAACTGCAAGAAGACAAAATCCATGGTCGTCATAAAAATGACAGCCCGAGACTAGAGATATGTATTGAAGACGTCAAAACCAAGCGGGTAACGGAATTTTGAGTAGAGTAACAGATCATGGAAAATCTGACACCAATATCTAAAGGCGCATAGGAATAAGAAAAGTTGCTTTCCAGAAAATAAGCAAAGAATTAAGACATATGATTCTACTCATTAAATTGCATAAGAATCAGCACTGAACTGGAAATGCACAAAATGCAAAAAAATCAGCATTTTGAGGTTTCTAATATTATGATTAATATCGCTCAAAATTAATTTTAACTACTACTACTGCTCATAAAATTACATAAGAATCAGCATTGAATTTGAAATGCACAAAATGTACAAACTCTGCCATTTTGCCCCCCCCCCGATATTGTTATTAATATTGCCCTTAATTAGTGTAGTTAGAAACAGAGAAAGGAGTGCTGATCTGATTTGCAATATCTAATCTCAATATTGTGAAGTGCATGCTGAACAATCCCTTTACAGATGAAGAGACTTGAAGTGACAAAGATGGCGTTCTACTGACGAATAGGAACGACTTAAAGGAAAACGAATAGGAAAAGACTTAAAGAACCTAAAAACTAGAAAGAAATGTCCAATCACAATTAGTAAGAGACAATTGAAATTACTAAGACGAAAGTTATTCACAGCAACGAAAGAAGGGAAATTGTGGAGAGCTATGATCTTCTACGTCTTGAAGATACTTAGTACATAAAAGAACAATTCCCTCGTTCATGTCATTCTGGCTTCCATGTTTGATTTATATATTGTGATAATTTCCAATTTAAAATCTGTGAACGAAAATGACGCCAATTCCCATTAGATAATAGCATTTGTAACTGTATAATTCTTACTACTATATCACGTCGAAACACCACTTCTCGTAGGATCACCGAAGTTAAGCAACATCTTGCCTGGTCAGTACCTAGATGGATGACAACTTGGGGATATCAGGTGTAGCAAGCTTGAATGTGCAGATGGTGTAACGGATAACGGCTCGGATCGGAGGGCCGAGTTCCAATTCTGTTCGAGTTCGTTATATTCACTTAGGCGCAAATATCATTAGAAAATGTTCGAATCCGACTAATGCGTTAATTTGTAACACTTGTCTCAATAAGATCATTATTATCTTAAAAAACTTCTTAAAATCTAAAAATATTTTCTACTTTAAATAACCCGTAAAAGGTTGGTAAACTGTAAAAAAAAACAAATCAATAAACAAATGGTTTGTAAAGCAGCACCTTTTCTGGACTCTTCAGTTCATCGTGTGTGTAAAATCTGTGGTGTAAATCCGTTCGAACCATTTTTATAAAATTTAAAATTCTGGTAGCAATATTTTGCAAGTCGGCTATTTTTTCTTCCTGTGACAGGCCACTTGAAAAAGATATGGCTTCTCGAACCCTGATATACAAAGGCTCGGGAAATTTGACCCCGAAAATATTATTTACTCTAACACCTGGTTCTCGCTGTATCCTTCCAAATTGTCAGCTTCGGAGACAGTGTGCTGGTTCACAAAATATCCTACCCACAAACGTTAGCAAAAAAGGTACCTGCAGTTCAAATTACCTGAAGTTTGGGATATAACAGTTAAAATCGTTTCACACAAATGAATAGAATATTCAACTCAAAAATCAATCCTTTTCTTCTCAAATGAAAAGATTCATGTTTGATAAATTCTTATAGTCTTTCCACACTACCAAAGGCTAAACACAAGGAGGCAAACACCCATCAATATTGGAAAGATCGATAAACAGTTGCCTTGAGAATCCTATTTTCTTAGAAAGATTTTTAAGAAAAAGTTTTAAAATTCAAACTGATAGCAACTTTTCGAAGTCAACGAATGTCGAATGTTTCCCGAATGGTAACGGTTTATTTCACTATAACATTGGAAGCCATTTTAAACCATCTTAATTTAAGAATGCGTAGTATATGATTTTAGAATTAATTGGAAAATATTGACTTCTTTTTCTGGGGTATGCTGAAGAAGAAGGTGTACTCAATGAAAATCACAGATGCAACACACTTGATTGAACACATAAAGAGTGAATATGTTAAGATTGACGGCAGTGTGGAGTTATTGCATTGAGTTCACATGAATTTGGCAAAGCGCTTCAACCTTTGCATCACAAATGATGGAAATCGTGCTGAAGATGTTATATGTTAATATTCCAATTCAATAAAATGTTGAATATTTAATTTCTTGAAAATATGCATTTTGCTTATGTGTCCAGACTTTAGAGATACCCTGTATAATGATCTACGAAGTGTTAAAAGAAATAGGACTCAAGACAAACCTTTCCAAAATAGAAACAATGATCTAGAACTGGAATGAAAACAGTGATGGCACCTATCCTGAATCCAGTAAATATGCTAAATACTTCAAATAATTCGGTGTGTATGGATCAGTTTAGTGTAGTAGAAAGTGAAACTGGACATAGAGTAACCTTTGATCAACATGGCCGACACTAACCACAATGAGAGTGACTCGTTGTGCCATCTTTGGCTTGCCTCCTCGACTGACATGAAGTGGAAAGATTATTTTGAAGCCATTGCTAGATATGCGAAGACAGTTGGTTCAGTGTGAAATGCTAGACAATTTTTCTCTCCTGAACATATCTTACCTATATCTATAATTCTGTGTGTGTGTGTGTGTGTGTGTGTGTGTGTGTGTGTGTGTGTGTGTGATCGGATGTTGTTTATGCATTTCCACAGTTTTCATCCGATTTTGATGAAATTGTTTTTGTTTGGTAGATAATTCTTCAGTGCCGGTTTTGAATCCAAACTGTCGGAGACAATGGCTCTCCACTACTTCCTGTCCATTATAACTCTCAGCAACGTTTTACTATTTAATATCTGTTCTTAGATATATATCTTTCATAAAAACTTTACTAAAAATAAATCGTTTAAATTATTACAATATTATTTATTATTATACAGTTATTATTATACAGTTCCTTTTTCAGGGCCACCCTCCCCATTCAAATTGTTAACCCTCACCATCTGGGGACGTGCCTCAGTCGCACCCAATTGTTGTTACTAATATTGATTTTCGGGTGGGCTGACTTTAAACTTAAACTGCTCCAAATGAACGGCAAAAAATCCCAGTAATGAAAGACCCAGTCAAAGACGTGTTGTGCTTCTAGTATAGTTATAAGTCTACCAATTCGTCCATGCTTTGGATATTGCTGCCATATATATTCAAGTGCTCTTGCTGTATATCTAGAGATTATTGATAAAATCCTAAGAAGAATCAGGAATATTATTGGTTCTGACCTGGCGTCTCGGCTTCAGTCGCTTTACCAATGCGGTAATGCATCTTCTCTGTACCTTTTCTGCAAATACTTTCATGGTAATTGTTCGGATGGACTCTTTGCTATGGTACCTAGAGTTTCTGAATATAAGCGCAATATTAGTTTGGCGGCAACATCTCGTCAATTCCGAGTTGAGCTGGCTAGACATAACCGTAAGTTCTATGCTAACAGTTTATTCTCTCACACGTGTAACTCTCTTCCGTCCGCAGACTTTCAATCCAACTTTGGTCTCCAAAAATGTAAATACAATGTCAATCATTATCCACTGTCTTTCGGACTACTCTTCTATTGTTCTCGCTCCTTAATAATATTTCTCTTTTTATTATTCTTTCACACTCAGTTATACCTTGCATCTTAGTGGCTTTACTTCCTTGCATAGGGTGATATGATTTTTAAAAAAACACATAGCCTCGTCAGACTGTGACATTTATTTGGATATCAGGGATGGCGTTAAGCTCGTTTTGAAACACCCAAACTGCCAGGTGTAAACGACCACTTTCTCAGATCAATGGTTGAAATGGATTTCAACAAGTGAATTCCATCAGATCTCGGGAAGACCACGATTCTTCGAACATTGTGAGCTGGCGCTACAGAATCACAAAGAAATAATTTAAACTCTTCACCCGAAGCAAGGCGGGAATGACGATAGCACGTAAGGGGTTACAGAGCGTGGGAGCAAGAGTAATGAGGCATGAAAGAGGAAAGGATGAAGAGAAGGACAGGGAATAGACCAAGGCATCTGGAGATGTCGACTGACATTGCATTTGAATAATTGAAGATTATAGCTATCAGAGAACCAAGTAATAGGAAGACAGTTCCACAGACGCGAAGTGCGAGACGTGAAGATATTGGAGTAGAAGAGACAGCTACATTTAACCGTTTCGACAGTGAAAAGGTGGGACTGAGATGCCGACCTAATGCCACGTTGAAATTCATGAAGTCTGGGAACCAGCGAAAGTAGCTCGTCGGAGCCGTTACCGTGAAAGTATTTGTAGAAAAGACAGAAGAGGCGACGGCACGTCAGTGAGAGAACGATTATAAAAGGAGATGCCAGATCAGGACCAACCACATTGCATATCCGTCTCTGGATTTTGTTGAGGACTCTAAGACGAACAGCGGGGGCTCCAGACCATATATGGCAGCAGTATTCCATGCAAGGATGAATGGTTGATTTATAGATTTGAAGGATGGACTCGAGCGTGAAAAACTTTCTGGTGCAACACAGAGAACGAACTTTCCTTACGGTAGATGAAGCTATTGATTCAATGTAATTGTTCCATATTATCCCAAAATAGCAGAATTCACCTCACGTGTAACTTTTTAACAGCTGAAATGGATATCACACGTAACTCGAAGAGAAAATAATGACATAATCAAGACGTTGATGTTCCATAAAACGTTAGGAAGGAAGCCCATATTAATAACGGAAAGATTGATAACAGTTACTGGACTTCAGAAACCTGTTTTCCTGATAAATTGTTAAAGAGAAAGATTTTATAAATTTCAACCAACAAGAGTACTGGCTTCTCGGTCAGTGGATGCCGAATGTTTCCTTGCTAGGAAACGGTTATTATTAGTAATTATAATTTCAGACTACTTTTTACGACTGCACTTTATTTGCGCTTTCGACAAGAATATCTCTATGTATCAGATATTGGTTGTTCGAACACAAGAACAGCACAATAAAAAGGAATTAACTTCTAGACTATTTTCAATTATATATGATATATATGTATTACATATAATGCGCCCTGACGAGAAGACGGAGTGCTTGCTGAAGCGTTCGTCTACGAAACTCTAGAGTCGGGATGCTAAAGGTTAAATCAATCTGCTGACAATTGCGTTTAGCATGAAACAGACTGTCGCGTTTGTGTGTTGACTTCAATGTACACGATTATATTGACATACGCTGTATCTCTGATATTAAGCAATTTAACCCATGAATATAGCATAGCTTAAAACTATATATATATATATATATATATATATATATATATATATATATATATCGAGAGAAAGAGAGAATTAATACAAATATGATGTTTGTCACTTAGCTAAATGGTTTTATCATCAGTATCCCGACTCTAGAGTCTCGAAGACGTTGTCAATGCGTTTAGCATGAAATAGACTGTCGCCTCCAGGAGTTGGTTATATATATATATATATATATATATATATATATATATATATATATATATATATATATATATATATATATATATATATAGTAGTGGGTAGCGGTTTGGACTGAGGGATCGGAGAGACAAGTTCGAATTCCACTCGTTCGAATCCATTACATTCACTTACGTGTTAATACCCTTGGGAATGGTATGAATTCTCTTCTTCTCCCTCCAGCTATGTGTAAAAATCAGGATAGACTGGGTTCTATAGCCTAAGATGGCAACTCGTCTAGGAGAAGGACAACTCTGAATTCAATACCTGCGGAAGTTTGGTTGTTTGGAGATCTTGGTGCAAGACGTGCACCAGGTCTGTGTATTCAGCCCTTCAAAAAGTGTGGTTGGTTCTGCACAAAAACTTCACCACTATAATTTAAATCATATGTGTTGGTGTCTGGTTGTCGGTTCCTTGGAAATGAGTTGCTGACCCTCATACGTCGAATACAATGGGAGAGTCCACCATTTATATATATATATAGGTATTCACACACACACACACATATATATATATATATATATATATATATATATATATATATATATATATAAAATCAAGATAAAATAATTTGAAAAGACTTAACTTTGGACCGATTTCGAGAGAGCCTAGTTCCAAGTCCAGCCTGTTTTGTTATAGTTCCTTACATGCAAATACTCTTGAGGAAGACATGCATCCACCTCTTCTCTCACCCACATCAGCTATGAGTTAATTAGTAGGAATTATATCAATAAATCATTAGTATCTCCACAGAAAATTCTAACATGCAAAAGTATTTCCAGCATTTAAATAACCAGCAAAAGATTGATAAGCTGTAAAAAAAAACAAAAGAACAAATCAAACAATTCAACTGTTGCAAATTATTGGAACCCTTACGTCAATCATTTTTTTGAATAATATTAATAACACTGCAAAAATATTTTGCAGTAACTTTTCTTTGTCCTGTCATCTTCGTCTAAAAAAGTAATTAATCTACCTTCCGTCATTTTCTCTCAGTCTGAGCCTCTTGCTCTTGTACATTGAAGCTGACTTCAATTACTGATAGCCATCGATTGAGAGTAAATGTTCCGCAACGAATTATGTGACAGGTTCCGCTGTTTTTCAATTTAACAAGACCACCGCTTGACTCGTATTCTAGATATGGAAGTTGGAGGACATAATGGTTACTGTTTATAAACAACAACTCAAGTAGAAAACAGTAAGATGGATGCAATATTACAGTGGAGACTTTCTGTCATTTAGTCTCCTACGTAAACCACTAGTTGCTACTGGGATAAACATTCAATGAGCAAATAATAATAATAATGTAATAGTGTATAAATAACATGTGAAATGAGAACACTAATCCAGTAATTGTATCAGGTTGTCCTGATAGCAAGTAGTATAATACTAATTGGTAACACCTGGAGCGAATAGCATGGCTCATCTGATTTCATATATGAAAGCTGATTTTTAATCAGCCTCTTTGATACGATAGCTTCACAAGGCAAGTAAATATGGCGCGCTGCAAAAAGAATTATTTCTTGAGTGATTATTTCTTAGGGACCCCATTGGTCGACCTTAAGACGTAATGCAAAAGGAGAAGGGGTAAGGTTAAATATGGAGCAGGGGGTGGAGCTGTTAAGTAAAAACAAGAAAAAAGACGAGAAAAGACAGAAGTAATAGAGAAAACAGAGACCAGAAAATATTTGAAGAATAGAAGAAAAAAGTGTAAAGAAAAGGAACCGCATGAATATCTCGAGGAGTTTTAGTTTATATATATATATATATATATATATATATATATATATATATATATATTCGACAGTCCGCTATCAAAGTAATCTTAACGAACCACTTATTTAATTTTACACACACACACACAAAATATATAGATAGATAGATAGATAGATAGATAGATAGATAGATAGATAGGGAGGGAGTTTTATAATCTTAAGTAACATTTTATTGAATTATAAATATGTATATATAGGTAGCAATATATTGAGAAGTGATTTATTGCCTAAAAGAAGCGTCTACGGAAATACGGGTATCCAATAAAAATAACGTCTACGTACAGATATATATATATATATATATATATATATATATATATATATATATATATATATATATATATATATATGTATAATTAAATAACAGGGTTACTGAAAATTACATATATATATATATATATATATATATATATATATATTATATATATATATATATAACATATGTGATCAAAATATAATTTTAAGCTAGGCTATATTTATGGGTAAAAGTGTTCAATATCAGAGATAGAGTTTATGTAAATATAAAAGTGGACAATGCGAAAATTATCATTATTATATGCATTGCTATTCAGACCAGCATCTTCATCTTGGTTGTTATACTCACAACCTTTCGGCTTAGTAATCTTTATCAGTATACTAACAATATTTCGGCTGTAGAACACTCTGTCCATCTTTAGGTCTGTGTCTTCTGACTTTGTAACTTTCTTGCAATATTGAACCGAAACTTGTATTTAACCCTCAATGTTATTTCTTTTCATTCTCAGGGAATGTTACCAACCAATTTTATTCTTCTTTTCGCTTTTACGTTACTTCTAATGAAGCAACGTATGCAACTTTTCATCACTACCAGTGTTTAAACTCACATCTGACAGAGAACAAAATATTGTCAAATTAATCCACTAGATTATATGTCACTAGTAATTCAGTTGGTGCGAACATAACTGCCCCAAACGAAATGTCTCCTTGGAAATCAGTGCTTGACTATTTTCCCTTTTTGGATTGAATAAATGATTCGGAATTCGAAATTCCAAGAATGTTACCCATTCCGAAGCCAGACACATAAAGAGCGGAGGATAGTCAGCCGAAATGTTCTGGGTATCACAGTTAAGATGAACATGTTGGTCTGAATAGCGAAGCCTATAATAGTGAACAATTCTGCATGAATCTAAAACCTGAAAGTAGAGGAAAACAAAGCTTAGGATATTCGATATTTCCAAGTACATGTTCGTGACGTTTCATCATCCCCAGAGAGAGACTGGACCTTCTCTGGTCACGATGAATGGTTGCACTCTCAAGGGATCTCTTTGACTCTATTGAGACTCAAGTTCACTTCATACGTCAAATGGAACTCACATAGGTCCCATCGCCAACGATTCTGTTCCCTTGTAGAGATTCCTCCTGCTCTATTCTATCGTTAAAGAAGTCCTATCAGACGAAAAATGAAGTATTGCTACTATATCTAGTTTGGATCTTCCTGACGCTCAATTTCGTTCCTTGAACGATTACGAAACTGTTCAAACGTCCTTAGTATGATTAATTACTTTCCACCATACAACCACTTTCCCCGCAAATAAAACGTCACAATCCTATCGTCACTCTATTCTTAGTCCAATGATAAATGTTTAGACGAGCTAGATTCCTTAGTTTCCCAGTTCAGACATTTAAAGCTACGGCACACCATGCCACGGACAAAGAGTCCAATCATTTTCATTCCCTTCGTATTCCATTAGCAAAAAGAAAGCTTCATTTTTCAGTAAGGCTCCACCTTGAGTGGTACTTGGGACTTGTATTGCGAGAAGATTTAGTAATACACACAACCAAAGCAAACACGCATACACACACAAACATATATATATATATATATATATATATATATATATATATATATATAAACAGACAGACAGTGATATATACGAATTCTCCTACACTACCAGAATATACTACTAATGTCTAAATATATGATTTGTTTATAGTGTAAGGCTTCGTGCAGAAAAAGAAACTGATAACAATGAAGTTTTGTATTCACTGCTGTACTTCTTCTAGACTGGGTTCCAACCAAGACAAGAGAGATCAGTTTGATGTGGGTAGGTTCGGATAAGAGATTAATTTATACCTTTGCCAGATGAATGTGACAATCCTGACCAGAATTCTAAATCGGTTCGCCGATTCAACATTCCGAAATGCTAACCATTATACCCTCTACACGCAGATGCACTCACACTTACCTACACTCCCACACGCACACAAAACAATTACACACACACACACATATGTAATGGATTCGACTGGAATTTGAACACGGCTTTACGAGCCCTCAGTCTAAGCCTCTACCCACTATTCTACTGTGTGTGTGTTTATGTTTGCGTTTGTGTGTGTGTAGAGAGAGTGAGAGAAAGTGATGGCCTGAAGATTGCATGAAAGTGCCCTTAAACGTATATTTGTATCATATCACAAGTCATCTTTTAAGTTATAAAGTCCTAGTAATTCTACTAGACCAGCCAACCATGTGTGGAAATTAAATGAAAAACTAAAAAGGATGTGATTGATAAGTGAACAATTTTCTTAAAAAATGCATACAACTATAGTAATATCTGCACCCTTTGTCAATAAGAAAAGTTAGCTATAATAATATTTTCAGATAAAAAAAAACATTTGAATGGGAGATCGGAAATTATGACCTGTTGCATACATACTAAAAAGTTCCTTCTGAGTTCATATGAACCGGAATGAAAAGAAAATATGTACATTTCATTTAACACGCACTTCCGATACATTTCCAATACACTTCTTCTTCTTCTTCTTCTTCTTCTTCTTCTTCTTCTTCTTCTTCTTCTTCTTCTTCTTCTTCTTCTTCTTCTTCTTCTTCCTCCTCCTCCTCCTCCTCCTCTTCTTCTTCTTCTTCTTCTTCTTCTTCTTTATAAATTAAGCATACTTTAAAACTATATTGTTATCACACACACACGCGCACGCACGCACACACACACACACACACACACACACATATATATATATATATATATATATATATATATATATATATATATATATATATAAAGAAAAGTCTTCCTATACACCTCAGCTCGATAAAAAGTGCATTACTTTTGCCGCATCCTGTACTATATAAAATGATTTGTACATTGCTAAGGAAAATTAGGTGACCTTTTCAAAAATGTCATCACTTTGAAATAGGGCAGATGCCGAATTCTAAAAGGCCCATTTCTGGTTTTCGCTCACCGTTTAAAGAAATAGATAAATAATACGAGAAAATATGCAAAACTGTTGATACTACATGTAAAGTAGTGCTGAAAATTGATTTGGCTCTCAGCGTGTGACATGATAAAGATGTTTCTGAAATGTAACATGACTTAAAGGAATGTTTGAGAAATGAATGCCTGACAGAAGCGTAAAGAATCGCCATTATGTATCTTCCAAGATTTCTTTGATAGTCTTTGTACAGTTCCAGAAGCTGCTGAGATAACATAAAATTTTGCGTATTGCCAATGCGTGCAGAAATGTATACCAACATTTGCTTGAGCAAAGAAAGGCAGGCGTGTTCATAATAAGTACGTATATGTCTCTATATATGAACACATTTTAAATTTACACCTGCCATCGAATAGATATGGCTTGTTAATTAAGCAATCCTGAGACAATTAGATTTTTTTCCGAGATTCATTATTGGCAGACACATTTTTGACATCAATACATTGTGGATAGCAGACACATAAAGGAAACTTCAGGAACTACTACGAAAAGTAATGAAAGAAAGCAAGAAGAAAGGACTAAATATCAACTGTTAAATAACAATGTTTGGTTGCCAGGAAACGGAACAGACCAACATGCGAATTAAATAATTGTAGATATCAAACCCAAGTAGGTACAACCATTTAAATATCTAGAAATATAAATCCTTCGCAGGCCTACATATGGCCAAAGTGCAAAAACAGCCCAGTTACCTCGATCACTATAACGCTGGTGTAGATATTACATCGAACCCCAACTCTCTTAATACAATGATAAAGGGGGATACTTTAATCCACCCCCGGCCCAAATCAAC
This sequence comes from Acanthosepion esculentum, assembly GCA_964036315.1. NCBI lineage: Eukaryota > Metazoa > Mollusca > Cephalopoda > Sepiida > Sepiidae > Acanthosepion > Acanthosepion esculentum. The sequence continues at coordinate 57,616,900 of OZ038484.1, read as the reverse complement.
TCCTGTACCAGGGAAATATGAATAGTAAGTAGTCATTCTCAGAAGAAACTAAGTTGGGGACGCCTATTGTGATATAAGTATATCTGCTATGTAATGTTAACAGAGGACGGAGACTCATTGGGTCAACGAAAATGCAATCCAAAATGCAATCCAAAATGCAATCCAAAATGCAATCCAAAATGCAATCCAAATCATAGCAAAGTATTAAGAAGATATCGTTAGAAACAAAGAAAAGACTACCGAAATCTTAATTAATACCAGTCTACTATATGACAGGACATGTAGGACAATCTCCAGATGAAGAAGCGACTTGAGCCAACAGAAATGTAGTTCTGCAGAAGGATGCTGAAGATACCGTGGATTGAACCTACGAGCAACGACGAGGTTCTAGAGCAAATGGAAACAAAATGGACACTTGTATCAGAAGGAGACACTTGTAATTTCTAGGGCACATAATGAGAAAAGAGGGATAGGAAGATTTACCACTCACAAGACATACTGAAGGCAAGAGGTATAGAGGGAAAACAGCGCATAACCTACGAATCAAGCTTATGGGTGACAGAACAAACTTTACTAAGAGCGAGAAAAGACAGGAAAATGTGGAGGGCCATGATCGCCAACATTCTAAAGGGAGAACACGACACAAAGAAGAAGAGGAAGAATTATTGAGATGGTGAGCAAGCTTGACTCGCTAGATCAGTTACGAATGAGTTGTGTGTTTGAAACAACGGATAACATACTTAGCGAGCATGAGTAAATTGATGGCGGAACGGTGTTTCAGAGAAATAACGAAAAAAGAACAAAATTTATTAAGAACAGGAAGCTGTGGAGAGTTATTATCGCCTATGTCCTGAAGTGAAACGACACATAAAGAAACTATATTTAAGCTACGCTTAGTAAATCGCTATAAATAATGAATAGTCAGTATTTATTTACCTGGCCTCCCCACTACCGTAGGATGTGACACAAGGTCGATTTTTTACGTGGAGAGCCTCTATACTATATTGGTGCTGTAAGACAGGGGTCGGCAACCTTTTGGAGAGAGCGGATGAGAAAGATATACAGCGTCTCGGAGGAGGGCCATGATATCTAATGTACTATAATAAATTATCTCGACATCAGACCGGCTGCCTTGGTCTGTACCTTTAAAGAAAAAACAAGGAACTTAATGTTATATTATTTAAACAAGGTTCCTTGTTTTACTGTAGGAATAACAGGATAACAATTAACGCAATCAACAAAAAAAGCAAATTCCTTACGAAAAACTAAATAAATTATTTAATGTGACATTTTTTCTGCTTTTCTTTATTCACTGTGCCGTGTCCTCAAGGATACATGGCACAGTGGATAAATGTAAGTTAGTTAGATACAGTGTGAGGACCCAAAGAGTGTGAGTTCAATACCCGGTTAAGGCAGTGGAGAACTTGAAGAGGGGAATTAACAGGAGATAACTGACAACTGACATCCATTAAACATGGCACGTGGAATTAGAACAGTGAGCGAAATAAAGGGTTCAGTTCGACATTCCAACAACCTGAATAAGGCCGGAGCGTAAATATGGCGACCAACACGAGGACAATAGTCCGAATAATGTAAATAGTGTACATAATACCTCATCTCAGAAATATAGACAGATAGTGTTTCTGCTTATTGTTCGATAACTTCTCCACATCAGGTGTAATATTTGTCAAGTCAGGAGCAAAAAAAACACCAAGTTTGTCATCACCCAACCTTGTTCTTAAATGACTTTTACTATAGATCCTTTAGAAAAAAAAGTGGTTCACAGTCATATGTACTTCCAAATAATGGTACCATCATTTTCGCATTATTCAATAGGCTTTTATATCTTCGGTTTGGCAAAACATATTCCTTGTAAAAGTCAGCAGTGGATTCGGAATGAAATTTTGATTTTTTAAAATTGTCGCATTGAAAGTCGATTAACTTAAACTGATAATTTTCTGCCACTTGCACTATAAATTAATTAGATAATTAGTGTCCTGGGATTACTTTGGTGCGCCGGACAAAAATCCTTCGTGGGCCTTTAAATGTACGTGTCCAAAGTACAAAAACAGCCCAGTGCCCGCGATCACTATAACGCTGGCGTCGGTTTTACACCGACCCACACCTCTCTTATTACAACGAGGAAAGGGAACAGTTCACTAGCCAAAAGTGAACTCCTGCGCCAGGTAAATATGAATAGTAAGTCGTTATTCTCAAAAGAATCTTGGTTGGGGATGTCTATTGCAATATGTTTGCCATATAATGTTATCTTTATGTCAACGATTTTCGACCCCCAAATCAAAATTTTGAAAAAATCACTCTAAATAATAAAAAGAAACTTGATTCCAAATTTTGAACCAAAGAAACATACACGAAAAAAAATAAAAGGTGTTTCATTAAGAGGGATCAAAGTCAGCGGTAAATAAATCAGTGTTATTTATTTATTTCTCTATTGGATCATGTTAAGTCATGGCAATTATGTGTGAAAAGTAATATCGCCCAAATAGCCGCCAAGGCTTCGATGGCACTCCGCCACTCGATGGTCGAATTTTTTGATGACGTCTCTGCATAGTTGCTCCTCGATCTCACCAATATGCCTTATTATCTCATCCTTCAGCTGTTTGAATTGTTGTTGGCCTGTTGGCATAGACTTTATTTTTTAGATGACCCCAAAGAAGAAATCTAAAGGCGTCAAGTCGCACGATCGTGGTAGCCAAGTGACTCGCTGTTTCGAGAGATGATGCGACCTGGGAACTTCTCATTCAAATTCTGTTTGAACATCCATTTTCGTAATAGGCTTCGATAACTTTAACACGTTATTTGATGTTAATATTTCCATGGTTGAAATTGCCAAAAACTTAAGTTGTTGAATCTGAAATAAAAAGAAAAAATTACACATATATATATATATATATATATATATATATATATATATATATATATATATATATATATATATATATATATATATATGAGTCTTTACTGTTACAAGGAGTTTTGTTGGTCTCTCGCTCAAATAAGCCCCACACATAATAATCAAGTGGTTTGCTGTCTGGGGTGTCAGATGGCCAGATGTAAGCTGTGATGTGGTCGCAGAAACTGTCGGAGAGCCATCACTGGATTTTTTTCCTTGTGTGACATAGTTCAGAATTCTGTTGCCAGACATAGGGTCTTTCAGCAGCCATCCTTTTGTCCCAGGGCAGCACTGCCTAAAGGCACTTGATGTAGGTCTCCGTGTTGAGTCTGAGGGCATCACCAACAAATTCGAGAGTTCTTTTCTTAGCAGGACGATTAGTGCGAGTTTTCTGAGCTGTCGTAACTTCGTAATCACCATTAGACTCATCCAACTCTTTTCGAATCCTCTGCACTGTCCTCACATTGACACCAAAATAATTTGAAATGTTCGTATTGGAGCTTCCTGTGTGAATGCCAATCAGTACGGTATGCCGTTTCCAATTTACCCTTCGCACTCTGTATATATATATATATATATATATATATATATATATATATATATATATATATATATATATATATATATATACACGTCTGGTTAGCAAAGTACCAATTATAAACAAGAAATATTCGACGATCTTTCCGAACGATCAATGTTTACCTTAAGTTACATTTAGTGAGCGGATTCGCTCACTAAATGTACCTTAACGTAAACATTGACAACATATTATGAGTTTGCTAACCAGACGCTTCTTTGTGCCTGAATGGTTAACAGCACATCAGATCAAATGGTGGTTTCTATCGGGTTTTCAGGTTCGATTGCTTTCGGAGGATACATATTTTCTACGAAATCTTTCGAACATTCAGTCTGGTAAATGTAATTAATATTGTTTATCCGAAAAACAGAGCATTTACTTTTAATAACTTGTCGCTAAAAAAATAACATAAATACACACACACACACACACACATTTCCATACGTTATTCCTGTTTTATTGATAATGGTGCTATATTTATCTTGTAAATTTGTGCTGAGGTCCGATGTGTATCTATCTATCTAGCTGGCTGGCTAGCTTGCTAACTAGCTAGATAGATTGATAGATAGCCTAATCAATAAAAGCCCAGAAGAATTAGCTTATTGATCGGCTCCAGTGTTTTGCATCAAAACTCTTGTCTGGAACGAATGTTCGATAAATCTGTCGAAATTATTATGAAACCTCATATGTATTCCCCTCGGAAAACGTCAGAACCAGACAAAATGGTATATATAGAGATATATATGTGTACTTGTGTATGTGTAGATATGTGTATGCATATGTATATGTATGTATATGTATGTGTGAGTGTGCATATATGTGTGTATATGTAGTATGTATGTTTCTATGTGTATGTATATGTTTATATATGCATATATATGTATATATATGTATGTTTAAATATGTATATGTATGTGTATATGTGTATGTATATGGGTGTACATTTATATGTATGTGTGGGTATTTATATGTGTGCGCTCGACTGTTTGTGTACTGTATATCTGGATGTGTCGATATGGGTATTTATATATGATTAGATATTTATGTATATATGTTTGTGTGTCATTGTATGTGTATTTGTATGTATGCTTTAGTGTCTTGGAGTGTATCAAAGATACAAACTAAAATCTACTTTTGTTGATAAGGAACCTTTAATTGCTTACAGACTGTTGTTCTTTTCTTAAATTATGATAAACTTTTAATATATTTTATCATAATGTTGTTGGAATATTATTAGAATATAAGTTGGTCTATGTATGCTTATTTCTTTTTTCTTTTTTATGCATGTGTCTACATGTTTATGTATATATGTATATGTGTTTGTATATGTATGTGTGTATGCGTATATATATATATATATATATATATATATATATATATATATATATATATATATATATATATATATATATATATACATATATATACGTATATATATTTGTGAATATGTATGTTTGTATGTGTGTATGTATGTATGTATATGTATGTGTGTAGATATATATGTGTGTATATATATGTATGTATGTGTGTATATCTATGTGTAGTTGCGTATGTATGTGTGTATATATATGTACTAGCGGATGTGTATATGCATTTTTATATTCATATCGTTTTAATTTACGTTTGTTTAATTTTTCATGTATACACTTGTATTTGTAAATGTCTATGTATAAATTTAGTTTATATGCATATATGTATACGTGCTTATGTATGTACATCTAGATGTGTATGTATGTATGTGTGTGCTTGTATATAGTTGCATCTTTATATATATTTCTTCACTTGCTTTATTTACTTTTCTGCGTCGACGTATGGGTCAATATATTTATATGTGCTTATCTATGTGTATGTTTATGTGCGTAGGTCTGTATATGCGTACCCATTATGCATATATGTATGTATGCGGGTGCATGTATTGATTTATATGCGGATGTGGGAGTGTACAATTATATGTGGAGTGTTGAAACAAAATGGCTACTTTTGTCGTGATTTTATAACATATTTATGTTGTAATATTCAAATAAATAATTATATATATATATATATATATATATATATATATATATATATATATATATATATATATATATATATGTTTGGTAGTCGACTTTATGTCGTATCCAAGAGTTTAATTTTTTTTCTTTGCTTCTTTTATGATGATGTCGTTAATGACTAACTTCGCTGCCAACTTGCAGGACAAGAAGCTACCAGTATTTACATTAGTCGGACTATTGTCCTCATCTTTGTCGCCATATTTGTCACAACGTTTCGGCCGTTGTACGCTCCGGCCTTCATCAGGTGGTTGGAATTTCGAAATACTGTACATAATACCTCATCTCAGAAATATAGACAGACTCTGAAGAAGCTACCAGTTTCGCCAAAGTTTGCATTTCGCCGTTTGGCTCTTCAAGAGTTAGACGTGAACGAAAATCAAAGTATAATAATGTACTGACGTGATGCATTTGTTTAAGGTAGACCTCAATTCGTTAGGAAGTGACTCTTGATTTCATGATCTTTTCCTCGTGCGACACATATTCAATGAGACATGAGAAATCCAGTTATGAAGCTGCCGGCCACTGCTGCTGTAGCATGACTATTCGAGCAAATCAGGGAACAATATGCGCTCTCCGGCCGGATTCGAACCTTCGGGAATTTTGCTTGGTCATCGGATACGAAATTGAAATTATATATCTATTTCGAAAAAATATGTATTTAAAAGACACTATTCAAACTTTACTTGGTCACCGACGAACCGTTAGTAGAGCGGTCAAAGCACGTCAGATCTAACGATAGTTTCTCCTGGGGGTGGGTGCGATGTTCGAATGCTGTCGGAGAGCGAATATTTTTCTATAATAAGATTTCACGAATATTCAGGCCGGTAGACGAAAATAAATAAATTATACTGTTTACTAAATAACCAGAGCGTCTACGCAAATACGGGTATCCACTAAAAATAACGTTTAATTAAAGTATATATATATATATATATATATATATATATATATATATATATATATATATATATATATATATATATATATGTATATGTATATATATGCGTGTGTGTGTCGACTCCGCCTCTGTAGCTAAATGCTATAGCATGCGAGGCTATATCACGGTTCCGTATAGGATACAGTTTCGATTGCTTTCAGAGGACACATATTTGCTATGAAATTTCTCGGACATTCAGGCCAGTAAATGCTGTTAATACTTCTTTATTATAAACATAACATTTACTTAAATATTTGTATCTATAAAGATAACGTATGAACAGAATATATATATATATATATATATATATATATATATATATATATATATATATATATATATACATATACATATGAAGAAATATAGTCTTAAGATGTGCTATATTTATGGGATAAAGTGCTCAATATCAGAGATAGAGCGTGTGTAAATATAAAAGTGAACATAGAAGTCAACACTTATATATATTTAAATATATTATATATATATATTAATATTATTATCATAATATATATTAATTTAAATATATTATATATATATATTAAATATATTATATATATATATATATATATATATATATATATATATATATATATATATATATGAATAAAAAGACAAGAGGAGAACTATTCTTAGACATTAAGGCAAATGACATTCATCTTGATAAAATCCCTCAGACGACGAAACACATCGGCTAAGAATAGTTTTTACTCGTCTTTTTATTTATTTTGTTCTTTTACAGATACAATCTATCGCAATCTATCTATTTACATATACATATATATAATGTATATGTTATATACCCTACTTATGAACACTAATGGGTATGTCCTAATCCTCATGAATACGTTGGGCATTATTGTAATTGGGAGTAATGATACTGTCTAAATAGTCCACCACTAGCAGTCGTTTACCTGTTTCACACCGCTGGCCACTATTGTATCTTACTGATGTTATAAAGATTACCATTTCTTTTCCAACCTCCGTTTTTTGGTTATTCCTCATTCAGTAACCTTCCATAGGTTACAACAATATATAATATAAAAGGAAAGAACCACACTCAGATACTATAATTGAAATTTCCAACCTTCAAATCTCCTTGGCTTTTATCATTTTTCTTGAGATTTCTCATTTTTCTAATTTGTATTTTTGCTTCAAAACATTTGTTTTCGTTGTTATCTCTCCTATTAATACTTTTCACAAGATATCCTTCGAGACAAATTCACTCGACATGCCACACCTAAATTGAAAGCCTTTTTTGTCTGAGCGAGATTTTCACGTCAACAGCCATGACCATGTCCACTGACTCTCTTCAACAGAAAGAGACAGCACATATATTAAAATAAATGAATAAAAATCAAAACTTTTGTATATATATATATATATAAAATTTGCTGACATTCTTTCCTTCGCCAATTTGTTTTGACTCTAAATAATACAATGCCTTTCTTGTGTAGCCAAAGAAAAAAAATGAATAAATAAATGGTTTCTTTTGAGATAATTCAGTCTGCTTTTTTTATATCTTATCAATGTAAAATAATTTCTCATGCGTAGAATGATGATTCTTAATTTAGACAACATTTTGGTCAATATTACTGTCGTCAACATGTGTTCTTTGTCCGTCGTGACATTGTAAATTTACTTCATACGTCATCAATCACAAAGGTTACGTTGTTTATGCGTCAACGTTTAAAGAATAAGGTCCGTTGGTTTGTAAGCGTCTTATTGAGTGCAGTATAAGATCATATTTATTTTGAAGATAAAAAATTGTTGTTGATGGTTACGTGTCCCGAAGTCATTGGTTATTTAACCGGATAGTTTGACCTCATACCGAAAAGAGGGATTATGATATAATTGTTTACGTTTAAAATATGCTATATTTGAATGACATGCGTTACAAATGTTTGTTTTTAATAATCATTCTATTTGCATACTTTAATATTTTAGCTTTATTGGGTTGTACTATTTCATATGGTCATAATTAATAAGTAAATTGCGGTGTTTTTTTATGATTGATTATTTTATTTTGTTTATATGAATTTTATATAGATATGTATTGTTGTTTAATCGACATTATCATCTTCTATGAATATTACACATTTTTTATACACTTAAGTTGTATTTACTGGTTACTTAAAGAAGCCTTTTTATTATCAACTATAAAATCTATGTTACAATTAGCTATACGTTTGATTATATTTCTACCCCTCCCCTTAGTTTCTTATAAAATTGAACAAGTTACATTTGTTTCATAATTATGATACATCGTTGCCACTCGCTTATAGGTTGTATTAATTTCTTGTCTGCCATTCATGACACTGTCTAGGATTATATTACAAACCACATTTTACCATGATCAAAATTCCGCCCTTTTTAGGCTATTTTTAATTTCGCGTAGGTCTGACACCTAACTTGTTAACATGATAAATACACAAGCGTCACTTTAATTCTCATTTGTTGATGTCTGCTTTTAAAATTAAAAAATAATTTTTATTCATCAGTTATTTACCATCGCCGGACGAGGCATAATTTTAGTGATGAAACATGAAAGCTATTGTGTAGCCATTTTTAACTGGTTTGTTTTAATCTCATATAATAAATAATATTAAGATCTACTTGGTACTAAGCCCTTTTTTTTAAAATTAAATGCTGCAAATAGTGGAAGTATACTACATCTCATAACTGTATATATATATATATATATATATATATATATATATATATATATATATAGCGGGAAAAGATTATATGAATAAATACAAAATATAGACAAAAATAAGTTAAAAAATAGCATCGATCTCGAAAATATCCTCCTTATTAAGAGAAAATTACTTTTGAAAATTCTCCATTGTCTTCATTCATTCGTATATATATATATATATATATATATATATATATATATATATATATATATAAATGTTATTTAATACTGTTTATTATAATCATGATATGAGCATTTACTTAAATATATATATATAAATGTTATTTAATACTGTTTATTATAATCATAATATGAGCATTTACTTAAATACTTGTATCTATAAATAGAATGTTAAACATAAAAATGTCTTTAAATAATTGTCGGACTTTGTCCATTATATATATATATATGTGCAGAAAAATGGTAAATAATCCGGAGTTCCTTAGTACTTTTGCTTTTATTTTTAAAAACACAGTGCTCCATACAGAAGTAGAGCTTATATTATAATATTTAAAAAAAATATGATTCCTTCGCTACATAAGAGTTCTCATGTTTCAAAAGCGAGAGCCGAGACCCCTATTATAATTTTTGAAATTAAGTTGAATTAAGGTGTCTGGTCACGTTTCTCGTCAAGCAAGAATTTGGGAATGAGCTATCTTGTGGTTAGCGCGTGTTTATAAGTATGGTCTCTTGCAACATTAGTTACTATGGAAACGCTTAGGGTCGGCTATATTGGTTAGGTGGTCTAAGAGTTAAGAATTAATTTTTATCTACAGACCCGTCCCCTTCGAAAAGTTTATGTCAGGTTAAATTGGGGTGCCTATTTCAAGTCAGATAGTAGGAGTGGACGTCTAGTTGGTCAAAAAGGCATTTTTATGGCCTTGCCGCAGGTCGTTAAGTATCGAGGGGATTCTGTTTCATTATTATCTGTCTATTAATCTGTTTATTTATTTGTTTATTCAAATGGCTATTTTTTTTTTTACAAACGTGTTGAAATGGATTAGAATTTGTTTTTTTTTGTTTTTGTTTTTTTTCGCGACTCCACAAAAGGTTTATCTATTTAATGATTGGGCTGAGCTTTTAAGGCTTTTATTAAACTATAGAATTTATTTGTTTATATCTTTTTATTAATTATTTAATGCGAAAATTTGTTGATGTCGGCAAAAAACCGTTAACTCCTGTCTATGGTTTAATAACTTTTCATTATTTAGAAACTTAATGATGTGTAGTTTTTCATGTAGGCATAAAGGGCATGGGTCGTCCCAGGTTTTACAAGTTCTTGTTCTATTTATTATTTTCCATTTTACTTTCGGTGTTTTATTCGTTTCTTTTAGATGCCAGTAGTATTGGGATAGAGATATCCACTATTTTTCAGGGCTGTGTTATAAAAATTACTGTGTAACACTGGTCATATGTGCTTATAGTTTGTCCCCGATCGAAGTTTCAGCTTGATTGGGACAGTTTTCTTGCTGCTGTTACAGTGTAAACATGGACGCCCCGCCTTCAGTGTGCACCAAGGATGAACAAGATGGTCGCAAGATGTGTCAGGGGCTTCACATAACTTGTAAAATGTTGACAAACCGTAAAACAAAACAAATCCATCAATCAAGTACATCTTTCTTGCGAGGAGACGCCATGCTACTTACACGGGACCGAATCACACTTGTTTCCTCCGTGTTTCAAATATAATAATAAACTTCCATTGTGAGAGTTTCTTTTTTGTTTTACCAAGAACGGCCACTTGTTTGAATAGACTGCAGTGCAGATGCTTTCCTCTAATGCTTGAATATTGACTTCATTAGGATTAATTTCCATATGTTTCCCTTATTCTCATTATTCTTCAGCTCACATCACACACCATATTCATTGAGACCAGCTAGATATTCTAGGACACGTAATGAGAAAGCAAGGCTTGCAAAATCTGATACTCACAGAGCAGATAGAGGGAAAGAGGGACAAAAGAAAACAATGTTTGACATACTTAACGGGCTGAAGCAAGTGGATAGCGGTACGGGTTCTGACAGCGATAACAGGAGGACAACATGTATTGAGAGCTACAGGAGACAAGAGGGTGTGGAGAGCCAAGATCGGCTACGTCCTGAAGGGAAACGGAAGATAAAATAATAAAGAAAAATTTGAGGATATATGATAATCTTTTTGAGAGATTTTTATTTATAATAATTTATTGGTTACACGAGGCGTTATTTTAGTTAAAATCTGAATAGGAATTTGTGCCGTTGACAAATATGGGTATTATTTTGAGGACTAGCGCTATGTCAAATATATGTCTTTATATATGTATACCTTTTTTTTGTAATAAATCAAAAACGGCGACTTTTTGGTTACCTCGTAAGAAAAAGATTGTATGCATTTCAGCCGAGAGTAACACTAACTTTTGAGGTAATCAATGCTGAATGCACCTTGTAGCCGCTAAATTTACCATTACGATTACCATTAACTTTACCATTACCATTAATATTACCATTACATAAACTTTAACATTACCTTTAGCATTACCATTACTATTAACATTAGCTTTACCTCTAACATTACCTTTGCCATTAACATTACCATTACCGTTACCCCTACCTTTTCTACTAATATTAACATTTAATTTAAATTTACTATTACCATTACCTTTACCTTTAACATTACATTTGCCATTATTATTACAATTACTTTTACCATTACCGTTATCATTGCCTTTACCATTAATATTACCATTACATAACCTTTAACGTTACCATTATCATTACTATTCCCATTACCTTTAAAATTACCTTTGCCATTATCATTACCATTGTCTTTACCGTTATCATTAGCGTTACCATTACCTTTGCCATTACTATTGCCATTAACTTTACCATTACATCTATCACTACCGTTAACATTACCTTTGCTATTACTATTACCATTAACTTTACCATTACCATTACCAGCTAACTGACAGAGATTACGAGATTGAAACTAATTCGATATGTCAAATTAAGCACACCTTAATTTGACAAATCGAATTACTTTCAAAACCATGCATCATGTACTTTCCCAACTACTCGCTCGAAGCGATATTTTGTTTGATTTTGTAAATGCGGACATGAAAAGGGTTGTAAATTTCTGCGCCAAACTCTGACTCCACTACGGTTCTGTATCCCGGTAGGGATTACTGTGAGAATTAACGGTACGTGAAATTTGCTGTATACCTTTTGTTTTTTCTAATAAACTATAAACGACAAGGACAATTGTGGTTACCTTGTGTATCATTTTATTTATTGCTATATAAAAAAAAAATGTAGAATTTTATTCTTCGGACTCATATTCTCATTTGCAATTTCCAAGATAAATTTGCGTCATACTTTTTCTTTCTCGTTTCTTTCAAGGGTGGAGCTGTTTTGAAAAATATTCTGAATAAATTAATGGTCGGATATGAAGTAGCTATTTGTGGATGCTGATTATAGGCGTCTTACAAATGAAACTATGTTACATATTTTACACCAGGAAAATTAATTTCAGGTTTTTCTTGTGAGACAAAACTGCGCAATAGACGTCAATATCTCTTGCTTATAAAGATGTTCACTTAATTTAGTTTGGCAAAGGCCAACATGGCTAGGGAAAAAATTCCATTCCTCTCATATTCATATAAATAGTATTTTTGTCGAATAATATGGGCATATGTGGTATGATGAAAAATATTTTGTGTCTAAAATTTCAATCAATATCAGGCTCGAGAAACTCTCAAGCTAGAAGGACTACAATCGAAATAATAATGATGAATCGAGCATGCAATATAAAGGGCATAGAACATGCTAAGAAATGAAGATTAATAGGATATAGAGTAGATAGCGCCAAAGAAACGCGATACCAAACTTTTAAAAATGATTTTTTTTAAATGAAAAATCTTTGTCTATATTTCAGAGATGAGGTATTATGTACACTATTTACAATGACACATGGCACAGTGGATAAAGGCGTTAGTTAGATCCAGTGACAGGAACCAAAGAGTGTGAGTTCAATACCCGGTTAAGGCAGTGGAGAACTTGGAGATGGGGAATCAGCAGGAGATAACTGATAACTGACATCCATTAGACATGACACGTGGAACTAGAAAAGTCTACCCCAGTGAGCGAAATAAAAGGTTCAGTTCGATATTCCAACCAAGAAGTCCGGAGCGTACAACGGCCGAAACTTTGTAATAAATATGGCGACAAAGATGAGGACAATAGTCCGAATAATGTAAATAGTGAAAAATCTTTATTAACGCGTTTATTTTAGTTTTATTTTCAAGTTAATAGATAAAATTGGATATTTCTAATAAGCAAAATACTCTAATATATATAAAACTAATTTAAATTAACTGAACAGAGTTATGTTTTTATTTCGTTTTTTTTTTGTTTGTTTGTTTTGTTTTTTTTTGGAAATCGAAAAAAGTCACTGATTTTTAGCAATCTGCCAGCCAATGTAAATATTTCAAAAATAAAATATACTTTTCTGAAAACTTTATTTAAGGAATATTAGCTGATTTAAAGTTTAATTAACCTGATTTGTAAAAATATCAATTACTTTAAGTTTAAAATATCGCAGAAATGCATTTTTAACACGGCGGGAGATGTTTATTTAAGATGTTGATAGCTTGATTGACAAACGGAAGTTTATCAAATTTTTAACTTGATGAATATAACGTGACCGCCTTTTTCTATATATTTCTAACAACATAAGGTAGGTTTTTTATTATACGTTGACAAATATAGAGATGTGGTTCTACCGACGAATATTCAAAATACTGCGGGAAGAACATGTGGAAAACGCGAAAGAGGATGGAAACTACAAAGAAACTTCAGCTAACCGTCTGAAAGAGATAACAGAGATTTCTTGAGGAGATAATAAGGAAAGAAGGCTTGGAAAACTTAACACTCATGTGATGTGTTGATGCAAAAAGAATCAGTGCGAAATTGGGAATAATGTAATTAAGATGCTCTGTCGGGCATTTTAATTTCCAGCCTTTCAATTCACCTCTCTCTCATCCCTTTCTCGTTCCCTATGTACGTCTCTACATAGATAAGTGTATAATTACCAGAATTATGACTAAGAAATCTACACAGGAAATATGAATTGAAAACAAAATTATTCTCATTCTTGGGTTTTGTATTCTTTTATAATTTTGCGTAAGGTTAAATTTCGTTTGTTTTCAACCGTACATCCGTAGAACGAAACAGTCCAGCGCTTCTCACTAACAAATTATAATCAGACTATGATATATATATATATATATATATATATATATATATATATATATATATATATATATATATATATATTGATAACAGTCTGTTATTATTTCATCTGTGTTATTTATTTTTAAGTTCCCATATATAAGCAACGTTTCTGTTTTTTTTTTAATTCAATCTTTTTGTATAGAAACAATAGTATTGTTTCGTCAAAATTCATTCATGAATCAGAATTCGTAACAATAAGCACCGTTATTGTCTGATATTTCACATTACTATACATTAGTTGGACTGTATCGAAAAACATTATGAAATTATCTAAATAAGTAAAAATAATCTATTTAATTAAATTTACTTAAAACCACCAAATTATTGAAATAAGTGAAAAAAAAATAGTAAGTGTTCTGTATTATTATTATTATTATTATTATTATTATTATTATTATTATTATTATTATTGTTTTTGTATCCTTTGATTTCTGGCGTGTACACATTTCTTTCCGGGTCCCACCCAGAGACCTAAGGTTAGAAATGGCATCATGAACACTGACAAAAAAATATTTTACATAGATAAAACCCTTCGTAAAGTGTGGGTTGTACTTGGGAGAACAATTTATTGTATTTCTTTGAGACATGGACTTCCAGGAATCCATTCAATGAGTCTACTGGAATCTTTTCCAACCAATCCTAGGGCTCCAACTACAACAGGGATTGTTGATGTTCCCATGTGCCACATTTTGAGATTTCGATTTCAAGGTCCTTGTATTTTGACAGCTTTTTGAATATCTTCAAAGATACATTGCAGTCTGCAGGGACTGCCATATCAATAAGGAGGCATTATTTTTGTTTGTGGTCTTTAATAACAATGTCTGGACGGTTGGTTTTGATTGTTCTGTCAGTGTGTATTGTGTAGTCCCATAGAATTGTAGCAGGTCCTATCTCCGTAACCGGGTCTGGGTGGTGGAACCCATTTATTATTATTATTATTATTATTATTATTATTATTATTATTATTATTATTATTATTAACAACACTCACAGAAGAGCGCAATTTAAGAAAAGGAAAAGAGACAGTGTTTGGCAATATTCAACAATAATTCGATAGTATGTACGTCTTCTTAAAGTTATGTTTAAAAATTGTATACATATAAACATATTTTTTTTTAAATTTGAAAAAATAAAATGATATTGGAAGGGTTACTTCAATCATTTTATCATTATTATTATTATTATTATTATTATTATTATTATTATTATTATTATTATTCCCTTTGATTTCTTTTGTATACTCATTTCTTTCCGGGTCCCAACCAGAGACCTAAGGTCAGAACTGGTATCTTGATATTTTCACTTATTTCTATAAAATAAAAAATTGAAAATTAATTACACCCCCTAAGAGCAACACATTTTGCATTGATAAAGGTCCTTCATTAGGTGGGAGTTGTACTTGTAAGAACAATTTTTTAAAATTTTCTACCAGGAATCTCTTCAATGAGTCTATCGGAACCTTTTCTAAATAAACCAAAGCCTGCAACCACAATTGAAATTATTGATGTCCTCGTGTGCCATGTTTTTGAGATTTCCACTTCAAGAACTTTGTATTTTATAGTTTTTCGAAGAGCTTCAGAGAAAACATTACAGTCTGAAAGAACTTCTATGTCAATAAGAAAGCACATTTTCTTCTTGAGGTCTTTGATCACGATATCTGGCCGATTAGCTTTGATTCTTCTGTTTGTGCGTAGTGTAAAGTCCCATAAAACTGTTACAGGTCCAACGTCTCTAACCGGGTCTGGGTAGTGTCCGTACCAATTTCTTGCAGTTTCTTTCCGTAAAAGTTCCAAACATTTCCAGTGTAGATATTGACCCACCTTATCATGCCGAGTTTTATATTCGGTGGGTGCTAATATCGTGCAATCTGATACAAGTTGGTTAATTTTTCTGGATAGTCATCAGAATTTGCACTATTATTATTATTAGTAGTAGTAGTAGTAGTAGTAGTAGTAGTAGTAGTAGTAGTAGTAGTAGTAGTAGTAGTAAACCCATGCTGCCAAAAGTGATGGCAAGAAGGAAAGTATTATTAGTAATATGTATTATATTGTAAGTAATTTTCGTTTAATCGAAATACAATTTTGCAATTTGAAATAGTTCATTGTTAACATTAATAATTGAACAGTGTACAATTAATAAACACTTAAGGAAAGATACCCGGATATTATCCTCATAAATGACACATATTTACAACCAAAATTATGTTTACTACGTAAGTTCCCAAAGCACAATATTTGTTGTGTAAACTTTGGAAAGTCTGAGTAATCCCTGATAGTTCGGAGATTCAATCTGTAATTTCAAAGTCTGCTTATTTATCGTCCTACAAAGAGCAACGTATCATCCGATATTTTTCCTTGTGATGAAACTTTTGCTTCTTCCACGAAGTTGGAAAATCTCTCTACCACTAGCTTTTTTAATAACAACCATGCATTCTGTCATCTTTTCGTCGTGTTTTCCTCGACTATCTTTCTAGGAGCATTTTTTTAAGTTTTCTTTCTGACGTCGACCCATTGTCATCTTCGTATGGTATTTGTGAAGATCCTATCCGCTAATAATAAATCTTGGAATGTCTTCTCGTCCTATCAGGATCGTCTCACCGTAAAGGTTAAATAAATCCGGTAAGCAAACACATTATTGTCATACGCCCATTTCTACCTTCTTGTCGTCACTAAACATGCTGCCTGCTAGTTGTTTGTTGCCACTTATAGTATATGTTTTTCAGTACCTGATACAGAGATTGAAATCCTTACCATTAAATTTGGCTAGATGTAACCGTAAGTTCTATGTTAACAGTTCCTTTTTTCGAACTTCTCGCCTGTGGAACACCCTTTCTGCCCCATGCTTTCCAGCCAACTGTAATTTGCAAACATTTAAATGCAATGTTAATCGATATCTACTGTCCTCCTGATTACTCTTTTCATTTCCCGCTCATTAGTAATATTTCCACACACAGTAACCCCTTGCGTCTTAGTGGCTTTACTGCCTTCCTTGTGATTTTACTATAAAAATGTATTGGCAAGTGCTTTTATTTTGAAAATGCATTAGAAAGGAATTTTATTATGAAATATCATTGGAAAGTGATTTTACTATGAAAAACATTGGAAAGTGATTTTACTATAAAAATGCATTGGAAAGTGATTATACTATGAAAATGCATTGAAAAATAAGTTGACTATAAAAATGCATTCGAAAGATAGTTTACTATTAAAATGCATTGGAAAGTGATTTTACTATGACAATGCATTGGAAAGTGATTTTACTATACAAATGTATTGGAAAGGATTTTTAAATGATGAAAATTTATTCGAAAGTAATTTTACTATGATAATGCATTGGAAATGATTTTCATAGTAAAATCATTTTCATAGTATAATTTTTTTCAAAATGGTTTTAGGTTAGTTTGGTTGATTTTAGTGTTATTGCATTATGATTTTTAGCATTGGTCGCTTAGTGAGGATCCAACTTACTCTTCAGCAGTATTGTATGTAATGTACCATGTTATTTTTGTATCGTGCAGGACAATTGGGAATAAACGATTGACTAACAGGACGAAACGTATTTTGAGCTTAACTACAACAACCCATGTTGTTACGATCCCAATCGCCAAAACTCGACCGAGTGTAATTAATGTAAATAATAATAAAAACACTATTGTTAAAATGGTTCTTCTTCTTCTTCTTCTTCTTCTTCTTCTTCTTCTTCTTCTTCTTCTTCTTCTTCTTCTTCTTCTTATAATTATTTTTTTTTTATTATTAATATTATTATTATTATTATACTAATGAGAAAGTACTGTATTTGGGAAATTCATGCAGAGAGAGAACGAGTTACGTAAATAATCAAAAATCAAAAACCAAATAAAAGAAGGAAGCGTCCCGATTTAACGTTAACAAATTTAGAGACGATTTAGGGTCAGTTTACAATCCGGTGAGAAACAAAATGTATATTTATTAGTAGTATAATTTTCAGCTCAGTTTTTATACATCAAACACTGTTTTATTTCCACCAGTACTCACCAAGCCCTACCTTACATATATATATATATATATATATATATATATATATATATATATATATATATATATATATATATATATATATATATATATATATATATATATATATATATATATTATAATAAAAAGAAAGAACAGTAAGATATATAATCCGGTGTTCTTATTGATATTTTTTATTTTTACAAAACAGTGCTCAATGTAAATTTACAGAGCGTAAATATTATAAATTATCTGATTTAAAATATGGTTTCTTCGCTACACAGTAATAACCATGTTTCAAAAACCGAAGCTAAAAACTTCAAATTTAATTATGTAATTGAATTAAAAGCATTAGTTCTGTTTCATTTTCAAACGAATTTTGGAATAACTTATTTTAAATTTACTGAGTTTTAAACGAACATATAAATTCATAATTTCCTGTTTCCTAGGATACCAAGAAATCCAATCATTTCATTTAGACAGGGGCGGTAGCGTGTTTATTTTTAGTAACTATTGTTGTATCAATTATGAGTTACGTTCGAAAAAGAGGTTAAGTTTAGGGAGTGTCGGGGTGCATTTTTCTACGAATTCTGACATCCGTTAAACGCATGTCGTCTGGTTTTTTTTTATTATTAACGAGAAAAAGTTTTTCGGCATTTTTTCGCTAAATTCGTACTTGTATACTTAAAGATTCTTTCTAAAAGGGGTGTTTGGGTTAGAATACGTCATATTTAACTACAATTTAAAAATATTATTTTTACTCTTACTTATTAATAGACTATATTTCTTTTTAAATTTTTAAAATCAAGTAAATTTAAAAAATATTTTTTCATATGAAATATAAGTATGTATATTACCAGCTCCCATTTTTTTAAAAATATTATTTAATGAAAATTTTTGACAATGACGGCAAAGAATAGCTATTTCATTTCTCTGATTCAGTAAATTTTTATTTTTTATAAACTTAGTAATATATAGTTTCTCGTGTATGCAAAAAGGACATGGGTCATTTAATGACCTACATATTCTAGCTTTTCTTATTAATTTCCATTTTACTGTAGGTGTTTTATTGGTTTCTTTTAAGTGCCAGATATATATATATATATATATATATATATATATATATATATATGATGTAAATGAATAATTTATAAAAGGAATAATAATTACTAGTTCAATCCCTCGGCCAGACAGTGTATAAATGGATTCAATGGACAAGTAATATCATAGAAGTATTGACAATAAGAACTAGACAAGTTATCTCTAGACATAGTGGAAAGATAACATTCTAACCCCGTAGATTAAATAACGGGTTCAGTTTGGAATTCCCTGTAGGTTACCCGGATATACAAATGATGAAGTCCGGAGGATACAACAGACGAAACGTTGTGATGTCGACAATCATTCGCATGTATTTTCATACTAATGATTGTCCAAAATTTGTATTTGTATTGAGCACCATGAGTGTATCAAATTCATTAATCTGTAATGGTCAACGAGTTACCTAACCATTGCTAAAGTCGAACAGCCCTTTTTATTAAGTTTAACCTAGTTTAGTTCAAGACCATAAGTCCGGAACAGTCACAGGTGCTTAACAATTACTCCACAAAGAGGCACTTAAAAATGATATATAAAAACTCAAGTTCACGTCCTGAAGGCACAAAGAAGAAGATTGTGTTGGGATAGGAGAGATAGCAAAAAAAAAATGTGCTACAAAAGAAAGGAAAGCATGGAGAACCATAATCGCCGACGTCCGAGATAGATACGGCTCGTGCAAATGGTTGGCAAAACAGGGATTAAAAGCGATAACATAGACAAAACTGTTAAGAGTTACAAAGGATAGGAAGCTGTGGAGAACCTTCATCTCTCATGAACCTCCATGAAGAACTTGACACATAGAAGGACGAACTTGTGTAAATAGTTGGCAGAACAGGGATTAATAACGATAGCAAGAAGACAAACATTGATAAAAGCTAAAAAGGAAAGAATGCTGTAGAGAGCCATATTCGCCCGTGTCCTGAATGGAAAAGACACATAGAGGAAGAATGAACCAGTTTAAATTGTCACCAGAATAGAGATTAAACGAGATAGCAAGAAGACAAACAAGCTGCAGGAAGTTGTGGAGAGCCTTGATCGCCCACCTCCTTAAGGGACACGCTACATAAAAGAAGAACGAACCTGTTTAAATTGTTGTCAAAACAGAGATTAAGTGAAATAGCAAAAAGACAAACATTGCTATGAGATGCAGGAAGCTGTGGAGAGCTATAGAAAAAATATAACGAGCTTGTGTAAATCGTTGCCAGAACAAGAACTAGGAGAGATAGAAAAAAAAACAACAAATATTGATAAGAGCTACAAGGGAGAGAAAGTTGTGGAGGGCTCTGAAATCTCTCTTGCTGACGGTACATAAAACATAGAAGAAGAACGATATATTTATAGGCTAACACCTGATGTAATTGATATAAAAGAAGTAATGAATTCCAATACTCTAGAAGAAAAAAGGATATTTACTCAAAAAATGATTGGGTTCGAACCCTGCACCGAAAAATCCGTCTTCAAAGAGGATGACTGATGACTTGTTTTTTTTTATCTTTACTTTGATCTGCAAGAATAAGTAGGGAAGAAAAGTGCGACGGCATTTCTGTTTGAAGTGTGTGGAAAGTGTTTCAGCAGAATGTAAGGAGATGCTTTCTAAAATCTTGATGACATTTGTGAAAGAAACAAGAGAAAAATAACGGTTTGCAATGGAACACCTGTTCGTCTCTTAAAATTGATGATGAGAGCCTCCTTTCTGATGAACACTTAAAAAAACATTGCGAACTTAGGCGCAGTGCCAACTGCATATGAGAAAAGGGTTATAAAGTATTCGTAGCGACTGTCTTCTTAATAAAAAGACGTCCTACCTGGAATATTAACATTCTATATTTCTTCAGATTGTTGACGATCATGTCTCTTCTCAATTTTCTGTCTTTTGTAGCCTCTAATAAATTATTCTTTTTTTTTATCTCTCCTAAACCTTGTTCCGTCATCCATTTACTCAATATTGCCAGGTAGGTTATGCGTTGTTTTTCTTTGTCCCATAGGCCTTCAATCTGTCTTAAGAGTATCAAATTTTACCAAACACTCTTTTTATCAAGTCCTCGTTATCAGCCATAGAAATTTTTATCTTTTCCTAGGATTGAGTAACAGGGTGTCGCAAACAATTAGCATGGAAGTTAAAAATTTAATAGCTCCGTTATTTTTCACTTTAATTCACAATACCATATTATTTTATAGACTGGATTATGGAAAATAAACTTACACTGGTTCAGAATGATTACCTCTTTTAAATGGTGACCATTTTCAGCATCGTACGAACGTACCCTTTGTACAGCATTTTCCATTACAGCCCCCAATCTTTCAGATTTTAGTGCTTTGGTGTCTCTCAGTTGATGGAAAGTCTGAGGCTTGGTGACATTTTTTTTTTAAATATGCATCACCCCATGCAAGGCAGTAAAGACACTAAAACACAAGGGGTTACAGGGTGTGGAAGAATTAAGAACATAAACAATAATGAGCGGGAGAAAAGTAATCCGGAGAACAGTAGATAGTGAATGACAATGCATTTAAAAAAATTTGAAGATTGAAATAGGCTGAAAAGCATCGGTCCAGAAGGGAGTTCCACAAGCGAGAAGTGCGAGAAAAGGAACTGTTATCATAAAACTTACGGTTACATCTAGCCAGCTCAACTGTAAACTAATGAGATCTCGACGCCAGTCTAGTACTGCGCTTAAATGAAAAAAGTCCAAGTACCATAGGTAAGAGCTAATCCGAAAAATTACATGAAGATATTTATAGAAAAGATAGAGAGGCAATCCTATGGCGGTGGGAAAGCGATTGAAGTCGAGCCGCTATGTCAGGACCTATAATGTTGCTGATTCTTCTTTGGATTTTATCAAGGAGCTCAAAGTAAATAGCAGGGGCACCAGACCATATGTGGCAAAAATATTCTAAGTATGGACGAATAGTAGACATATAGATATGTAAGATAGATTCTGGAGAGTAAAATTTTCTCTCACGACACAATGAACCGATTTTCCTGACAGCTGACATAGCAATGCATTGAATGTCGTCTTTCCACAAACAGATGTGTTACAAACCTCTCTCCTGAGGGGTTTGTAACACATCTATTTCTCATCTCTCAGTTGCGTCTCTGTCTTTGGGCAGAGTGCACTCAGGGGCGTCCATGTCAAAGGACAGAGCCGCAACTAAGGAAAATTATACTGAAAGGTGCCCAGCCCTGGGGAAGAGCTACCTGAAGCCGCACCCTCCCATGGCACCAGAGAAAGGGATCGGTGCTCTCACAGAGGCCAACGCTACCAACTGTTGCGGGGGCTGCGGGCAATTTTTGTTCCCAGCCCGGGTGTACGCACTCGGGACCCCATTTTAAAAAAGACCTTGAGTAAATACTTAGTCTTTACACTTCATGTCAACTGAGAACGTGAGCCGGAGAAAGCGCATCGAATCATTTTACTGGAGGTTAGCATCGGGGCTGAAAAGTCAGCCGACCACTTTCATCGCCTGCCGAAATAGTCTATTAACCACATGAGGTAAATAATCTACATTTGGATTATTAATTCATTCATTCATATATATATATATATATATATATATATATATATATATATATATATATATATATATATTAATTCATTCATTCATATATATATATATATATATATATATATATTAATTCATTCATTCATATATATATATATATATATATATATATATATATATATATATATATGTATGTATGTATGTATGTATATGTATATATATAAAGGAAAGAGGTTTTAGTTGTTCCAACGAGAGAAAAGTGTATATATTAAAAAGAAGAGAGAAAACGCAAACGTTTTTTGTTGTAATGTGGATTTTGAAAAAAAATATGTAGATGCCTGTGTATGAGTATAAACTAATTCCTTATAATAAGATAGTATGTATGTATGGAGAGGGAGTGCGCGTATACATACGCGTACTGATATATATATATATGCACATATTGTCAAAAACAAGACTGCTCACTAAGTGAAGTGTGTTTTTGTGTGTGTGTGTGTGTGTGTGTGTGTATGTGTATGTGTATATATGTGTATACCAATTCCTTATAATAGGACAGTATGTATGTATGTATGTATGTATAGAGAGGGAATATAAGTATACTGACAAAAGCAAAAAACAGGAAATAGATCTAAGAACACACAGACGTCATTAAAAGATAATATAGATATCTTTCTCACCCATTCTCGGACCAGTCTTTATTGGTTTATTACCCTTTACACAGAAGAACTTTTTCACTGCCAGTTCAAAGAAGACATTTGGGTCACTAACACATAAAAAAGAGAATGTCTAATATCGAGAATATTTAGCATCGAAAAACATAAGAAAAATTAATTCCTTTTAATAATATGTGGAAAAATCCACTCTTTGCCTGATGAAGGTCGCGAGCCCGGAAACACGTGTAGTAAAATTATGGAAAATAATGCATAATATTGCCCCTTGTCGTCCGAGCTGTTGCTCCATCATTTTGCATGGATACATGATAATGCATTTAAAAATTCTTTGGAGTGACGTCCGAGAGATCTAAACCTGTCGAGACCACCTCGGATGCGATCGGATCTTCTTCGATACTCTCTCAAATATTCCCTCTTTTCTAATCGAGTTTGCTATGCCACGTCATGAAACGTCACTTACTGAATCTTTACTCTCAGAACTTGGAGAATCTCTTACACTATAATGGCGATGATATGTTAGTTGAATTTGAATTATTGATCCTTGAATTTGGTAGGACAATTTCACTACTAGTGTTTGTGTCGACAGTTGAGCTTGAACATAGATTGCCAGTATTATTGAAGTAAGTAGACCACGTGGCCATATAGGAAACGCATATATAGGAAGTTGTATAACGTCTAAAGGATCACCCTTCCTAGTCTATCGTCTATTACGATACGGATCGTTATTTCTATTGTATCCTCTATTACTATTCGGATCGCTTTCTCTACTCTATCCTCTATTGCTATACGGACCGCCAAGCTGTATTCTATTTCACTATACGGATTGCTATTCGAGCAACTATTATCGAGCAAGTACTTTTAATGCGAGATTATTCGAAAGAGTCCGACACCAGTATTGTTCACCGGTGAACTAAAGTTGTATCTGCGATTACAAAGTCTCTACTACAACGAGCATTACGAAAGAGACAACTAGTATTCGTTGGCATTACAAAAGTGGCAACAAGTGTTCGTTGACATCACGAAAGGTTAAGATTTAGTTGAGTATATTTACATGATTAATTTCCAAACTATCCGTCATAAAATACCTGAAAAAAAACTAAAATAAATTTAATTAAAAAAAAACGTTATTAAACTTTCAAAGCTCTTGGTCAGTTTGGGGATACTCTGTATAAGTCTCCTTTTTGTTTCCATTTTCTTTCAAACGTCCATGTTATTCTCATTATCCTTCTGCAGAACCAAATTTGGTTGCTTCAATTCTCTTCTTCGTCTATGAGGAGATTGTCCCGTATTCAGTAGCATATAGGATGACTGATATTATATAGCAGTCCAGTTCTCTTTGTTTCTAAAGAAAATGTTCTGTTTCTCGACATTTTGCTAAAGAAAAAGGAACTAAATATATTGTCTATAAATTTCGAGAAGACCTTTTAACATAAATAATATTGTTTTACACACACACACACACATATATATATATGCATATATATATATATATACATATACATATATATATATATATATATAATTATTTATTTAAATATTATAACATAAATATGTTATGTATATACCAATCCTATATATATATATATATATATATATATATATATATATATATATATATATCATGTCATTCACAGACAGTACTGTTTCGCTGTATCACCGCTCCTCAGTGTGACTAGACTTCCGAATGCCTCAAGCCAGGATTGAAACAAATCTAATTTGGTGTCAGCCAGAGCCATCTTCACTCGGTAGAGTTACACAACTAAATCTAGCATATTGTTTTTACAAATGTAAACAAATGCCAATCAGCCAAAGTGAGTATATGGTAGCCGTTTTTTAGCGGTTTCCTAACAAGGAACTGGATTTTGCTTTCATTTACCGAGCAGCCATTGCTGTTTTCAGTTGAAATTTATAAAATCTTTCTCTTAAAATATAAGTCTCTCAAATCTAGTAGCTTTTATCGTTCTTTACAATATTGATGGGGGTTTCCTTTGTCTGAAGTGCTGTGGAATGTTAACGTCTTTCTTATGTCATTATTTTCTCTTCAAGTTACAATTTGCTGCTTTTAATAGTCCTCAAGTGATGCGGTTTCCGTTATTTGCTACGGTTCTTTGTGATTCTGTACACACCTGTCCATAATGTTCAAAGTATGATATTTTCCAAGGCCCTCAGGTTCTACTTCCCCCAAAGCGTTTTTCACCATTGATCTTAGGATGCGGTTGCATGCAGCTGACAGTTTAGGTATTTCTAAACGGGTTTGGCGCCGTACAAGGCATCCATATGAAATCCAAGATATGACGAGGCTATTTAAGAACATGACTCCAGTTTTCACGTTGGTGGTTTGTTTTCTTAGCAATATGCGATGTCAGGTGAAACTATCTCTGGTACAGCCTATTCTATGTTCAATTCCTTTTCCCCCATTACATAATTCCTTATAATAATACATGACATAATTTGTTATAACTGATTCATACTCCGATATATCTGAAGTGTTTAGTATTTACTAATTTCATGTGCTGAAAATTTATGATGGAGTCGGTGTATGTGCCAACACTACTTCCATTCCAGATTCCAGATAATAGTTTCTGTTTTGGAAAGGTTTATCTTGAGTCCCATTTCTTAGAACACTTGACATCTATGAACACCTATATCATCGGCATAACCATCTCATCTTGACTACCTTGGTCTCGGGAAGGAAAGCAGAATTGACGTCTTCTACTGGCAAAATCGTTTGGAATGTAGCCTGGAATGTTTAAGTGAACATCTCATCACACTTGTGTTTATAAGGAGATACAATACTATCTGAAACCGATTCAGATCGGGATGAAAGACAAAACTCTAAGGAAAATGGATTAAGATTTTTTAAGGTAAGAGGGGCAATAAATTATATTACATTATCAGATCCAACAACCAGATACCAGAAAGTTTTATAATTACATATATATATATATATATATATATATATATATATATATATATATATATATATAACCAAAAATATATTAGCCGATTTAAATATGGCTTTGGAATGACCGTGCGCTTGCGTTTAAAGGGACATTTTTCGTACAACACATCTTCAGAGAGATTTGTTGAAACGGCAATAACCAAAACGGCGAAACTGAAAAAGGTACACACGGTGGGAAGTGAGGGGTAATTAAGAAGCTTCGACTAAATTAAATTTATTACTAAAATACAAACAAACAAATCAGTCTAAATAAGCCCCTAGTGAGTATAAAACAGAAAAAAGAATTACTCACGACCCGACCCTCAGACACTTTGAGAATGAAGAATATATACCGTAATTCTCCATGTATAATAAGTATTATTTCTAAAAAAAAAAAAAAATAATAAGCAAAATTAGGGGTGCGTATTATGCCCAGCTTCAAAAAAATCTTTTAAAAATTGCCGTTTCATAGGTCGATTTCAGTTGGGAAATGACTACTCTTCACAAACATAGGACAATTTAACACTAACATTCGGCGATTGCGACCCCATAAGGATGTCAAATATAATCATATGTACCTAACAATACTTACAAATGAAAAATAAAATAAGAATTATCTTAAAACTAAACTAAATCTTTTAAGAAGAGTAGGAAATGCTGGTCGTAATGAAATTGGAGAGGCACAATTTATAGGGTTTGATTACCAAACAAGGGGTGCGTATTATGCGTGAGTAGAAGCATTTTCCCATAATTTCACCACAATTTTAGGTGTACGTATTATGGATGAAGGCGTATTATACATGGGGAATTACGGTATATATTACTGCCATTGCTGTTTGTCGGAACGTGTGTGTGTGTGTGTGTGTGTGTGTGTTTGTGTGTGTGTGAAAGATGCAAAAAAACATAGTTGGGGGGCAAAGAGTTCCAATTTCGAGTCGTTATCCATTGTATTAAACACACATACAGGCTTACAGCCACCCATCTAAGTACTGACCAGGCACGAGGTTGCTTAACTTCCGTGATCGCACGAGAACCGGTGTTTCCATGTGATATAGCCGTAAGCGTACTAAATGCAATATAATATCAAATCTCCGAAATGACAGTGAATGTTGGAATATAAAGAAGAGACTTGAAGCAACAGAAATGTTGTTCTACAGAAGGGTGCTGAATATACCATACACTGACCTAAAGTTTTGAGACAAATAAGTACGCTCTTGTTTACGAAAAGAAAAAAAAGCATTTGAAATTTGTGAAATCTCGTATCTCTTATAGATTTATAAATATACGGCATTAGATATAATTTTCAGCGTTCCTATTTTGGAACGGTTTACATTAATGGATAAAAGAAATGAGAAGAAAACGCATTGATTACTGAGCACAAGCGTTATGATCAGAATTCTATTGTTAAAGACACTGGAACAAGAAATGCAATCTTTATGTTAGAATCCTATCCTTAAAGACACTGGAACAAGAAATGCCATCTTTTTGATCGTGCTTACGATTTTTAAAAAAGCAGCTGAATTTTGTGAAATCTCGTATCTCGTATAGATTTATAAAGATACAGTATTAAATATAAATTTCATCGTTCTTCTTTTGGCACGGTGGGCGTTAATGGATAAAAAAAAGAAAAGAAAGCTCATTGGTTACTGAGAACACTTCTATTTATATTTATATGAAACTTTGGCTAACTTCAAAGAAATCGACCCGACCCAAATGCAATGTCTGTTTTTTGGGGGGTTTCTTTTTTTTCAAGATGATTGCCTGATCTTTAGCTAGCATACCATATCGTCTGACTTTATCATGACTCTTTTTAGCAAAACAAATGA
Organism: Acanthosepion esculentum; assembly: GCA_964036315.1. Lineage (NCBI taxonomy): Eukaryota > Metazoa > Mollusca > Cephalopoda > Sepiida > Sepiidae > Acanthosepion > Acanthosepion esculentum. The sequence continues at coordinate 57,588,421 of OZ038484.1, read as the reverse complement.
CCATTTCATTAGGGAATTATTTTTCTTCTTCTTCTTCTTCTTATCAGTTTTTGTTTCCCTTACATTTCTTCTTAGCGATTTTTTCTTTCCCTTCTTCCTTCTCCTCCTGACCTAATTCCAACTTCCGTCTTCTATGTTTTTTCTCCATTTTTTATCGCCTCAGTTTTTTTTCTCGCTATCTTCTTCCTCCTTTACAAACAAATCTTTTATTGTTTTTCTCTTGTTCTTGCTAATGATATAATCTGCATCTAGATTCTTCACCTTTACAATTCACATTTTCTCTCGCTTTCGCATTGTCACATCTGTTTATTGTTTTACTCAGCATTCAAGGTGTTGCACCGACAAATTCGAACAACTGACACGAACGCAGCAATACGCTAGAAGCACAAAATCTTTAATACATTCAGATGACAATAATTATGATTACAATATATAAATTACACGTAGCTTAAAACGCGTAACAAAATTAGACCAAAAATAGGGCAATAATATGGTATCGTTAAAGACCCTGGAACATGAAATGCAATCTTTATTATCAGAGTGCTATCGGTAAAGACACTGGAACAAGAAATGCAATCTTTATGATCAGAATACTATCGTTAAAGACACAGGAACAAGAAATGCAATCTTTATTATCAGAATGCCATCGTTAGAGACACAGGAACAAGAACTTCAACCTTTATATTCAGAAAGCTATCATTAAAAATACAGGAACAAGAATTGGGAGTTTTATGACAAAGAAGTTGAGGTGAGCCGTGATTGCACACGTCTTGAATGGACATGAGAGAATAATAAGAATAGATAAAGGAACCTTTTAATAGTAAAATTTAAATGTTTTAACCGTAAGAAATATGCACTTCAAACTGAAGAACAAAGATTATTAATATTAGGTCCATAATATATATAATGTCATCCACAGAGAGACTGTTTCGCAGTTGTTCAGTGTGGCTAGACGTCCGGTTGCCTCTAGCTACGATCGAAACCCGACTGAATTGATGTCAGTCGGAGATTCTACCACTAAGCCGTCGGCAGGGATGAAGGCGAATTTTAGATAAACACACAGTGACAGTATATATATATATAGTGTCTAGTTCCCAGGCAGTGATCACCTTAGCCCTGGAAGTAGGTGGCATTAAAAATGGCTCTTTTGCTATTGCTTAAAATTGAGACACCCTAACCTGCTTAGGTACGGTAACTCACTAAGCTTGGGATAGCTGCGGGAGAAACCCGAAAGAATGTGGGTATCCAGTAAAGATCGAACGCTCTTACTTAGTCGTAATTGATCTAGCGGGACAAGCTTGCTAACCATTTCTCCACTTCGCAAACACGCAAGTGGCGAAAAAAAAACTGCAAGGCTTTCAACGTTAAACAAATATTTTTTTTGCAGAATGAAAGAAAAATGCAATGACTTCATCTTCCACTGCCACGCTCTTCTTCGTTTATTTCTCTTGTGAATTCAAAATGAATGAGGAAACAGCATTTTTTTTCTTCAAATTCAAATAGCCGTTTAATGTGTGCATAATCAAATGGCTAGCCACTTGGCAATCTCGACAAAGTCTACCCTCTCGAAACAAGCAAATGTAAAGCATCGGTGGTAACGTTAAATTACTGAGCGCCCAACGTCTTCTATTTTATCTCTGTTCATTTAGTTTTTGTTGCTATGGATAAACATAACATAAATCACTAAAACTAATAACAAAACGTAATGCTTCTACTTCCACTCAATTACTTTCTCTAGAGTCGAATGGATGGGCATGCTTCTTCATTAAATATATTAGTTCGTTGGTGATTCTTGGAGCATAAAAATGGCTGATTTTTATCCAATACATTTTTTACATGTAACCGCTGTCACTAATGCAGTCAGTCTGTTTACTATCTTCTAAAATCAAACGGGACTCCAGTTACAAATACTGATTTTAAAAATGTCGTGAATTACATCTCAAAAAGAGACATCTGTCTACCGAAAGTTTAAAATTGGGAACATTATTTAAACGCTTTCAATCAGTAGAATGAAAGTATTCCGGATGACCTTTAGGGACGTCGTTACGTTTAATGATTATCAAGCTTGTGAGGTTAGATCGGTTACGACTGAATAATGTCTTCGTTCCATATTGGGTGCTCCCTATTTTCGGCCTAGTGCCACATCTAAGACTACTCAGTAAATCACTGTATCGTTAGATCAATTACGACTAAGTAGTTAATTCAATTAACTTAAATTTAGTTAATTCCATATTCATACTGTCCTTTTACAAATATACTTTAACTGAAATTTTTACACACACACATACACACACATCTACATATATATATATATATATATATATATATATATATATATATCACAATAATATTGGCTCCTAAAAATTAATTTCGATTGAGCTCTGTGGGAATGATGCGTGGGTTTGTAAACAGTGACTATTAAAGCTAATATAGCAAGACTCTTCGGCATAATTGAGTCACTGTCAGTCACTGAGTGTTTATCTAAATCTAAAAATAAATACGCTAAAATTCACCTTCATTCCTGCCGTGCGCCGACGGCTTGGTGTTAGAATTTCCGACTGACGCCAATCCAGTCGGGTTTCGACCATAGCTAGAGGCAACCGGGCGTCTAGCCACACTAATGAGCTGTGATTCAGCGAAACAGTCTGTCTGTGGATGACAATAATATATATATATATATATATATATATATATATATATATATATATATATATATATATATATATATATATATATATATATATATAATTATTTACTTAAATATTATAACATAAATATGTTATAAAATCACTACAAAAATAGCCATTTTGTTTCAACACTCCCGGTGTCTTATCAAGTGATGATGTTGAATAATATATATATATATATATATATATATATATATACATATTAAGTGTCTTATCAAGTGATAATGTTGAATGATATATATATATATATATATATATATATATATATATACATGTTATAAAATCACTACAAAAATAATATGTTATAAAATCACTACCAAAATAGCCATTTTGTTTCAACACTCCCGGTGTCTTATCAAGTGATGATGTTGAATGATATATATATATATATATATATATATATATATATATATATATATATATATATATATATATATATATATATATATATATATATAAAGAATATTCGGCCACGCCTTTTTCCTTTAACAACGAAACGTGAAATAAATAATGAAGAGGGACCAACTCTTCAGGGGAATTTTGTTGGTTTTTTTTGGGGGGGGGGATTTGGTTTGGTTTTTTCTTCATGTATCGGATTAATACAACAATCTTCATGTGGTGGAATTCGGAATAAATTCATGAATTAATGTTATGCAATACAGTTTAAGGTTAGATATGAAATATTTAGTTTTGTGTTCTTTACTAGCCTTCACCTGTTATCAACTGGAATTGAAACGTGAATCTCGAATTCCTAATTCGGTACAATTATTCATTGCAACACCAGCACATCCAAGCTTGTAACATCTGGTGTTGGCAAACTGTCACCATCTAGATATTGACCAGGCTCGACGGTAGATCAACGTGATATGGCTGCAAGTATCTCTCTCTCTCTCTCTCTCTCTCTCTCTCTCTCTCTCTCTGTATATATACATATATATATATATATATATATATATATATATATATATATATATATATATATATATCCAATGCAATGAGAACGAAAATAATATATAAATTCTAACGTTCACTGCGTTAATTCAAAAGAGGGCTCGATACCGATAGTAGAGCGATAATTATTTATGATAATTTTATCATATACACAAAAACAGTTTACTCGCTATAAAGATGCAACTTCGTTTCGGTGCATTTCAAAGGCACCTCGACTGGTGAGAACCAAAAACGGTTATTTGAAAATGGATAACCATTTTTGGTTCTCACCAGTCGAAGTGCATTTGAAATGCACCGAAACGAAGTTGCATCTTTGTAGTGAGTAAACTGTTTTTACCTATATGATAAAATTATATATATATATATATATATATATATATATATACAAACACCCACTATGAAATTAATTAAGTCCGACAATTGTTTAATATATTTTCTGTTTATAAGTTATTTTTATAGATATAATTTATTTATTTAAGGTGTTTTACTTAAACAGTATTAATTACATTTACCGGCCTGAATGTTCGAGAAATTTTATTTAAATATTTACTCTCCGACAAGAATTGAACTGTAACCCTTATGGAAACCGTCATTTGATCTGATGTCAGTTTATAAACAGTAAATAGGATTTGCTAAATAAATTATATCTATAAAAATAACGTATAAACAGAAATTATATTAAATAATTATCGGACGTAATCCATTTCATAAAATGTTGTGATTATTTACGTTAAGATATGTTTCGTGAACAGAAATGATCGATCGATAAGAATTGTCGAATAGGTATGTTTATAAACAGTAATTCGGACATTGCTGAATGGTTAACAGACCGTCAGCTCATATGACGGTTCCCCTGAGGCATACAGGTTCGATTCCTGTCGGAGAGTGCATATTTTCTACGACATTTCTCGAACATTCAGGTCGGTAAATGTAATTAATACCATTTAATTAAAAAAGAACAGTACATTTACTTAAATAAGTTATTTCTATAAAAATAACGTATAAACAGAAAATATGCAATCAACTACGAAATTATTCATACACCTATTAATTTTGAATATTTTTATCCATTTCTTACAATCTAATGCCCGTATAATGCCAGGTTTTTTATATGCTAATAAGCACAAAATAAGAAATATAAAACTCAATTTTCAGAACAATAGTTTAAATACAACAAATTTAACAGGCGAATTATTCAGAATAGGAAAAGACAAAATTATTCGTACAGTTGAAAATAACGTTTTACATTGATTGATTCGTGTAAGTATAAGTAATTTACATAATGATTTTATCGATGGAGCCTTCTAAACTATTTAATCATAGATTATTTGTGACAATTCCAGCAAAGAACATCACGTGGTGTATAAAGTATCACCATTGTTATTCTTATGATAATAACACTATGGGGAAGACAAAGAAGCTTAGCGTTGACTTAAAACAGAGAATTATTAACTTTCATGAGTCAGGAAATAGTTACAGCACTATTTCAAACCGGTTAGCTATATCTAGATCTACGGTATAGTCCGTTATAAAGAAGGTTAAAGAGTTTGGCACGACAGAGAATTTGCCAGAGCGTGGAAGAAAACCCAAATTGTCACCGAGAACTGCACGAAAACTGTGTCGCGAGGTTAATATAAACCCAAGAGTCTTTTTGAAAGACACCGGCAAAAGTTTGGATACGATGGGCATCAGCGTAAGTACTCGAACAATACAACGTTGTTTAAATAGAAATGGGTTGTGTGGAAACCGACCACGACGAACCCCTCTTCACAAACCATGTAACATTGTTGCTCAGTTTAAATTTGCCAAAACGTTTTTATACAAAGTAAGTTGCTTTGAGAAACAAGTACTATGGAGTGATGAAATAAAAATTGAGCTATATGGACATAATGATGTACAGAAGATTAGTCTTTCCTTCCATAGAATACAGAGGCAACATTAAAACATGAAGGTGGCTCGATGATGTTTCGTGGTTGTTTTAACTCAAGGGAGACTAGACAATTCATTGTAATAAGAGGAATAATGAAATCTGCAGACTATATCAAGATTTCAAATGAAAATCTACAACTATCAGCGCAAAATCTTCATCTGGGTCGGCTATTTACTTTCCAGCAAGATAATGATCTCAAACATATATCTAAATCAGTGACTGCGTGGCTTCAGGAAAAGATGATTACATTTCTGCCATGGCCTTCAATGAGTCCTGATTTGAATTCTATTGAAAAATCTATGGTAAGAATTGAAAGTTCGAATAAATCGTCGGTCACGAAAAAACCTTCAGGAATTAGAACGTGTAAACATTGAAGAATGGAAGAAAATCCCAGAAAAGACTTGTTCATATCTCATCAAAAACTTTAGAAAACGATTGCATCAAGTTTTAAAGATGAGAGGCCATGTTATTTTACTATTAATATTGTGAAAATTGTTCAATTTAATCTATTATAATCTATCTATTTTAATCTATTTTTCTTACTGAATAATTTTGTAATTGCCTATTCTAGTTAGTCCGCCTGTCAAATTTGTTGTATTTAATCTATTGTTCTGGAAACTGAGTTATTATTCCTTTTTCGTGCTTATTAACGTATAAAAAAACTGGCCTATGGGTATTAGATTGTTAGAAATGGATAAAAAATACTCAAAATTGATAAGTGTACAAATAATTTCGTTGTTCACTGTGAATGTATGTGTGTTCTCTCTTTATTCTTCTCTGTAGCTTTTATTTCATTTTACTTTATTTTTTCATTCGCAGCGTTTTTTGTTTTTTTTTTCATCTTCAATTTGAATCCTGTTAAAAGACCAAAGCTGAGACAATATTTGTCAGATATAATATGGAAGAGAATACAAAAAAGAATTTTTCTTAATTTAAATTTCACATTTTTTTCCTGATAGATAAAATGAGTCTCGAAACGAACTTAATAGAAGATGTGTTTTGTATATCACTGTTGGTGGGTCAGGCCGGATAACAGGATAAAATACAGACTCAGCGAACCACGTTCAAATTCAGACTTCGACATTTAGGTTTCTTTGATTCGCATTAATGGACTGAGGAAAAGAATGAATTTATATATTATCTTCGAAGTAAACGGCAGGAAGAACTGGGTCCTCTATACTTGACTGGCAACCAGTCTAGGAAAAGTCAACTTGAAATTTAGAAGTGGACAGAAGCCAAAGAGGAATCACTGCACCACATTTCCTATAAATATTTATAGCAATGCATAGATTACGGATATTACAGAAAAGAAAAATGTAGAGAGCCATGGTCACCTACACTTCCTGAAAGGATATATTTGCCAAGAAATATCATATAAATTGTGTGGCTGTTCTAGATAGATAGATAGATAGATAGATAGATAGATAGATAGATAGATAGATAGATAGATAGATAGATAGATATGCACATACTAGGATATATAGGGGGAGAAAGAGAGGTAGATATATATTCATAGTTATAAAATTCAGATAATTATGAACAAACTAATAGATAGATAGATAGATAGATAGATATGAACAGACTATGATAGATAGATAGAGAGGAGAAGTAGAGGTAGATATGCAGACTTAGAAAATTCAGATAAATATGAACAGACTGAGATAGATAGATAGATAGATAGATATATAGATAGATAGATAGATAGATAGATAGATAGATAGATAGATAGATACGAATACACTGAGACAGATAAATGTTTGTGCCTCCCGTTTGACTTAAGATTCACTATTTAATTTTTTCTTTCTTGGAGCACACGCTTTCGTCTGTCCAGTCAGACAATAGATTAATAGGTCGAGCAGAAGATCTGATGGTAGAGAAAACATGTAAGTAGTTGGCCCGTAGGTAAGCCTAGTGGAGTCGGGCATACTTCCTCTATGCAACATCCAGCAACGTTGTTTCGCGTTATCTTCCCCAGCAAGATTCTCTCACGTCGTTTGTCAGCCACACCCAAACAGACAAGTTGCATGTTATTCTAAGAAGTCGGCCGCTATACTAACAATATGTCCTTTTTTTTCTTTTTCTTTTTCCTTTTTAACGAACCAAAGCTTAATTCATAGATTCTATCTTCTACTTGTTTTATGTGCCAAGTGTTTTGGGGACGTGGGCGAACATGACTCTCCACAACTTTCCGTCATTTGCTGCTATAAGCTACTACTGACTTTTTGCGTTGTTGAATTTCAGATAACAGAAAGACTTATTGAAAATATAAAAGCAGAGAGCAAAAACATCGAAACACTGAGATAAAATAAAAAATAAAAAAAAAAATATATATATATATATATATATATATATATATATATATATATATATTCCGAGTGTAACAGCAAAATTGTCCAATTGTTAGATTAAATATTGAACCGTTGTATCTTAGAAATAATTAAAGATATCTTACTGGAATTCTCCGAGGGTTTTATAACACTATTTTCCTCTACTTTGACCAATAAGAATGTATAATTACCCTCGAAGCTCAACAGAAGAATCGTAATGAAATCGATCAGAAACGAAAATGGCATGTTCATCATTAATTAAACATAGCTAAGGATCGGAAGATCATGAAAGATTGATATATAATGCAATATATATATATATATATATATATATATATATATATATATATATATTATTCCAGGATCATTTTCCAGTTTATTCAAGATGATCTTCGCCCTCTCTAATCTAACTTTCTGTCCTCGAGTAACAAGGTAACTCATTGGTTTCACGTACGATTTCATTTTCAAGTCCTTTTTCATTGCTCTTTGGACTGTCATAGCTAAAACTCCTCTCTCGCGTGCCGGACGTCTTATGGATTGAGATGCTTTTTTTATAATTGATCTCTTTACCTCTAAGTTGAAATGATGATCCCTCTTGCTGTTTTGACCTCGTGACCCAGTCTTCCTCTCTGCTGTTCCGTCCTTTTAGATCTTATTCACCGTTTTTTTTCTTTGGCTGGTTCTTGAATGGACTTTGAAGATGGAAGCCAGAATATGAATGTTTGTACCATTGCTGAAAATTTTCTCTTCTATACCATCTTGAACTTCAAGTCTCATATCTCTTCTGCAGAACTTCAGGAACCAGTCACAAATGGATCCTACACCCCGTGCTCTGATAATGTTACCAGCTTTATACTCAAACTTAAAACTATGTAAAAAAAAAGTAAACGCACCAATTATTTTTCGTGTTCCAGATGAGAGGTAGATAATGTTTTAAAGTTAAATTCTGAAAGAGATTGATATAAAATTAACGAAGAGGACACTTTAATAATTAACAATGTGTAATATATTTTTGTGCAATTTTTATGACAATATGTTAAATATATCATGGACCGAGAGTGTGAGCAACGATGAGATCTCCAAAGAGGTTACAAACAAGGAGGAGGCTTATACTTAATACCAGGAAGAGGCAGCTGAAGTTTCTGGGACACATAATGAGGAAGGAAAGTGTGGAGAATCTGATACTCACAGGTCGAATAGAGGGAAAGTGAGACAAGGGAAAACAACGCGTGACATACCTGGCGTACTTAAGCAAGTGGATGACAGAACGTGGTCTGGAGGAGGAAGCACAGGGAAGGAACTTGTTAAGAGCTGCAAGGGATAGAGGGGTGTGGAGAGCCATGATCGCCTACGTCCTGAAAGGACATGGCACATAAAAAGAAAGAAAGAATAGAAAATAAAATGTTTATTCTAAAATCGCACATTATTTTTGCGAACAGACCAATACTATTTCCAGGGTGCATCATGTATTTGAGAACAAAATTATGAAGGCGATAAATGTAAAATTACTATAAGAAGCCAATTTAAACATTATGAATGAGCAATATATTTTTGTGCTACTATTATAACATATTAGAACGCAAAAAGTTTATTCTAAAATCAGACATTATTTTCTGAACAAGTTAATATCTGTGGATCGATCTCAGTCTCATTTCACCTTACGGCCATATTACGCTGAAGCACCGATGATCGTATGAAAACCGAAGTTAAGCCACGTCGAGCTAGGTCAGTACCTAGATAGGTGATCACTTGGCTATACCAGGTACTGTAAGCTTTAATGTGCGGGTGTTATAAATAAAGGCTCGAAATTAGAATCGTAGTTCACTATATTCCCTTCGGCTTAAATAACTTTAGGAAAGGTATTAATTCATCGCATCTCTCCTAGCTATGGGTAAAATAGTAAGACTTGTATCGCTAAAACTATTATTATCCCCAAAACTTATTTATTTATCAATACTGCCACTCTATGATTAATTACCTTGAAATGGTGAAGTGGTTTGCGCGCTCCTCTGACCCAGAGAACTATGCTGCCGGAAGTTTATCTCCTGGTAGCTCCAAACTAACCAGGCAGATCAATTGATATGAACAAAACCAAACCTAGTCATTTAGAGGAGCATGCCTCAGTGGAAGGATAGTCCTCGGTATGACGATGACGACAAACTACACCTAATCGGGAGAGTGGAGGTTTTGAGGAACGTGGAACCACCTGTTAATTGCTATTGTTCCCAGATCCAACCCGTTCCGCAGAGTAACACCTGTTATGGTCCCACCTATGGGTAAATACTGAACCTTGAAATAAACCTCTATGAAAATATAAAAATGTGTTATTATAGTAAAAATACCAGCAATACATTTTTATATAAAAATTTATCAAAAATGCATATTTATAGTAAAATTACCAAGAATACATTTTATAGCAAAATTTAGTTGAATCCATAAAGTGTGTTCCAAATATTTCGATTTTAGCATTAAATAAATGATAGAAGTTGATATGCCCCTAAAAATCGACCAACATGATAAAATCTTTCATGACATTAATCCATATAATATACTACAATTTCTTTAAAAAATGAAACTGCATTCAAAAATATAACTCCAACAAAACTACAACATAAAACACACATATCACCGCCTCTAGTAATTATGTCCACACAGACATGTATATGAACAAATATTGAGTATCAACTACCATGTATTGAACTGTGAAAGCAGAATAACATGCATATTTTTATTATTTCAAAGCAGCTAAAAAAATAAATTTCGGCATGAAATGACCCATAAGCTGTTGATATGTCGTTAAACAAACAAATCAATTAATCTTACCTTCCCTTAGCAATAATATCCATTGAAAAGACATGTAACCTCTTCTCTATGGGAAGTGGTCCAATGGTTAACAACGTTTAAAGCCGAAAATCGCGGATCGAGTTTAAAACCTAAGACCGTTTGTGATCACATAACAATGATATCCATTCGTTAGGCATGAATCCACTTTTCCCTCTGACGATATGCTGTTAAACAAATCAATCAATCTCAGTGGCCGGAAAACTAGAGCCAGTAACAGCTGCATCGATATACAAGCATCAAGAGATCCACACATTAGCTTTTTTTCCATATCCATACGCGACCACTGTTTAAAAATAGGAAAGGGTTCACCCGAAGAGATAACAATGTGTCAAAGCATCTGATGATTATTTAAATTGCTCTCAGAATTTTTTTTTCTGTTGAATAAGGTGGCTTCATGAAAAGGTTTTCTTCTGGCTGCTCTGACCTGACAACTCATGTGATTAAAATATTATACTACCCTTCTGGAACTGATGCATATGCCGTGTTGAAAGTGTTTTTTTAATTTGTTTCTTTATCATCCAAGGTCAACTGTCGCGAAACAGAATCAGTCGATAATTCTACAGTCCTGTTGTTCACAGCTGAATCTAGAATTCCTAATTCCGACGCTATATTATTTAACCATTTCACCCCAATCAAGGCAATAAAGCCACTAAGAATCAAGGGGTTATTAAAGGTAAAAGAATGAGAAAAAAAGAGAAACATTATTAAGGATCGGGAACAATAAAAGAAGAGGAATCAAAAAGACAGATGATGATGATTGATATTGTATTTAAATTTAGTTATATTTTTAGGCATTCCATGAGGTCAAAAAGGTTGGTTTTATATCAGTTTCCTTCTCCTAGGTAAATGGCCATTAAGATGGCTAATGAATTCTGTCTACCCCTTTTTTCCATCATTTCACCCCAAGCAATTCAGTAAAGCCACTAAAACACAGGTGGTTACCGAGTGCAAAACAATAAAAAAAACAAAAGAGAAAAATTATTTATTAAGGAAGAACAACGGAAGAAGAGTAATCAAGAAAACAGTAGATAACGATTGAAATTGCATTTCAATTTTTGAACTTCAAAGTTGGCTGGAAAGCAAGAATCCGAGAAGTGCAAGAGAAGACACGCTTAAATTCCTTAGCGGAAGTTCATCAGAACAATCACCATAAAAGTATTTATAGAAAAGGCACGAAGAAGCTACATTACGCCGGTGGTAAAGTGACTGAAGCCGAGATGCCAGGTCAGGCCAATAGCCTAGCAGATTCTTCTCCGTATTTTACCAAGAATCACTAAGTATCTAGTAGGAGCATCAGACCATATGTGGCAACAATATTCAAACCATGGACGGATAAATATGTAACATAGATTTGGGCGAGGAAAATTGTCTGAAAATGAAAGTAAACCAACTTACCTAGCAGCAAATAGAAGAATTCACGTTCCTACGGGTTGGCCTCAGCCATGCTAATGAAAGGCAGAAATCGTTCTCCCAGACGATTAATAAAGAACAGTTTCGTTTTGGTGGCCTTAAAATTAACAAGCCATTCCTTGCCCGAGTTAACAACAGTGTAATTGTTCAATACCCTCCCAGGACGTCCAAGGTCGCTTTGATATCAGATCTGCCTTATCCCACGTTGTGATTTAAGTTTGATCATAAGGATGCCAGAATCAAATCGTTGCAGGTATCGTGTTGGGCTGGTCCAAGCAGGGCGATGATGTACAGGGAAAAGATAACACTGGAATAAATTGAACAGGAGTAAATACTGTTTTTATATCAGTCCTCCATACAATAATTGGTTTATATCAGAGTTCGCATGCAATTAATTATCAGCCCATCCCGCGTCTAAATCGGAAGTGATATTATCCTTGTTGGCTTGACAAAGTTTTCCTGGCTCTGGTCTCATCTCCGTCTATTCTGCCTCTCTTCTCTATTCTACTGACTTCGCTTCGCGCATTCTTATTTATGGACATTCGCCCAAACTGGCATGAGAGTATGGTGAGGTATGAGCATCTCGGTGAATCTCCTCCGACTTACGTCATAACATTAGGAAACTCCCTCTCTCTACCCTCTCTTTTACTATCCTCTCTCACTAACCTCTTCAGTGAGCGTGGATGGTTCCTCCATCCTCCCTGATGTCTTATCTGTGCCTGCTACTGCGACCATTTTCCGTCCAGGATAACTCAGTTCCAAATTCAGTTGTTTACAAAATCTACTTCTTCGCTTTCCAGTTTGCATTTGCAGTTGTGTGTCAATCAACATTGCTCCCTAAGTCTGGATCACTTTTCCATTGTTCAAACATCTCGACATACAATCAAGTCGTTTTTATGTGAATTAAATCCACAATTCTTCCCATGGGTTTTTGGTATTAACCCTTTTCGTTTCAGTGTCTCTCAGTACATAACAGTTTCTTATGTTTTAACAAGACTTTCTTCCGTTTTACCGTGGCAACGACAAATAGTATCAGAACAGATCGTAGGTCATTTTTGAGATCAGCTGCCAGTTTGACTTCATCAAAATTACAATCAGACTTACGACTTTGACATTTTAACCTTTGATTTTACGAGATCAATTGAAAAGCAACAAGTGTAATAAATCAAATTCTTCATACCACATTGACATTTGCGTGAGTCAGTTGTCGGCATGCACCTCCCTCCTCCAGTGGGAAGTCAGTTACTGGTCTAAGTAGTGAAGAACTAATGAAGATCATGAGATACGACTACTACTATGTACCGTGTCCCTTTAGGGGGTCAACTCTTCACAACTTCCTATCCCTCGTGGCCCTTAGCAGTGTTTCTCCCTTTTCCAAGCCTACTGCCCCTCCCCGTTTCACTATCCATTCACACAAATTCGTCAGGTTGGTTGCCCTATTCCTCTTCTCTCGATATATCAAGTAAAAGTTAATTCTCAGTAGCTGGAGTTCTCAGTATCCTTCTGTAGAACAACATTTCCATTGCAGCGGTTTCCTTTACATCTGTGGGGAAATCGTTCAATACTCTTTTCTTTGGTTCTAACAGACATTTCTTGTGTTATAGACATTTGTTTAGCTTTCGGAATACATTTTCCAAAAATACGATGCATTTTCGGATTTCAATGTCGAATTTTCCATCTTCTTCTTCTTCTTCTTCAATTTGACCCCTCCTTTCAGGACATAGGCTCGCCACAACTTCCTATATCGTATAACACTAGTCCGTTTTTCTACCTTTGCTAAGGTTACTCCACACAAGTCCCACGGTTCTCACTGCCTTTCCCTATCTCTCTTGCCCATTAATATGAGTTAAGGACTTCAAATATCTTGGATCTCACATCTTGGATCTCACATCATAGATTCCCAAAAATACTTCAACATCCGCAAAGCTCTTGCATGAGATGCGTGAAACTATCTTGACTAGATTTGGTACTCGAACCTTCCATTCTCTTTAAAAGTCCAAACCTTTCGAAGACTGATTGAAACAGTCCTACTGTATGGATCAGAAACTTGGACATTATCTGTTCGTCTTGAAAGACGACTGGATGAAACGTACAAACCTGCTCAGAAAAATCATGAACACCAGTTGAAGAAACGCTCAACACAATTTACGTAGAACTAAGACAAACTTTAGGTTTTGCCTCATACCTGGGGAGCTTATCCAGCATTCACCTTCATATAAGAGGATAGATATCCTTTCCGTTCTCAGAACGTTGATTAATATTTGAAATGCTTTTTCGCTAGGCCAATGCGTGTTCAGATCTCGGTATCACACTTTCTATCCTCTGTTAAAACACTACCCAGATATTTGAATTTCTGCTTGATGTTTATATCCCAAATTCGTAACTCGCATTTTGGGGCTTTTTCTTTGTTGATGACCATAATTTATGTCTTCTTATAGTTGATGATGACTCCTTTTTGTCCGCTTTCTTCTAAAACACTGTCAACGATGGCCTGTAGTTTGCTTTCCGAGTCGGTCATCAACACAATGCCAACAGTGTACCTTATATTGTAAGATTACGCCCAATTCCTGGTAGAGTCGCCAATTGCCTGGGGATAGCGTTGCTGTAGAGATTGATGGGTCCCTTTCTATTTGAGTATAGGTTCAAGATTATTCTAACTTCTTTTGCAAATAGATCGATTTTTCCCAACAGTTCAAGTAAGTCCTTTCATCATCTAGACAACAATAAAATAGATTACTTAATCCACTAATAATAACATATATAACAGTAACATATGAACAGGCTGATAGATAGATAGATAGATAGATAGATAGATAGATAGATAGATAGATAGGAACAGAGATAGGAAGATAAAATGAAAAAAATGAATTAGAAAGATAGAAATGAAATGAAAGAGATAGGAAGGGGTAGCAATAATGAAATAAGAGAGAAACGGAACATATATACACGAATTGTCTTAGATAGATAGATAGATAGATAGATAGATAGATAGATAGATAGATAGATAGATAGATAGATAGATAGATAGATATGTTCAGAGTACAAGAAAGAAAGAAAGAAAGAAAGAAAGAAAGAAAAATAAAGAGACATATGTTCACAGCAGAAGAAAGGAAGAAAGAAGATAGATAGATAGATAGATAGATAGATAGATAGATAGATAGATAGATAGATAGAAAGAAAGAAAGAAAGAAAGAAAGAAACAGAGATAGAAAGATCAAATGAAAAAAGAATTAGAAAGATAGAAATGAAGTGAAAGAGATAGGAAGAGATAGAAATAATGAAATAAGAGAGAAATGGAACATATATACACGAACAGTCTTACATAGATAGATAGATAGATAGATAGATAGATAGATAGATAAATAGATAGATAGATAGATAGATAGATATGTTCAGAGTACAAGAGAGAAAGAAAGAAAGAAAGAAAAATAAAGAGACAGATGTTCACAGCAGAAGAAAGGAAGAAAGACGATAGATAGATAGATAGATAGATAGATAGATAGATAGATAGATAGATAGATAGATAAGGAAGACCTATGGGAAGAAAAGTATCATTGTCAAATTAATTGCCGGTGAAGCTAGCATTGCACTTTGATAGAAAATGCATTTAGTTCGGCTTTCATCTTCTTTACTAAAAATGCTACGACAATAATTACGCAGAACGTCTGACAAATTGCTTAATTTGGTGTGCAAAATGATATCAAGTTCCAATAGAGAGAAATTAAAAAAGTGGGTTAAATTAGCGATGTAGCAGATTTCCGTGCCGACATCCACTCATCTTTGTTTTCTGCGATTTAATGTTTCATCAACGAATTACCCAGTGACGATCTAAACCTCAAAAGATTATTACTTAATGAGCTTAAAGATGATCACTCGACGACAGGCGTTCATCTCTGAATGTGGAGGTTTCTAATATCAAGCTTTATCATGTGCAATGTAATTACATCAGAAACGAATGTCTTTGCCTTTCCCATGACGAAGCCTCGCAATTAATATAGAACTTAGGAGCAAACCATAGTTTTATGGAACGTTTCTTTTTTTTGTCACGAGGACGCAGTAGGTTACAGGAAGTAAAAGAGAATGAGAAGACTTTGTTGTGGAGAAGTGAGGAAAGAGAACAGGAAGTGCTTTCAGGAAGACAGAAGATGACGAGGCGAGAAATGTATGAAACGAAACTGCTAGAGCAGAATTGACTGCTGCCTCTAGCTAGTCCAACAGTAAAACGGTGAGAACTAGTTGACTAGTAGAATTTGTATTTAATCATTTAACCCCAAGCAAGATGATAATGCCACTAGGGCGCATGTGGTTACAGGGCGTGAACGAAAAATGAGATGTCTTCAGTGAGGAGGAGTGAAGAAAAGAACAATAAAGGAACAGGGGTCAAGAAGACAGATGATGTAGATTGTCGGTGAATTTGATCTTTTAGGAATTGCGTGTGGCAGGAAAGCAAGAAATCGCACGTGTCTTCCACGGTCGAGAACTGCAAGAAAAGAAATATTAAATGAGAATTAACGGTTTTTTGTGATGTCAACGAACACTCGTTGTCACTTTCGTAAAGCTCGTTGTAGTAGAGACTTTGTAATCGCAGATACAACTATAGTAACGCCGTTGAACATGCTGGTCTCAGACGCCTTCGAATAATATCACTCGCACTAATAGTACTTGCTCGATAATGCTCGCTCGAATAGTAACCAACGAATAGTGATTTGAATAGTAATCCCTATAGTGGTCACTTAGACATCATGCTAATTCTCATATATATTTCCTTTGCCATCACGTGATCTACTTATTCAAAATGGGATCGCTTCTGTTGCTTCTCTGGTGATCTGTGCTCAAACTCCAGTGTCGGCAGTGACACTTTATTCCTATATAACACGGATGCATTTACATGAATGGGCTTCGATAACTTTAACACGTTGTTTGATTGTTAATCTTTCCATGGTTGAAATTGCCAAGGACTTAATTTGTTAAATCTGAAAGAAAAAGAAAAAAATCATGAGACGCTTAAACTTCATTCACATTTAAAATCGGTCCAAGTTATTGGAACACCCTATATAAGTGTGTGTTCTTGTCTTTTTTTTTTTCTTTTTCTTTTTTTCAAAACAGATCAGGGAATCTTCTTCCGGGATCTCCATTAGTATCCTCGGCGCATTCTTCTTAATCTCGTCCGCGAACTGAAAATCTAGCTTTCAGCGTCGATTTCAACCTGGAGAAAACTTCATTGTGAATGCGATAGCCCCGAAATATATGATTATTACGAACGAACTCGGACGCCAATCAACGAGTGTCTTCCATTCTTTTCTGTGAAAGAGACGCGCCTTTCTCAAGTCCAGTAGTTGTTATCACTCTTTCCAGAATTGACTGGGGTTTCCTTCCTAACCTTTTATTTGAAGTTGTGTGGAACACCAACATCTTGATTATATCATTGTTTTCTCTTCGAATTACATGTGTTGTCCATTTTACTCTTTGCTACTGTTATTTGGTACAGCTCTTTGTTTTATGGTTCTGCGGCGCCAGTCCACTATGTTCTAAGAAGGATGATCTTTGCCAAGAGCCACAGACTTCACTCGCTTAGCCACATTAAAAAAAGAACACGTCGAACATTAAATAGTTTTGATAGTCATTAGGTGATATATAGTACACAATATGCCATGAAAAGGATTTTTGATCATAAATATATTTTAACAACTAAATCCAAAGATAAGGAAAAATGAAAGAATAATCACTTTAAGAAATGACATTAAGGCATTTTTTTAATTCTCTTTGAAGTCTAGTTTAATGGTAGACAGCAGGATTTTCACAGCTTTAGACATTTAGTATGATTAAATAATATCGAGAGATAAATAAAGAGCTAATGAATGTAATTAGATAAGATAAATAGATAGATAGATAGATAGATAGATAGAAGTGAAAAAACTGGGCTAGATAGATAGATAGATAGATAGATAGATAGATAGATAGATAGATAGATAGATAGATAGATAGATAGATGTGAAAAGACTGGGCTAGATAGATAGATAGATAGATAGATAGATAGATAGATAGATAGATAGATAGATAGATAGATAGATAGATAGATAGATGTGAAAAAACTGGGCTAGATAGATAGATAGATAGATAGATAGATAGATAGATAGATAGATAGATAGATAGAAGTGAAAAGACTGGGATAGATAGATAGATAGATAGATAGATAGATAGATAGATAGATAGATAGATAGATGTGAAAAGACTGGGCTAGATAGATAGATAGATAGATAGATAGATAGATAGATAGATAGATAGATAGAAATGAAAAAACTGGGCTAGATAGATAGATAGATAGATAGATAGATACATACATACATACATACATACATACATACATACATTGATTTTTGTTTTGCTCATTATGGCAAATCTTCATTCCATCAATCCGAATTGCAACAGCTTTCGTCTAAAAATAATCTCGCACTTAAGATCTCGGAGAGAGAAAGACATCCATCTTTCTATCACATCACGTCTTCCGCGTTGAACTATAAACATCTAGATGAATAAACTAAGAAATTCTGCACAAGGTGTATTTGTTTTTCTTTGCCTATGATGACTGGCCTCTTGGGTGTGTTTGCGACATGCGCATTAAAATTCTATCATGATTTCCGCAGATCTGATCTCAAAGATATTTTATTTCGGAAAAAGACCAGACTGCGTTTGGATTGCGAATGCTTAATTTTTCAGGACTTTACGTCAAATCAGGCTGGAAGCAGTCGCTGTTACTCGATCAGCGATGTTAAGCAACGTTGACTCTGGTCAGTGTTTATTACGGCTATCGGCCTGTGCACTCTAGAAATCTCAATAATGATAATGTTCTGTCCAGCAGTTTCTTCGGTTTTTTCTTTATTAAAATTTCACGAGTGCTCAGGCCGATAGACGTAATAAACACTGTTTAAAGTAAAAAATATAAATGAAGCGTATATTTCTGATACGAGTATCCACTATAATAAAGTTTGATATAATAAAAATATCGGATTAAAAATAAATCTATTATTTCTTTCGATGTAGGGGTTAGACAAAATAATGTGAACAGCTTGCCAAAATTACATTCCGTCATTTTCGGGTATTTGTCAACACCATAAAACGTAACTGCTCAGCACTTTAATCTTTACTTTGCTTTTCTACTTAATTAAGTCATCTCCAAGTAAAAGTGTTACTAAAATACGCGACCTGTCAGATTTTCGGAGAGGGCAAAGTTTGTGCTCGATTATCAGGAGCATCTGTGAACAAAATGTCTGAATTATTGAATGTGCCACGAACTGAAGGGTCAACGGTTATAACAACTTACACAAAAGAAGGCAAAACATCATCAGCAAAGAGTAATAGTGGACGGAATCTAGACTTGACCGAAAGAGACCGAGGAGATTTAAAACGAACTGTGGCAGATAATCATAAAACTGCTACAACAAAAGTAACATCAGAATGCATTACTTACTGTTGTGGAGTTATTTCCACGATAGAACTTGTAGTCGGACTAAATGCGTCCTAAATGGGGTAAACGTACAGAAACGTTAGGAACTTGTAATAAAGTGTTACGCAGAGTAATCGAGTTGTGGTCGCTGATTAACTTCTTCTCTCGACTACCTACTGATTCCTACTTATAATAGGTGGGAGAGTCTATTACCTATAGACTAGGTGTCTTCCACTATAACACTTACCTAACTAATACAGTTTTCTACACGCCCAGTACACCAGGACCTCCACAAAGATGGTATCCGCGGAAGGGTTGCAATTTCTAAACCTGTGATCACAAAGTCGAACGTCAAGTTGTGAAAAAAAATGGTGTGATGATCACAAAAGTTGGACACACGAGGAATGGAAAAAACGTTATTTGGTCTTATGAGTCTTCCTTTCCTACAAACAGGTATGTTTATGCCTGGAAAACACCGCGTGAAGCGTATAACCCGACACTGAAACATGGAGGTGAGTCAGTAATGATTTTTGCGGCAATTTCACGGCATTCTTCCTGTCCTATTATCACACTTAATGGTAGAATTACTACAGATAAATATTTAGACATTCTCAACGACAGTGTCCTTACAATGGCTACCATACTGTTGTCAAAAAGTGCCATATTCCAAGATGGTAATGCACACGTACACACTTCAAAAATAATGAAATCGTGGTTCAGGAGCATCATTACGTAATTAAACACCTTCCATAGGCAGCACAATCACCTGATCTCAACACAACTGAACCATTATGGGGAGATCTATAGCAGAGAGGGAGGAACAGATTTCCTCCCCCAGCGTCGCTGATGCAACTTTTCGAGACTTTGATTGAAGTATGGGATAAAATCCCACTAGAAATAATTAAAAACTTACTCGATTCCATTCCACGTAGAATCAAAGCAGTTTTAGAAGCTAATGGAGGTGCAACACCTTATTAGTCAATAAATAAATGTTTAAGCCAGGTGTTCACTTTATTTTGACTAACCCCTTTATATATATATATATATATATATATATATATATATATATATATATATATATATTTGAATTGGACAAGTCCAACAATTTATTTCAAGACATTTATGATATGTTTAACGTTCTTTTTATAGATACAAGTATTTAAGCAAATGCTCTGTTTATTATAAAAACGTTTCAACTAAGACAGTCCAAGAAGCAGTGAAAAAACGAAATCGTACGTGAAACCTGTGAGGCAACTTTTTACTCCAGTACAGAAAGTTAGAAGGTTAGAGCTGGCAATGTCCATCTTGAATAAGTCGAAAAAAGATCCTGGAATAATATATATATATATATATATATATATATATATATATATATATATATATATATATATATTTGAACTTTATATCAATCCTTCAGGAGCTTTCAATCCTTAGCTATGATTAATTAATTATAAACATGTCATTTTCGTTTAGAATCGATTTCATCACGGTTCTTTTGTTAAGCTTGGAGATTAATTATACATTCTTATTGCTCAAAGCAGAGCCCAATAGAGTTATAAAACCCTCGGAGATTCCAGTAAGATATCTTTAATTATTTCTAAGATGCAACGGTTCAAAGATTAATCTAACAAATGGACAATTTTGCCGTTACACCATTTGGACAACTTTGGTCTTACACCCCAGTATATCAAGTAAAGATAATTATGGAAGATGTTAAGTGATGTAATTTAATCTCTATCTTTAAAATGCAGGATGTGTGTGTGTGTGTGTGTGTGTGTGTGTGTGTGTGTGTGTGTGTGTGTGTGTGTGTGCGTGTGTGTGTGTAACGAATGCACGGCCCCAATTTTCGACGGATTTGCAGCAAAATTAACATGCACACGCTCCAAGTTAGTGAAAAGGCCAAGAACGACTTTGCATTTCCCAACACCTATCGATAGTGGAAATAATCGATTTTTTCATGCCCCTACGGCAGTTTTCATGTAGTTTGTGGTCTTTTCTACTAGCCAGAGTGAGAGCCTATAGCTGGCTGCCACGAATAGGCAGGAAGATTCTATTGGCCAGCGTGAGAACCAACAGATGACTGACACGAATGTTAACTAGCATGCTAGCATGCAAAAAAAAATCGATAGCTGCATTCGTCACAAGTGGGAAAAATTTAAATCTGCATGGCACTTTACTCCAACTGGCTCATTCGCTTGCGTAAACTCAACGTTGATTCTGATTCCGCAGAACTGGGTTGGGTGTGAGAAAGTATTTGTTGTTAACATTCTTTTTTCATTCGGTTTTTCCAGTTACGAGTCCTTTTTTAAAGCTGAAACTTTTGTGTTCATTTTGTTTAGTTCTTTTTTCGTAACAGATTTAATATTTAGTATAGAGCTTAGAAAAAAATTCGCAGTGTGAGATAGGCAAGAATTAAGGCATGTAGCAACATTAGCACGGCAAAGAGCACTCCTTTAAAGGCAAGGAAGGGCAAAAATTATTTTAAGTCAAGTGATAGCGATTGCTGTATCAGTCGTACGATTTTTTAATCAAGCACGGGCAACACCGGACCATGCTGCTAGTGTCTAATAAACGAAAGTGAGTAAATGATGTTGTTGCTGAGTTTGTTTTCTTTTATAATGTAATTAATATTTATAATAGCTTAGTTTGTGAAATTCATTTATGTATTACATAACTTAAATAATAGAAGCTTTTGAATTTAACCTACACTTTTAATTTTTTTAAAACTTTTTATAGTCAAGTAAGTTGGCTTGGGAAATAAATAATGCTTTCAGGAAAGGAGAAGTAAGATAAAAATCCATATTTGCATATTTATATTTTCGTAATATTCGATGGAGGCACGCTCAAGAATTTTACGTCTAAGTTACTTTCTCTTTTAATAAGTGCGGCATTCTTTCGATTGAAATAGTGCCTGAAATTATTACTTTGTATGACTAATGCTTTTGATAAATTTTCATGTATAATATATATATATATATATATATATATATATATATATATATATATATATATATATATATAGTATTGAGGCAACGATCCTTCATTTATACATGTTTCATTGAAGACGACAGATAAGGTTCTGCGATTAAACTTTTTATTTCATTTTTCTTCTGTTCGAACAATTGCTTTCTTTTTTGTACACAGAGTGTAGAAACTGTCCAAATGTCCTGTGATTCCGAGCGCTTTCGGCTATACTTTTAGCCATTATCAAGGATGATTTTATTTTTGCTTTTTAATTTAGTGTATGGGTTGTGTGTATCTTTCTACAGTTATAGGAATGTTTTCATTTTCCAAACACAGCACATTATGGCCGTGTTCGGAGTTAATATTATCGGTGTTGAAATTTTTAAAATTATTATTAAGACTTCCATAATATTTCATCTTTTTTTACATGTGCATGAGGTTGTTATGTTTGTATTTTCTACTATTAAGTTTCAGATTGCATCTGGTAAGTTTGTGTGTCTAATTAAATGGTTCCCAATAGAGCTGTGGTCACATAGGCAAGCGTAAGATGTCTGGATACGCATGTAGTTGTGTGACCGATATAATTATTTATAAATTCGGTCTGATCAGGGACACAGTTCCTTAAAGGGCATTTGAACTGATGTTCGTTCGATGTAATTTTGATATATTTCGTTAACATTTTTATATATATATATATATATATATATATATATATATATATATATATATATATATATATATATATATATATATATATATATATATATATATATATATATATATATATATATATATAAATGTGGGGATAGTTTGGTCTGGTTTGTTTTACGGCATATCAACTGCAATGTGTTATTTAATGCCGGCCATTTTTGGGGTTGTAATATTTTTTCCTTCACAAATCTATAGCTGATAATATTTTTTCTTCAAAAATATATGCTGATAATTTTTTCATAAATTATCGCTGGTAATAATTTTTGACAGTGTATTTCTGGTATTAAATCCTATTTTTACACTTTCATAGTGTTTTGCCCCCAGTTCGGGGGCTAGCTATTTGTCCATAGTTGGCCCCTAATAGGTGCTATCAGAGTGGACCTGGGAACACATCCTGATCAAAGGCCTTGCTGTCGGATGTAGTTTATCGTCTTACCGAGGAGACGAGGATGTAGTTTATTGTCATATATAGGACGATACATATATATATATATATATATATATATATATATATATATATATATATATATATATATATATATATATATATATGAGGAGTGAGGTGAGGAATATGCGTCCCTGTTGCCCTTCCTATCATTTCTGTTCTTTGCTTTTTTGAAAATTCTTATTTCTTTTGCCGAATGACCGATAACCTGTTTTTCCGTCTATATTTACGACTCTATCTATCATCTGTTTGCCAACTCTAGGATTTCGTATATGTACAACTATTTCCATTTTTACTCGAATATAAGGGAGATCACGTGTGGGGCTGATAGCTCTTATGCATGCACGTCTTTGTACAAACGTGGAAGGATAAGACGAAAACGAGATAGACATATAGATGGAAAGAGAGAGATAACTAGACGAAAATAAGGAGGAAGCAAGATAGATAGATAGATAGATAGATAGATAGATAGATAGATAGATAGATAGATAGATAGATAGATAGATAGATAAAAATAATCAGATAGATAGATATATTTATAGATACATAGATATGAACAGACTAAGATAGATAGATAGATAGATAGATAGAAAGAAAGAAAGAAAGAAAGAAAGAAAGAATCAGATAAATAGATAGACAGACAGAGAGATAGAATTTGCTTAAACTGACGTCCAATTCAGTCATCAACTCAATAGCGTATAGGTTTGCGTAAACGTTCGCTCACACAGACGTGTTTATAAACGCCATAGAAAACTTGCAAATATACATTTGCCTCTTTGCTTCCTTTTCCTTCTTTCTTTTCTCTCGTTTCGTTCATTGTTCTTTTTTTCGGCTCTTCTCCAAGCACGCATAGACACAACATGTTAGCATGATGATCATTCTCTGTTCGCAAGAGAGTGTGATCCTTGTAAGGTAAAGTGCGATCCGCGACTCCGAGAGACTGATACGATCTGATGTAAGCAATGCTGAACGCTCGAGATGCACTTCCACCATTACGACAGCTGCCTACATGCCTTGCAAGATGGATAATGCTCAAGCGGGTAGTGATGGAATGGCAGGTGTGTGTGATTGTGTGTGTGTGTGTGTGTGTGTGTGTGTGTGTGTGTGTGTGTGTGTGTGTGTGTGTGTGTACCTGTAGAAAGAGAGACTGAAGATGCGATGGACTGAAGAAAAAGACGAGGGGAAGAGAGGTCTTGGTGAAAAAAAGAGGATAAAGAAAGTGGAGAGAATGGGGTATGTGGAGACGTGAGAAAGAGTGAGATGTCAGAACGTTGGAAAGCAATGAAAAGAAAGAAAGAAAGAAAGTGTCACAAAAGTGAGAAAGAAAGTATGCTGAGAAAGAAAGAAAAAATGAACGAAAGAAAAGTGAGAAAGAAAGAAAGAATTTTGCAAAAGGAAGAAATAATATCAATAAAGATTTTTTTTTTTTAAATGAACGAAAGGAAAGAAAGCTAAGAAAGAAAAATGCTTCAAAAGAAAGAAAAAATAAATGAAGAAAAATAGAGAGAGAAAAAAGAATGCTGTTAAAGAAACAAAGAAAGAAAGAAAGAAAGAAAGAAAGATATTCGTAAGCAAAGGCTAAGTAAGAAAGAAAGAAAGAAAGAAAGATGTTCGTAAGCAAAGAAAGAAAGAAAAAAGAAAGAAAGAAAGAAAGAAAGATGTTCGTAAGCAAAGAAAGAAAGAAGAAAGAAAGAAAGAAAGAAAGAAAGAAAGAAAGAAAAAAGAAAGAAAGAAAGAAAGATGTGGGCGTGCATATATAGAAAGAAAAGAGCTAAGAAGGAAGATAAGATTGAATGAAGAAATGGTGGAAACCAAAAGAAGGGGCCGAATGTAGGAAGTTGAAAAGAAAGAAAAAATAAATGAAGAAAAATAGAGAGAGAAAAAAGAATGCTGTTAAAGAAACAAAGAAAGAAAGAAAGAAAGAAAGAAAGATATTCGTAAGCAAAGGCTAAGTAAGAAAGAAAGAAAGAAAGAAAGATGTTCGTAAGCAAAGAAAGAAAGAAAAAAGAAAGAAAGAAAGAAAGAAAGATGTTCGTAAGCAAAGAAAGAAAGAAGAAAGAAAGAAAGAAAGAAAGAAAGAAAGAAAGAAAGAAAGAAAGAAAGAAAGAAAAAAGAAAGAAAGAAAGAAAGATGTGGGCGTGCATATATAGAAAGAAAAGAGCTAAGAAGGAAGATAAGATTGAATGAAGAAATGGTGGAAACCAAAAGAAGGGGCCGAATGTAGGAAGTTGAAAAGAAAGAAAAAATAAATGAAGAAAAATAGAGAGAGAAAAAAGAATGCTGTTAAAGAAACAAAGAAAGAAAGAAAGAAAGAAAGAAAGAAAGATATTCGTAAGCAAAGGCTAAGTAAGAAAGAAAGAAAGAAAGAAAGATGTTCGTAAGCAAAGAAAGAAAGAAAAAAGAAAGAAAGAAAGAAAGAAAGATGTTCGTAAGCAAAGAAAGAAAGAAGAAAGAAAGAAAGAAAGAAAGAAAGAAAGAAAGAAAGAAAGAAAGAAAGAAAGAAAAAAGAAAGAAAGAAAGAAAGATGTGGGCGTGCATATATAGAAAGAAAAGAGCTAAGAAGGAAGATAAGATTGAATGAAGAAATGGTGGAAACCAAAAGAAGGGGCCGAATGTAGGAAGTTGAAAAGAAAGAAAAAATAAATGAAGAAAAATAGAGAGAGAAAAAAGAATGCTGTTAAAGAAAGAAAGAAAGAAAGAAAGAAAGAAAGAAAGATATTCGTAAGCAAAGGCTAAGTAAGAAAGAAAGAAAGAAAGAAAGATGTTCGTAAGCAAAGAAAGAAAGAAAAAAGAAAGAAAGAAAGAAAGAAAGATGTTCGTAAGCAAAGAAAGAAAGAAGAAAGAAAGAAAGAAAGAAAGAAAGAAAGAAAAAAGAAAGAAAGAAAGAAAGATGTGGGCGTGCATATATAGAAAGAAAAGAGCTAAGAAGGAAGATAAGATTGAATGAAGAAATGGTGGAAACCAAAAGAAGGGGCCGAATGTAGGAAGTTGAAAAGAAAGAAAAAATAAATGAAGAAAAATAGAGAGAGAAAAAAGAATGCTGTTAAAGAAACAAAGAAAGAAAGAAAGAAAGAAAGAAAGATATTCGTAAGCAAAGGCTAAGTAAGAAAGAAAGAAAGAAAGAAAGATGTTCGTAAGCAAAGAAAGAAAGAAAAAAGAAAGAAAGAAAGAAAGAAAGATGTTCGTAAGCAAAGAAAGAAAGAAGAAAGAAAGAAAGAAAGAAAGAAAGAAAAAAGAAAGAAAGAAAGAAAGATGTGGGCGTGCATATATAGAAAGAAAAGAGCTAAGAAGGAAGATAAGATTGAATGAAGAAATGGTGGAAACCAAAAGAAGGGGCCGAATGTAGGAAGTTGAAAAGAAAGAAAAAATAAATGAAGAAAAATAGAGAGAGAAAAAAGAATGCTGTTAAAGAAACAAAGAAAGAAAGAAAGAAAGAAAGAAAGATATTCGTAAGCAAAGGCTAAGTAAGAAAGAAAGAAAGAAAGAAAGATGTTCGTAAGCAAAGAAAGAAAGAAAAAAGAAAGAAAGAAAGAAAGATGTTCGTAAGCAAAGAAAGAAAGAAGAAAGAAAGAAAGAAAGAAAGAAAGAAAGAAAGAAAGAAAGAAAAAAGAAAGAAAGAAAGAAAGATGTGGTCGTGCATATATAGAAAGAAAAGAGCTAAGAAGGAAGATAAGATTGAATGAAGAAATGGTGGAAACCAAAAGAAGGGGCCGAATGTAGGAAGTTGAAAAGAAAGAAAAAATAAATGAAGAAAAATAGAGAGAGAAAAAAGAATGCTGTTAAAGAAACAAAGAAAGAAAGAAAGAAAGAAAGAAAGAAAGAAAGATATTCGTAAGCAAAGGCTAAGTAAGAAAGAAAGAAAGAAAGAAAGATGTTCGTAAGCAAAGAAAGAAAGAAAAAAGAAAGAAAGAAAGAAAGATGTTCGTAAGCAAAGAAAGAAAGAAGAAAGAAAGAAAGAAAGAAAGAAAGAAAGAAAGAAAGAAAGAAAAAAGAAAGAAAGAAAGAAAGATGTTCGTAAGCAAAGAAAGAAAGAAAGAAAGAAAGAAAGAAAGAAAGAAAGAAAAAAGAAAGAAAGAAAGAAAGATGTGGGCGTGCATATATAGAAAGAAAAGAGCTAAGAAGGAAGATAAGATTGAATGAAGAAATGGTGGAAACCAAAAGAAGGGGCCGAATGTAGGAAGTTGAAAAGAAAGAAAAAATAAATG
Organism: Acanthosepion esculentum; assembly: GCA_964036315.1. Taxonomy (NCBI): domain Eukaryota; kingdom Metazoa; phylum Mollusca; class Cephalopoda; order Sepiida; family Sepiidae; genus Acanthosepion; species Acanthosepion esculentum. The sequence continues at coordinate 57,560,503 of OZ038484.1, read as the reverse complement.
AAGAAAAATAGAGAGAGAAAAAAGAATGCTGTTAAAGAAAGAAAGAAAGAAAGAAAGAAAGAAAGATATTCGTAAGCAAAGGCTAAGTAAGAAAGAAAGAAAGAAAGAAAGATGTTCGTAAGCAAAGAAAGAAAGAAAAAAGAAAGAAAGAAAGAAAGATGTTCGTAAGCAAAGAAAGAAAGAAGAAAGAAAGAAAGAAAGAAAGAAAGAAAGAAAGAAAGAAAGAAAGAAAGAAAAAAGAAAGAAAGAAAGAAAGATGTGGTCGTGCATATATAGAAAGAAAAGAGCTAAGAAGGAAGATAAGATTGAATGAAGAAATGGTGGAAACCAAAAGAAGGGGCCGAATGTAGGAAGTTGAAAAGAAAGAAAAAATAAATGAAGAAAAATAGAGAGAGAAAAAAGAATGCTGTTAAAGAAACAAAGAAAGAAAGAAAGAAAGAAAGAAAGAAAGATATTCGTAAGCAAAGGCTAAGTAAGAAAGAAAGAAAGAAAGAAAGATGTTCGTAAGCAAAGAAAGAAAGAAAAAAGAAAGAAAGAAAGAAAGATGTTCGTAAGCAAAGAAAGAAAGAAGAAAGAAAGAAAGAAAGAAAGAAAGAAAGAAAAAAGAAAGAAAGAAAGAAAGATGTTCGTAAGCAAAGAAAGAAAGAAAGAAAGAAAGAAAGAAAGAAAGAAAGAAAGAAAAAAGAAAGAAAGAAAGAAAGATGTGGGCGTGCATATATAGAAAGAAAAGAGCTAAGAAGGAAGATAAGATTGAATGAAGAAATGGTGGAAACCAAAAGAAGGGGCCGAATGTAGGAAGTTGAAAAGAAAGAAAAAATAAATGAAGAAAAATAGAGAGAGAAAAAAGAATGCTGTTAAAGAAACAAAGAAAGAAAGAAAGAAAGAAAGAAAGAAAGAAAGATATTCGTAAGCAAAGGCTAAGTAAGAAAGAAAGAAAGAAAGAAAGATGTTCGTAAGCAAAGAAAGAAAGAAAAAAGAAAGAAAGAAAGAAAGATGTTCGTAAGCAAAGAAAGAAAGAAAGAAAGAAAGAAAGAAAGAAAGAAAGAAAGAAAGAAAGAAAGAAAGAAAGAAAGAAAAAAGAAAGAAAGAAAGAAAGATGTGGTCGTGCATATATAGAAAGAAAAGAGCTAAGAAGGAAGATAAGATTGAATGAAGAAATGGTGGAAACCAAAAGAAGGGGCCGAATGTAGGAAGTTGAAAAGAAAGAAAAAATAAATGAAGAAAAATAGAGAGAGAAAAAAGAATGCTGTTAAAGAAACAAAGAAAGAAAGAAAGAAAGAAAGAAAGAAAGATATTCGTAAGCAAAGGCTAAGTAAGAAAGAAAGAAAGAAAGAAAGATGTTCGTAAGCAAAGAAAGAAAGAAAAAAGAAAGAAAGAAAGAAAGATGTTCGTAAGCAAAGAAAGAAAGAAGAAAGAAAGAAAGAAAGAAAGAAAGAAAGAAAGAAAAAAGAAAGAAAGAAAGAAAGATGTTCGTAAGCAAAGAAAGAAAGAAAGAAAGAAAGAAAGAAAGAAAGAAAGAAAAAAGAAAGAAAGAAAGAAAGATGTGGGCGTGCATATATAGAAAGAAAAGAGCTAAGAAGGAAGATAAGATTGAATGAAGAAATGGTGGAAACCAAAAGAAGGGGCCGAATGTAGGAAGTTGAAAAGAAAGAAAGAAAAAGAAAAGACCAGAAAAATGAAAAAGAAGAAATAACAAGAGCTGTTCACCTACTGCCATCCCGATGAGCCATCGTTTGGCACTTGGACACACAATTAACGTGACGTCTTACATCCATGCATGCTGGTGGCGTGAGAAATTGTCCAGTACACCCAGCACTTCCGCTTCCGGCATCAGAAACTGATTTGTTACAGAGGAGGTGATTTCTTAAGGACATGCCCATCTGAAGTGGATTTTGGTTATTTTATCCCTTGGCACGCATGTAGGGGGAAGGGTTGCAATAAATTAAATGGGGAACAAATAATTAAAATGGATTTAAGAAGAAAAGGAAGACTAAGAGCAATTCTAACCAATAAAACACATAATTAAAAAATGGAATGTTTCTAGAAAGACGAGAATAGTAATTGATAGAAGGATGTGGAAAAATAATAAATGTAGAGATTGTTGCGGATTGAAGGGAAGGAACGGATGAGATAGATAGATAGATAGATAGATAGATAGATAGATAGATAGATAGATAGATAGATAGTAACAGATTAAAATAGATAGATAGATAGATAGATAGATAGATAGATAGATAGATAGATAGATAGTAACACATTGAAATAGAGGGATAGATAGATAGATAGTAACACATTGAAATAGATAGATAGTAACAGATTGAAATAGATAGATAGTAACAGATTGAAATAGATAGATAGATAGATAGATAGATAGATAGATAGATAGATAGATAGATAGATAGATACTAACAGATTGAAATAGATAGATAGATAGATAGATAGATAGATAGATAGATAGATAGATAGATAGATAGATAGTAACACATTGAAATAAATAGATAGATAGATAGATAGATAGATAGATAGATAGTAAGAGATTGAAATAGATAGATAGTAACAGATTGAAATAGATAGATAGATAGATAGATAGTAACAGATTGAAACAGATAGATAGTAACAGATTGAAATAGATAGATAGATAGATAGATAGATAGATAGATACTAACAGATTGAAATAGATAGATAGATAGTAACAGATTGAAATAGATAGATAGATAGTAACAGATTGAAATAGATAGATAGTAACAGATTGAAATAGATAGATAGATAGATAGATAGATACATAGATAGATAGATAGATAGATAGATAGATAGATATCGTTATTTAACTTAGTACGACACATGGCCAACGGCTATGATTAGTTTGTCCCATTAATCTGCTTACTGAAGACGACACACATGTCGTGAAAATATCGACAATGTTTTACAGTGTTTTGGAAGTGTTATAACAAACGATCGAAAATGGCGCATATAGAGTAAGTTAGTAAAGGAAATCGAGAAGAAAGGACTAAGTATTGATTGTTGGAGACAGTAATTATGCATCTTTGTTAAAAGCGTTGCCTAAGGTCTGATCTCCGAATTCAAATATCTGATAAAGGCTTTCGCCTGCACTAGGTGTAGTTTCGCCCAATACCACAAACTATTATAAAAACCAAAGCATTAAACTTCAAGTCATGTCCTTAAATAGCCTCATCAGATTGAGACTTCCATATGGATGATAAGCAGTGACAAGCTCATTCAGATCAATCGTTAAAAATGGCTCCGAGTGACTGAAGCCAGTAGGTCATAGTAAGGACCATCCTGCTTCAAACCTTGTAGACTGGCGCTACAGAACTGGTCTAAGTAAGGTTATCATTTGAAGACCTGCAACAAAAACTAAAATGGATAGTACAAATAAGTTCTATGCTAATAGTTTCTTCTCGCTGCAACTCTCTTCCGGTTTCTTGCTCGCGGTCATTCATTCATTCATTTTAACGGCTTTTGAACCTGTGCAGTTTATTTAGATCAAAAAAATATTTTAGATTGCAAGAATTTTTTTAGATAATGATGGTTTATTATTACAAATCGTACTAATTAACCAACTTCAGCATCGATTAAAGCCTCGAAAAGTGGTAGGAGAGGAATAAGGCGATATCAAGAGGGGTCAGAAGGTTCTCCAGAGTTCTTTAAATCAGAGGACTTCCAACAAGCTGGAAAACAGAAGAATGTATTTTTATTTTTATTTTGTTGATTATGATCTAACAAATGATCTAACAAATCTTATTCATTGAATAGCCTTTTTTGCAATGATGTTCAGTTATTTTTTTTACACAGTTTTTTTATTTATTGAATGCAGTAAAAATGTGTATTTTGCTTGCGGTGATTCATAATTAAAATTCTAGTTTGATTCTATTCAATGTATCTAATACAAAAGTTACCAACTTTATTTCGATTTATTCTTGAAATAGTAAAATTTTATAGTTCGTTTGTAAGTAAAAACTTGCAGAAATTACGTATTTCTGTACATTTTTAGACTATTTTTAAAACTAAATGCTCAAAACTTCGTAAAAGCTATGAATCTATTGTTTCGTGACAATATTTATCCAATCAAAGTCCAGCTTTCACAATAAGTGCAATGTCGATATTTTAAAGATATGAAAAATCAAACTGCCCTACTCTACACTCACAGTACATACAATCCACGAACTTTCCCAGTACCACTTTGCATTTTATAAACGTGCAGTTTCTGAGCTAACAAGTAAAAGTTACTTCATCTGAAACAAGACTCTTCATCTATTCTTCATTTTTCAAACACTGATAATGTACAGAAGGTAATAATCGGAAAAGATCGTAAAAATATAACTTCTTGATAATTCGCCGAAAACACTATTTCCAAAACGGTGAAAAGGAAATATTTGGAGTTACTTCATCTGATACAAGACTCTTCATCTATTCTTCATCTTTCAAACACTGATAATTTACAACAGGTAATAATCGGAAAAGATCGTAAAAATATATCTTCTTGATAATTCGCCGAAAACACTATTTCCAAAACGGTGAAAAGGAAATATTTGGAGTTACTTCATCTGATACAAGACTCTTCATCTATTCTTCATCTTTCAAACACTGATAATTTACAACAGGTAATAATCGGAAAAGATCGTAAAAATATATCTTCTTGATAATTCGCCGAAAACACTATTTCCAAAACGGTGAAAAGGAAATATTTGGAGTTACTTCATCTGATACAAGACTCTTCATCTATTCTTCATCTTTCAAACACTGATAATGTACAACAGGTAATAATCGAGAAAAATCGTAAAAATGGCTCTTCTCGATAATTTGCCAAAAACACTATCCCCAAAACTCTGAAACGGAAATATTTGGAGTTACTTCATCTGATACAAGACTCTTCATCTATTCTTCATCTTTCAAACACTGATAATGTACAACAGGTAATAATCGAGAAAAATCGTAAAAATAGCTCTTCTCGATAATTTGCCAAAAACACTATCCCCAAAACTCTGAAAAGGAAATATTTGGACCGAGCTAACTCTGAAAATGTACCCAGTAATTAAAAAGAGACTTCTATAAATACTCGTATGATTATCGAAGAAACATCTAAGGTGAGTGTTAACGAAAAATTGCATTTAAAAAGCCATTCTTTGTTACGTGATACTTTAACAGAGTCAAGTGGCTTATCCTGTGTTTCATAGTAACAAACTGGTTTCAAGCTGACTGGCATACGTAGCGTATGGTAAGGTAAGCTTCGAGAGACAGGAAGAAATCCTCTCTTGCACCCAGCATGTCCTACCTGCAACGGTATTTGCGCCACTTCCTTCGGCTTCAGATGTTATATACGGGTCCACACACGTTGTCAGCGTTTCACATCGTCTTACTCGGAGAGAGAAACATGGATTTATTTACATGTACGCTAAATATTAAAAGTTTGAGGACACCCCTGTTGATTTTTTTAAATTGCCAAAAAGTAGCTGTTTTGTACTTATATATATAAGAGAAAATTGTTATACGTGGTTAAAAAATAGTGAGATATTATTTTTATTAGAATATCATGACTAAAAGCAAAATAAGCATTATATAATTAAATTTTGCTCTCTTCAAAATATCATCGTTTAATCTTGATTGCTGCAGCACAAATTTTTGGCATTCGTTGCGAAAATTTCTCAACGTATAAATTTGGTAACTGTTTCCATTCTTTTTTTCAATGACTCTAAACGCTCGTTTTCAGGGGGGGGGTCACTCTTCTTCTGTCAAGTTCATCCCATGCTATTTTTAGGGTGGCTTCAAACTTTTGAACTATAGTGTATGTTCGCGATTAAATACATGTGTTATATACGAGGTCTGATGAAAAAGTATCGGGACTGATGCTATGAAAAAGAAAACTACAAAACTTACCAATTCGGAAATAATCTCCTTTAAAGTAGTCCCCTTCTGATGCAACGCACTTTATCCAGCGTCATTTCCATTGATGAAAATATTCCTGGAACTCCTTTTTGAGGATAGTGAGCAACTTCGCCATCGCATTCTTTTGGATTTCCTCAACATCTTGAAATCTTGTTCCTTTCAAGTCGGATTTGATTTATGGAAGAGGAAAAAGTCGCAAGAGACAAGTCCTGGGGAATATAGTGGTTGTCGAACCTGGTGAATGTTGTGCTTAATCAAAAACTGCGGCACAAGCCACAGTCACTGATGGAAGCTATGTACTTTCGTGAAACGACCACACACTACGCACACTTTGCTTCCAAGCCCTGCTAGAAACAATCAGAATTTTAAGGTCAGCCTGAGCCAAATGGCCACACTCGGTGTACTTTAGCTCGGTTACGATTGAAACAGTCCCGAGACATTTTCATCAGATCTCATACTACTGAAGTAATCACTTTGTGTGACGAGATATTTGCTGAACCTGAAGAAGTCTACAGAACAGCCCATCAAAAAGAGATGAAAACAACAAAATTACTAGTCTACCTATTCTGTATCACCTCTGGTGAACCCTTGCATTCTATATAGTAAAATATGTTCCAATGTATTTTCATATTAAAATCATTTCCAATGCATTTTCATAATGAAATCCCTGTTCAATACATTTTCTTAGTAGAATCACTTTCCAATGCATTTTCATTGTAAAATCCCTTTCCAGTGCATTTTCATAGTGAAATCCTTTTCCAACGCATTTGCATAGGGAAATCCCTTTCCAGTGCATTTTCATAGTGAAATCCCTTTCCAATGCATTTTCATAGGGAAATACCTTTCCAATGCATTTTCATAGGGAAATCCCTTTCCAGTGCATTTTCATAGTGAAATCCTTTTCCAAAGCATTTGCATAGGGAAATCCCTTTCCAGTGCATTTTCATAGTGAAATCCCTTTCCAATGCATTTTCATAGTGAAATCCCTTTCCAATGCATTTCATAGAAAAATCATTTCCAATACATTTTCATAATAAAATCCCTTTTCAATACATTTTCATATTAAAATCACTTTCAATGCATTTTCATAGTAAAATCATTTCCAATGTATTTTCATAGTAAAGTCATTTCCAATGTATTTTCATAGTAAAATCACTTTCCAATGCATTTTCATAGTAAAATACCTTTTCAATGCTTTTTCATAATAAAATCATTTAGAATGCTTTTTTATAGCAGAATTTATCGCCAGATACCTCCACGTAGCTTAATAAGTAGTTTGGTTGTCCATTACTACTGAGTAGTGAGTTCGATCCTCACTCGATGCCATACAAATTTAAATAACGCAGCAAGAGTTGATAGATCGCAAAATAGATACAGGCAGAGACACGCACATACCGACACGCACACATATATATGTTTGTGTGTGTATGTTTGCGTGTGTGTCTCTCTCATCGCCCCTAATCAACTCTTGATTTGAATTGGTTAAGTATGCTACATCGCAGTGTTTTTTCTTTCAGATTATTAATATGGCTTTCGTTTCTCTAGGTCATCTGCCCATGTATTAACGATTATTGCTGAAATTGGCTACATTCTCGACGGCATTTGACAAAGTTAGCCATGCTGGTTTTCTTCACAAGTCGAAAACTTATGGTGTTGCTGGATGAATGTTATTCAGTCTTTCTTATCAATCTTATTAATGCAGATTTACCCCAGGGCTCGTTGGTCCTAATTTCCATCAGTGACTTTCATGATGGCATCATTTCTCAACACAGTATCTATACTGACGCATCTATTTACTTAATGGTAAGTCTGATCTGTTTGTAAAGATCAAACTGGCAGCTGATCTCAAAAATGACAATACAATCTAAACTACAAATTTCCCATGATTTCCCCCGAACGATCATATCTTAACTTAAATCATTAAAAAATGACGCCATATATTATGAAATGGACTAAGTCTGACAATTATTTTAATATATTTTCTTTTTAAAAACAGTAATTCGACCTCGCTAACCAGACGCTTCCTCTGTAGCTAAATGGCATGACCCGTCAGATTACATGATGGTTCCGTGTAGGATATAGGTTCGATTCCTATCGGAGGGCATATATTTGTAATTTCTGGGACATTCATGCCGGTAAATGTTGTTAATACTGTATATTATAAACAGATAATTAACTTAAATATTTTATCTATAAAAAATAACGTATAAACAGAAAATATATATATATATTCAAGGATTTTTGGTTGAAGGCGGTGTATTTTTTAATTTCATTTTTATTTTTCCAAGAACATTCAATCTCATCCGAGATCATCTTCAAGGGTAAATTGCTAAGAATTAGCAATTCCTTAATGAATTTAATAGCAACATGAAGAAATCTATAAGACAATTCGAGAGAATTAAAATAAAATATATAGACATTGCATATCCAGATTATTCGGCGATACACCTTTGAATGAAGATATACTGCCTATATATATATATATATATATATATATATATATATATATATATATATATATATATATATATATATAAATATATATCTTCAAGTAGGAATTGAGTTCTCCGAGCCGCTGGCGTATTTCGTATAGCGAAAAACGTTAAAATTGCCTTCCTTCCTGCCGTGCGACGATAGCGTAGGTAAGATATCTGAATGATGTCAAATCAGTCGGTTTTGATCCCGGCTTGAAACAATCGAACGTCTTGCCACACTGAGGAGATGTGATACGGCGAAACAGTGCAGTCTGTCTGTGGATGACTATGTGTGTGTGTCTGTGTGTCTGTGTGTGTGTGTGTGTGTGTGTGTGTGTGTGTGTGTGTGTAGGGGGCACGTGCTCGAGTGGTTAGAACCTTCGCGTTCTGACCATAAGACCCGCGTTCGCATCTCACCATGGTCAGGAAGAATCCCAGCGTGCGACACCTTTGGAAAGTGCCTGAAAACCACAAATTTGGTAGACTTGGGTACCGGCGATAGCTGTGCTAGCACGGAGTCACAAGTCATCGTGGCCGAGAGTTTGAGCGTGCTGGCCTTATTGAACTTGTTAATCACGCTAGATAACACGCTCTTTTCCAGAAACTGTAACTAAGTTGCAGTATAAACCCTAGGTGGGCTCTGTGGTTTTTGAATAAAAACAAATGAGCCTGAGCGAGCTTCTGCAATAGGGATTAGTTAGACGGGTATCCTAGAATACAAGTGGCCAGCTATATATATATATATATATATATATATATATATATATATATATCATTTCAAACGTTAATATTCTAATTAATTAATGATAGGCACCTTTGAAATAGACCTCCCATTTATATTTATCAAACAGTGTGTATTACGTCTATCTATAAGTATTCGATCCCTACCGAGGAACGCATTTTCTTCATGAGGGCTCAAGTACTTATTGGAGCTTTACAGCTGTGAGCCGACCATTTTTAGCGATAGATCGTATGTATGAGTTTAACTTGAGGTCAAGTGTTACTTTAAGGTCCAATAGTCTCTCAAGACACGGTGCTATCCTTTGGAAGAGCCAAAATGGATTTGTCATATTTGGGAGGGTTGACTCAGTTCTCACTCTCCCGTCTCGACAAAGTCTAAAAGCGTCTCCGAGTCTTTGTGGGTGACAAATTAATCCCGCCCTTCAACCTCTCTCTAACAAGCGGGATGTGGCAAGCCTCTCACTGCTATCAAGGATAGTGCTCGGACTAACTACATTCTTTGCTTCCGTAACTTTCTCAGCTAGGGCCCGCCTTGTCACTCACATTGTAGCAAACCACCCACATTCCATGTTCCTCTGTGTTCCAATGGTGAGAAGTAAGTTCCACCCGTACAGCTCCTTCCCGCGAACTATTGTTCTGTGGAAACGACTCCGAGAGAGTTTCCCCGATCACTACAATCTTAACCTGTTCAACTCCAGAGTCAACTGTTATCTTTCTTTCTTTTTCACATACATCGCCTCTTAATGTAACTCTGTACCACGAGTGGCCCCGGGCCTTGTACAGAGTGAACCCTACTGTAATAAAAAAATAAGAAAAAAAAGCCTCCCCGAGGGGACATTCATTCATCTTGACTGGTGGTAGTTCGCGGTCCGATCGGCGTTGATGGAACATAATTAGTTTTCTGCTGATAATGGTTCTGCAGCATTCTTAAAGAATATTTTTCCAGATATCTTGATAGTCGGATTTTTCAAATAGTTTCCTTCTTTCCAGTTATCTATTCACAAAATTTTTATCATCATTTAGCCTGAGGGAACTTACCGCTACTCTGATTGGCTGACGGTTTCGTCGTGTGCGGTTGCCTAATGCGCCTGCGCGTTCTTTTGTTTGTATTCCTTCCTTCCGCTTTAGTTAATTTTAATTTGCACTTTGAGTTTGACATTTTAAAATTATTAATTATTATTATTTTTCTTATTATTATTTTTCTTATTATTTTTTATATTTTATTATTAATTTTTATTTGTATTATTATTTTTATTACTATAGGTAGTAATAAATTAGAATAAATATTAATTATTTTATTATTTTTATTATTATTTTATATTTTTTAATTTTACAGTAATAAATATTTGTATTTTTATATGATGATTATTTTTTATTAGTTTTATCATCATTTTTCTAATTATTTTCATTGTAATTTTTATTTTATATTATAATTACTGTTATTATTAATTTATTACAATTTTATAATTATTTTAAATGTTATATTACTAAGTATTATCATTTTTATATGGTAATGATGATTATTATTATTAATATTATCATTATTATTATTTTTACTATTATCATTATTCTACCTCATATCAAGATGAAGGTGGATATTATATCATTTTCTATTACTAAGGATTTACATTTTCTATATGATCATTATCGTCATCAGTGTCGATATTATTATTATTATTATTATTTATGTATGTTATGTTACTGGTTTGTATCTTGTAAAGCTGTGTCCAAACTATGATCCTTAGGTCCTATGGGAGTATTGTCATTTAATTGATGGCACTGAGTGTACGGGATGTTCCTAGTAGAGCGATCTTCTGGGAAACTTGGATGTTGATGTTGCCTGGGACACCCCTAATAAAATTGTCCATTCTTTTTCTCACAGGGCCCAGACCTCTGATTACAATTGGTACACTCTCAGTCTTCATTCACCACATTCTGTTAAAGTCGATCTCCGGGTCCTTGTATTTGGACAATTTTTCTATAATGTTCATGGAGCTGTTTATCCCAGATGGTACTGCTATGTCAATAAACATACACTTTCTGGATTTCTTGTCTTTTATGATAATATCAGGTGTGTTGGCTTTTATTTCCCTGTCAGTTTGAATTGGCATGTCCCGGAGGATAGTTACTTCGTTATTTTGGGTAACTGTGTCTGGTTGGTGATCATACCATCTCTCAGTGGTTTCGATTTTGTGCTTCTTGCATATCTTCCAATGCACATATGTCGCTATATTGTTATATCAGTGGGTATATTCATTTTTTCCTAGTTCTGGACATCCTGAGATAATATGGTCGACAATTTCATCATATTTTCCGCAGATCATGCATTTCGGGTTAGTTCCATCTTTGATGATGTGACAGTGTTAGGATCTGGTTCCGTATTATTATTATTATTAGTAGTAGTAGTAGTAGTAGTAGTAGTAGTAGTAGTAGTAGTAGTATAACGCATGTCAAGATAAAGTCGTAAACCTGAGCAATAATATATTTTTACTTTGACCACTTTATCGTGTGTGTATTCTTATCTTCTTTTCTCTTATTTTTTTTTTTCTTATTTTAGTGTTGATTTATTTATTTTTCCACATTGTACTTAGGATTTGATTTTTTTTCTACGTTGTTCGTGGTTCTTTCAATATCTTGGTGAACACGTGGCTTGTAAGATAAAACCTACTCAGATTTGGCTGCCATGGTGTGTTTGTCTTATGTAATTCGTGGTAATTTCTTTCTTCTCCTTACGGATTTTCGTTGATCAACCTGCAGCTATCAGAAATAAAACAGACAGTGTGTGCGGGGAGATGTTGAACATTCATATCATGTTTTATGATGCAGGGGAAAATAAGAAGAAAAATTAAATACTTTTTTTCCGTGTTTCGCGATATGATGATCATGAAAAAAGTAAAACTGTTGGTGGAATGCGTTAACCTAGAGATAAAAATACATTATACAGAAAACGAAATCCATCACTTTTTGCAGGTTTATAAATTACGTATGTCTACAGGTAATAGTGAAGTTTACCGCGGTAAGGTAAAAGGCCAGAAGGTAAGACATAGATGAAGCAAGATTGTGTTACACTAAATCAAGGTTTAAAATCGAAATGAAGGGAATTTATCCCCCTTCAGAATTACGAGGTTGAATAATGAATAATGAAACTGGTATCAACATTTAGGAAATTTATTTCTCTTCAAATTAACGAGGGTTGATTGATAAGTAAGGTCTCCAATCCTATAAAACAGAAAAATGTAACTGGTATCAAAAGGATGTCAATTTATTTCTGTTCAAAATTACTAAGGCTGATTGATAATTAAAGTCATCTTCAACCCTATACAATAGATTTAGACCAGACAGAATAATGAAACTGGTATCAAAATGAAGGAAATTCATTTCTCTTCAAAATGACAAGGGTTCATTGATAAGTAAGGTCTCCAATCCTATAAAACGAGTTTTAGAGCAGAAAGGATAATGAAACAGGTATCAAAATGAAGGGAAATTATTTCTCTTCAAAATCACAAGGGTTGATTGATAAGTAAGGTCTCCAATCGGATAAAACAAGTTTTAGCGCAGAAAGAATAATGAAACAGGTATCAAAAAGAAGGAAATGTATTTCTCTTCAAAATGACAAGGGTTGGTTGATAAGTAAGGTCTCCAATCCTATAAAACAAGTCTTAGAGCAGAAATAATAATGAAACTAGTATCAAAATGAAGGAGATTTATTTCTCTTCTAAATTACGTGGGTTCATTGATAAGTAAGGTCTCCATTTCTATAAAACAAGTCTTAGACCAGATAGAATAATGAAACAGGTATCAAAATGAAGGAAATTTATTTCTCTTCAAAATGACAAGGGTTGATTGATAAGTAAGGTCTCCATTCCAATCAAACAAATTTTAGACTAGATAGAATAATGAAACTGGTATCAAAATGAAGGAAATTTATTTCTCTTCTAAATTACGAGGGTTCATTGATAAGTAACATCTCTAAATCTACACAAGTTATAGTCCAGAAAGAATAATGAAACAGGTATCAAAATGAAGTAAATTTATTTCTCTTCAAAATTACGATGCTTGATTGATAAGTAAGGTCTCCAATCCTATAAAACAAGTTTCAGACCAAATAGAACAATGAAACTAGTATCAAAATGAAATTTATTTCTCTTCAAAATTAAGAGGGCTGATTGATAAGTGATATCACTGATCATATAAAACAAGTTTTAGACCAGATAGAATAATGAAACAGGTATCAAAATGGAGGAAATTTCTATTCAAAATTACGTGGTTTGATTGATTTTTTAATTCAGAGTTTTCTTTTTCCATGTCTGCCCTTACTTTTAGCCTTTTAAATGAAAAAAAAGGTGGATATATACCTTTCCCAACTTTATTTGAATTAATATAGTGTGGAGGAAGAAGAGCTTGGAAAAATTAAACCTCACGAGGTATTTTGTTGGAGAGAGAGAAGGAAAAACTGTGAGCCACTTACCCGGAAAGCAAAACATTGAAGAAGTGATTATTTGAAATGACTGATTCGTTTTCTACGTCTTATAAACACTTCGCCGATTATTTAAAGCCAGAAAATATTTTTAGGTTGTAAGAATGTTGTAGATAATAATGGTTTAGTGATACCAGTCTGAAGAAGATAGAAGATAATCATTGATTTGCAATTAAATTCTTGTAGTTCTCAGGGAAACAAGAAGCCGGAAGAGAGATCCACAAGCAAGGAAGTGTGATAGAAGAAACTGTTAACGTAGAACTTACGGTTACATCCATGGATTTCAACTGTAATATGATAAGACCTGTAGAAACACATCGTTGAGGAGTGAGAACCATAAAAGGAGAAGAATTAAGAAGACAGACGATAACGACTGAGATTGCATTTACGCTTCTGAAGATCAAATTTGACTGGAAAGCAAGAAGCCGGAAGAGACTTCCACAAACAAGAAGTACGATAGAAGAAAGTGTTAATGTAGAACTTACGGTTACATCTCGCCATTTCAACTGTAAAATGATGAGAACTTGCCGCCAATTTAGTTCTGCGCTTAAATTCATAAAGTCTACGTGACAGAGAGAAAAATTCACCAGAAAAATTACCATGGAATTATTTAGAGAAATGGAATAAGAAAACTACGTTACGACGGTGGGAAAGCGAAATGCCAGGTCAAGACTGATAACATTATAGATTCTTTTTTTTTTAATTCTGTGAAGAATCTCCAGATATATATCAAAAGAACCAGACCGACAATTTCCTCATTTCGAAGTAGAATGGACAACATTATTCTACTCGATTTTATCCACTCGTCCTTAAACGAACACTTCTGACCACGTCTTTCATTGTCCATAGCTCTGTCAAATTATGCCTTTTATTTTACACATATCGGACTACTCGGATTATGCCAATTTCGCAAATGCCATTGTAGGGCAAATGCAAATTTCACCAGCAAATAGGTAACTGCATAGCACACCGTAGCAAAGGATACCGGGTATCATTGCTAGGATAGATAGATAGATAGATAGATAGATAGATAGATAGATAGATAGATAGATAGATAGATAGATAGATAGATAGATAGATATGATCAAACTAAGATAGATAAATTTGAAACATTGTTATTAAACGTATATTCGTCTATTATTTAGACTGTATAACGTTTGGCCTATGTTATTAACATTCACCACTGAATTAAGCGCATATAAATATTATATATATATATATATATATATATTATTGAAAACCTAAGAAATCGTATTTATTATAATATCGCATGTCGTATAGGAAATAGTTAATTACAAGAATGATTAAATCTATCAAATTGCGTAAATTGCGACAATTCCGCTGGTCCAGTTTCACGCCGTGCCCAAATCTGAGACTTAACCCGCCCAGCGCCAGGTATAGTAAACAGAAGAATTCACACTTCTCCCGTTTCACGACAACAGAAAATATTAACTCTATTATTGGACGTTCGTGCAGACTATGCACTATGTGTATCAGTTGGACTTCACGCATCTCGATTTTCTACAAATTGCAATAACATTAGCGTAAATAAGAACAAGATCTGCTTCCAATCATACAGCCGTCAACTTGTCAGATTCGTTACACAAGACACCAAGAATAGAAATGGCCACCTGTGTTAATTCACGGCCTTTTAATACTTAGGAAGGAAACCTTGCCACGAGATTTGACTGAGCCAACTATAAATAAAGGTCGCTGACCCACCAATGGAATTGGGATGCAAGAAGCGTAGGAAAAAGTATGTGACGAATATAAACAACCGCCAGTTCACTTAATTAAAAGCAATCTAAACAAAAACAGAACAGTTGTAAGACCTAACCTAACTTTTTTGTCTAAAGGTCGGGCTGTAAGATAAAAGAGTAAATCTTCTTTTTCTTCTTCTTTTTCTTCTTCTTCTTCTTAATCTTTTTCTTCTTCATCCTCTTTTCCTTCTTTTTCTTTTTCTTCGTTTTCTTTTTTTCTTCATCTTCTGTATCCTTTCTTTTCTCTTTCTTTATCCTCATCTTTTTTCTTCTTCTCGACCATCTTCGTCTTTTTCTTCTTTTTTTCTTCTTGTTCGTCTTATTTTCTTCTTTTTTCTTCTTCTTTGTATTGTGTTCCATCAGGAAATTCACAAGTTCCTATCCTCGGTAGCTGTGTGGCATGATACCTGAATATACACTGTGACAATTTTCCATTTTGTCCAAAAAATACACGTTGGAATTCAACGAAAATTTTTACAGAATTATAGCAACAGTTGTATGCGCGTTTTGTGTAAAAGCTGTAAGATTCTGCGCAAGTGTAAACAAATCGCAGCCATTTGCATAAGTAACACGATACTTCAGTTTTCCAAATTATTAACGAGTGACTTCATAATCGTGCAATTATGTGTCGCAATTGTGACTTAACCGCGTCTGAGAAATCTTTTATAACATCGGAACTTGCAAAAGGTAAATCAGCATTAGAAATATCCAAAATGTTTTAAGACATCACCAAACTGGGAAAAGGTTGGTTGCAGCTCCTACGAAGTTATGTAAGATGGCTGATAATGGTCACTCGAGGATTGTTTCCCAATGTTCTCTATCACGAATTAAACGTGAAGCTGTAAATAATCCAGACCTGACCAGCGGGGAACATTTCAGGCGAATTGGAGAAACAACTGTGTCCAGAAATACTCGTTGCCGTCTTCTGAAAGAGTCAGGAAAATCATTGACAAAGACACGTACAAAAACGTCTGAAATGGGCACAAGATAACATGAAGGTCAACTTCACGAAGGTTTTGTTCACGGATGAATCTCGTGCTTACCATTGACGACCCTGAATCTCTTTCTTACCATTGATGGCCCTGAATCTCGAGCTTACCATTGATGGCCCTGAATCTCGTGCTTACCTTTGATGGCCCTGAGTCTCATGCTTACCATTGATTGCCCTGAATCTCGATCTTACCATGGATTGCCCTGAATCTCGTGCTTACCTTTCATTGCCCTGAATCTCGTGCTTACCATTGATTGCCCTGAATCTCGTGCTTACCATTGATTGCCCTGACGCTTGGAGCAAATGTTGGGTCGTAAACAGAAGACATCGTCATCAACGTTTGAGACGCCAACAAAGAGGAGGGGATATCATGATTTGGGAAGGTATTATTAGAGGTATCATGGTTGGTCCGTGGAAAGTGCCTGACGGTATTAAAATGACTGCAAATGCTTATATAACCTTCCTAAGAGAGCACCTTGAATCTTGGTCACAAAAGCAAAGGATCGCGTTCGCGAGAATCATCATATTTATGCAAGATAATACTCCCTCGCATGCAGAGTTCCTGCAACAATTAGGTTTCTGTGGACATCGGAAAATGAACTGGCAGGCCAATTCTCCAGATTTAAACCCAATCGAAAACTTGTGAGTCATACTAAAGCGACGATTTTGCGAGAATGGATGCCAATTTAGAATCAAGAAGGACTTCTGGCAGGCAATAGTGAATGTATCATGTGGAATTACGTCAGAAGAAATCCATTGAATTGACATGTTCCATGGACCATCACCTTATCCATGTGATTTCAAGAAGAGGATCATATATCCCTTATTAACTAACTCCACTTTTATTTTTGAACTCTGTATACTTGTTGATTTCTATTTATTTCATGTCGGTTACTGTATGTATCCATAACATATATGTATATGAAGCAATTAAAGCGTTATTTAGTTTTTTATATGAGTTTTAATTACAACTCGCTTATAATTTGGAAGAGTTATAATTTAAGTAAATTAGGTAAATGACCGTAATTTCTGTGTATTTTTGCTCTTTGGTTTGGTTTGGGTTTTTATTACGGCATATCAACCTCAATGGGTTATTTAATGCCAACAAGATTTTTATTGCTGGTAATATTTTTTCTTCAAAAATATATAGCTGGTAATAATTTTTTTTTTTTACAAAGTATTTCTGGTATTAAAACATATTTTTACACTTAGATAGTGTTTTAACCCCAGTTTGGGGACTAAATATTTAACAATAGTGTCAGGGTGGACCTGGGAACACCAGCAATTAAAAGGTGGTTCCACGCTCCTCAAGATCTCCTGATCAGCGGCCTTGCTGTTGGGCGTAGTTTATCGTCTTACCCAAGGCGCGGATGTAGTTTATCGTCTTACCCATGACGCGGATGTAGTTTATCGTCTCACCCATGACGGGTATTTTTGCGGTACTTTACACTTTTTACGAGTTACCAGCATATAACTGTTGCCATCATTCTGTGAAAATTTCGTTAAATTTCAACGTGTAGTTTTTGGATAAAATGGAAAATTTTCACCTCGTTAACAATTCGTTATACAGTATACATTGCTTTCAATGCGCAACAGACATAAAAAAAAAAGCCGGCTGCACCAGTTGGATGACCTGAGATTGGTCCCGGCTACCGAGTCAGGAAGATCGTGACCTCGTACATGAATCCGGTTTACAGACGTAGGAATTTTTTTTTATAATGCACGTGGATATTATTACTGATCTTTAAACAGTCTGACGGACTTCAAATAGAAGTGACATTTTCTTCTATTCCGACTTTCATTCCTGATGGCTGTTTATTTTTACCATCTAACATGTTTTTTAGGATGGCACTATACCGCTACAAAAGAACATTGGAGATGTCAAGTCAGCCGATCTCGTCGGCCACGCGATAACGCCACGTATGGTGAGAGACTTAGCTTTGTTATTTGAGCTGTTTGTTTCTATATACTCCATTGTATGTGGGCG
Organism: Acanthosepion esculentum; assembly: GCA_964036315.1. Taxonomy (NCBI): domain Eukaryota; kingdom Metazoa; phylum Mollusca; class Cephalopoda; order Sepiida; family Sepiidae; genus Acanthosepion; species Acanthosepion esculentum. Next base: position 57,542,169 of record OZ038484.1, on the reverse strand, counting down.
AAATCAAAGGTTATTTTGGGAATTCCGTGAATTTATTCTCTGATATATATATGAACGATAAATGGTCAAAAATTGATTGTGCCTTTCGTTTTACACTTATGCATGCTAGCAGGGGCTATTGTGGAGAAAATCAGGTAAGGGAAAGGCATATTTCATTTGTGCTTTCTTAACTGTGATACTAGCCCAGTCTTGCTGCAGGTGACAGAGCCACACTGACAGATGAAATTTGTTAAAGCAGAATTAAAGCAGAACTGTTCTGTAAATGTGACACTAGAGAGATTGAACAAATGTTTATCCAAATCCTCATTTTCCGAACTATGTCTCTTGGAAACGAGACAGTTCAAGTATTTCCGATTTTTCAAATTAACACGATGTTCAAAAGATAAACGTCCTCATGACAAGTACCGTAAAAACCGGAAAAAGTCACAGTATGATAAAACCGGAAAAAGTCATGGAATGATAAAAACTGAAAAAAAAAGTCATAAAATGATAATACCTGAAAAAAGTCATCATATAATAAAAGCTGAAAAAAATCATAAAATGATAATACCGGAAAAAAAAGGCATAAAATGATGACACCAAAAAATAAGGAAATGAATGATAAAACCTCAAAAAATGTCATCACATGATAAAAACTGAAAAAATATCATAAAATGATAAAACCGGAAAGTCATAGATAATAAAACCGGAAAAAGTCATAAAAAAATGATAAAAACTGAAAAAAAAAGTCATAAAATGAGAAATCTAGAAAAAAAGTCATCATATAATAAAAGCTGAAAAAAGTCATAAAATGATAATACCGGGGAAAAAAGTCATCATATGATAAAAACTGAAAAATATATCATAAAATCATAAAACCGGAAAGTCATAGATAATAAAACCGGAAAAGGTCAGAGAATGATAAAAACTGAAAAAAAAGTCATAAAATGATAAAACCTGAAAAAAGTCATCATATAATAAAACCTGAAAAAAGTCATCATATAATAAAAGCTGAAAAAAGTCATAAAATGATAATACCGGGAAAAAAGTCATAAAATAAAATGTCATAAAATGATGACACCGAAAAAAAGTCAAAGAATGATAAAACCTCAAAAAAAGTTATCATATGATAAAAACTGAAAAATATATCATAAAATGATAAAACCGGAAAGTCATAGATAATAAAACCGGAAAAGGTCAGAGAATGATAAAAACTGAAAAAAAAGTCATAAAATGATAAAACCTGAAAAAAGTCATCATATAATAAAAGCTGAAAAAAGTCATAAAATGATAATACCGGGAAAAAAGTCATAAAATAAAATGTCATAAAATGATGACACCGAAAAAAAGTCAAAGAATGATAAAACCTCAAAAAAAGTTATCATATGATAAAAACTGAAAAAAATTATCATAAAATGATAAAACCGGAAAAAGCCATAGAATGATAAAATGTCCCTAACATCGAAAAGATAAGCAAGCAAGAATCATGCCAATATATATAGTGAGACTTTAAATTATTATGGTCGATGTAGTAAGAATAGTAAGTAAGAATGTGTTGTTTTGGTGTAAGGAATACTGTGGTATGTTTGGGTCAGTAATTGTGGCTAGCTAAGTTTAAGATAAGACAAATTAAAGGCTAGCCTTCCCTTTAACCCTTCTTAGCCTTGTTTCACATTTTTGTATTACTCATCAAAGTAAATACTTTGCTCTATGGTAGCCAAACTTTAAGAATTTAAGCGCGGTACTAGTTTGGCGGCAAGATTTAATTATTTTACAGTATAAATGTCTAGAGGAAACCGTAAGTTCTATGTTAACAGTTTCTTCTCTCGCACTCCTCGCTTGTGGAACTTTCTTTCGGCTTCTTGCTTTCTAGTAAAGTCTGATCTTCAAAAATTTAAATGGAATGTCAATATATTCTGTCTTCATTATTTCAGTTCATTTATTGTCCTCAATACTTAATAATGTTTTTCTTGTATCTTCTCATACTCAGCAAACCCTTGCGTCTTAGTGATTTTATTGCGTTGCTTGCCTTATTGTTTTAGATTGTCCGAAATCAAACTGATACTGGACAAAATCGTATGGAAGGCAAAGTAAGAAAGAAGTTCGCAATAAACGACAAGATCAACATTAACATCCTAATTCTGAAAAAATGATGTTTTCTTCCTCCGTAAATTTTATTAACACTTTTATTCTTTGCCATAATGACAGCGAAGGAATCTGATTGGTGCCATTGAGCATTCTGTTTCCTCGCATACTTTGCATAGCTGCTCGAGATACCATTATCTTGAAGGCAGAGTGAATAAAGTTAATATACAGGACATCTATCACAATATCGGTTCCATCTAATCTCAGCCGTGGGAAGGTGAGAGAAAAAATTTTGCAAAACACACCATGAGAGAGATAGGCAGGAAGTGAGAGAGAAAATGTGAGAGAAAGAGAAAAGTGAGAAAGAAAGAAAGAAAGAAAGAGAAAGAAAGAGAGAGATTGAGAGAGAGAAAGAGAAATCAGATTAAAAGAAGAGAGAAAAATAAAACAGGACCTGTATGATTGCGTAAAAGAAAAAGAAAGAAAGAGAGAATGAAATAAATAAAGAGAGAGTGACAAAGAGAGAGAACTCAGATTAGAAGGAGAGAGAAAAAGAAAGTGATGCCTAAATTGATTTTACATACACATAAAGAGTGTGTAAAAGCAAAAGGGAGAGATAGAAAGTGTAAAGTGGGTGGAAGAAAGGAAGAGAGAAAGAAAAAAGAAAGAGATGGAGTTTGAGAGAGCGACAAAGAAAGAAAGAAAGAAAGAAAGAAAGAAAACTCAGATTAGAAAGAGAAAGAAAAAGAAAGAGATGCCTAAATTGATATATTCTCTTTATGAGTGTGTAAAAGCAAAAGAGAGAGAGAGAGAAAGTGAAAAGTGGGTGGAAGAAAGGAAGAGAGAAAGAAAAAAGAAAGAGATGGAGTTTGAGAGAGAGACAAAGAAAGAAAGAAAGAAAACTCAGATTAGAAAGAGAAAGAAAAAGAAAGAGATGCCTAAATTGATATATTCTCTTTATGAGTGTGTAAAAGCAAAAGAGAGAGAGAAAGTGAAAAGTGGGTGGAAGAAAGGAAGAGAGAAAGAAAAAAGAAAGAGATGGAGTTTGAGAGAGAGACAAAGAAAGAAGAAAATAAAGAAAGAAAGAAAGAAAACTCAGATTAGAACAAAGGAGAAAAATGAGGCAAGACCTAAATTATTATATTCCCTGTATGATTACGTAAAAGAAAAAAACAGGCTGCTCCAATTTGCACTTGATCTTTCCTGGAGATAATGCTATCTCCGTAGTAACATCTTATTAAGCTACTGCTGTGTTTAAATAAAAACAAACAGGGCATATTTTTACCACGCCTTAGTTATGCATAATACAAAAAAATCTGCTCTCAACAGTGACTCGATTAATAAGGACGTGATAAAAATTGAGTAGGAAATGAACATTAAAGAACGGAGTAAGATTATCGCACCTCGTTCTTGGGTCGTCCTTTTTATATCATATACGAGAACTGATTGACTACTAATATCTCTTACCGCGTGGCGTCGCTAATAGCAATATATTTGAATAAGTAACTCTTAGTATATAAAACACTGTTCAAACGTGCTTTGTGTCAGTTCAAACGCACTTTGCGTCAGTTCAAACGTTCTGTGTGACTAGGGCGGTGAAAGTCTTAGCTCACATAAAATTTATAATTGAATAATTACAATTCGTTGGTTTGTAATTGAAAGGGGTAATCAATTACATAACCTACCAATGTATGTCTTCAACATGATCCAGAGAATAAAGCAATAGGCGACCGAAATACAAAATGCTGCATTAAAAAAGTTACCGTACATTGCTTTTACTTTACTTCTAGAAAATATTCTTTTCTCAATTATGAAATTAGATGAATTGGAAGTAATAGAAGCGACCATAAAACATTGTCCTTTAGATAAATAAACATTTCTTCATACTTAATTAGTTATGTCAATCTACAAGAGTAATTTTAAAATTTCATTCAATTACATCACAAAATTATATATGTATGGATAAAATTAGCGAGCCGCCAAAGAGATTTAGAATCTTACGTTCATCAACTTTGAAGCGGTTGTTTCAGAGTTGATGAACGTATTTTTTTTTAATTTCTTTCACTAGTCAAATTTTAACCAAATTAACTTTTCACAAAATGGGGTTTGTTAATGTTACGGTCCAATATCCTCGTCGCCACTGTTATGGTCCAATATCCTCGTCGCCACTGTTATGGTCCATGGTTAGGACCAAGGAAGAACAACACGAACACAAGAGTAGAAATAACAAAGATATATTACATAGAATAATAATACAAGATGTTGAAGGTGTTAGTATGACTGTCAGTCTGGTTTGGAGTGAACTACTATTGGCTCGACTCGATTCCGTCTCGAGTCGTTCCACTTCCTACGTCTCTCTTGAGAGGCGCAGTCTTTATAGTGTCAGGGAGAGTTCACTGTCGTTATAGGTAATGTCCCATAACAGTTAACCTGCCTTTGCAGAAGATTTTTTCAAATAATGAACTGTAAGAGGCTTTAATGAATTAAATTGCCGAATTTACCTGCACATTCGCGAAATGTGGAAAAAGCAGTTAAATTAACTGCTGAAGCTTCACAAATTGTATATGGACAAGAAGTAAAGCGCAATCATATTATTACTAAATCATTGTGCCATTAAATGCGACCTTCTTTTACATCCAAGGTGAAATTTATACCGAAAAATTTAGTTATAGTATGATGTAATATGTTATACAGGGCAGTAGTTTTACTACGATTTTCAATAAACAATTAAAATTTAAAACATTTTTTCTCATAATTTGTAATCAACAGTATTATGGTGTTATATACACTTTTATCTATATTTCTTTTATGTAATATCTTATTCATTCACTGTGATGTAATATCTTATTCATTTATTAACCTTTTTATCATCATTTACAATTTTTACAGTTTTTAACTTATTGAATACAGTAAAAAAAACTGCCTATTTTGCTTGTTGTGATTCGTAATTAGAATTCTGGTTTTAATATACTTTCCATTCAGTTTATCTAATACAAAAAAGATCAACTTTATTTTTATTTATTCTTGAAATAGTAAATTTTTTAAAGTCAGTTTGAAAGTCAAAACCTGTGGAAATTAGGTATTTCAGTACAGTTTTTTCTTTCAAATTAAATGCTCAAGAATTGGTAAAAATTATGAATCTAATTCTTAGTGACATCACTTATCACATCAAATTCTAGCTTTCACACCGAGTGTAATGTTGATTTTATAAAAAAATAAATGGAAAAATAAAGGTGCCTTACTATGTGACGTCATTGATTATGTGGGATTGATAGTTAAGAATTGTCTCCAACTGCGTTGCGTCGCTAATAGTGGACCGATTGATTGACTGCTTCGTTTGTTTTGTTTCGTTTTGATTTTTTATCAACCCTTTGTGGGCGTTTTTAAAGTTTAAACTGATTTTGGATTGTAAGAATAATTCATTTCGAGAGTGAATATTCCAGTATTTAAAAAAAATAACTGTGATTTTCTATATACAAATCATACTATTTAACCCATAGCTGGAGAAGATATGGATTTGCACCATTCCTAATAAGTAAATATAACGAACCCAACTGGAATTCGAACTATGCTTCCCGCAAATAGTGAGAAGGGAATTATATTTCATTGGTATTACATAAAATACTTTTTATAGGTGCTCCGCGTGAGTTCACCGCGTGGCGGCATTGAGTAATATATTCATTGATAAAGAATGTCTCCTAGCGCGCTGTTTTGCTAATGACGGAGAGAGCAATATTTTTGAACATATAATTGGTAGGTATATAGAATGCTGCTCATATGTGCTTTTGTTTATTTTCTCTGTTGTGACATTCAATAATATGTGGTTTGATTGATAAAAGAGTCTCTTACCTTGTGGCGTTACGAATAGTGAAGATACAAAATATAATTGATCATGTATTCAATAGCATGCAAAGTCCTGTTCAAACATATTTCGCGTCATTTTGCTATGTGACGGCATTGGGCAGTGTGTGAACTGATCGATAAGGAATAGCTATCATTGCGTGGCGTCGCTAATAGTAGAGATAGAAGTGTGTTTAAACAATTAATTTGCAGTATATAAAATTGTTGTAACCTAGGAAAGGTTACTGAATAGAATAATCAAACGAAGGTTGATAATGAACGATAATACTTAGGAAAAAGAACAACAAATATAAGATTCGCTAGCGGCACGTAGAATAAGTAGTCAACTGGTGGAAGTGAGTCAAGTGAATTCCACAATGACTGGCCAACTGCAGGATATCTACCAACCCCCCCCCCCCTCGGTCAGATGTGGCACAAGGTTAAAATTAATGCGGGGTTACCGAACCCGTAGGCTTGGCCCCAAATTCCCCGTAGATCCTTTATAAAACTGAGTCGGGTAGTTGTTTCCCGAGACGAGACTCTGCCTTTCGACATAGCCTCTTCTGGGGATCTTCTCTGCGCGGAGGCAGAGAGTTTGACCAGTACAGATGGAGACGAATCTCCGATTGCAGGATATCTACCAACCGCCCCAAGCGATAAGATGTGCCACAAGGCCGAAATTAATGTGGGGGTTCCGAGTACGTAGGCTTGCCTAAAAATTCCCCGTAGGCCCCGTATAAAACGGGGTCGGGTAGCTGTTTCCCGAGACGAAACTCTGCCCTTCGACACAGCCTCGTCTGGAGATCCTCTCTGCCCGGAGGCAGAAAGTTTGTAACAGCACAGCTGGAGACGAATCTCCAACTACAGACCAACATACAGTATTTACTACTGAATTTATGTCAATGGGGACATAACCATTATCGCCCGTAGGTATGTTACAACAAAAATTATGTTCAACCATGTTTCATGTCAGTTCCCTTTGTGGAGGCATGGAGTAATATGTGCGCTGATAAAAGAAGGACGCCAAGCGCCTCACGGTGATAATAGATTAATTGAATAGATTTTATGGTTTATCAACTCTTTGCGGTTTATTTAAAGTCAAAAGATATTTAGGATTGTAAGAATATCTTTTGTGAGTGAATAATAAATTTACTATTTTGTGGGTAACAAAGATTTTTTTCCAAGGAAATGTTTGAGTAAATGTGTAGAACAAAATGAAAACTAAAAAGAGATTTGTTTATCGAATTGGAGACTAAACTTTTCAATAAAACTTCCTTTTTTAACACAAATAAAATTTCCTTTATTTTGATACCAATTTCATTATTCTATCCGGTCTAAGGCATGTTTTATAGGATTGGAAACCTTATTTATCAATCAACCATCATAATTTTGAAGAAAAATAAATTTATTTCATTTTGTTTTCAGTATGATTATTCTATCTGGTCTAAAACTTGATTTATAGTATTGGAGAGCTTACTTATCAATCAACTCTCGTTTATTTGAAGGGAAATAAATTTCTTTCATTTTAATACCAGTTTCATAATGCTATCGGGTCGAAATCTTGTTTTATAGTATTAGAGACCTTACTTACCAAAAAACCCTCGTTATTTTTAGGAGATATAAATTTCCTTCATTTTCATCCCAGTTTCTTCATATTTTTAAAATTATTTTCATTTAATTTGTAATTAAAAACCTTAACTGTCACATATACAACTGCCCAGATTGTTTAGAGGCAAAATCAGTACAACACTCTCTTGGTTGCTCTATTTCTCTAAAATTTGGGTGTCACCGCGCAGTTTCTTTATGTTCGAAAGTAAAACAGTGTTTATAGTATTGTATAGTATAGTATAGATAGATAGATAGATAGATAGATAGATAGATAGATAGATAGATAGATAGATATGAGCCTATTGTGTACGCCTTTGCTCTGCACTTTGATAAACAAATGTAATTCCGTCAAAGAGATTTGATATATTTAAGGAGAAAGAAATGGGATAGATCTATGGTATAAGAATAAACAGATTTCGCGTAAAGAAACGTTAACTGAGACACAGGAATCTCCCTTGCAGCAACGTAGGAAAGAAATATATTACCACAGATGCCCTGGTAAATATTGACATCTTTCCAATTCCATTGCTTCGTGGATCCTGGAAATTTGTCGTTTCGATTGTCGCTCTATATTTCAACTCTTTTACTCTTGAATATCTTCCGACCAACGTTCTTTTATGGTCGCTTGGCTTTCCTACATTTTAGGGCCATAAGTCACATTGTGATAAGCTGTATTTATATCCACTTAAAGAGCTGATATTAGAAATACATGACGAGATAGAAGACTGTAGTACTTGACTCATTTTGGGCGAACAAATAAAGGTCACTGAATATGAACGATCAAGTAAAAATTATTTTCTTGTCATCGACTATTTATATATTCGAGGATTGACAGATAAATAAGATCTCTAATTGTGCGCAAGAAAGGTTATCATGATTAAATTGGTGTTAAATTGTATTTCACTTTAAATCTATCAAAGTTGATTGATAGCCCATGTCTATTTTGGACCAGATAGAATAATGAAATTGGTAATGAAGTAAATATATCTATCATCAAATTTAGTAAGTATTGTTTCATTAAATTACGAGGGTTGATTGATACGTAAGGTTTCCAATAAAAACAAGTTTTAGACCAGATAGAATAATGAAACTGGTATCAAAATGAAGGAAATTTATTCCTCTTCAAAATTATGAGGGCTGATTGATAAGTAAGGTCTCCACACGTACAAAACAATTTTTAGACCAGATACAATAATGAAACTGGTATGAAAATTGTATTAAAAAGGAAATTATACTTATCTTCAAAATTATTACGGTTGATAAGGTCTCCAATCCAATAACAGGGGCATTATATCAGATCGAATAATGAAACTATTATCAAAATGAAGTATATTTATTTCCATTAGAATTACAACGGTTAATTGAAAACTAAGGTCTCCAATCTCATGACAATAGTTTTAGAATGAATAACATTCGTAGCCACATTACATATTTTTTTTTTCAAAATTATATTTTTCATTTTCCTTCTTATTACATATTATCCATGAAGATTTAACCTTTTTCCTAACGTTCTATCCACTATTTCATTCCGGCCTTGAAGAATGGTTTTTATTTTACTTTGGTTCCATTTGCAAACAGCAACTTCAGCTTCCGTGTCAGAAGAAAAATTTAGGCTCTTTTCATTTAAATATTTGAAACCTGAGCCGTAAAAATACTCATTTAACACTGCATGAATATATAGCGATTCAATTTGGGAACAATTACTAAATGTTTTTCACAAAAAAAAAAAGAACACCGCTCCATAAACTGACACATGAAAACTCGATTATTGAAATAACCCAGCATGCCATTCGACGTCCCTTTTATTCGCCACGTAGTAAAAAGCAGAAAGACGTGCGACTATTGCAATGGTTATCAGCACAAAATAGTGAATCTGAGAGCCGAGTTCAAATTCCAGTCTAGTCTTTTGTGTTCACTTTCTCACAAATGCTCTTTGGTAAAGCATTAACCCATCTTTTTACCCTTGCTATGATTTAAACTGCAGCGTAGGCCGAGTTCTATAACCTTGAGTGGTACATTGTCTAGGAGAACGAAAACCCTGATATCCAGACTGTGTAGAAAGCAATGAGAAACCTCAGAGCAACTCAGAGAGCACAGAAAAGAAATGTGTGGAGAGTAATAATCATCTACGTCCTGTAGGGACATGGTATTAAAAATATATTAGTACTCTATATATTATAATTGTGTTCACAGATACTAACAAGGTAGATTGATCTCTGCAAGTTTGTATGGCAACCAGTCTAGGAGAAGAAAAATGTTGAATACAAAACTGCAAAGAAGGCAACGGGAAACTACTGTACTGCTTTTCACAATTCAGAGATAATAAATAAGAGGAATGGAGAGAAATGGGGTAGTCATCAGCCCCTGTGGAGTGAAGTGAAAATATTGGACAAGTAAGAACACTGTAGATGTAGATGTCTGAAAAGAACAGTGCATATTCTATGCTATGAGGACCTCATTAGTAGACCTAGCATAGAAATAAATACAATATGGGAGCGGCTAATAACGAAAGAAAGAGAACTGTCAGCAAGTCCTCGAACGCAGCAGCAGCAATAAAAACATGACAGACACCAGAAGTAGCAAATCTAATTAACAGACCGATTAGGCTTAATGCTCCATTACAGCAAACTGTCCTATGGGACAATGGCCTAATGTATTAAAGCGTTGGTTCTTGACATTGTGAGTTTAATTCCCTAGTAGGGTAGCGTGTACTTGGCATCAATGGAAACATGTGAGTAATAACTGAGCAGTACTAAAAATAAGAACTAGACGAGATATCCCTAGGCAAGAGTTCAGTTCAGGTTACCACGATCTATATACACCTGAGGAGACAGGAGGGCACAGTGACCTAAACGTTTTGATAACAAGAAAGATGAGGATAATAGTCCGAATATATACAGTGTCTAGTATATATTCGGACTACTGTTCTCATCTTTCTTGTTGTTATCTAGAATTTATGACAAGATAACTCATAACAGAAATTCATAGAGAATTATTAATTAATTTAGAATATTCATATTCAATGTCTTTGCTTACGTTTGAATAAGAAACTATGTGCAGATATGTAAAACTTCTAGAGATCTATGACAGGAAATGATTCGCTTGAAAGCTTGAAATTGCCTTCGCCTGACTATATCTGTTCTTCGTGACTAAGCGGTAGCGGGCCAAACCCTATGATGTCTCTACTCGAAGAGCGCAATTTTTTCTTTTCTGTGTGCGTGACGTGTTTTCCCTCTGTCTTTTCTACAAATATTTTCATTGCAATTGTTTTGACGAACTTTACTCCTTAGTGTCTCGACTGCATTAATGTGAGTGTGCTACTAGATTGGCAACTCGGTCTCACCGCTTTATTGTTGAACTAGCAAGATGGAAGCGCCTATTCTGTTTAAATATTTTCTCTTCTCGCGTTTCTCGACTGTGGGACTCCCTTCCGATTTCTTGCGCGCCTGGCAATTACAATATCCAAATATTTCAATGCAACGCCATTCGCTGTCTTCTGTCTTGCTGAAACTTGTTCTTTTATTGTCCTTTCTCCTCACTTCTCAACCAAGTCTTCTCCTTCACTCTCTTTCATTGTCTTTCACTTCGTGTAGCCGCTCGCACCCCAATGACATTATTGACTGACTTGGAGTGAAGTTGTGCTTGACGCTGTAAGCTAATTGACACAGCTCGTAACCGAAGCTGTCTCGAACTTAACTGACTGACGGCGCATTCCAACGATTAGTATCTATGAAGCGCACCCCGTGTGCGCTATGTGATTATAGGTGAAGACAAATATCCAAGGCCAGATAAATTCATTGGTCTGTCCCTCAAATTACGTATGAATATGAACAGAAGAGTATGATTTAGGTTAGCGAAAATAAGTTAAAATTCCTCTGTCGGAATTTCAGCCTAGCATCACGTGTTATGATTCACTCGCATGAGAATTCGCTTATCACACTTTGTGACACCTTCCATCATCAATTTACTGAAGCTCGCTATGAAGGTTATGTGTTGTTTTCCTCTGTCCCTCTAGCCTCCCAGATGTCATGTGAGTATTACATTTTCCAAGCCCTTTTTCCTCATTATGGGAACTAGAAATTTCAGCAGTCTCTTTCTAATGTTAAGTATAACAGTCATTTTTGTTTACATTTTATCTAAAATCGACGTTGCTCGCATTCTTCTGCAGAATCCCCTTTCCCTTGCTTCAAGTCTCTTCTTCATCTGTGAGGAGATTGTCCAGCATTCACCACCATATCGGACTGATATTACATAACAGTTTCAATACTCTTTTCTTTTTTTTTTCAGTTTCTTATTACTTTGCTTAGCATTTGAAAGGCATTTTACTATATCACAATTCAACTTCATATTTCACTGTGAGATGAAAATCAAAACATTTCAATTCCACTGCCAGTTGATTTGGTTTGGTTTGGTTTGTTTTACGGCATATCAGCATCAGTGGGTTATTTAATGCCAACAAGATTTTTATTGCAGGTAATATTTTTGGAAAAAATATTTCTGGTAATATTTTTTCCAAAAATATATTGTTGGTAATCTTTTTTTTTTTTCAGAAATATATTGCTGACAATATTTTTTCAAAAATAATAATAATAATAATAATAATAATAATAATAATAATAATAATAATAATTTTCTTCTTGAAAAATTTATTGTTGCAATAATTTTTTACAAAACTCTATTCTGGTATTAAAACCTATTTTCACACGTTTTGACTCCAGTTTTAGGGCTTAACTATTTGCCCATAACTGGGACACTAACAAGTGCTATCACCCTCGGGTTAGGGTGAACCTGGGAAAAGCAGCAATTAAGAGGTGGTCCCACGCTCCTCAAAATATCCTGATCAGAGGCCTTGCTGTCGGGTGTAGTTTATTCTCTTACACAGGACGTGGATGTAATTTATCGTCATACCCAGGACAGACTGTCAGTTAAGTTTGTTTGCAGCCGTGAAGGTTGATATATATATATATATATATATATATATATATATATATATATATATATATATATATATATATATATATATGAATGAAGAAATATAGTTTTAAGGTGTGCTATATTTATGGGATAAAGTGCTCAATATCAGAGATAGAGTGAATTTAAATATAAATATAAAAGTGAACATTGAAGTCAATACTCAGAGTCAACATAATCCTCGTTCTTTTTTATCCTTTCCTCAATCCCGACTATACACAGTCCTTTCTCTCACTTTCACTTTATGTAACCCCTGCATACCAGTGGCACTACCTTTTGCTTGGGGTGAAATGCTTAAAACAATCTTTAGCATGAACGTGAATAAATATGTCATGAAAGAAAGCGTTGCAATTCTGCTGTCAGTTGAGTCAGTCCGCATTTGCCAACTGACATGAGTGTTTTCATTTTCGCTTTCCCTAGGTGGCCATGTAACAGAATAACGTTGGAGAGTTACGAATTGAAGATATCGACATCATGCAGGTGCAGAAGTTTAAATATCTGGGAAGGTAAGACTGCAAGAACATCGTAAAGCCGTAACACGAGGAGAATTTCTTTTAAAAATTAGGCGTAGCTGACCACATATGGAAAGAAAAAGTGAGATCACCGCCACTGTAGGATAATGTTGAAATAACAGACAGAGAACATCACTGGAAAAATACGAAAACTTAAGTAATCAACACATATTCTAGTCCACAAAAATCTCCTAAGCTGGCCGATCATAGAAATGAATACAATATGGGAACCAGTAATATCGAGTGCTGGAGAAAAGCCATACTAACAAAAAAATTGCAATATGAGCTATGGTGAAAAAATACAGAGACATAAAGTTTATAATTTCAAAAAATTCATACACTGATGTCCTGAAGGACACATGGCCTAATAGATAAAAGCGTCGGTTGGATTCAATGACTTGACCCAAAGTGTTGTGAGTTCAATAGAGTTGTGAACAAAACCTTGGAGATTTAAGTTAAAGGGAGATAACTGAGACATCCGGAAGAGTCATGGCACGTGGAACTTGATCAATCTATCCCGGTGATTCAGTTCGAAATTCCAATCTCCTGAAGAAAGCCGGGGGGGGGGTACAACGGCCGAAACGTCGTGAATATGTCAATAAATATGAGGGCAACAGTGAAAAATGTAAATAATGTAAATAATTTTTACTTTTAACAGAGGATAGAAAATGAGACACCGAGATCCGAACACTCATTGGACGAGCAAACGAAACATTGCAAAGGAAAAGCGAAGTGCGGAGAGACGGAAAAATGTCGTTAGAAGCAAAGAAAAGAGTGCTGGATTGGTATATGATATCCATTCCCGGTATATCGTAGTGAATGCCGGATAATATTCCCAGGGATGATGAGAAAACTGGAGGCAGCAGAAATGTGGATTTGTGGGAAATATAACAACCTCCCAAACTGAGTCGTGTCTTGATGAACAAAGTTAGACAATTGAACATTGTTAAAACATACTTTATACAAGGAAGGCAATACATAACGAGAAAGAGAAGAGATGGACTGCTAAAAAGTTTTCTTTCAGTGGTTAAAGTCAAAATGAAATCAAAAATAAATATCTGTTTAAAGTAGATAACACTTATCTAAATGGTGCTCATACTCTGCAGTTTTAACCGCATTAATACAACCGCATGTGCACATATTATTCAGGTCAGCTTGAGGTCAGCATTCCTGTTCTGAGTGCTCTAGTGACACGTGTCATTGCTCCATATTCTTCTTGGCGTCTCCGGTTTGGAGCAATTTAACACACATCCGTTCGTTCCGTGTTTGAATCGGCGTCTGCCCGTTGTCACTCGAAATCCTATTTCGCGTCTAATTTTTTACTATTCCAATTATCACTTTATAATAAACTCTTCAGAAGGTGCCATCTATCAAAGTGAGATGGCCTATACTTTTACGTCAAGAAAACTACAATATAAAATACACATTCCACCGCCTCTAGTAATGACGTCAACACAAGCATGTATATACACATAAGCTGAGTATCATCTACCATGTACTCAATTGTGAAAGCAGAATAACATATATATTTATTACTTCAAAGCTTCTCAAAAAAATAAATTTCTGTATGAACTGACCCATAAAGTGTTGCTATGCCGTTAAACAAACAAATCAAGCAATCAATCTTATTTCCCTTGGCAATAATATCCAATGAAAAGTCATGTAACCCCTTCTCCCTGGGAAGTGGTCCAATGGATATCATCGCTAAAGACGCAAAATCACTAACCGAACTTAAAACCGAGCTAAGACCGTTTACGATCACTTAACAATGATATCTTCCAGAAAGGCATGAATTCACTTATCCCTGTGACGTAGCCTAAACCTTATTAGAACAAAAAAACTGAATCGGAAAATAAGAGTTCGATATCCAGCTGAAGTAACTTACGTTGCATCTAGTGTTATTATATATTGAAAAGGCAGAAAACAAATTCTCCCTGAAAACAAGTTATTTCCGCAATTTATGGTTACTGACATGCCACTATGGCTAAAGAGAGTATAAAGTAAGTGAATAATTTTCATGTACCAACCACTCTTCCGTAACTCTATTTCTTCACCGCATCCACGTGGGCTTAACAGTTAAAAGCTGTTACATCTCTTGTCAGCCTTGGCTGAATCGATTCCAACCGGTAATCTTTTTATGATGACAAGTAGTTGTAATGTTGCCATATTAAATGTTCTCGCTCAATATGAATTGTAGTAGCCTTGATAAAATCCGGAATGGCGAACAGAAGGAGAGACGATTAGAGTCGGGAAAAAAGTTGGGTGAGACGCGGAAGGGGGTCAAATGAAGGTATTTAAGAAAAACAAAACACGAAAATAGTTGCAGTATGAAAACGGAAAACGAAAAAAGAAATCTCAGGAAATGTAGATATTTATTTTGATGAATCAAACATTGGGACAGGGCTGTATTTGTGGCAGACCCTGTGAGAATTGAACTCGCTCGTTATGGCGTAACGAGACTGCAAACAAACAAGTTCCCTACAGGATGAATTCTAGTTAGAAGTTTAGACAGAAAAACATAAAAAGGGGAAGAAAAAAGAAGTAGGTGGGTCGTCAAATAACTGGGAAGATTACAAAAGAGGTTGCGATAAAAGTAATCGTGTCAAGAAACAGGCGTCAGATATCACAGCAGCAAGTGCCAAGAACTATTGCGATATATATATATATATATATATATATATATATATATATATATATATATATATATATATATATATATATATATATATATATATATATAAAGTTTAATTAAAGATGACTGATAAGGTATTGCGATTAATTTTGTTATTCAAATTTTCTTGTGTTCGTATGTTTTCTATTCTGGACATAAAGTGTGTGCAAAATGTCGAAACGTTCTACATATCCGTTTTCTGTTATTGTTTTAGCCATTATCAGTTATTCTGCATTTTGGTAACAATCCGTCTTTTATACAAGTTTCATTAAAGACGACTGATTAGGTAACTTTCTGGACATGAAGTGTTAAAAAACTGTCGTTTTCGGCTATTCTTTTAGCCATTACCATTTATTAGCTATGATATTATTGTCTGTTGGTACTTTTTTATTATTAAAAGAAACACTCAAATATATCAACTATGAACACAGCCGCAGGATGCTGACAGAGTTTTCAAAATAATTCCCATTACGATTAATGCACATATATAAAAATCTACATATCCAGTTTTTAAAAAATCCTTGATAATGGCTAATAGAATAGCAGAAAGCGCGCGGACATTTTTTTACACTTATATGAACATAAGAAAAATTGGATAAAAAATAATCGCTGTACCTTTTTTGTGATGTCAACGAATACTTGTTGTCACTTTCGTAATGCTCGTTGTAGTAGAGACTTTGTAATCGCAGATACAACTATAGTAACGCCGTTTAACAATACTGGTGTGAGACGCCTTCGAACAACACTCGCACAAATAGTACTTGCTCGATAATACTCGCTCGAAAAGTAACCACCGTATAGTGATCCAAATAGAGAAATAGTATAGTGGAGAATAGCGGTCCGTATACTAATAGAGGATAGAGTAGAAATGTAGTGATCCTCTGGACGTCACGTGACTTCTCATATATGCGTTTCCTCCGTGGTCACGTGGTTTACTTAATTCAATAATGGGATCGTCTGTGTTTGCTCACTGGCGATCTATGTTCAAACTCAAGTGTCAGCAGCGACACTTTATTCGTATATAACAACCTTGGTCAGTCGTCTTTAATGAAACTTGTATAAAAGAGGGGTTGCTGTCCAAATATACAATTATATATATATATATATATATATATATATATATATATATATATATATATATATATACACACACATACATACATACATATATATATATATATATATATAAATATAAAAGTGGACATGGAAGTCAGCACTTAGAGGCGACAGTCTGTTTCATGCTAGTGCAATCGTCAGGCGACTAGTGCTGTTATTTTTCTCGGCTGTTTATATAAGGGTCAGTGGTGCATTATGGGTAGTATATTTTGGCGGGTACTTTTACCGGAAGTAAACTTTTACTTCTACGTAACTTAAAATAGAAAAATAAATAAATATATAAACAAACAACAATAAAATAAGCAAAATAAACTACTCCAAACAAATCACAAAACCACACCTGTTAGAATATGCGAAATAAAATCAAAACAAAAGAACGGACGAAAGTTATAACTGTTATACAAATAAAAATAATAAGCAAAACAATTTGACCCAAATAAATAAGCGAACAAGCGATTTCCGGTAAATGGCGGCCATTATAGACTACCAACAATAAGCTATATAAACAAATTTTTTACTACGTTAACCAAAAACACCGATCAAAACAAAAGAATAAATAAATAAATATATAAGATAAAAAATAAAAAACAAACAAAAAAACAAGCAAAATAATTTGACATAAATAAATAAACAAATAAGCGACTTCCGGTAAAAGTACCCGCCAAAATATACTACCCATAATGCACCACTGACCCTTATATAAACAGCCGAGAAAAATAACAGCACTAGTCGCCTGACGATTGCACTAGCATGAAACAGACTGTCGCCTCTAAGTGCTGACTTCCATGTCCACTTTTATATTTACACACGCTCTATCTCTGATATTGAGCACTTTACCCCATAAATATAGCACACTTTAAGACTATATTTCTGCATATATATATATATATATATATATATATATATATATATATATATATATATATATATATATATATGCATTTATGTGTATATATCAAATAACTAGATATTATCAACCGTATATACGTGCGTTAACGTGCATACATAGGTATGTGAATAAATATTTACTCGATTTAATATAAGGTGTAAACAAAACTGTGCTCAATGTGGTTAAACAATTAAGAAGTATATATTAATGAATATACATATACCTACGTTCGAAGTGCGACTAAGAGTTTGGTTGGTCTACCAACTCCTCAGGCACGAATTATTACTGATCAAACAAAGCCCTAAAAGTGCTTTTGAACAGTTATCTTTCCCGATTCTCGAAATATACATATCTGTTCTGTTTCGTATCCTAACGTAAACAAAGACATTTTTAGGAAATCTATTAAATCTGACATATCCATTAAAAATAACCTTTTAAACAAATAAATTAAATATATTTGTGTGTCTGTGTGTCTGTGTGTGTGCGTGTGTGTGTGTGTGTGTGTGTGTGTATGTATGTGCGTGTGTATTTAGGCAGCATATTTCCTTCAAACAGATTTGGCTAAATAATTTAGACATATCATGTTGATTAGTTTTCGTGGTGATCCTTTCAAGTTCGTGCATTAATTTCTTGGTAGCCTTAGAAAATTATTAAGAAAAATACCACAATTTTCTTTTGAATAGTTTTTATTTTACCGAGTACTTTCAATCTCTTCTGAGACCATTTAACCAATATATATATATATATATATATATATATATATATATATATATATATATATAATGAAGAGGTTATAATGGTTCCAACGAGAGAAAAGTGTGTATATTAAAAAGAAGAGAGGTACCGCAAACTTTTTTGGTTGTAATGTGGATTTAAAAAAAAAATATTATTCTTTATTTTTCATAATTTTACAACACGAGTTTCTGGTCTCGCGACCGTCTTCAGGTAAAGGGTGGAGATTTCCACATATTATTAAAAATAATTAAATTTTGTTCTTTTATGTTTTTCAATGTTAAATATTCTCGATATGAGACATTCTCTGTTTTTGTGTTAGTAATCTGAATGTCTTTCTTGAAATGGCAGTGAAGAGTTCTGAGCGAAGGGTCATAAAACAATTAAGGTTTGTTTGAGAAGCGATGAATTAGTTGTTGGTATCTTATCTTTTAATGTTTTAGTGACCCCTGTGTGTTCTTATTTCTATTTTAATTTCCGTGTGTTCCTGTCAGCATGCGTATATATATATGTGTGTGTATATTCCCCCTCAATACATACACTATCTCACTATGAAGAATTAGTAAACACATTTGTACACATACAAACACACACAAACATACAAACACACATACGCACACACGTACATTGTCCCACCACAAGGAATCCGTACACACGCACACAGACGCACATACAAACACACTGTGTTTAAGAGGCAGTTATCATTCATAGATATATATATATATATGAATTATTAGTTATCATTCATATATATATATATATATATATATATATATGAATTATGAGTTATTATTCATATATATATATATATATATATATATATATATATATATATATATATATATATATATGAATGATAACTGCCTCTTAAACACAGAAAGTCATCTCTTCGACGTTCATTTGAGCGATCATGGTCCCGCTCTCTCCTGTATATCTTTTTACATATGCGACATATGAAATACTTTAATTTACAAAGATTTTCATCAGTAGATTGACATAAGTACCCTAAAGGTCGGTCAGGAAAGACATTCAAATTAGATTGCCGATTTTCATGTGATATGTCTGAGAAATCTTAAAGGAAATAAGTATCCTCCGACAGGAATCGAACCTGTATCCTACACGGAACCGCCATATAGTCTGATGTGCTATACCATTACGTACAGATGAAGAGTCTGGTTATTAAGGTTGAATTACTGTTTTTGAACTACAAACTTCCCATGATTTCTCACGAACTCTCATATCTGTAACCTATACAAATGACGTAATATATTACGATTCTCAGAAAATGTTGTTAATACTGTTTATTATAAACAGAGCATTTACTTAAATATTTGTATCTATAGAAATAACGTATAAACAAAAAATATATTAAAATAATTTTCGGACTTAGTCCATTTCTGAAATGTTATTTTCTCGTGAGTTTTGGCAATTTTTTCCTATAATATAGAGCTAGTTATTTTTTCTAATGTATTTTTATATTTTCATGTTTTGACCTCAGTCTTAGGATTCACTATTTCCCCAGAGCTGGGACCCTAACTAGTGCTAACACCGTGGATCAGAGTGAACAACAGTAATTTGGAGTTGGTTCCACGCTCCTCAATACCTCCCGATCAGAGGCCTTGCTGTTGGATATAGTTTATTGGCATACTCAGGATGAAAAAATGCTTAACGTTTTACCAAATTTTTTTTATTATTAATACTTTTATTATCAAAGTTAACTAGTCCATTTCGTAGAACAACTGGTGCCATATTTTCTCGACGCCTAGCACACTTCCTCTAATTAGGGGAAACACCCAATATATTTATTTCAATCAATAAGCAAACCGGTTGCCATGAAAGAAAAGAACATAAATAGTCACGCTAGTGAACTTTGCGGATGATATTTCTTTCTTTATCGCTTGCATCGCTTCAGACTTTCAAGGACATTTTTGTTTTTATTGCTTTTCATCGCTAGGAACGAAGTTGTTTCGCAGGAAACATCTCATCAGCTGTCCTGTTCCAGAGACAAACAAAAAGAAATCTTGAGATATCTCGTCAACCACTCTCAACTACCCGGTTAGAATAATGATAGACAGAGATGGATGAAATAAACATTCAGGTCTTAGATGTGGTTCATTAACAATGGACTTTCCTACAAACAATAGACCAAATGTTCACAAGCAAAAACAATAACGGGTGATAAACTAATTTAGATGTCACTGAAAAGGCATTTGATTCATAAGAATACTCGGCAGTGTTTAAATCACTACAAGCGGAAAGTATTAACGAAAATTATGATTTTTAATAACAATATTTGGTTGGCCAAAAGGTTCGTTTCAGTTATTAAGTAGGAAATTTAATTTTTTGGCCAACCTAAATACAATCTATATCTATAATTCTCAAAATGTGTGTGCGTGTATGTGTGTGTGTGACCGGATGTTATTTATGTGTTTCCACAGTTTTCATTTGATTTCGATGATTTTTTTTGTGTCTTTGTTTGATAGACAATTGTTCAGTGCTGGTTTTGAGTCCAAATTGTCTGGAAAAATTACAACACTGAAGGTGAAAAATCGAAAAACTGATTTTTTACAGTTTGCCCAAAAATCAAAAGCAAAATTTAATGTCTGTAAAAAATAGCGTACAATTTAGTGAGTTGAAATCTAACGCAAATGATTATTAGAATATAAAAAATAAATTATAATATAAATAAAAATTATATTATAAATAAAAATTATCGTATATTATTATTATGACGGTTCATGGAAGAGGTTCCTTCCTTGCAAGATTGAGAACGCAAAAACGGCTCTTTTTAGCCCGCCCCCTTCAAATGGTTAACTCCACTCCATTTGGGGATGTGACTCAGTTTCCCCCAATTTTTGTTATAAATATTGATTTTCAGGTGGGCTGACTTTAAACTTAAACTGCTCCAACTGAACGGCAAAAATTCCCAGTAAGGAAACACCTGGTCAAAGACGGGTTATACTGCTAATACACAAATAAGTCTTCAATTATTAAGAACAACTAAACGCTGCAAAGATTCTACTACACAGCGATACAGATAAATTAAAGATTGGAAAATAACTGGGGCTCAAAGAAATACGATTTCGGCTAAAAGTATTTTTCAAAAAATAAACGGCAAAGAAATGGTTATAAATATAGACAGAGAATATTTTAGTCATTTGGTGACTATATTTTACTAATGCAAGAACATTTTACTAATGCGACATTATACTATTATTATTAGGTAATACTATTAATATATTAGGTATATATTCTTTTTCTTTTTATGTACCATGTCGTTCCAGGACGTAGGCGATCATGGCGCTCCACCTCCCTCTATCTCTTGCAGCTCTCAACAATTTCCTTCCCTCTGCTTCCTCCTCCAGACCACGTTCTGTCATCCACTTGCTTAAACCCGCCAGGTATGTCACGCGTTGTTTTCCTTTGTCCCTCTTTCTCTCTATTCGACCCGTGAGTATCAGGTTCTCCAGGCCCTTCTTCCGCATTATGTGTCCCAGAAACTTTAGCTGTCTCTTCCTGATGTTAAGTACAAGCCTTCTCTTTGTTTGCAACCTCTCTAAGACCTCACCGTTGCTCACACTCAAGACTGTCACTCTCATGTGGGCCTGTTGAGCCATAACAGATACTGCGCGTCTAGGTAGTATATATTAGGTAGTAATTTATTTTTTTATTCGGTATCACTACATTCAAAGCAGTAAAGCCACTAAGACATAAGGGCTTACAGAATGTGGAAGAATTAGGAACAGAAACAGTAATGATGAGCAGAAAGAGAAGAATCAGTAGATAGCGATTGACATTTAAAGTTTTAAAGAATAATGTTGGTTGGAAACAATAGAACCGGAAGGGCGTTCTACAAGCGAGAAGTGTGAGTATATATTAGTATATATTATATATTACTATATATTAGCTAGTATCTATTAGGTATTACTATTAATATATTACTATAATTAGGTATATGTATATTCCCATATATATATATATATATATATATATATATATATATATATATATATATACTCTTCCAGACACTATGAATACTGCGCCTCTCAAGAGAGAGGGACGAGTAGCAACCGCGTCTTTGACCGTTTGCGACATCTGTCGAACTCTCTGCTTTGACAGTGAGGAACTCGGACGGAGCTTTTCCGCAGGGCAAAGTTTCGTCCGGGGAGGTAGACAGTCCCTGAACCCGTTCATACGGGTTCTAAATGGGCATATTTTTGCCCGAGTCTACGGGCTCGGTAAGCCCACATTAAACCGGCCTTGTGCCACATCGACCCGTGTGGGGGGTTGCTAAATATCGAGTCGCAATCGAGTCTCTGACTGTTTGCGACATCTGTCCAACTCTCTGCTTTGGCAGAGAGGAACTCGGACGGAGCTTTGCCGAAGGGCAAAGTTTCGTCCGGGGAGGTAGACAGTCCCTGAACCCGTTTATACGGGTTATAAATGGGCATATTTTTGGCCGAGCCTACTGGCTCGGAGAACCCACATTAAGCCAGCCTTGTGCCACATACGACCCTCGTGGGAGTGTTGTTAAATATCGAGTCGAGCCAATAGTAGTTCACTCCAAACCAGACTGACAGTCATACTAACACTTTCCACATCTTGTATTATTATTCTGGGTAATATATCTTTGTTATTTCTACTCTTGTGTTCGTGTTGTCCTTCCTTGGTCCTAACATTGGACCATATCAATACTAATGCTACATTTTACTAATGTCAGTACCAGCGGTTATATTAGAAGGAATGTTAAATAATACAAATAGAGAAAGTTTTAAAGTTTAAATATAACAAACCTTTCTTTTTTTTTCTTTCTTTTCTTAATCATTTACAGGAAGTGAAAGTGAAAGAGAAGACAGAGAATCGGGAGGATTGGATAAAGGACAAAAGATAAACGGGATTCAAGAAGCTAAATGATGCCGATTGGCATGTACATTTTTGAAGATTGTAGCTATCATGGAAGCAAGTAAACGGAAGGGAGTTCCACAGGCGGGAAGTACAAGAAGAAAAAACTGTTGGAGTAGAAGTGGCGGTTGCATTCAGCTATTTCAACATTTGATACGTGGATGCCAATCTAGTAGCACGCTTAAATTCATCCAGTTTTGAAGTTTTTTTGTTTTGTTTTGTTTTGTAGTTGTTTTTTTTTTTTTTTGTTTTTTTTATAGATAATTCTTCAGTGCCGGTTTTGAGTCCAAATTGGCTGAAAAAAATTACAACCTTGAAGGTGAAATATGGAAAAAAAAAGATTTTTTACTGTTTGCGCAAAAATCAAAAGCAAAATTCTAACAGCGTCCAATCAATTTAGAGAATTTAAATCTAACGCAAAAGATAATTAGAATTATAAAAAAAAATATATTATAAATAAAAATTATCGTATATTATTATTATGACGGTCAATGGAAGAGGTTCCTTCCTTGCAAGATTGAGAACGCAAAAACGGCCCCTTTTAGGCCCCCCCTTCAAATTGTTACCCCCTCCCCATTTGGGGATGTGACTCAGTTGCCCCCAATTGTTGTTATTAATATTGATGTTCAGGTGGGCTGACTTTAAGCTTCAACTGCTCCCGTCGGTGAGAAAGTGACTGATGTCTGGTCAAGATCGATTACATTGCAGATGTAAAACCTTATGTTTAATAATGATTTTGCAAACTCGATCATTAGATGAAGAGCTGGAAAATGATCAGGAATACATCTACCTAGGTGAAATAATAAAATTTAATGTTGGATTGCAAAAAGGAACTGGGATAAGCATACAGAGAACATATTTGACCCAGCTTTTATAATTATAGTACTCGATATCCAGAAGGAGAGAGAGAGAGAAACAGACAGAGAGAGACAGATTTAATAATAATAATAATTGAAACATTTTTGTGGGACTTTACAATACACATAGACAGAACCATCAAAGCCAATCACCCAGACATCGTGATCAAAGACTGCAAGAACAGAATGTACTTTCTTATTGACAAGGCAGTTCCTGCAGATTGTAATGTATGTTTGAAGATCTTCAAGAAACTATCAAAAGATAAGGATCTTGAAATGGAAATCTAAAAACTGAGGCACATGAGCACATCAATAATACCAATTGAGATTGGAGCCAACAGATTGATCGAAAATGGTTCTGATAAACTCACTGAAGGAATCTGGTAACCCATGCCTTAAAGAAATACAAAAAATTGTTCTCATATGTGCAGCTCACCCCTTACGAAGGGATTTATTGATATAAAATGTGTTGTTTTGTTTTTATTTTTTATAAAAAATATTCAGTAAAAAACTTCATGATGCCGTTTCTGATTTTGGGACTCTTGTTGGGACGCGGTAAGAAATGAGAATACAACAGAAATCAAAGGAAATAATAATAATAATAATAATAATAATAATAATAATAATAATAATAATAATAATAATAAGCCTTAAAGAAATACACAAAAAAAATTGTTCTCACGAGTACAGCCCACACCTTATGAAGGGCTTTATCTATGTAAAATATATGTGTGTGTGTGTGTGTGTTTTTTGTGGGGGGTAATGTTTTTTTAGTTGGTCAGTGGAAAAGGTGATGATGTCATTTCTAACCTTAGGTCTCTGGGCGGGACGCGGAAAGAAATGTGTACACACCAGAGATCAAAGGAAATAAAATAATAATAATAATATGTATTCTCAACGTGGTTTAGGTGGGACAACGGTGGTCTACATAGCATTTCTAGTGGTCCACAGAGAATTTGTAGCCTTAAAAAATTGCAGCTATTTCTTTCCCTAACACCTGGATAGGGGGATCTGGATTTTCGACTGTTGCGGATCTTTTTAGTAGAAAAGGAAATATATTAGTATGATAGTTCCTCTGCTGTTGAGATCTAAAACTGAATGACATCAAAGTTGATTTTGATATCCTGTGTTTATTCTCGTTTACTAAAATAAATTTTAAAGTGTTAATAGATTACTTTATTTTTTTCATTAAGTATTTTAGGGAAAAAAATTGAACAGCCTAAAAGTAGGTGTGGCCTATCTTAATTTTTTTAAGACTTTTGACTTTCTTTCTTTCAAATTTTGTCGGGATTTTGACTTCGTTTCTTCTGTCTAGTAATCTGTTAATCCTTCCTTCCTTTCTAGTTTTCTTTGGAATTTTGATATCGTTTCTTCAGTTTTAAAATCAGTTCTTCCTTCCTTCCATCTATCATTCCTTCATTCCTTCCTCCCATCCTTCCTTCTTTCAAACTTTTGATGAGTGTAAAAATTGAACAGGCTAAAAGTAGGGGTGGTCTGTTTTAATTTTTTGAAGACGTTTGACGAGATTTTGACAGAATTTCTTTCTTTCAAATTTTGTCCGGATTTATGTTTTTCCTTTCTTCTGTCTTGTAATGTGTTTATCTTTCCTTCCTTTCGACTTTTCTTTGGAATTTTGATATCGTTTATTTTGTTTTAAAAGCAGTTCTTCCTTCCTTCCTTCCTTCCATTCTTCCTTTCTTCCATTCTTCCTTCCTTCCATCCTTCTTTCCTTCCTTCCTTTCAAACTTTTGACGGGATTTTGACACAATTTCTTTAGTCTTATAATGTTTTCTCCTTCCTTCTGCCCTTACAAATGTATTCGGAATCATCCCTTGACGTTTGTAATCGTAGGAAGATCCAAATTAGAAGCCACACTGAATCCCCTCCAAGAATGCTTCCATATAAATCCTTTTTGTACTGCCTCATTCCCAATAGCTGTTACACATGATATCAAGTTAGACCATTCCAAACGTCTAATGAATACCAAGGTGGAGACAAAGGAATTAAAAGTACCACACAGACACTAGATCGGTTCTTGATGATGACTGGACAGTCGAAAGTACTTCAACCAAAATAACAAAATATGAACTTTGGACAACATTTTACGCGGAAGTTGGAAAAGTATAATAAAAAAGTAACCAAGCAAACCTTGTCGGTTTTATTTAATGAAACTTGTTTGTATATACAGACAAACCTCCCATCAACGTACTAATAGGGGGAGTCCGTTAAAACTGATTGTCCGTAGATGAGAGGGAGTATTTTTAGTTATAAAACCACTATAGTATCTACTAGTAGTTATGATCATAATATAAATACTATAAATATGTATATATGGCATAACTAAATATATACTTAATTGATATATTAATCAAAATAACAAAAATAATCGATTTCTCACAGCTACTTTCTCACGCACGCGCTAATGTATCGTACTTTATATACTGTACACCCATCTTTGCTTGCAATTGAAAGGCCAGCCCCTGCCACCAAGCGGTCGCTTTGAGAACTAATACGACTCGTTCCGCTAAGCGCGTAAATTTTTAAATACATCGCTGAAGATCTGCAAGTTTTTCTTTTTCCTGTATAACAGTTTTTTATTTTGCCTGCAGATTTTGTCCGTTGCGTACGAAGTCCGTTAATGGGTGGTCTGTAGATGAGAGGTTTTTCTGTATATATATATATATATATATATATATATATATATATATATATATATATATATATATATATTGTCATCCACAAACAGACTGTTTCGCTGTATCACAGCTCATCAGTGTGGCTAGACGTCCGGTTGCCTCTGGCTAGAATCGAAAACTGGCTGAATTCGCGTCAGTCGGAAATTTTACCCTGAAGCCGTTGGCGCACGGCAGAGAAGAAGGTGAATTTAAGCGTATTTATATTTAGATAAACACACAGTGACTGAGAGAACTCGATTCGATTTACCGAAGAGTCTTGCATTATTAGCCGCAATAGTCACTGTTTACAAACCCACACATCCTCCCTAGAGAGCTCAACCGAAATAAATTTTCAGGAGCATATATATATACATATATATATTTCAGGAGCATATATATATATACATATATATATATATATATATATATATATATATGTGTGTGTGTGTGTGTGTGTGTGTGTGTGTGTGTGTGTGTGTGTGTGTTAAATAATATAGACTTATTATGTCTATTTATTTTTATGATAATCATTTCTCGTTCTCTAATTATCTTCTTGATGTTAAGTTGAAATGCATCAAGGAAGACACTGTAGTTCTTATTGACCAAAGTACTTTCGATCTCCACTTTTCGCTAAAAAATAGCATAGCATGATGAAAAAGGCCCCTAACTTAATAAAAACGAAGTTTTAACATCAAAATGTTCATGCTATTATTAAGAGGAAGGACTAAAGTATTTATTATTTTCTTTTTAAATTTTTTAATCCTTTCCAGCACGTTCGAAATTTTGGTTAACTTAAGAATTACGATTTGCGTTTTGTTTTCCTGTGAAAAACACATTGATTTGGAAATTCTTGCAAAAATCAAATAATTGTCGGATTTTAATGAAATCTTCAGGAGTTATTTACAAATGAATTAAATTATTATTTGAATCTTGTTTCTGAAAATATTCGTAGAAAATATATTGTTTACATATGATACCCGCCACCCACTTAATTTCATGAAATTTCGAGAAATTATATTTTCTTTCCAAAAATTTTCATTAGTTAAAAGCTGGACTCCTTGGAGAATTTCAAACATCCAATTTTTTTTTCAAGCTATTGCTCCTTTCCCGAAAAACTGCTCCGAATCGTCAAATAAAAAAATGAAATAAAACTAGAACATTATTTAATTAGAAAAGCTTTTAATTGCTTTTATGAATAAGATTTATTAGGGACAATAAAAAAAAGTTCGATGAATAATGAATTTTTGCATGAATTGTTTCATTTTTTTAATTTTAATTATAATAATTTATAATGATTTAAATAGTTTAAAATTGTGCATTAATTTCATCCGTTCAAGTTATAATAAGTGAAAATTATATTTACAAATCAAAAATTGAAAAGCTTAATAAATCCTTTTGCACCAAGATTTTTAAAAGAATTTTTAATTTTTTATGTATACGTAACGTGCCACTTTTTGAAAGTACGGTCGACCATGCACGACATAATCAGAAAATAAGAGCGATGACTATAGTTAATTTAAATTCGACATTCCTAAAATTAGACAACTAAGAATATTTTCCAACAATTTTAAGATTACTGAGTACTTAAAAATTATATAAAAAAGGCGCTCACCTGTCATTTTCTTAAGTTATGTTTTAACAGATAAGGTCTCCGGTAGAACAATAATAGAACTGTCAACACCTCGTAAATTATTCGTCAAGAGATTTACGAGGTGTTGACAAGAACTTAATCGCGCTACTGTTTGTTTTGGAAATGCATTGCTCTGTTATTTTAAACTTAAAGTAAAAAAAATTTTAAAATTGCATTAATTATACTGTAAATCAACTAATATTCCTCAAATAAAGTTTCAGAAAAGTATATTTCATTTTAGGGAGATTTTTAAAACCGAGAATTAACTTTTGTTTACAAATGCGTCAAAAATGGCTGATTTTAAACGATTTCTGAAAGCGTGCAAAAAGTTGAGATTCTAATCAGTGTAATTTCTATTTGATATATACCAGAGTATTTTGCTTGCAGGATATAGCAGACTTAATCATTTAGCTTTCAATTAAAGCTAAAACCAAAGCTTCAAGTATGTTTTTTCATATTTTTTTTTAATTAATTTTAAACATAAGGTATCGCGTTTTTTTTTTTTTCAGGAGGTGCCTAGTATAGGGCAAGTAAAATATCGAACAGAAATTAAAAGAAAAAAAAAAGCGGTCCAGCGCACAAGCACCTCAATTTTGTTGTAATTTTGTCAGGATTTTGTAAAAACTTTCCTTCCATTTCTAAAACTTTCACCTTCTTTCTAACCCTCTTTTGTTTCTTTATTTGTTAAGACTTTTTTTTCTTTCCTCTTTAACTCTCCCTTTCTTTCTCTCATTTCTCTTTATTCTTTTTTTCCATTTTTATAATTTCTTTATTTCTTTTCTTTTATCCTTCAAGCATCGTTAACGAGAGGTTCCAACTTACTCCACTTTACAACACTTGAAATGATGGGATTCATCAGACACGTGTTTCTTTTTTGTGGTATAAAAGAAACTTTCAAGCGTCCAAACGACTATATCGGTCAATGAATATGGCATCCAGTTTCTGACGGTAGAATCTTTGTCGTTTGAAGCCAAATTACACTATATAGTATACTGAGTACAAGTAAACAGATTCGTTATCTCTTGCCGGATCCAACATCAATGTCTTTATATTTCTAGGGTTGTTCAGCAATTCTAATTCACTGTGTTGTAATCATTACTTCCAATTATGATCCTGCTGAGTTATAAATGAATCCCAGTAATTTGCCAAGTGTGTAAATGAGAATTGGTATTAAACTGACGAAGTGCGAATGGTTTTTTCATAGGCACACCCAGTTATGAACTTGAAAAGCAACGACGACATATGTCCTCACATGATGCAACTAATAATGACGTGATTGCGAATGATCAAGACGCACAGCAGGATCACAAAATGTCTGAAACTTTTGCTAGATTTCGTAATTAATTTCGATTAATCGCAAATTTATTTTCAAGTTATAATAATTATTATTGTCGCAAAAAATCGCGTAAAAAATCTCCGAAAACAATCGCATTAATAAAAACAGGAATCCAAAATTTCAGAATTGTGGGTCCAGATCCAGCTCGTAATGTTTTTAATTTGCTCACGGAGTCGGCCTGATTCCAGAATGGTATGATATGTTGGGCTACTCCCTCTAAGAGTAAAGTTGAAAAGTTTGACACAATGACACACTGACATTTGCATTTATTATATATGTACGAAACAATAGAAGAAGAATATTCGGGGTGCAATATCTGTTTTCTTTGGTTGTTTTTTCTTTAGCGACATATCAACACCTCTATAGGTTACTTAATGCCGAAATACTCAATATTTTGAACCCAATTTTATGAACCTAAGCAATATTATTAATATATAGTAATTCTGGAGTGACCAATTTAATACTTAATCAGAATGGAAAACTACCCCGACTATCACTTTATGTCCCGTACATCTGTCCCGACATTCATTTACATGAATAAGTGAATAAATCGAAAACAGACATGATCGCCCAAGCGTGCATCACACATGGCACCTCAGGAAGGACATTGATATGCAGTAATTCTGAGGTGATCAATTTAGTACTTAATGACAATAGGAATTCGATCCCCCACTTTATGTCCCGTAGTATCTTATATGAATAACTCAATCGTGAATCGAAAAAAGACATCATCGCCCAACCATGTATCGCGCATGGAAACTAAGGCGGAATATTAATATGTAATGATTCTTGTGTGATCAGTTTAGTACTTAATAATAATAGGAAACTGATCCCCCACTTTATTTCCTGTGGAATTTTATATGAACAAATCAATCATGAATCGAAAAAGGGATATGATCGCCCAAGCGTGTATCACGGATGGCACCTACGAAAGATGGTTGGTTGATTTTGTTTAGTGCTATAATG
Source organism: Acanthosepion esculentum (assembly GCA_964036315.1). Taxonomy (NCBI): domain Eukaryota; kingdom Metazoa; phylum Mollusca; class Cephalopoda; order Sepiida; family Sepiidae; genus Acanthosepion; species Acanthosepion esculentum. The sequence continues at coordinate 57,511,400 of OZ038484.1, read as the reverse complement.
CGGAAATATAAATATTTTGTACATAATTTTATTTTACTTGCAGGGTAAACATATGTTTTTTGTTAGATATATAAGTAGTTTGCAGATGATAAAAGGTATTGTGGGTATGTTAATGTATTACTGTTGATTTTTCTATAAAAATGTATTTTTATACATTTTAATGCTGTAGCGATTGTTATTTTGTTATAAACATGTATGGTTGGTTCTTTTGCTATAAAAATGCATTGTTGGTCATTCTACTATAGAAATATATTGTTAGTCATCCACATAATAAATGCGAATGTCAGTGTGTCACACTTTTTCAATTAACGGTACACAACACTCAATAGCTCATCTTCTATCTAAATAGATGCGAATGTCAGTGTGTCACACATTTTCAACTTTACTCCTAGTGGTCGTAGCCCAACATATCGTACCATTTTGGAATCAGGCCGACTCCTTGAGCAAATTAAAAACATTCAGGGATGAATCCGGACCCACAATCCTGAAATTTTGTCTTCCCAAGTTTTCATTATTGCGATTGTTTTCGGAGATTTTTTTACGTGATTTTGGGGGACGATTTTTTTGTACGATAACAATTTTGATAACTTGGAAAGAAATTTGGGAATAATCGAAATTATTTCTGAAATCCAGCGAAAGTCACCTATGAAATAAAAATATTTTTTGTATGAAAAGTTAGGACTTACGTACATCAAATTGTCTTTAGATTAAGTGCCGGTAAAAGAATTATCGTTGAACTTTTAAAAGGTAAGCTTAAATATTAATGCAATACTTAAATGCAGCGATCAATTTTCAGTTCTTCTATAGTATATTGTTGCCTATCGAATACGGCAGCAGTATACCTCGCAAAAAGAAATCTCCGCTAACAGAGGACCACATTGCAATCAAAAGAACCAAGGCTGCAGCGAGGAAAAGATAGTCCCGTTCAAATGAAAACCCAGATCAAACAGCAGCCAGGAAAGCTTCCAATGTTGAGAATATGCAAAGACTCAGGAACTCTCAAACTCCTGAGAAAGCTGAAGAGCCCCCCCCCCCCCGCATGAACTACCTTAAATGCCGCCCGATATCTAGTTCTGCTATAAACAGGTACTGTTGGTCACTCTACTATAAAATTTATTGCTGGTAATTTCACTAAAAAAAATATATTGTTGGTAATTTTTTATATAAATATATTGCTAATATTTTTACTAAAAAAAATTGTTTTGATTTGGGGGGGGGCTCTATTTACAGGTGCTACCATCCCGGGTCATTGTGAACCTGAGAACACACTCAAAAGAGGTGATTATACGCCCCTAAAAATAACTCCAATCTCCCAAACAGAGGTCTTGCTGTCGGATGTAGCTTATACAAAGGAATATCAAGATCAAGATCTCCAAGAGAAATGAAACACAGGAATGTATCGGGAGTAGATGATGGAAGGAAAGGAAAGAACCCCCCAAAAGAAAACAATATAGAAGAAGCCTAATATGTACAAAAAGTATAAAACCCTACGTGTCGCGGGATGTGGCGATATGGTTGCGTATGGGAGATTGACCAATTTACATATCCAATGAATAGGACAATATAAAATGTCTACATTAAATAGAAATTGCCTACTATTTCTACATTTATGTGTGTGTGTCATGATAGACAATATTTCTCTCCAGAATCTATCTTGCATATCTATAAGTCTACTATTCGTCCTCGCTTAGAAGATTGCTGCTCCATATGGTCCGAAGTTATCAGCAATATTATTAGCCTGGACCTGTTGTCTCAGCTACGGTCACTTTCCCACGCTGTAAGGTTGCCTCTCTGTGCCTTGTGTATAAATACTTTCATAATTATAATTCTGATGATCTTTACATTATGGCGTTTAGGCTTTATAAATTTAAGCACAATTCTACACTAGCGACGAGGTTTAATCAATTTACAGTTGAGTTGGCTAGACATAACCGTAAGTTCTATGCTAACAGTTTCTTCTCTCGCACTTCTGGCAAGTGAAACATCCTTCCGGCTCCATGGTTTCCTGTCAACATTAATCTTCAAAAATTTAAATGCAATATCAATCGCCATCTACTGGGGCTTTACTGTCCTGCTTGGGATGAACACGATTATATATATATATATATATATATATATATATATATATATATATATATATATATATATATATACTTGCAGAGTTTGAGTTGGTTTTAACGATATTTTGGTTTGTTGTAGATATAGCTCCCATAATAGTCGGGTGGTAGAGTATTCTGAGCCGTGCAGTCGACATAGAGACGTGAATATACAGGGGGTTAATTTTGGGCATTCATTAGAAAATATAGCGGTATCAAGTTCGTATGAATTTAAGATGAAATAAGCGGAAAGAATGAAAAGTCATTAGCTATTTGGCAGGCCTTTCATTTGTTATACACACACACACGCGCGTGTGCGAGCATACATACACACACACACACACACACACACACACACACACACATATATATATATATATACTACTAATAATAGTAATAATAAATAATAATTATATTTGACCAAACTCAGTTTTCCATCAGCACCTAACGATTGCATCGTGAATAAAACTCAGAGTTGTGTTACTGGTGAGGAAGAAAGTGTATATTTATTATTAATATAAATTAATGCTCTGTTATTATACATCGCCTAATGTTTTATTAGCACCAGAACTCAATGTTTAATATATATATATATATGTGTGTGTGTGTGTGTGTGTGTGTGTGTGTGTGTGTGTGTGTGTGTGTGTGTGTGATAACGATGCATAAATTATTAAATATCAAGAAAATTTCGGGAGAAAGATATATGACAAAGTGGAAAAAGTTTTCGTGTGACGCGTTTCGTCCTTTACGAATTCATCGGTCAAAGTTTATGCTTACGTTGATGCGACTACACAAGAGACGCTGATGATTTTAAATTTATATAAAAATCTAAATTTATATTAAAATTTTATTTTATACATATATATATATATATATATATATATATATATATATATATATATATATATATACATATATATATATATATATATATATATATATATATTCAAAGGAAATAAAATAATAATAATAATAATAATATATATATATATTATTATTATTATTATTATAATTATTATTATTATTATTATTATTATTATTATTATTATTATTATTATTATTTTATTTCCTTTGATTTCTGGTGTGTACACATTTCTTTCCCGGTCCCGCCCAGAGACCTAAGGTTAGAAAAGGCATCATGACATTTTCCATTGACCAATTAAAAAAAAAGGACAGCTCACATATTTCACACAGATAAATCCCTTCGCAAGGTGTGGGCTGCATTCGTGAGAACAATCCTCTGCATTTCTTCAAGTGATGCGCTTGCAGAAATCCCTTCAATGAGTCCACTGGAATCCTTTCCAAGCAATCCGCGGGTCCCAACCACAACAGTGATTGTTGATGTTCCCATGTGCCATATTTCTGAGATTTCGATTTCAAGGTCCTTGTATTTTGATAGCTTTTTGAAGATCTTCAAAGATACATTGCAGTCTGCATGAACTGCCATATAAATAAGGAGGCATTTCTTTGTTTTCTGTCTCTAATAACAATGCCTGGGCGATTAGCTTTGACTGTTCTGTCAGAGTGTATTGTGCAGTCCCATAAAATTCTTACAGGTCCTATCTCCGTAACCGGGTCTGGGTGATGTTCATACCAATTTCTTTCAGTTTCCTTCCCGTAGAAATTGTCTTCTACTTTTCCATTTTTTAAATTTTAGAAATTTTTTAATTAATCGGTAACTATAAAAAAATTTCAATTACTATGCAATTTAAAAAAAATATTTTTATTCTTTTACAATTTAAGCATCCCAAAACATTGTTTTTATAGACATTTTAAAACATTGTTGCTATATTCATAAAGTTTCTGAGATGAGGTATTATGTACACTATTTACATTATTCGGACTATTGTCCTCATCTTTGTTGCCATATTTATCACGTTTCGGCCGTTGTACTCTCCAGCCTTATTCAGGTGGTTGGAACGTCAAACTGAACCCTTTATTTCGCTCACTGGAGTAGACTGTTCTAGTTCTACGTGCCATGTCTAATGGATGTCAGTTATCAGTTATCTCCTGTTAATTCCCCTCTTCGCGTTTTCCACCGCCTTAACCAGGTATTGAGGTCGAGAACACTAGAATCAAGCAGACGCAGAAGTTTAAATATCTGGGAAGCGTCTTGACAGAGGACGGTAACTGGGACACTGAGATCCGTAGACGTATTGGGATGGCCAAGGACACATTCCAAAAACTGGACAGAGTATTACGAGACAGGAGGATTTCTTTGGTAACGAAGAAAAGAATACTGATGTGTTACGTGACATCTGTCCTTCTTTACGGCAGCGAATTTTGGACAATTTCTTCAAAGACGGAGAAGGGACTCGAGACCACGGAGATGTGATTCTACAGAAGGATGCTAAGTATATCATGGACCGAGCATGTGAGGAACCATGATGTCTTAGAGAGGATGCAAACACGGAGGAGGCTTATGCTTAACATCAGGAAGAGGCAGCTGAAGTTTCTGGGACACATAATGAGGAAGGAGAATCTGATACTCACGGGTCAAATAGAGAGGAAAGGAGACAAGGGAAAAACAATGCGTGACATACCAGGCGGACTTAAGCAAGTGGATGACAGAACGTTGTCTGGGGGAGGAAGCAGAGGAAAGGATTATGTTGAGAGCTGCAAGGGATAGAGGGAGGTGGAAAGTAATGATCGCCTACGTCCTGAAAGGACATGGAACATAAAAAGAAAGAAAAATTCGAATTTGTGAATAAGAATTTCAGCGCACTAATCGAAAAAGCATTAACAGAATGCGTATTAATCGAGGGATTATTATTGTTTGGTATAAAATGCCGACGGAGAAAATGTTGATGTATTCAAGTACACCTGTGTTACGTAATATGCACACACCTCTTAATTTTATTTCTTGAGAAATTTTATGCTGGTAAATACCATCTGACCGAGCATCCGTCAAATCTGGTAGCAGCAGGAAGAAATGCAGATGCAATCATTTACTCACAAAATCTTCTGCAAAATAAATCAAACCAACTCAAGTTTCAGGTGTTATGCTTCAACAACAAACTACCGATATCATTTTGCAACGGACGAAATCAACATGTCTGTAAGCGAATCAATCCGAGGATCTTTTATGATCTATTTTTAAAGATAGACACTTTTTGACACTTTCTCGTTGATATTGCCCGGAAAAACAAACAGTAATATCTATTAAGAATACGAGACTGAATTTTTCATTCGTAAGTTAATTCTTTATTCACTCTTAGACGTCGTCAAATAAACGTCATTGATATCAAGAATATGTGATTTCGGGTCCTTCTTCGATATTCTTCCCACGCGTGATTCTGTCTTCTCTCTTCGTAGGTCAGGCGTTTACGTAACTTGCTGATATTTGGTCGTCTTCTGAGTGCGTATATTCTAACTTCAATTAGGTTCTTTTCCTGTTTATGGTGGTGCACACGCTAACATAATTTCAGGCCCGATTATGCATTTGGTGGCATTCAACCAGCAACGCACCGAGTTCTTTTGATGTTCTGAGGTGACACCGAGTACAAAACTTTCGGTATATTTTATGGTTAGCATAGTACAGTCAGTTAAGTGCCACACGTGATACAATCTTTCGATACATGACTGACGAGGCAGAAGACTTTTCTTTCTGCGATAGACCAGTTGCCAACCAAGGCTAAAGGACCCAGTATCTCCTGCTATTTAACCCATAGGGGTTGAAGAGATGGATTCATTATTTGCGCGGAATATAACGAAGTCGACTGGAATTCGAATTCTGATCTCTGAGTTCTCATCCCGATGCGATATCCATTACACTACAACGTACATAGTACAAGGCATTCCCCTTTGAGTCCGCCCAAAACTGACATCATTTTCTAGTTTAATAACGTATCCAATTACCGCTCAAATGACCTCAAATTTTAATAAGTGTAAAAACTAACTACGTTGAGTGTGTCGGTCTATCTCAATGAGAATCTACCAGATGCACCAGTGATAATGACAATGCGCTGTTGAAATAGCAACTACTCAAATTTTTAAAAGTGTAACATCTAACTACGTAGAGTGTGTGGACATATCTCAATGAGAATCTACCAGATGCGCCAGTGATAATGACAATGTGCTAATGAAATAGCAAACACTCTAATTTTGAAAATTGTAAGAACTAACCAAGTTGAGTGTGTGGACATTTCTCGATGAGAATCTACCAGATGCGCCAGTGATTGTGACAATATGCTGTTGAAATAGCAACGACTCAAAATTTTAAAAGTGTAACAACTAACTCCGGTGAGTGTGTGGACCTATCTCAATCAGAATCTACTAGATGCGCCAGTGATAGTGACAATGTGCTGTTGAAATAGCAACCACTCAAATTCTTAAAAGTGTACAAACTAATTACGTTGAGTGTGTGGACACTTCTCTTCGAGAATCTACCAGATGCGCCAGCGATAATGACAATGCGCTGTTGAAATAGCAACCACTCAAATTTTTAAAAGTGTAACAACTAACTCCGTAGAGTGTTTGGACATATCTCAATGAGAATCTGCCAGATGCACCAGTGATAATGACAATGTGCTGTTGAAATAGCAAACACTCTAATTTTGAAAAGTGTAAGAACTAACCAAGTTGAGTGTGTGGACATATCTCAATGAGAATCTACCAGATACGCCAGTGATAATGACAATGTGCTGTTGAAATAGCAACCACTCAAAATTTTAAAAGTGTAACAACTAACTCCGGTGAGTGTGTGGACATATCTCAATGAGAATCTACCAGATTCGCCAGTGATAATGATAATGTGCTGTTAAAATACCAACCACTCAAATTTGAGTAAGTGTAACAACTAACCCCGTAGAGTGTGTGGACATAATGAGAATCTACCAGATGCGCCAGTGATAATGACAATGTGCTGTTGAAATAGCAACCACTGAAATTCATAAAAGTGTAAAAACTAACTCCGTTGAGTGTGTGGACATTTCTCGATGAGAATCTACCAGATGCGCCAGTGATTGTGACAATGTGCCTTTGAAATATGCAACCACTCAAATTTTAATAAGTGTAAAAACTAACTCCGTTGGGTGTGTGGACCTATCTCAATGAGAATCTACCAGATGCACCAGTGATAATGACAATGCGCTGTTGAAATAGCAACCACTCAAATTTTTAAAAGTGTAACAACTAACTCCGTTGGGTGTGTAGACCTATCTCAATGAGAATCTACCAGATGCACCAGTGATAATGACAATGCGCTGTTGAAATAACAACCACTCAAATTTGAAAAGGTGTAACAACTAACTCCGTAGAGTGTATGGACATATCTCAATGAGAATCTACCCGATGCGCCAGTGATAATGACAATGTGCTGTTGAAATAGCAAACACTCTAATTTTGAAAAGTGTAAGAACTAACCAAGTTGAGTGTGTGGACCTATCTCAATTAGAATCTACCAGATGCGACAGTGATAATGAAAATGTGATGTTGAAATAGCAACCACTCAAATTCTTAAAAGTGTAAAAACTAACTCCGTTGAGTGTGTGGACATTTCTCGATGAGAATCTACCAGATGCGCCAGTGATTGTGACAATGTGCTGTTGAAATATGCAACCACTCAAATTTTTAAAAGTGTAAAATCTACGTTGAGTGTGTGGACCTATCTCAATGAGAATCTACCAGATGCGGCAGTGATAATGACAATGCGCTGTTGAAATAGCAACCACTCAAAATTTTAAAAGTATAAAAATTAACTACGTTGAGTGTGTGGACCTATCTCAATGCGAATCTACCAGATCCGCCCGTGATAATGACAATGTGCTTTTGAAATAGCAACCACTCAAATTTTTCAAAGTGTAAGAACTAACTCCGGTGAGTGTGTGGACATATCTCAATGAAAATCTACCAGAAACGCCAATAATAATGACAATGTGCTGTTGAAATAGCAACCACTCAAATTTTAAAAGTGTAAAATCTAACTACGTTGAGTGTGTGGACCTTTCTCGATGAGAACCTACTAGATGCGCCACTGATTATGACAATGTGCTCTTGAAATGCTGTTGAAATGGCAACCAGGTTCACCTAACACTCTTTTCCTACAAGCCTAGAGGAACTTAAGCAGAGAATGCCTGAGGTACTGGAGAATGTTACGCAAGACATGCTACAGCGTGTTTGGTAGTAGCTGGACTACCGACTTTGCCTGTGTCTTGTCACAGGTGGTGCACATAATGAACCTTTTTAAGTTTTGTGAAATCGGTTACAAAATTTACATCTCTTGTTCGAATTTTAAAAAATAAATCTTTTTTTTCTGTTCATCGTGAAGCCTATTTAATTTCGTTTACATGCGACATGAAGTTTCTCAGATGTTCGCATTTTAAATGATGTCAGTTTTCCAGCATTCACTGCCATATAGGATATTAGATATTGCATAGCAGTTCAGCGCTATTTTCTTGGATTCTAACGACATTTTCCTATCTCGTATTACATTGCTTAGTTTCTGAAAGGCATGGGGAGATTGTTCAACATTCACTGCCATATAGGATGTTAGATATTGCATAGCAGTTCCACTCACTTTTCTTTTTCTAATGACATTTTCCGGTTTCTTAATAGTTTACTTAGTTTGTAAGGCGTCTTTCCCTATGCATATGTAAAACGTTAGATATTGCACAGCAGTTCAACAATCTTTTCTTTGTTTTTAACGACATTTTCCTATCTCTTAATACTTTGTTTAATTCATGAAAGTCATTAGGAGATTGTTCAGCATGACCTGCCATATAGGAGATTAGATATTTCATAGCATTCCAACAGTCTTTTCTTTGTCTCTAACGATATTTCCTATCTCTTATCACATTGCTTAGTTTCTGAAAGGCATGAGGACATTGCCCAGCATTCACTGACATATAGGAAGTAAGATATTACACATCAGTTCAAGGCTCTTTTCTTTGTTTCTAACGAAATTTTCCTATCTCTTATTACATTGCTTAATTTCTGAAAGACATGAAGAGATTGCCCATCATTTACTGCTATATAGGAGATTAGATATAAACATATCAGTTCAGCACTCTTTCTAACATTTTCCTATTTCTTATTACGTTTCTTAGTTTATGTAAGACATGTGGAGATTGTCCAGCATTCAGTGCCATATAAGAGATTAGATATTACATAGCAGTTCAGCGCGCTTTTCTTTGTTTCTAACGACATTTTCCTATATCTTAATACTTTGTTTAGTTTTGAAAAGGCATGAGAAGATTATCAAGCATTCACTGCCATATAGGAGATTAGCTATTACATAGCAGTTCAGCACTCTTTTCTTTGTTTGAAACGACATTTTCCCATCTCTTAATAGTTTGCTTGGTTTCTGAAAGGCATGAGGAGATTGTCCATCATTCACTGACATATAGGGGATTAGATATTAAATAGCAGTTCAGCACTCTTTTCTTCGTTTCTATATTTTGATTAGTTTCTGGAAGGCGTCTTTCCCTGTGCTGATATAAAACATTAGATATTTCGGAGTAGTTCAACACTCTTTTCTTTGTTTCTCATGACATTTTCCTATATCTGCGATTGTTCAGCATTCACTGCTATATAGGGATTAGATAATTATTTTCTTTGTTTCTAATAAAATGTTATTAATGCTTTGAATAGTTTCTTGGAAAAATCTTTGTTTACTCCTAAATGCCTTCGGACCCTTTTTTCGTCTTCGCTGTGCTCGTCAAATATTTGTGGCCTGAAAACCGCGTAGTGAAAAATCATTAACAATTAGACAAGATACTCTATTCTACAAAAAAAAAACAGGCCATCATTCATGCTGTTCGCATCTGGGAGAACCGGGGCTGTTGACTCTCTCTCTCTCTCTCTCTCTCTCTCTCTCTCTCTCTCTCTCTCTCTCTCTCCTGCCATGCATCAGTTTACTGCTGTGAAAACACATCAACTCTCGTTTTAGTCGGATATTTACAAACGAAACGCTTCCCCCAATACGTCACAAGCCGCAGGCGGAAAGTCGCTTAGCGTAAGTACATCATCCGACGTATCTGTCTTCGAGGGCACCAGGTAATCCGGCTAATGTAACTGATGACGAGCGGACTCCCTCAGTGGACATATAAGGGAAACCCACAGATTACAGATAACGAGAACGAACACACGTTCATAGAAAATAACGAACTCCACCATCCTGTGTATACACACGCCTAAATTTTGTACCTGCTCCTTGAATTTCATGTAAAATTAAATATAAGTGCAATGACATTATATATATATATATATATATATATATATATATATATATAAAAGTGGACATGGAAGTCAGCACTTAGAGGCGACAGTCTGTTTCATGCTAGTACAATCGTCAGGCAACTCAGAGTTGCCTGACGATTGAACTAGCATGAAACAGACTGTCGCCTTTAAGTGTTGACTTCCATGTCCACTTTTATATTTACACAAGCTCTATCTCTGATATTGAGCACTTTATCCCATAAATATAGCACACTTTAAGACTATATTTCTTCATATATATATATATATATATATATATATATATATAATCAAACAACAATAAATAAAATACAGTTATAAACCTAACCTGTCATAATTAATACCCGCATAAGATACCGTTAAACCAGATAAAAAAAATAAATGAAAGAAATGTATTAATGGGTAAATGCAGACATATAAACAAAACATTTACTTTGACATTTAAGTCTTTGTTAATATATTAATATACATGAATATGTATGTATGATAAGGTCAAGAACAAATAGGAACCGCATATCAATATATATGTGAATTTGTAAAGATTCTTGTATGTCTAAGCGGTCATCGGATCAAGAATCTTTACAAGCTTACATACGTATAGAATTATCTACGGTTTTAATGCTCTTGACACGTGACTGTCCAATGAGAAATGACCCAAACAAAACTTTTCTCTCTCAATGTTAGATTGATATACGTTTTCTGTTTTGTTTTGTTTTTATCTTATCATCCTGTCGGATTCCGATCCATATTTGATATGTATTTCATATTTAAGTCATAAGTACATATATATATATATATATATATATATATATATATATATATATATAATAAAAAGACTTAAACACTAATATTCCATGGTCATAATTTATTCCATTGGAATCGTAAAAACGACCCAATTCACCAGACCTAAGGTAACAGCCTTAACATTCAGCCTTTTATAACCTACCTACCTACCTACCTACCTACCTATCTATCTATCTATCTATCTATTCGTTTCTTTCTTTCTTTCTGAAATTCTTGTACTGGAAATATATGCCTATGGTCTGATGAATTGGGTCGTTTTTACGATTCCAATGGAATAAATTATGACCATGGAATATTAGTGTTGAAGTCTTTTTATTATATCCTTACTCTGTCCTGGACATCGAGTTCTACCTGGATCATATCCTCTTGGAATTATTTTTATACATATATGTATGTGCATATATAATTGCATATGTATGTGTATATTCACCACTAATATTCTCTCTCTCTCTCTCTCTCTCTCTCTCTATATATATATATATATATATATATATATATATATATATATATATATATATATATATACATATATATATATATATATATATATATTCAATAATTTATCATCCATTGACTGGTTTGAAAAATCCCTGTAAATTTTATTTAATTTACAAGTTAAAAATGATCATTAACTTAATGTAATCTTAATTCCTATTGTATGATATACATATATATGTGCGTGTGTGTGTGTGGGTGCGTGTGGGTGCGTGTCTATATATAGTCAGACAACAATAAATAAAATACAGTTATCCTTCCATAATTAATACCCTAATATTTAAGAGTCCTCCAAGCTAGTTAAAAAACAAATTATTAACTACTAAATAAGAAAAATGAAATAATGGGTAAGTGAAGACATATCAACAAATATTTACTTGGTCATTTATGCATTCATAAAAAATATATATTTGAACAATAAATAAACAAAGAACAGAAAGAACTTATATTTTTCAGATCTAAGCAAACGCCAAAATATTCGAGGATAATTACCCTAAAAATGTTCTGTCATTGTTACATTATCATTGATACTCGAAAGGAAAAAACAAAGGAAAACGATAGGAAGAGAGTATAAGGTGACAAGAAAATCCTGAGCAGGTAAAATAACCACAACATTCGACACGTGCGCACTTACACATACATATAGACGTACACACACGCGCATACACACGCGTACTCACACACGCACAGACACAAAGAAGACAAAATCAACCTTACATCAATGAAAAGCGCATAACTTTTTTTAAAACTTAATATAAAAATAACGAACAGGAGGAAATCGGCAGACATTTGCTGATACCTCCTGACGAGTGGACTAAAAGTTTACAAAAAAGGTTAGTCTACGAAACTCTGGAGTCAGTGTTGTTGAAAATAACAACAATCGGTTAACTGACAATTTGCTTTGTTTACGTTTCGGACACGAACATAAAATCAAATATGGGATTCAAAAAGTTTGATGTGAGATGTGTTCTCCTTCAAAGAGGTAATTCATTCTTGCTTTTCCGTGAAGTCCTTTGGGGCTGAACAGGTCTAAAAGCTAAACGGAGTTCACCCTACATAAGCGGAGAACAGGCTCGAATCCTACCGAATCCTGCACATTAAATTTATTAAAGACTTTCGAAAAACGTAGACGAAAATACAATCATTAAAAAAGAGTGAAGTGAAAACCGTGTACGCATTAATATGACGTATATGTGTATATCAAAAGAAAATATAGGATTTATTTTTAATCCGCATTTTTTATTAAACGTTTGAGGTAATATATATGTATATATATATATATATATATATATATATATATATATATATATATATATATATATATGTATGTATGTATGTATGTATGCATATATGTATATATATATGTATGTATGTATGCTATACATTCATCACCATGATGAGAGATGTTTCGATGTGTAGGCTCAAATCAGTGTGATTTCTTATCTTCAGTAACATTGTAAATAATTATTCAGTCCTTTTCAAAACTCTCTATGTTGTGCTAATTCACAAAAGTGCTACAGCCCTTCCAATCTCTTCAAAGTCTTTACGAGAAATTAATGAACATCATTTTAAAATTCTATTCATTATCTCCAGAAGTGTTTTGACTTGAAGGCACACTGCAAATCAATATCTTCGTAGGTAGCCCTTATCCGTCATCTCCAAACCTTTTTGCCCTGTGCTAACTCACAAGAGGTCTACAGGTCTTTCAATCTCTTCCATGTCTTTACGAGAAATGATTGAACTTCATTTATAACTTCAATTCATCATCTTCAGAAAGACTTCGACTTGAAGGCACACTGCACATCAGTAACTAGTGAGTGTTGTGACGTAGGCAACGTGTCACATTGACGATCTGCGCTCTTAAGTTGCAATTGTTTTTATTAACTGATAATTGTTTTTGTTGTATGACTATTGCTTCTAGGATAATGAATTTTTGCTATTTGACTTTGCTAGTATTTTGGTACTCTTCGTGTATAGTTTAGAAAAGTTGATCAGTAAAATTAATCGACACAAAATATCTGTTGTCATTAATAATATTTGTCTTAAAACATTTATATATATATATTTATATATATATATATTTATATATATATATATTTATATATATATACATACATATATATATATATAGAGAGAGAGAGAGAAAGAGAGAGAGAGGGATGCAGAGAGTGATTGAAGTGGGGTTGGAACAAAACTTCATTGCTTCTTCTAGGCAGCAGTTTAAGACGTGATTTCAAATAACGCGCATCTGAAATTTAAAATATAATTAGAGTTATGAAATATAAAATTTATATGAAATTTATGACTTATATACATTTATGAAATTTGAAATTTACGGTATATTAAATTTATGTCTTACATACATACCTTGTGCAAATTAACTGAAACAAAATGAATAAGTCTGTTATTATTTACTTTTTCGTATTTTTCCAATGAAACATGACCCAGTGCACAAATTAGTACTTCGTATGTCCATTCCACGAAGTCGTTCCTTGCAGATTGACCACAGATTCTCGGTTGGATTTAAATCCGGAAAGTTTCAGGGCTAGTCTATCGTACTTTGATTTGCTCACTGGCAATCATCATACACGCCGAAAAAAATTCATATTACTGCACAGCACTGCAAATGACCTAATCTGAGGAAAAATAGAAATCGATTACACCCTGTCACTCCAATCAGTCTAAAACTGACCGTACAGTGAAAGGAAAGAAACTAAAACGATTTTTCAATTAACTTGCTCAAGGGTGTATATGAAATTTGAATTTTATGACATGAAATTTATGACTTATATATATTCATGAAATATGAAATTTATGACATGAAATTTATAACTTATATGCATTTATGAAATATGAAATTTATAACTTATATATATTTATGATTTATGAAATGTGTGCGTTAAATACATATTCTGAAAGGAGATATTTCAACGCATCTTTCTATATGATTCTTGTGTTCAGTGTGAATTTTCAATCTTTTTTCTGTAGATGTCCTTGCGGTAGTAAATTTGCGCCCTGGCTCTTACAACAATTCGCCATTCATGTCAGAACTTCTATTATCAGTGTGCGATATCTAATAACAAGAGCGGCAGAAACAAAAAAAGAATCGAAACGAAATCAGCTAGATTATATACAACGAAAATTAAAATTCCCAGCATCCCTCGTTCGTGTGCATGTGTAGTCGCACCAATGAAACAAATTTAGTGATGAAGGGACGAGAAACTTCACAGAAAAACTTTTTCCACTTTGTCATACATTTTCCCCAGCATTCTTCTAGATATATACATATTTATATAACGTTATCTTAGATCTAGAGGGTGTTTCATTAAGACGGATCAAAGTCAGAAAAGAAATTAGTGTTATTGGTGAACATTTATTTATTTCTCTATTTGATCATGTTATTTAAGTCATGGGAATTATGTATGAAAAATAATATCGCTCAAATGTCCGCCAAGGATTCGGCGGCACAGCTCCGCTCGATGGCCAAAGTTTTAAATGACGTCTCTGCATAGTTGATCTCACCAATATGCTTTATATCTCGTCCTTCAGCTGTTGGCATGTTGGCATAGACTTTACTTTTGAGATGACACCTTTAGATTCTTCATTTGGCTCAAGTCGCACGATCGTGGTGGCCAATTAACGTTGCTGTTTCAAGAGAGGAACTTCTCACTGCATTTCTGTTTGAACGTCCATTTTCGTAATAGGCTTCAATAACTTTAACACGTTGTTTGATTTCCATGGTTGAAATTGCTAAAGACGTAAGTTGTTAAATCTGAAAGAAAAAGAAAAAAATCATTAGACGCTTAAACTTAATTCACATTTAAAATCGGTCCAACTTATTGGAACACCCTTTACATCACGACAATCATTGACAGTGAATTCAAAATCAGATTGAAAAGAACGCCAAAAACGGACAAAATACAACATAGTACTGCTGAAATCAGAAGAATTAAGTTTAAAGTTGAAGATGATAGTTATGAAATTTTAGGTTTGGTGTATTGTATTTCCCGAGGGTTGGCTGGAAAGTTCATAGACTGACCAAGATAGAAATATAAGTAGCTGGTATTTTATACAGTGCACGGTGTGTAAATTATCGCCATTTTATATTTTTAATTTCGCGTTGATTGTTTTTGATTTTGCCGACTGCACAGTTTAGTAGGGCCAGTTTGACACTGCCTCTGAGAAAAAGAATACCATGATGCAATTCACTCCACCAGAAATTTGGAAGCGGCATGCTGTACTGCTTGGCATTCGCCTCGGAAGCGTCAATACGAATATTTCAGAGTGTTCGGATGTCAATCTGAGGAGAGTGCAGAGGATTCGGAAGGAGTTGGATGAGCCTAATGGTGATTGCGAAGGTGTTTAGAGTTATTGGAACACCCTTTATAATCGCCCAACATTATAACTCTTTTACATTTTAAATGTGAATTAAGTTTAAGCGTCTAATGCTTTTTTTCTTTTTCTTTCAGATTTAACAACTTAAGTCTTTGGCAAATTCAACCATACAAAGATTAACAATCAAACAACGTGTTTTCATGTTTCAAGGGTGCAATTGGAAAAATTGTTCGTAAATTCAAACTGGGTCGGTGGCAGATGTGAAAACACCATTAGGCGCTCGTTTACGCCGTTCAGCTGAAACCATTGCGGCAGTGCACGAGAATGTGGCCGAAAATCTAGACACCTCTATTTGTCATCGCGCGCAGAAATTGAACCTCTCCACAAAAACGTTACATCGTTTCCAATTGCACTCTCGATTGGTCGACTAAAACAAATCGCGAAGTGTGCGAAATGCATTTCTGTTTGAACGTCCATTTTCGTAATAGGCTTCAATAACTTTAACACGTTGTTTGATTGTTAATATTTCCATGGTTGAAATTGCCGAAGACTTAAGTTGTTAAATCTGAAAAGGAAATGAAAAAATTCATTAGACGCTTAAATTTAATTCACATTTAAAATCGGTTCAAGTTATTGGAACATCCTTTATAATTATGGTCAGTTATGAGTATATAATTATTCATGATTTTATCATTATGATTTTTTATTGCTTTTTTTCACCATCATTTTGTTTCCTTTCAAATCCGTACTCTTCAAGACACTTGCAATGATAGTACAGGAATAATTACGAAAGAGTTTATCATACCGATGTCAACAAAGACAGTTTTTCCGGCCTTAACGTAGTTACACAATGAAATTATATTCGGTAAATATGGCAACCATTTTATGCTCTAATATTTTCTCTCTGCCGCCATTTTTCTTCTGCCTTTTTTTTGCGTTATTTTTTATTTTCTGTTTTCTTTATTCGCCTCTTTTACTCTGCGCACCTTGCAATGTCTTTGTATTCCTTCATCTCACATCATTAAAATGCAATTATTCATCTGCTTCCTACCCTCAGTTACACAAATCATATATTTCTCCGTACAAGCTGAAAATAAACATTCCTAAAAAGAAAAATAACAAAAAAAATCGTTAAACGGTGGTGCGTTTAAAAATAATCTACATTATGTGAACTGTTTCGACTCGAAGGCACACTATAAATCATTGAGATTTTTCATCTTCAGGAACCTTGAAAATACATAACTCTTATCAATTCTTCCTGTCCTTTCATAACTTACGAAGATACTGCAACTTTTCTGAGCTCTTCAGTGTATTTTTTGATGAAGAATGCCTGAACTTTTTGACAGTTCTTATAATGTCGTTGTTTAATGTGTATGCTATACATTCATCATCATGATGAGAGATGTTTCGACCTGTAGGCACACTGCAAAGCATTGTGATTTCTCATCTTCAGTAACTTTGTAAATAATTTGTCAGTCCTTTTCAAAATTCTCTGTGTTGTGCTAATTCACAAAAGGTCTACAGGTCTTTCAATCTCTTCAAAGTCTTTACCAGAAATGATTGAACTTTATTTTTAAATTCTATTCATCATCTTCAGAAATGTTTCGACTTGAAGGCACACTGCAAATCAGTAACTTTGTAAATTGCCCTTATCCGTCCTCTTCAAAATCTTTCTATCCTCTGCTAACTCACAAAAGGACTGCCAGGTCTTCCAAGCTTGTCAATGTTTTTTTACGAAAATCGATGGACTTTCCTTGATAGCTCTTTTCATTCCGTTGTTCAACGCATATACCATTGCTTCTTCTCCCAATGTCTATGGATATTAATCTTCCATTATGTATTGATAACAAAAAACTTTCATAATATTTACTTTTTATTTCCAAAGTTATTAACTTGTTCCATCCAGTTCCGATATTAATACCAAGTCCTTTTTTATTTCTGTTTCTTGGAGACAATGTTAAAACTATCAATACACTGAACGAATAATTCTTGCTTATCTGTTTTCACGAGCCCTCTCTCTCTCTCTCTCTGCCTCTCTCTCTCCCTTTCTCCCCCTCTCTCCCCATCCCTCACTCTCCCTCCCTCCCTCTCTCTCTCTCACTCTCTCTCTCTCTCTCTCTCTCTCTCTCTCTCTCTCTCTCTCTCTCTCACACACACACACACGAGTTTCATCAATGATTTTACAGGGTATGATGGAATTTTATTAATAGTTCTTTTGATGTCGTTGTTCAATATATATATATATACGATGATTGCTCCTCCAATGTCTAAGGATGTTATCTTTCTGTTTGGTATTGATAGCAAAACTAACTCCATTACTATCTTTTTTAAAACCTATTCACTGCACAAAATAGATTTTGTTTAAACATCTTAATAGAAATTTTAATTATAAATCTTAAGGTCATTCTCTATCTTCTTTAACTCCAAAACAATAGTATCATAAATTATGATTTGAATTCTACGCAGACACTATTTTCTTTGGATAAGGCGCATTATGTTTCTCAGCCTATGTTACTTACATTTTATTTTTCTATATCACATCACAATCTCCTCACAGATGAAGAAGAGACTTGAAGCAACTGAAATGTGGCTCTACAGAAGGTTACTGAGGATAACATGGACTGATTATGTGAGCAACGACGAAGTTTTAGAGAAAATGGAAACATAAAGAAAACTTATACTTAACATCAGAAAGAGACAGTTGAAATTACTAAGTCACATAATGAGGAAAGAGGGATTGGAAAATATGATACTCACTGGATAGATTGAAGACAAGAGGGGCGGAGGCAAAAAAGAGAAAACTACCTAGTGAGCTTGAGTAAATGAATGCCGGAACAGGGATTAGGAGAGATAACAAAAAGACAAAATTTATTAAGAGCTAAAAAGGACAGGAAATTGTGGAGAGCCATGATGGTTCACGTCCTGGAAAGACACCGCACATAGAAGAAGAAGAATTCCTCTTCTTTTCGTTCCAATGAACCAGACAATATAAATTTAATTAACTACATCGCTAGATACAAATGGCGCCTCAGCCCGGGGCTAATCATTTGCTAGTTGACTGTTATTATCGAGTTCAATCCACAGCTAGTGATTCAGGCTCATGGTCTTGGACCAAAATCAGCTAAGCTTAGTGAAAAATATCCAGGCTGTAACGTCCCCATTAAACTTAAACGAGAAGTGCCAGTGTCAATCTCTGATACCCGAGACTTCCCCCAAAGTACAAATTCCAAGATAGCTTGAAATTTTCGAACACTAACCGCATTGAAGAATCTCTATATTTATTGTGGCTTTATGTCAAATACACTATTCCATATCCCAAAGGTGGAGTGATAATTAAATAATTGCTTCGATGAATTTTGAACTAAAATGACCAGCATTAAGTGCTTTGACAAGAAAGGCGATTATCTTGAAAGTATATATTTGTCTAAAATACATGGTTTTATTTACATTATTCGGACAGATACATGGTTTTATAATAAGTTGACTACAGATATACTATTTTACCTGCGTATATATATATTAGCTGGTATGAAAAAAAGTATTGCATGCATATAATCAGTGGGTTTAAGAATTCGTTGCCGATTAATGGAATCATTTCCTCGTATCTTTTAGTGTAAAGTATTTATTTTGACGAGAAATTAACAGACGATAGCAGATTAGAAAGATTTGGCTGGGGTGAGGAATTAATGAACACAGCAAGAGGCTTTAAACCAACCGAGAGCGAGATATTAAGAGAGAGAGGTGGGAAGCGATAAAGATAAAGAAGGCGACCGGGTCCGATAAGTTCTCAGTCAAACCGACTTTTCAAAATCCGACCAAATAACCAGACATCCGATTGATTTTTGGAAGGGTCCTCGGTCGAAACGTTGTGATAACAACAACAAATTTGAAGACAATAGTCCTGATGTAAATAGTGACAACATTTAAACATATTTTTATTTCTTCACCATATATATTTGTGGAAAATATCTTCGAAAAATAAACCCAACAACAACAAAAACTCCGAACATGTTTGAACTTTTTTTAGAGTCTGAGTAGCGTCCTTTATGTGGTGTATATAAATATCAGATCTGTTTATGTGTTTCGTTTGTCGCCCGGTTCACACTCTTTCCTTGTCTTTTGAACAGGAGTAGAGTTTATCCCTTGTTTTCTGTTTAGTAATGGGTTTCCGGTTCCTTCTCCGTTTCTTTAAAGCAGATTGATAGATATGAACAGAATGAGACAGATACGTAGTTTTTTAATAATTTTGACCCAATACAAGGCCCAAGAGCCACTCAAACTAAGGGTTACTGAATTATGTTGTTGTATAAGCGAGAGAGGAGGAGGGGGTAAAAGTTCAGTTTATTAGGTTATGTAGGATTGGTTAACCTTATATTTAAAGAGGTTAAGATTATACTGATAAGGAAAACATTCCCTCGGGAGCTTGTTCTACAAAGTAGTGGTTCTTCAGAAGAATCTATCTGAGTGGCATTTCCTCTTTACTGATGGAATACCAAATGAATGAGGCTGATTCGTCCCAGTATACGTGATATGGTGGATCTCAGCTTCGAAGGTCAGAACTGGTAGAATGAAGGAATGTTGCTTGTCAGAACATTTGCCATTGCGGGAGATGCGAATGGCTTGCATGGTTTTGTCTGTTGGAAATTTATTTTAGGGTAGAAATTAATTCATCACCCGTAAGGCCGTGTAGACGCTTTAGAGGCTTGGGCAGCTCGAACCAAGATATGACAGCAAAACTCTATTTTGGATCTGATTTGGCTCTTTATCATGAGGAATCAGATATTTTCTGGAGCAGTATGAGGACTGGACCATTTTTCCAGCGTATTGGATATAGATGGAATGTATATATGTTACAGGAGAAACCTGGATAGTCCCAAGAGGCGTTCAATGTGCATTCTTTGCGCATTGAACGCCTGGTGGTTCTATCCTTGATAGAAACACTATTCATCATGATAGTTGAAAGTTCAGTGTCTGCTTGATGATGATGATGATGATGATAGTTTACCAGATAGATAGATAACGGAAATGGTAATATTAGCCGCTTCCTGATAAGGAAACATTCACCCTCATTGACCGAGCAACAAGCACCACGGGTATGAACAAACATGATCCTCGCTGAGACATGCAGCTTTCATTTTAACCAGTTATCAGAGAAAGTTAGAAGAGCTAGATAGATAGATAGATAGATAGATAGATAGATAGATAGATAGATAGATAGATAGATAGATAGATATGTTCAGGATACAAGAAAGAAATAAAGAAAGAAAGTTTGGAAGAACGAATGAAAGAAAAAGAATAGATAGGCATATATTTCCAGTACAAGAATTTCAGAAAGAAAGAAAGAAAGAAACGAATAGATAGATAGATAGATAGATAGATAGATAGATAGGTAGGTAGGTAGGTAGGTAGGTAGGTAGGTTATAAAAGGCTGAATGTTAAGGCTGTTATTTGATCAGTAGGCGCAAGACAAGCGGCATGTTTTCATCTTTCGAGCTTAATGAGAATCTATTTTCAGCAACGAAATTTGTTTACATTTTTGTCATTGTTTATTGCTTCTGTTGTCGATTAAATCTATCGATAGACGATATTTACTTTCTTTTTTTTTTTTTGTTGTTGTTTTTGTCAAATTGTCTTTTGCTCTTTGAAAATTAATCCACCAGAACAGTTAAAAGTTACTCAGTTGAAATTATCAGAGTCATTCTGTATTTTCTCTTTTGTTAGTGGTGGTGATTAGCGTCTGTTGCGCTTAGTATATGTGTGTGTTTTAGAACGTTTGAACCAGTCCTCGTCAAAGTGGGTGGCACAGTTCCTTTCTGGGTGGTGAAAGGATACAAGAGGGTGGTTAAAAAAAGAAGAATTCATAAACCGGTCGCAGTGTGTGATCGGAACAAAAAATATATTTTTTATATCTCAACCGAGAACACTTAACGGAAATAATTTATCTGGAACATCAAATACGCAGATGATACAAAGCTGACCGCAAACAACAAAGAAGGACTCAGGAAGATGGCCAATAATGTCGGTAAAGCAAGGCAAAGATCAAGGGTTTCTTAACTGCTGAAAAACGAGCTCAGTGCTAGTTAGTGGCGAAGGTAACATTAAGTCAAATGAAATCGTATATGTAAAAAAAGTTTAATGTTGGGCGATTATAAAGAGTGTTCCAATAACTTGGACCAATTTTAAATGTGAATTAAGTTTAAGCGTTTAATGTTTCTTTTCTTTTTCTTTCAGATTTAACAACTTACGTCTTTGGCAATTTCAACCATGGAAAGATTAACAATCAAACAATGTGGTAAAGTTATCGAAGTCTATTACGAAAATGAACGTTCAAGCAGAAATGCATTTCACGCACTTCGCGATTTTTTTTGGTCAACCAACCGTCTCTGCATAGTCGATCTCACTAATATGCCTTATTATCTCATCCTTCAGCTGTTGAATGGTTGTTGGCTTTTTGGCATAGACCTTACTTTTGAGATGACACCAAAAGAAGAAATCTAAAGGCGAAAATCGCACGATCGTGGTGGCCATTTGACTTCGTTGTTTCGAGAGATGATGCGACCTGGGAATTTTTCATTCAAATTCTGTTTGAACGTCCATTTTCGTAATAGGCTTCGATAACTTTAACACGTTTCTTTTTCTTTCAGATTTAACAACTTAAGGTTTTGGCAAATTCAACCATGGAAAGATTAACAAGCAAACAACGTGTTTTCCTGTTTCAAGAGTGCAATTAGAAAAATTGTTCGTAAATTCAAACTGGGTCGGTGGCAGATGTGAAACCACCATTAGGCACTCGTTTAGGCACTCGTTTACGCCGTTCAGCTGAGAACATTGCCGCAGTGCACGAGAATGTGGCCAAAAATCTAGAAACCTCTATTTGTCATCGCGCGCAGAAATTGAGCCTTTCCACAAAAACGTTACATCGTTTCCAATTGCACTCTCGGTTGGTCGACTAAAATAAATCGCGAAGTGTGCGAAATGCATTTCTCTTTGAACGTCCATTTTCGTAATAGGCTTCAATAACTTTAACACGTTGTTTGATTTCCATGGTTGAAATTGCCGAAAACTTAAGTTGTTAAATCTGAAAGAAAAAGAAAAAAAATCATTAGACGCTTAAACTTAATTCACATTTAAAATCGGTCCAAATTATTGGAACACCCTTTACATCACGACAAAAAGAGACAGTGAAATTCAAAATTAGATTGAAAAGAACGACAAAAACGGACAAAATACAACATCGTACTGCTGAAATCGGAAGAATTAAGTTTAAAGTTGAAGATGATAGTTATGACATTTTAGGTTTGGTGTATTGTATTGCCCGAGGTTTGGCTGGAAAGTTCATAGACTGACCAAGATAGAAATATAAGTAGCTGGTCTTTTATACAGGGTACGGTGTGTAAATTACCGCCATTTTATATTTTTAATTTCACGTTGTTTGTTTTTGATTCTGTCGACTTCACCGTATAATAGGGCCAGTTTGACACCGTCTGTGAGAAAAAGAACACCTCGATGCAATTCACTCCACCAGAAATTTGGAAACGATATGCTGTACTGCTTGGCATTCGCAGTGGAAGCGTCAATACGAATATTTCAGAGTGTTCGGATGTCAATGCAGAGTGCAGAGGATTCGGAAGGAGTTGGATGAGCCTAATGGTGATTACGAAGGTGTTTGAAGTGATTACTAATAATGGCGACATTTATCTTCCCACAGGGTATCAAATTCAATACAGAGGCCTATATCAAGTGACTTGAGGAAGTAGTGTTGTCCTGGGTCAAGAGGGTGGCTACTAGAATATGCTATGTCTGGCAACAGGACTCTGCCCAAGCAGGACAATCCAGTCATGGGAAAGTAAAACAATTTAGATATATAGAAAAAAAAGGCAAACAGTTTAGATATGTATAAAAGGGCAAACGGTTTATATATATATAGAAAATAGAAAACATAATTATGGTTTAGAATTAGAGAAAATATAAGGCGTCACTTCGAACTAAAGCCAGGAGGTTTTGTGCTAAACTGATGCCTTCCATTTTACATATATTTAAACGATTTGGATTAGCGTTCATATTATCTTGATTTCAAATGAAAATTTGGAAGTTTTACAGTATATTTCAGTGAACTTTTCACTTTTCATAATTCTTCTTCTATATCACGTGTCCCTTCAGAACCTAAGTGATCATGGCTCTCCACAATTTCCTGTCCTTTGTAGCCATTAGCAATGTTGCTATATGTCATAATCCCTGTTCTGCCAACCAATTACACAAGCTTGTTACGTAGGTCATGCGCTACTTTCATCTTCCCTATTGCCTTTAATATGACCTGTGAGAATCATATTTTCCGAGCCGTCTTTCCTCATTCTTCTTCTTTATGTGCTCATAATTATTCTTCTTCTTCTATGTGACGTGTCTCTTCAGAACTTAAGTAATTATGTCTCGCCACAATTCCCTGTCCTTTGTAGCCATTAGCAATTTTTGCTATATGTCCTCTTCCCTATTGCCTTTAATAGGACCTGTGAGTGTCACATTTTCCGAGCTGTCTTTTCTCATTCTTCAGGACAACTTCCTGTCCCTTGTAGCTCTCAATAAACTTTGTCTTTCTGTTATTTCTTCTAAGCCCTGTTCCGCTATCCATTTACTCAAGCTCACTAAGTAGGTTTTGCGCTGTCTTCCCCTATCCACATATCTGTCCCATGAGTATCAAATTTTCCAATCCTTCCTTCCTCATTATATTCTCCAAAAACCTCAACTGTCCCTTCCTGGAGTTAAGTATTAGTTTTCTTTTTGTTCGCATTTTCTACAAAACTTCGTCGTTACGCACATGTTCGGTCCCCGGTGTCCTCAGCATCGTTCTGTAGAAACACATTTCCGTTGCTACAATTCTTCTATTCGTCTTTGAGGAGAACATCCGGAAACTCGCTGCCATACAGGACGACAGATATCACACAGCAGTTTAGTACTCTTTTCCTTTTTCTAGCGAAATTTTCCTATTTCTTCATTCTCTGCTTAGATTTGGAATGCTTCTTTTGCTATCAAAATACGCCTTCGGATTTCAGTGTCACTTTTTCCGTCCAGTACACTTCCCAGATATTTAAATGTTCGCATATGTTTGATTTTGGTATCTCCGATTTGCAATTCGCTCTCTGGGCTCATCCTTTTGCTGACAACTATGCATTCTGTCTCCTTGCAGTTGACGTTTAGTCCTTTCTGTTCGCTTTCGTTCACTACCTTCTGTAGGAGCCTTTGAAATTGTCAGTTTAAACTGACGCCAGGGAAATATTGGCTAATTATAGGTTTGCACTCTTAAACAATTTACGTTCAACGTTCCATTTAGGGACGGCGGGCATTAGTGCCCCAATATGTTTCGTTTTGCAAAGAGCTGCTGAGTTTGATACAGACGAAGACGAACGAGATGATGTACTGCAAAGATAAGTACGTTCCGAAAGGATCAAAATATGTAAATTATAAAGCGTGGATAGAAGGTAGTCTGACTCTGGCGATCATTCAGGAAGAACCCAAAGCTAAAGCATAGACACGGTCGAGACGATACGAATAAAGAGGTGACATCAGAACAAGAAATAAACGGAATGGACGACGCCAGAAAGACAGTAAGCGTGAGATCTGAGAGTAAGTAGAAAATGCCAAAAAGAAGTTTAAGCCAATCGAGCGTAAGTTAAGACTAAGTAGAGAAACGGACCAAAGACAAACATAGATAGAAAAGAGTAGCGCCGGTGCAAGGGTTTCGTGTCCGCCTCCGAATCTATGATACACCCCCTGTTATATGGGGGCCCCACTCTGCTACATCTCAATTTTCATACGGTAGTATCAATATAAAATACAAATTTTATTGTAAGATGATTATATACAATAATGGATCATATGCAACGAGAAAAATTGAAAATAAATACAATGTATCTATATACAAATTAGAGTCATTTCATAATAGATCATTCCAGTCAACAATATTTTGCTGCTATTTTTAACATAAACTTGAGAGTTTTCTTGTTAAAAATTTGGACAATTTTAACACATTCAACATTATTGCCAAAAAATAATGAATTTTGTATAGTGTTTTTTCGAGACCGAACATGAGCAAAACAAATTCACATATTTGGACCAAAAAAGACCCCCGAATGACTTCAAAAGCATCGGAAAGTTTTCATTCTTTAATAATCAGTAATGTTTGGTTTCATTTGTAACGTATATAAATACAGGGAGAAAGAATCAAATGTTGATAAGAGGGACACAAAGCACAGCCCAGGTCACCGAATCAGGCTCTCCCACCCGGTCAGCGGATAGTACACAACGGCCCTGCAAAAGAGTATATGATAGTTAAGATTAACTACAAAACCGCATAAGACAGTGAAGCCTTAGTACAAATGAAAATAAGCATAAAAATCAGTGAAAGTACGAAAGACAGTCATTTAAGCGTAACTACAAACATGCGTAACGTAGTTAAGTCTAAACGCAAAAGAACGTAGGACGGTAAAGTCGATGTACGTACGGCGCTAAATGCAACGGAGAGTAAGGCAACTGAACGTAGACAACAAAAACAATAAGATCATTAAGCGGAGAAACAAAAGGCGTAAAACAATTGAATATGAATACAAAATTATGTAAAACAAACGTGAGTACAAAAGAGCGAATGTCTGTTATGCTGAGGTCCAACGGAGCTGCAGTCAAAGGCCAGTTAAGACTATGCACAAAAGATCAGAGGACAATTGAGCGTAAGTAAAAAATAAAAAAATTAATGTTCAAAAATGGCTGAGGACAGTTGAGCGTAAGTAAAAAAAAAAGGAAGAGTAAGACAGTCGATAATAAATAGAAAAACATGAAGACTCTAGAGATGAGATACAAATGAACATAAGAAATTGAGCGTAAGTACAAATGGGAAACGACAGTTAATCCAAATTACTAAAGAGCGGAAGTCTTGTAAGCCTAAGTTCAAAAATGGCTGAGGACAGTTGAGCGTAAGTAAAAAAAAAAAAAAAAAGTAAGAGTAAAACAGTTAATAATAAATAGAAAAATCTCAAGACTGTAGAGCTGAAGTATAAATGATCGTATGAAATTGACCGTAAGTACAAAAGTGGATAAAATAGTTAATCCAAAGTACTAAAGTGTAGGTGACAGTAAAGTTCTACGTTTGAATATCAAAGAGCTTAAATAAAATAGTTTTCTTCCTAAATTTTCACATTGTATTTCTTTAAATATCATAATAATTCATCGTTAATTGTTATTCATTCGGACCAAAAAATAGTAAACTTATTTGAGTTTTGTCTTGGATTCTTTATAATTAACATTTCATGTGGCAGAATGCGTTACAGAATTAACTTTTTAAAAGTATTGATTGTTCTATTTTTTTTTTTAAATCTTTGTGATCAACAACAAAAAATACCAAAATTAATTTACAAAAAAATAAACTATTTACACTATCCAGACTGCTGCCCTCGTCTTTGCTGTCATATCCACGACGTCGTGCTCTGCGTCCTTGTTCATTACGCTGGAATTTCGAACCGAACGGTAGAATATTCTAGTTCCACTTTCCATGCCTTTTCTGGATGTCTCTGTTTCAGTTAATTTTTTGTTCACCTCTGTTGTGGCCCGGAATTGAACGCTTTGGATAAATACAACCGACGCTTTTACCTACAGGACAATGTATCCTTAGGGATATCAGTGAATGAATTTTAGGAACCTATAAACATAATGCCTCATTTTTTTTTACCAGAGCTCATATTACAACTTGTTCTTATTGTTGTTTTTCTCTAGCAATCTGTATTACTGATTCCCATATTGTATTCATGAGATTTTTGTGGCCTAGCATATGCGCTGATTCCAAATTATATGAACTTAAGAAGACTGGAGCGTACAACGACCGAAACGTTGTGAATATAACAAAAAAGTTGAGGAAAACAGTCCGAACAATGTAATTAGTGTAATTAGTTAAAATACCTCATCTCAAAAATATAGACAAAAAATAAACTATTGATTTCTTGGCCATTATCCTTACAAACAGAAGCCATTTTGTTTACACGAATTTGTGCCGCTGTCTGTCAAACAGTAATACAAATATTACCTCAACCATGCAAACTGGCTTTGATTCGTGCTACCTGAGGCGAGGAAAGGATATTATTTAAAATACATTTGCAAATTTTTGTGTATTCAAAACGAATAAATACAAATTGTCTTAGTAAAAAAAGAACTAGAACTGAAGAAAGGTGTCAAATAGTTAATTAAGCGTAAATACAAAAGAGACTTAATCCTAAATACAGTAATCGTGTATAGCCGTAAAGAATAAGTATAAAGAAAATATGACATTTGAACGTCAGTACAGAACAACCTCCGACAATTAAGCCTAAATACAAAAGAGCGGGAAATAATTAAGCCTAAGTACAGAACAGCGTCAGACAATTGGGACTAAGCTAGTTATGCCTAAGTATAAAAACGTTAAGGCAATTGAACGTAGATACAAAATGGACCTAAAGACAAAAGCATATAAAACATTTAAGCCTAATTACAAAAGAGCGGAAAATAGATAATCTATGTACAGAACGGCGTCAACAATTGAGACTAAGCGAGTTGCGCCTAAATAAAAAAAAAACCTTAAGGCAATTGAATGTAGATACAAAATAGACCAAAAGACAAAAGAGCGTAAGACATTTAATCCTAAGTACAAAAGAGCGTAATAAATTTGTGCATGCAAATGAGTTTAAGACAATTGTTGTACTTACTTAGGCTTACTTAGGATAAGTACAAAAAGAGCGATTTTTTTCTTTTTTTAAGCATTAGGCTTTTTGACCTGCAAATCGTAAGTGTAAAACACGGCAGTTTATAAAGAGTACAAATGAAATTAAAGAAGAGGAGAGCTCTTTAGAACAATTGCCATGAAAATATTTTTAGAAAAAAACAGAAGGAAGTCAAGTCACGACAGTGAGTAAGTGACTAAAGTCTAATTGCCAGGTCAGAATGGATAACATGGCAGACCCTTTTTTGGAAACAAAAAAATGGTCGATAGAAAACAAGTCAACGAGGAGAGTTTGCCATGAAAATATTTACGGAAATGACAGAGGGAAGCTATGTCACGATAGTCTAGATGCCAGTTCAGAATGGATAACATTAGACCCTCTTTTTCGGAAACAGAAAAAGTCAAGTGAAAAGGGAAAAGGAGAAAAGCTCTTTAGATGAATTGCCATGAAAATATTTATAGAAAAGACAGACCGAATACAAGTCATAGCAGCTAAAATGTGACTTAGGTCGATAACATTAAACAAAGCTTTGGAAACAGAAAATGACGATAGAATAAAGAAGGTGAAGGACATTTGAAAGGAAATAAAGAAAGTAAAACACAAGAACGAATGTAGAATGAACAAAAATGTGGTTGATTGAAACAAAAAACACGAAGTAAAACATAAACAGAGAAGCGACTCAGCAGATGATGTGTATGGATTTAGTAAAGGAAAGATGAAGGAAAAAGTCGGAGTATGATGAAGAAGTTTCGTGAGACGATGAAGAAAAAAAATGAACGATCAAAAACAAAAGGTTAGACCAGAAAAAAAAGACTAAATAGAAGAACGTAATGGTCAAAATAGAAAAAAAAATAACTAAAAGAATCATAGTGGAAAGCGCCAGTATAAGGCAGGATGTAACAAATGGTAAAAGGAAGCTATTGTGAATTCTCTCATTGGAATCTTTCGATCTGCCGTAAGAACTGTTGCCAAAAAATCGTGGTCCCGCACTCCGCATACCTGGCGTCGAAAATGGAGAACAGGGAGTGATGGAATTGTGACTGAAAATAGAAACAAAAATTTGATTAGTACCGACGTTGCTTTTACGCGGGAAACCTGATACCACTTGGGCGCCATTTTGGATTACAACCAAATAGCTATAAATAGGTATTCTTAATGTGAGTATGTATGTGTGTGTATGTGTGTGTATCAGAATCCTCTAAATTAGCTCCCCTGTTAATTGGGACATCTTAAAATTGTTCCAAGTAAACTCAACAAATTATTAGATATAATAATTTGTTGAGTTTACTTGGAACAATGTAACCAAATCAAAAATCCCTAGTGAGCTGATCTCTTCTCTGACCTAGCTCAAAAAGCTCAGTCTGTGTTTCGGATTAACCTGTCTGATCGTATTCAATGTCTCAAAAACCAAACAAGTGACCTTTCTTCATCGCCAGTCGGACCCAGAAAATACACCAATCCTGATGAAAGGATATTCACTCAGGAATGTCCCCCTTGAAGGCCTAAATTCAACCAAAGAGGAACTCGGTCTATTTATACGATCCAGCGCTAAAGATGCAGTGAAAATGGTCATCAAGAGCCTCATTACCCGTGCTGTTCACTCCCATTATGCTGTAACATAGAAAGGGTTACTGCATGAGGAATAACCAAAACGGAGATTGGAAATAAAACGGTAATCTTTATAACATCGACAAAATAAAATACTCTCCAGCGGCGTGAAATAGGTAAACCACTGCTTGTGGTGGACTACTTAGACAGCATATTACCATATTTAACTGCCTCCCCACGAGTTAGGATGCGGCACAAGGCCAAATTTAATATCGGGAAATCCGATCCCGTGAGCTCGGACAAAAATCTGTCTACCTCCCCGGGCGAGACTCTGCCGAATGGTAGAGTCTCGTCCGAGTTCCTCTCCACCTGAGTTCGACACGGCTAGAGCTTCCCACGCTGACAGCGTAGACAGCAGATTGCTCCCTCTTACAATAGTGTCCAATGTATTTATGAGGATTGGGATATACTCATTAGTGGTCATAGGTACGGTATATAACACATTACAAGAGCAAGATCAGGCCGAAAATGGTGTACTGTTGTCATATTTGGACAGGAGCACTTCACTTTTCACAGCGTTTCTGCGTTCTTGTGAGGGACGAGTTATTTTCCATTTAGCGACCCCTTTCTGACAGACGAAACGGCACATGCCATTCACTGCTCTATCGCTACTTCCATGGAGAGTGTTCAGATTAAGTACATTCTTTAGTTTCACCAGTCCTAACGTTCACTGCTGAGAATCGCCATGCCATGCACATTGTAGCGAATCACACTCCTTTCGTATTCTCCTGGTGAGATATAAATTCCACTCAAATAAGATCTTCTCTGGGATTGACTCCCAAGAATATGCTTCCCCATTTCTACAATCTTAACTCTTATCTTCCCCACATATAGCATAAATTCTGCCTCTTAATCTGTAATCCTCTACCTCGTGTGGCCCTCGAGTCTTGTATAACCTTATACCGCACTGTATGATCTTTAAAAACGCGTTTAGAATGCATATACAGTTATATATGCTGTTAATTGTATACGGAATTTCAAACCGCTAAAAATAAGACGCCTCCTAAAGAGTTGTCAATTTCTGAGAAAATTGGTCTTCCCGAACAAGTCGATAATGACTGTTTAGGAATCAGTGTTCAATCGCGACTGAGATTTCACATCTCTAAGTTGCACAATTGCAGATTCGGACCGCTGTCGACTAATGCGGCCTGCGTACCCTCTCTTTTTGACTTAGCACAGGCCGTCTTCCGCTGTGTATCGCCCTCCACTGCTATAATTAAAATTGCTTTTAATGCGGCTGGCTATGGCGGATTGTCCAGGGTGTCAGGTTGGCCGATGATAACTGAGCGCCTGATAAAGATGCAATAAAGAAACAAACACAGCCGTCAGGACCAATAATATCACTGGCTCTTCTTTGGATCTTATCAAGGAGTTCAAGGTAAATTGCAGGGTCACCGGACCATATGTGGCAACAATATTCTAAGCATGGACAAATGATAGACATAGATATGTAAGATAGATTCTGAAGAGAAAAATTGCCTCGCACGACACAGCGAACTAACTTACTGACCTAGCAATGGATTTAATATAGTCATTTCACTTCATGTCAGCTGAGAACGTCAGCCCGAGTCGCTTTCCTGGAGGTTAACATTAGCCATGCTAATGGAAAGCAAAGATTGGCCTCGCAGATGATTAATCGAAAGAAGTTTAGTTTTGGAGGCGTTAAAATTAACAAACCATCTTTTGCTCCAGTTGACGATGGAGTTGGGGTCGTTTTGGACATCAGCTGCCATTTTGACATTGTCGGACTGATCAGCCTTACTATCAAGGTAGGAGTAAATGGTGCCAAGTTGAGAGCCTATGTCATCGGTGGGGGTCATTAATGAAAATTAAAAACAAAATAGGACAAAATATATAACCTTGGTGGATTATCGCCTTAATACGAAAGGGTGCTTAAGCGAATGGCCGTTTCAGGATAACTTTCATTTCGCGATTTAATAGAAAAGACTGTAACCTGAGACACCATAACTTTTCAGCTTGTGGAGAAGACGTGTATGTCAAATGCTTTCGAAATGTCCAATGCTACAGTCCGGGCTAGAACATAATATACACTTTCCGTAATTATCGTCAGTACAGGGATGAAAGCGTCCATGCCGGCTTTGACCCAAGAAGAAACCTCAGTGGCGCAATGTTTAATTGGAAGGTTAAAGATGACAGTCTAAGAGGTGTCATGAAGAAAATCACAAAGTGAGTCCCAGTCAGCATGCTGATAACAGAAAGAGGTCTTATGAATTAGAGTATTGGAACGAAACATCAATAGCTACCACAGAGCTATCCGAATTACCAAGAGGCCAGTGTTGCGAAGCTCGGCAAGAGCGAGAAGAGCGGGTAAGAAATAAATCAAGTAGCGAAGCCTGTTTCTCGGTTTTCCTAGGGAAACGAGTAGGGAATTCCACCATTTGAATAAGGGATCGCACAATCGAAAAATATAAGGTCTGAATACCAGCAACATCAGTACCTTTAGAATGTATCAATCACGTATCGTGGTGAGGATAAAAGTCACCGAAGACAAAGACGTTCGCAGATGGATGAATAAGTACCTTTTCTATACTGCCATAATGTTTAATATACTGCAGCCCTGTGAAGAGGGGGAGCGATAAAGGAAGAAAAGATAGCGAACAAATTTTAATAACGAAAGACGGAAGCACATGAAAGAGTATTCAGGGGCCTCAAGGGACAATTCCCTGGCCATTGGAATATTATCCAGGATATAAACACCAAGGCCATGCATGTGAATGCTGGAATCTTTTCGGCAAAGGGGGAGATAGCCTAGAACTAAGAATTCATTGGTAGCCATGGAAGAATTTAAATTCGTTTCACAGGCAAGGATATCTGGAGACCGTTCCAAGAGATATGATTCTACGGTGCAGAATTTGGAACGGATACCAGGAATATTGAAAAAAGAATGGTTTAGTTGTAGTTTTGTTTTTTTTTGTTTTTCTTGGGGGTGGAGGGTTCTATGTGATTCGTTTTGAGGGGAGAGAACAAAGACCACAATAATTGTCACTATCTACTGTCAATGGCAATGCACACTAGCCAGGGTGTGGCTGAAAACTGAGCATAATGTGACCTCAGAGTTGTCCCCAGAAGTACATTCAGAGACACCTACCCATGTGCGACATGACACTACAGATACTCTGACATTATGCAACT
This sequence comes from Acanthosepion esculentum, assembly GCA_964036315.1. Lineage (NCBI taxonomy): Eukaryota > Metazoa > Mollusca > Cephalopoda > Sepiida > Sepiidae > Acanthosepion > Acanthosepion esculentum. Next base: position 57,477,979 of record OZ038484.1, on the reverse strand, counting down.
GTTGATCAGAGCAGCTTCGCTAAGCGCTACCAAAAAGTTCAGGCTCCTAACGACCAGTCCGGAAACGGCAGCCTGCAAACTGCCAACTAGGTACCCTCATAAGGGAAAATCACAAGCACTGGTTAGTTTGATTATCAAAAGTTAAGACACTTACATCCTTGCAGCCCTCGTAAAAAAGAGATAACCAGTAAGCCATATCCTGAACGGGAACAAGGGATGAACCTCTACTCCTGTTCAATAGACATGGAAGGAATGCGGGCCAAACAATAGGTCAGCTTATCTACTCCTATTAACCTTTTTAAAAAGCACATGAAATACGAAAGAAATCCTATTAAGTTATGACTTAATGTAAGAGTCCGAAATCTCTCACTTGGGATTGGAGGGGTGGTGGTACCAGGGTGCTGAAGTACGTTTTACTCGGCGTGAGGAGGTGAAGGTTCTTTCAATTGGCGATCCAACTTCCCTGTCGTTTTTGTTTTTATTTTTTGTCTCGAACAAAGAATTAGAGTCATTTATCAGTTAGTAAAAATAACAAGTCAGCTACAAACAAATGTCAAATTTCAGATAATATATATATATATATATATATATATATATATATATATATATATATATATATATATTTGTGTATGTATGTGTGTATGCATATTCAAATTCAAGATTAGATTATAATGCAATTAAATATTTAATTACGGTAATAATTCATCCAAACAATACATATCTCATGAGACCCAGAAATATTAACCAAAATTCAAATAAGTCCCTGAGGATTGCATCATGAAACCCTGAGTCATACTGTCAGCGTGTAGTAAGACGTGTATCATCAAATCATTATTATCTCAAAAAATAATTCTTACAATCTAAAGATATTTTATGACTTTAAATAATCGGAAAAGGGTTGATAAGCCGTAGAAAACGAATCAGTCAATCAATCAACACAAGTTATGCATGATTTGATTGATTATACAAATTCTGAAAATATGGAGTCGGAAATTAATTGAATCATAACGTAATTATACCAATTCAAGAAGTGCAATGGGTTCACCAAAAGGCGCTAAGTTCATGCACGTTTATTAAGATCACCTTCTGGCTATGTTGGCCATTTTGCTGGAGTTCTTCGCCTCGCAAAATTTAAATTTACTCTATTGTGAATGCGTCGCTCAACTAGCCTGCAAGCAGTGAAACACCGTACTGAACTATATGAAACCAACTAGCTATTCCAAAGATGTTCACTCGCAACTATACGTCGCGATGCTGTTACAATTATTTTTCCTTGGGCCCATTACAAATGATTCGATTGTTATGGTTCAAATTTGGTTTACTAAAACGTTAGTCAATCAGTTAAGTGCCAGATGTGCTACACATTTGGGCAATCATGTCTCTTTCAATCCATGACTGACTAGGCAGAAGGTTTTCATGTTTGTCTACTTTAAACTGGTGGAAATGTTTGAACGACCATCGTAAACATCGTTGGACCAAGTGTACTGATTTCAAAGAAATACTATATAGAAATCTATTGAAAAACTGTCTTCTTTTTCCAAATCCTTCTTTATGAGGCTTAGAACGTTTTGAACGACCCTCGTAAACATCGTTGGACCAATTGTGCTGATGTCAAGGAACACAATATTGAAATCTATTGAAAAACTGTCTTCTTTTTCCAAATCCTTCTTTATGAGGCTTAAAACCTTTCGAACGACCCTCGTAGACATCGTGGGACCAAATTTTACTGATGTTAAGGAGTATATATTGAAATCTACTGAAACTGCCTAGTTTCTCCAACTCCTTCAGGGTGGGGCTTAGAACATTTTGAACGACGCTCGTTAACATCGTTGGACGAATTGAACAGATATCAAGGGTGACTATATTAATAAATAGTGAAAAACATTGTTTCTCCAACTGCTACTGGGTGTGGCTTAGAACTTTTTGAACGACCCTCGTAGTCATATTTCCTCTCTTGGGCGACGATTGTCTTTAATTGAGTTCGATCTCTTGCTCAGCCACATGCTTATTTTCAACTATTTACAAACTTCGGCAATAGTTCATATAGAGTGTTCCGTATACCACAGGTTCGAATCTAACACAGTGGCTAAATAATTTAGACAATTTGCGAAACATATAAGAGAAATGGAACCGAGATTACTAAGAAGGAATTTTTGAAATCTGGAAATGGTTCGTTGTGGAATGCTTCTTGTATTCAGAGTTTTGGGAATTTCAGAGAAGGCCATCAGGCACCGGAACAGAGAAAATAAAAAAGATAAAAGAAAAGAACAGGTGCAAAATATAAAGCTTCAGGCAAAGTTCTCTAACTTCTGCCAGACACCTGGTTAAAAATATCCTAATTACTTGAGCCCTCAGGTGGTGTGATCTAAAGCATAGTACGCTAATCTCGTTAGATTATGAGGATTACACACACACGTGCCAAATTACATCATAAACAGTTAACGTTGGTCTACCGTTAGTCATATACTACTCCCATCTCCATCCAGGACGACAGTCTTCTGTCTTTACGTCTGAATATCTGCGATGAGGAATTAGCATTAAAGGCCAATCTCGGTTCTCCAATTTAATTCGTTCCAAGAACTCTTTCGAAAACCGATTGATTTGAAAAAACAATTTAATTTTTCCCGTAAGAATTAATTGCCTCGACTTTTCACAAATTAACGAAAATTACAGTGTAGAAGTCGGTCTGGAGTACAAGTCTACCTTAAGATTTTTAGCTCAAAATTCTAAGGGCATATACCTAACGTTAATGTTGATCCGCAAGCATGCAATAGGCTACCAGTGGCCCAATGCTTAGGCCTACCGGAAAATTAAGTTAGGCTAAAGTATCAGATAACTGTGCCAAAACTACATAAGGTTACACCACTTCCCTGTACACTGAGACAGTCACCGTAATGTCATACCATATCTAATCTGAATGGCCGCCTGAGTTAAGCGGCGCTTCGGTCAGTGTTTACAATTAGTCTCTCAGCAGTTGGACGCGAGGTGTTCTGTAGTGTTACTAATAGAATACTAAATTTTTGTTCCTACTTAATTATTTTATATTAATTTCTGCGTTAATATATCAAATATGTTCACCAAACAAAATATTTAGGGCGATATATTTATGACTGCCTGTTAGGGGTATGCTATGTAGTGTACAGTAATTGTTCGGAGTGATTTGTTTTAGTTATTTTTTGGTTCGCCAAATACAAGACTCAAGAGTCACTCAAGGTAGAGGTTTACTGTGTAGTGTTGTATTAGCATAAGAAAGAAGAAGAAGTGAAGTTCTTGGGGCTACGCAAAAAGATAAGAGCTAACTCTACACTTGACGAGGTCGAGATTTAATTAGTGAATAACCTTTCAGTTCCAGGCGGAAATATTAAAAATATAGTGAGGAAGTAGACTTTAGAAAACTGAGTTCGAACCAGGAAAGAACGGGATAAACCTCTTCTCCTGTTCAATGACTAGGGAGGCGTGTGAACCGGATGATAGGCCAACCTATCTACTACTATTAAAATGATCGCCACCCCGGCGGAAAATCGAACCGCGGTCTCCCGCGCTGTCCCACTCGTTTACAACTCGGTGGTAAAGGCTTTGCATTTTATACCCGCTATATGATCCCCCCTTGTTTTGGATAGATATTTTTAGGCTTCAAAACACGACTTGTACCCCGCAATTTTCAGCATTGATTCTGAAATATTATCGCCAGTGTCCCGTTTCCCCAAATAAGTAATAAATTTTCAAACTTCAAAAGTTTGTGATCTGAGTTTCATTAATACCTGTACGTTTTTTGCAACATCTTTTTCGCAAGAAAACAAAACCCCATTTCCCCAATGGTGCGTTTTATGTTGATGGCATTTTCTACGCCAACGATTTTTTTATAATCATGTTAGGCCTGTACAAAACCACAAATCTTTCTCATCATTTGGTCAAAAGACCTACTAATATAAAATGATTATGATTCGTGTTATCATATTATTTTTTGTTGTTTTCTTTTATCTTTCGAATTTCTTTCGCCAACCTATTATCTCCACACACACACACACACACACACACACACACACACACACACACACACACACACACACGCGCGCATATATATATATATATATATATATATATATATATATATATATATATATATATATATATATATTCCGGCCTGGGTATGACGATAAACTACATCCGCGTCCAGGGTAAGACGATAAACTACGTCCAACAGCAAGGCCCTTCATCAGGAGACTTTGAGGAGGGTTGAACCACCTCTTACTTGCTGGTGTTCCCAGGTCCACCCTGACCAAGGGTAGTAGCACCTGTTAGGGTCCCAGCTATGGGCAAATAGTTAACCACGAAACTGAGGTAAAAAGCATTATGAAAGTGTAAAAATAGGTTTTGAAACCAGAAATACTTTGTAAAAATTATTACCACAAATAAATTTTTGAAGGAAAAAACTATTACCAGCAATACGTTTTTGAAAATAATATTACCAGATATAAAACTTTGAGGAAAAAAATATTACCAGAAATAGATTTTTGACAAAACAATAATATTAGCAGGAAAAAAAATGTTGTCGGCATTAAATGATCCATTGAGGTTGATATGCCATAAAATAAACCATATATATATATATATATATATATATATATATATATATATATATATATATATATATATATATATATATATATAATATTTAAGTAATTCGTCGAGTCAAGAAGAAACTCAACAGAATGCACTGGACGACCGTCCTATATTTGGGACTCATCAGCAGTGCGCATCCATTACCGAGAATTGAAACCTGGGCCATCACAATATGAGACAAACATCATACCAACTATATGACGAAGAGGTAACGAATTAGACTCGATATAGCGTGGTGGAAATCATGTCTTTCCCTTACCCATAGGAATGTGCCCCAACGAGCAACGACTACTATCCCCAAGCCGCTCCATCCAGATCATTAGAAGCCGGTTCAATCAAGGATATACAAGTGATAGAAATTATTAGGAGGATTTGAGAATATGATGCTCCTTTGTACTCAATTCCTGCCCAGTTTTAACACAATAACACTTTTCCGACTCCCTTCTATGCCTACATGCCTTCGATTTCTAAATATAAAATCAACTTCCGCCATTTGCAAAATCTTGGTGATGGCGCCAATCCTGTGCTAGATATTTGTATCACCTTACACCACTGCTGAATATGGAGAGAAATTCATTTATTTTGTCTGGTTCGCAGGAAAACAAAACCCCATTTCCCCAATGGTACGTTTTAGGTAGATGGGATTTTCTACGCCAACGATTTTCTTCATAATGATGTTAGGCCTGTACAAAACCACAGAGCAACTTGAGATGGAGGGTTATAGAGGATAGGTGGGGAAGATAACGGTTACCTGACAGGTTAAGAGTGTAGTGACTGGGAAAGCATCCTCTTGGGAATCGTTTCTACAAACCAGCTGTTCGTGGGAAAAAAGCTGCTTGAATGGAACTTACATCTCACTAATGGAATATGCAGGAGAGGAGGGTAGTTCGATACAATGGGCGTGGTATGGCGGGTCTTAGCTGTGAAGGATAGGACTGGTGGAACTAAGGAATGTGGTTCGTCTGAACACATTCCACGGAAATAGAGATAGAGCAGCGAAAGTTTTGCGTTGTTTCGTCTGTGGGAAATGCATTGTAAAAATGTAATGCAAATCGAAATATTTTTTTAAAATTCAACCTTACCGTTGCGACTGCACGCTCCACAAGTTTGTACCTGTTATCAAGAACACACTTCAAAAAACATATTTCTATTTGCATTATATTTTTTCGTCTCGGGTGCTATCTGGATTTTACCAAAAACAAAATAGTTTCCATGCCTAATGATGACCGGAGAACCTGTCGAAATTACTTGCATATTTAAGGAAGACCTAATACAGTGTATAATTTTAAAAAACAAAGATCATAACATTCATCGAGTGGTTAGTGTGTTAATGCATTTAAAAAATCTAGTTAGAGAACTGAATTCGCCATTTCATCGCATCAAATTTACGAATTTACTTTTTGTATGAATGATTCATTGTAATATTAATTAAACTGCACCACATACTTGATATATATATATTTTTTTGTCATCCACAGACAGACTGTTTTGCTGTTTCACAGCTCATCAGTGTGGCTAGACGTCCGGTTGCCTCTAGCTAGGATCGAAACCCGACTGAATTTGCGTCAGTCGGAACTTCTCCCACTAAGCCGTCGGCGCACGGCAGGAATGAAGGTGAATTTTACCGTGTTTATTTTTAGATTTAGATAAACACACAGTGACTGACAGTGACTCAATTCTGCCGAATAGTCGTGCAATATTAGCTTAAATAGTCACTGTTTACAAATTCACACCTCATATATATATATATATAGAGAGAGAGAGAGAAAGAGAGAGAGAGAAAAAACGAGAGAGAGGGGGTTGTTTCCTCTGCATGGATTGTTGCTTTGTCTTTGGTTGAAAGTGATGAACCCAACACTGGGTTAGGAAACGTCAAAGGAAACCTGCTGGATTTGCCTCAAACAATATCAGATGTGTCCGTGATCTGCTCAGCCTGTACGCCTTTAATAAAGTGTTAGAAGGCGTGGAATCCACCGAGTAGAAAATTTCGTCAGATCAAGTTCAGGGTTCAGAATATTCTCAACTCTCTCACAGGATATGCTAATAGCATTACCTATTTGATTTATAGTCGATCGCCTGTCATCCATCATCATGTGGTGAGAAAAATGATCAATGTTTTGCTCGGTGTTGTCAGTTGGAGGACTTCCAGACCTAGGAACGTCTTCAAGACTATTCCTTCCCCTCCTAAATTATGCTGGCCACTTTTTCACTGTTGATAAAGCTGAAGCGCCATCCCCTAATGTAGCAACCCCGCCAGAATGAATGTCCTTGGGGGTGTCCAATGCTTTTTCGGTAGGTATTTCATAACACTACAATACTAAATTTTCTGTCTATATTTCTGAGATGAGGTATTATGTACACTATTTACATCTTTCGGACTATCATCCTCGTCTTTGTTGCCATATTTATCACAACGTTTCGGCCGTTATACGCTCCGGCCTTCTCCAGGTGGTTGGAATGTCGAACTGACCACTAGGCCACAAAAATCTCCTTAGCCGACCAAGCATAGAAATACAATATGGGAATCAGTAATAAGGAGTGCCAGAGAAAAGTAATAATAACAACGAAAATTGCAATATGAGCTTTGGTAAAAAAAAAATGCAAAAATTGCAATATGAACACTGGTAAAATAGTTTGCTGAATACATTAGGTTTATAATACCCAGAAATTCATACACAGATGTCCTCAAGGACACATGGCACAGTGGATAAAAGCGTTAGTTAGATCCAGTGACATGACCCAAAGTACCTAGTTAAGGCGGTGGAGAACTTGGAGAGTGGAATTAACAGGAGATAACTGATAACTGACATCCATTGGACATGGCACGTGGAACTAGAACAGTCTACCCCAGCGTGCGAAATAATGGGTTCAGTTCGACATTCCAACCACCTGAAGAAGTCCGGGGCATACAACGGCTGAAACGTTGTGATAAATATGGCAACAAAGATGAGGATGATAGTCCGAGCAATGTAAATAGTATACTAAATTACGTCGCTACTAGTTACTTTGGATGTCTGCTTTGAACAGTCAGATGTCAGTTTACCTGGAAATAAACAATACAGTTATTGATAAGAAGATTTGAAATTACTACATTCTAGATTCCATAGCTCTAGCATAACTTCGTCATAGTCAGCCTGTGAACTTTTCAGTCACCCCTCATATGTTACGAACATATAGATGCACCCTAGTTTATGTTGGTGCTCGTGTGAATGGATTTCAGTAAACTAATACGCACACATGCGTAGGTATGTACACGCTAACATAATTTTACGAAAAAAGAGAATTACTGCCCACATATCCGAGTAAACAGATTCACATTAAGACTAATGTGTTGAACAGCTTGCAAAAACATTCATCTTCAGGTTTGAACTGTAACAGAATGTGTCACGTGTCGAGTTTCTTCTGTTTGATGATACAACTGATTGAACCGGTGTCGGGTTTATTGCACTAGAGACAAAATGAAAGCAGAATTACTAGGAACCTAATTGACAGTTCAAGAGGATGCCCAACATCTTGACACGCCTAACTTAAACAAAGAGTCCTTGTATACATCCAAATTATCGGGCAATTTTCTGTGCAAGTACGTATTTCCTTTTATACTCAGATGCACTTTGGTAATTTTTTTTTTTTCAAAAAAGTAATTTTTTTTTTTTCCAAATAATGTATTTCTAGTATTTTTTTTTGTATTTTTTTACAATAAACATGTTGTATTACTGGCATTTTTTTCTAATGTAATTTTATATTTTTTATTTATTTTTATTTATTTTTTACATTTTGTTTTTTTTTATATATTTTTATATTTTCATGTTTTGCCGCCAGTGTGGACCCGCGAACAATAGCAACTGAGAGATGGTTCCACGCGCCTCAAAATCTCCCGACCAGAAGCCTTTCTGCCGAATGTAGTTTATCGCCAAGCCCAGGATGGATAGACAAGCAGGTATCCCGAAGGTGAAGAAAGATCGTAAAGAGGCGTAAAGTAGAAATTACCTCTAATATAAACAGGAATATGTGGAGAGCCACATCCTCCCACTTTCCAAAAGGGCATGTCACATACGGAGCGAAGCAAACAAGTATAGACACTGAAAAGTACAGATGGGGGCAAATATGTACTTTCGGAAACATGAGAATGACATAGTGAATGATTCGTTTTCTACGGTGCATCAACCATCTATATCCAGAAAATATTTTTAGATTGTAATAATTTTCATTTTTGAGATAACAATAGTTTAGTGATACAATTCTTACTAATTAACCGATAGCTGGGGGAGAAGATATGTATCCATATCTTCCCCAAGGTCATTTCCTTTTATACTCAGATGCACTAAATTTTTTTTAATCATTTCACCCGAAGGCCACCAAGATGCAAGTAGTTTCTGAATGTTAGAGAATATAAGAAAAAAAAATTATTAAGGAAAGAGAACAATAAAAGAATAAAAATTAAGAAGACAGAAGATAACGATTTAAATTTTTGAAGATCTAAGTTGGCTGGGAGGCAAGAAGTCGAGAGAGAGTTCCACAGGCGAGAAGTGTGACAGAAGAAACTCTTAGCATAGAACTTACGGTTACATTTAGCCATATCAAAACTAAAATGATGAGACCTTTCCGCCAATCTAGTAGTGCGCTTACATTCATATAATCTAGATCTCATTGAGGAACGCTCGTCAGAACAATTACCATGAAAATATTTACAGAAAAGACACAGGGAAGAAACTTTACGGCGGTGAGCAAAAAATGACGGAAAATCGAAAGATTTGCAGACATATGTTTATGGCCTTTTTCCTTATTTAGTGTGAAGAACCCGCCTTAAAGTTTGTAAAATTATTTTTATACATCCTGTATATATGATACTAGCAGCATTCCCCGGCGTTGCCCGTGCTTGATTCAAAAATCGTACGACTCATACAGCAATCGCTATCACTTGACTTAAAATATTTTTGCCCTTCCTTGCCTTTAAAGGAGTGCCCTTTGCCATGCTGATGTTGCTACATGCCTTACTTCTTGCCTATCTCACACTGCGAATTTTTTCTAAGCTCTATACTAAACATTAAATCTGTTACGAAAAAAGAACTAAACAAAATGAACACAAAACGATCAGCTTTAAAAATGGACTCGTAACTGGAAAAACCGAATGAAAAAAGAAGGTTAACAACAAATATCTTTTCACACCCAACCCAGTTCTGCGGAATCAGAATCAACGTTGAGTTTAAGCAAGTGAATGAGCCAATTGGAGTAAAGTGCCATGCAGATTTAAATTTTTCCCACTTGTGACGAATGCAGCTATCGATTTTTTTTTTTTGGCATACTAGCATGCTAGTTAACATTCGTGTCAGTCAGCTGTTGGCTCTCACGCTGGCCAATAGAATCTTCCTCCCTATTCGTGGCTGCCAACTATAGGCTCTCACTCTGGCCAGTAGAAAATGGCCGCAAACTACATGAAAACTGCCGTAGAAGCATGAAAAAATCGATTATTTCCACTATCGATGGGAGTTGGGAAATGCAAAGTCGGTCTTGGCCTCCCCCACTAACTTGGAGCATGTGCATGTAAATTTTGGTGCAAATCCGTCGAAAATTTCAGCCGTGCATTCGTTACACACACACACACACACACACACACACACATACATATACATCCTGCCTTTAATAGATAGAGATGATTTATACATAGGGCCGCGAGAATGATAATGGACGCGAGGCTGTACTGCTTTATTCTTTTCGGATCTTTTTCTTCATAATTGAATGTTGCATTCCGTCTCCTTCATTAATTCCTAAGTATTTGTACGTACCATCTTCATCTAGTTCTTTAATCTAGTTCATATCAAGGTCTAAATCCGTAGTTTCCATTAGTTACCACCTTTTAAGATGTCTTTAGTATATTTGTCGATTCCGAACACCATCATAATGTCTTCGCTGAAGGTTTTGACAATGGTGAGTAGTTTTTATTTGATGATTATTATCCTTGGCAAACGTTTTAAGAACATCGATATAGAATAGGTGATTCAGTTTGCCATTCTGTGACTTGTATGCGTAGGTACTGTTGTTCAATAGGCAGATGAGTGGCGCTAATGCAAGGCAGAAGAGTAGTAGTGACAATAAATCACCTTCAAAGATACCGTTTTTGATGTTGATTGGTTTCGATGTTACTGACCAGTCTGTACGGTTTAGCTTTAGTGTAGTCTTCCAGTTTTTCTTGCTTTCTCCTTTATGAATTTAACCGCTGTGGGACATATTCTGTATATTTTTAAGCTCTTCTTTATCCAGGATTGTAGTACACTGCCGAACGTCTTTCTGTAGTCGATCCATGCTATCGATAAGTTTCTTTCCCTTGTTTTCACCTCTTCCAATATTGTTTTATTGATAATTAGTTGGTCCTTGCACCCATAACTTCCTCTTTTACATCACTTCTATTCTGTTGGGAGTAAATTGTTTTTCTCAAGCAAGTTGTATGTCCTCTCGGTTATGGTAGAAGTGAGGATATTGTACATTGTTGGTAGGCAGGTGATAGGTCTATAGTTCTTCAGATTCTCTTTTTTGTGAGTAGATATGTTGCTCTCCATGAGAGCCATTTAGGGTAATTTTTTTTTTTTTGGTTTATGATTATATCATTGTATGACCTTGGTGGATGCTAGATAGGTTTTTTATTCAAATATTGGCTAGTCAAATTATTACTGGTGATGATGGTGATGATGACGATGATGTTAATGATGATTAATATTATTATTAATAATAATAATTACCTAAATATATTTATGAGGAGGTTATAGATGTTAACATGTTTCATGTGTTACGACCTGCTCGATTCTTATTAAGTGTTCATTTTTGGGGGGCCTTGTTTCAGACTATGATTAGTGCTGTAAATACAATGATTATAGCAAGTGTTGATGCCATCCGGTTTTTTCATTCGTATTCCGCGAAGTAGCTTGAATAGGTATTGAGAGAATTCTGGATACCTTTCTTGTGTTCTTCGCTTTTTAACCCCCTCCCAACTCCTTCTTTCTTTCTTATTCATCAAAGACCTTTTGTTTTGCCTCACTTGTTGTTGAAAATTTTAATTGGTAGATTGTTTGGCGAAAATGTGCCTCTTTGCTCATCGCATCTCCTCGTTAACAGTCTTTTTTTTTTTCTTTTTCGAATGAAACGAAAAGGAATTATTCCATTTGCTTACAGAAACCTTACCGTTAGTACATCTCAAGGAATGAGTTCAGATCTATTTGGAAGACTAGATAGATAGATAGATAGATAGATAGATAGATAGATAGATAGATAGATAGATAGATAAGGACAGATACATAAATAGATTAAGTCAAACTGCAATAGGTAAATAGTTATGTACAGATTGAAGTAGATAGATATGAACAGACTGAAATAGATAGATAGATAGATAGATAGAGAATTTGCTTTTAGATAGAAAATACAATCATTTTAAATCAGTAATTCTAACGAAAATTCTACAATATTTATTGCACTAACGCCTACCGATCGAATGTTTATCCAGTTATATACCGATTCGATCTTGATAATAAAGTGTCTTAAATGTTCATAAAAACATACTCTATATGAAACATTTTCACAAAATAAAATCAAGAAAATTATAGAACAAAATTGTTACTGCCAACATTCAAACTATCGAATCTGTAAAAATATAGGAAATATTTTATTTTTAAATTTCTTATCCAATATCGAACATTAGACAAAATTTACTTCATATGTTGATTGATTTAAGACTTAATAAATAGATTGATCACACTCTTTATCACCCATGTTTATACCTATGTCTTTTCACATTATTAAATAGGTCTATATATATATATACGTAAATGCATATATATAATTTAAATAATATGCATTTCGACAGCAATATTTCAACTTGGTGTAGAAACAAGTGAAATAAAATGTAAGAAATATTAGTAAAAAATTAATAATAATCAAGAATACTTCATCTACCAAATTAAGACAACTTAAGATTATTACTACTTGGTGGAAAAGGAAGTGAAATAAAATTAAAGAGGTACTAGTCAAAAATGAATAATAATTGACAATGCTTCATCTCCGAAATTCAGACAACTTAAAACTTTACTACTTGGTGTAAAAACAAGAGAAATAAAATGAACAAATACTAGTCAAAAATGGATAATATTCGACAATGCTTCATCTGCGAAATTCTGACAACTTAAGACTATTACTACTTAGTGAAAAAGCAAGAGAAATAAAGTGAAGAAATACTAGTCCAAAATTAAAATAACTGACAATATTTCATCGAGGGAAATCAAATAGCTTAAAACTAATACTACTAGTTGTAAAACTGTCATAAGTGAAGTATTTGAAAACGTTTTGTATACATATATGTTTTTGTGATGACTGAAAATGATAGAAAATAACTGTTTAAAAAATACACACACGAATAAATGTTACTGCGTACATGTTTTTCCTAATGTTTACATAAAGAAGAAAATATAACAAAAAGTGTATGTAACAATAAAAAGGCATGTTGATGCCATGTGGGTTTTAAACATCTGAAGTTTATCGCGTGCAGCTCTTGCATTAAGCATGTTTCGTCACCCCAAACCTATAGGATCCAAAATTAGGTTCTCGGCCAGACAGAGATGCATTAACACCAGAGATAGTTTGTCGATAGCCATGCGAATTAATCTTTCAAACAAATAACCATTAGTTCAAACGGAATCAAGACACGTGCTCTTGACAGATGAGAAATTAAAGGGGTAAATGTTTACTGTCTATCCTTTTTTAATGGCTAAAGTCAGATAATACAATCAACACTTTTGGAGCTTGGAAATTCATTCACTGACATCGGGAAAGGATGTACACTTGCATACAAATAATTCTTCCTGAGAGTTATACCTCGATATTATCGCTGATAAAATACAACTCTTATGACTGCGCTGATTCAAAAACTCATCTGTTGGATTGACACGCACACACATATATATATAGATAGATAGATAGATAGATAGATAATATTAGTGGTAAATATACATATACATATGCAATCATATATCTAATATATAAATATATATACATACATACATACACATACATATATGTATAAAAATAATTCCAATAGGATAGAATCCAGGTAGAACTCAATGTCCAGGACAGAATAAGGATATAATCAAAAGACTAAAACAGTAATATTCCATGGTCATAATTTATTCCATTGGAATAAATTATAACCATGGAATATTACTGTTTTAGTCTTTGTATTATATATATATATATATATATATATATATATATATATATATATATATATATATATATATATATATATATATATATATATATATATATATAATTATTTATTTGAAATATAAATATATGTTGTAATATTCAAATAAATAATTATATCTGCTCTACTCTGTATTGAGCACTCTTTAAAAAATATTAATTGTTGGTTATTGGATTTCACTCCGTATATACCAATCCTAAACTTGGGTATATATATATATATATATTACTTGGATTGATGTGAGTTTGTGACCTTGTGTTCCACGCTTTTGCGATCGTCAGACAAACTGATTATTTTTTTAAATTTTGGATTTATGTAGGGTTGCGTGTATTGGTGATTTTATGGAAGTCGGTGGAAAAATTGTCGTCGTGACGCCACTCATACTTACGCAAACATAACTACACGCCCGTAACCCATTGACGTACGCAGAAACACACAAATACACGCTCGACCACCGGGTCATCACACAAACAAAAACATATGTGACCAGTATGGGACTTGGCATATATATGTATATATGTGCTTTTGGTTACATACGTACGCATTTGATGGCCGTATTCAATGTCGGATGGTGTAGCAAATATTTTCCCTGATTGTAGCGATGTCAACGTGCTGACCGTGTTTTTCTATTTTTGTTCGCTGGATAATATTATTCAGCAAACAATACTATTATCAATCCAACTAAATATGTTAGCTCTATCTCTGATATTGATCGCTTTCCAATAAGTACCGCGCATATATAATATATAAATAATATATATAATAAATTGCATATATATATATATATATATATATATATATATATATATATATATATATATATATATATATATATATTTAAATATATATAATATTCAATTTGGAACATGTCCAGTGTTCTATATATAAGAAAGTACCTGGAACTCAGAGAGACTTTTTAAATAATTTCAACACAAGCAATAATTCCAATCAGACACTTGAGGTTATTGGGGGTGAAAGAGAATGAGAAGACATTACTGTGGAGAAAGGGCATAAAAGAACAGGTTGCAAGAAGACAGAAAATAGCGATTGACACTGTTTGATTGAATGATAGATTCATTTTTTACGGTTTATCAATCCTTTGAAAGTTAAAGCTAGAAAATATTTCTAGATTGTAAGAATTTTTTTGCAATAATAATGGTTCAGTGATACAACTTTTACTAATTAACCCATCGTTGGAGGAGAGAAAACGATTCTTACCTAATCAGAATTTAATAAACTAAGAAGAAATTATCATGTGGATATGACATGGGGGGATCAATTCTACATTAAAATCAATATGTAAACTGATCCTTCACTTTCTGGTCGCAGCGGTTTCTATACATTTATATTCCAGAGAATGTAAATAAATCTAAAAGAAATGTCTGTGCAGTCAATCAGTATTTCATTGAGTGATTGGTTCGTTTCCTACCGTATATCAAAATAAAGAAAAGTAAAAAGGAAAGAAAAAGGGAAAGTAAAAAAAAATAAAGAAAGAGGGACAATAACAAAAAGAAATAAAAAAAAGACGGAAGCTAAAAAAATGAAATAAAGAAAGTAGGAAGGAAAATGTAAATAAATAAAGAAAGAAATAAAGAAAGAAAGAAAGAAAGAAAGAAAAAGAAAAACAAAGAAAGAAGGACGTAAGGAAAAAATAAAAAAAGAAGGAAGAAAAATGGAAATAAAGAAAGAAGGGAAGAAATAGAAAATAAAGAAAGAAGGAAGGAAATAGGAAATAAAGAAAGAAGGAAAAAATGAAATAAAGAAAGAAGAAAGGAAAAACAAAGAAAGAAGGAAGGAAAGAAAGAAAAATGAAATAAAGAATAAGGTAGGAAATAAAGAAAGAAGGAAGGAAAAATAAAGGAAGGATGTAAGAAAAAGAAAAAAGAAAGAATGAAGGGTAGAAAGAAAAATGAAAAAGTGCGAATAAATGAACAACATGAGCAAAAATGAAAAAAAAACAGAGCAACAGTCAGATAAAAGAAAAAGGAGAGATGAAAAAGCTCACTAAACATCCACTTTTCCGCATGACAGTTTAATATTCGAAGACTCGGAATTCTTGTTTATGTTTTGATCGATGTTTTTGCTCCTCTGTTTATTGTTGTTGCTTTTATGAACTTGCAATCACTTCGATAACCACGTGGGATAAATCTTTTTTAATAAATAAATAAATAAATAAATAAAATAAAACGAAGACAAGCTCAAAATGTGTTTAATCTCGAACCTTTCGGAATTATTCAGTTTATTAAAAAAATTAACCACCATTACTCTTCAAGTATGAATTGTGTTCTCCGAGCAGCCGGCGTATTTCTTATATAGAAAAACGTTAAAATTCCCTTCTTTTCTGCTGTGCGACTATGACTTAAGGGTAAGATGATTTCAAATCAGTCGGGTTTCGGTCCCGGCTTGAAGCCATCGGATGTATAGCCACACTGAGGAGCTGTGATACAGAGAAACAGTCTGTCTGTGGATGTCTATATATGTATTTTTTTATTTATTATAATAGTCAAATATTCTTTGTTCTGTACAGTCGCAAATGTCTGCTTTGTCTTGTATAACCTATTGGCAACAAATCTTAAAATGAAAACCTAAAAATAAGTTTATTTCTGCAAACTATAAAGCGAGCAGATACGAGGATACCGTGGGCTGAATATGTGAGCAATGACGAAGTTTTAGAGAAAATGATTTTAAAAAAAAAGAAAAGAAAACTTATACATAACATCAAGAGATAGTTGAAATTCCTAGGGTACATTATAAGGAAAAAGGGCTTGGAAAATCTAATACTCAAAGGACAGATTGAAGGCTAGAGGGACAGAGAAATCAAGCATAACCCACTTAGTGAGCTTGCGTAAATAGATGTCGGGTCAAGATTGAGAAGAAATAATAAAAAGACAGTTTATTAAGAGTACGAAGGACAGGAAATTGTGGAGAGCCATGATCGCCAACTACCTGAAGGGACACGGTACATAAAGAAGAAGAAGATATCAGCAATCAATGAATGAGGCCGAGGATATTATCTTTGATCATAATAATGAATCTGATGATGAATATCTGTTTTCTTTCCCAGTTATAATAAAAGCAATGAACATTTTTAGGCCTTGGTTTGGTTTGGTTTGGTTTGGTTTGGTTTGGTTTGGTTTGGTTTGGTTTGTTTTACGGCACATCAACTTCAATGTATTATTTAATGATGACAACAGTTTCATTGCTGGTAATATTTTTTCAAAAACTTTATTGCTGGTAATATTTTTTCCTCAAAAAATATATTGCTGGTATTAAAACCTATTTTTTAATTTTCATAGTGTTTTGAACCTAGTTTGGGGGTTAACTATTTGCCCATAGTTGGGTCCCTAACAGGTGCTACCACCCCGGGTCATGGTGGACCTGGGATCACCAGTAATTAAGAGGTGGTTCCACGCTCCTCAAAACCTCCTGATCAGAGGCTGTCCTTCTGGGCGTAGTTGATCGTCTTACCCAGGACACGGATGTAGTTCATCGTCATACCCAGGACGGTCTAGGCTTTGAACAAAATAACAACAATCTTTTTTATGGTATTTTTTTATTTTGAGGATTTGAGCTCTTTTCTGTTTAGAACAATATGTACGAATTTTTAAAGTATCAGATTAAATTTTTAAAATACGACTCTAGTCATTCTTTTTTCTAAAGCTTTATCTTTAAAAAAAAGGCGCGTCTTTTACACGGACGTGAAACACATTCTGTAAAATATGGCATTTTTACTGATTATTAATTGCCTAATACACTAAGGTGCCAAAACACGTAAGATTCACCCAGTAAATTTCACGGAAAATTCCACGCATAGGAAATTCCACCTACGAAAGCATTAATTTAAAATGGTCTATTTGCTATTAAGGTCGGATTACGTCAGGTTTTGATCGGAGAGAAATTCTAAAATTATAGTGCCTGAGATAAAACCAAGGATTTTGTTATATATTCTTCTGCTTTTTCTTTTTTTCTTGGCTTACGGCCATATTACGTTGAAAAACCGGTTCCCGTACAATCACCGAAGTTAAACAACGTCGAGCCTGTTCAGTAACTAGATTGGTGACCGCTTGGGAATTCTAGACGCTGGAAGCTTTTTTACGCGGATGTTTTAATAGATAATGGCTCGGAATTGTTAATCAGAGAGCCGAGTTCCAGTTACCATTAGGTTTTTTATATTCACTTACACGTTAATACCATTGGGAACGTTATGAATCTACCTCTTTTCTCCCCAGCTATGGGTTAATTAGTAAGTCTTGTATCACTAAACCATCATTATCTCAAAAAAATAATAATTCTTTCTATCTAACAACCTTTTCTGGCTTTAAATATCCTTCAAAGGGTTGACAAGCCGTAAAAAATGAATCAGTCAAATTATCCGAACGCTACATCGTCAGTCTCGAGAGACCATGGATCAGCCCACCAAAGAGTTTATGCATCAGCTACTTATGGCGAGACAGCATCTCTTATGGCTGTACAGGCCCACACGGAAGTGACAGTCTCGATTGAAACGAATGCATGTGAAGATGCTCTCCTACGATGACGTGGTGTTGTTTTCTTTCCGTCGAGAACGTTTCTCCCCGGGGACAAGCCTGTGTTTCCCCTTCCTATCGCTCCAGCTCTCAGTGTAAATCGCGTCTCCAGCGTGAGCGATCGGTGGTGACATCTTTCCCCCTCTCGATGTCCATATCCATCGCCCTCATGTCTCTTTTACAAACTTCCTTGAAGTGAAGATGAATCCTCCCATCAGTGTCCACTCCAGGGCGTATGCCTGGGCAGAGTTTTATGGGAGCTCGGCGAACATCTATTAAGCCCATCTCCAAACCACTGATGTTGTCTGGAAACAGTAGAAATGTGGTTCTACAGAAGAATACTGAGAATACCATGGGGCGAACATGAGAGCAAAGACGAATTTTAGAGAAAATGGAACCAAAAAGGAAACTCATACTTAACACCAGGAAGAATTGATACTCACGAGACAGATTGAAGATAAGTGTAACAGAAGAAAATAATGCACAACTTACTTAGTGAGCTTGAGTAAATGGATGGCGGAAAACGACTTAGGAGAAATGACAGAAAGTTTTTAAGTTTTTAAGGTAGAGAAAATTGTGGAGAGTCATGGTCGCCAACATCCTGAAGGAACAGAACATATACAAGAAGAACGAGCTTGAGTAAATGGATGCCGGAAAAAAAAAGGTTTAGGAGAAATAACAAAAAGAAAAAAATTATTAAGAGCTCCGAAGGACAGGCAATTGTGGAGAGCCATGATCGCTAACGTCCTGAAGGCACACGGCAGACATAAGAAGTGTCTCCAGCTCTCTGGGGATAGTCTCGCTGTAAAGGTTGAATAAATCTAAAGAGAAGACTCATCCTTGTTTTACGCCCCTTTCTATTTTTATATAGCTACTTCGTATTTTTATATATCTACTATCTATTTTTATATAGCTACTTTCTATCTTTATATAACTACCTATATTCTATCCGTATACAGAAGTTTTGTTCCCAGTATAATTTCTGGGTTATTCTAATCTCCTTTTCAAATAGATCTAGAGGCTCAGGTGGATTAAGTGTGCTTACTAAATGTAAATAATAACAGTTAAAAAGAAGATTAGAGATTAGGATGAAATTTTATACGTAAAGATCTACAACAATTTCTTTGGAGAAAATTTTCCTGAGTGGGAATTTTGTGGGTAGTATTTTCTACGAGTGGAATTTTCATGGAACCGGTTGCATCAAATATACATACAGAAGGGTGTCAGCACACACACACGCACGCACACACGCACACGCACACACACACACATATATATATATATATATATATATATATTTGTGTATTTAGGCAGCAATCCTTCTTTCAAGCACATTTCATTAAAAACGACTGACAAGGTGCTTTTATTTAGTTTTTTATATAATTTCTCGTGCGATCTAATAAAGTTTTTCTTTTCAGAGGATAAATTATATAAAAATTGTCCGAATGTTCTTTTCCGAGCGCTTTCGGCTATACTTTTAGCCATTATCAAGGATTATATTTCAACTGTTAGAATTAGAAATAGTTTGTGTGTGTTTTATAAAGTGATTCATTTTTTTGTTTCAAAACACGGTCAAGATATTATGTCCATGTTCAAAGTTAATATTATTAAGGGTTGGTTTGTTTAATTTTATAAGTAAGGCTTCCATTATTTTTAGCCTTTTTTGCAAGTGGATGATGCTATTATATTAGTGTTGTCGACAAGTATATTCCGAATAGTATATATATGTATATATATATCAGTCTCTGACTGACTGACTTGAAAATCAGTATACGAAATTCAATTTTTAAATGCATTTAATAAATAATGAAATATTAATTGAAGCATGAATGTACTCCGTATTCTAGAAATGCTTTTAGTGCAATCTAACTAGAAATCATAGATAGATAGATAGATAGATAGATAGATAGATAGATAGATAGAAATAGGCTTAGATAGATAGATAGATAGATAGATAGATAGATAGATAGATAGATAGATAGATAGATAATGAACAGGCTGAGGGAAATAGATAGATAGATAGATAGATAGATAGATAGATAGATAGATAGATAGATACATACATACATACATACATACATACATACGAACAGACTTAGATGAATTAGTATAGATATTATTTGATAAGAAAGAAAAATATATCACTTAATCCTGTTATTCGATTTTATATTGCTCTCAAACTGCAGTATATATAAGATGTAACATCCCAAGGATGATATCCACTGATAACTGGTAAAGATTTGTTAAATCACACCATCCCGAATGAAAGACGAAGAAACTTAAATGGCGTTTCTCCTACTTTGACGAAAGGTAATTCCGCAGAAACGCCGAGAACATATTTTTTTTAAATTAATCCTGAGAACATGGTGGGATTAATTACTTTGAACTTGAAAGAAAACACCTGTTACCCTTTTTATCTACGGAGAACCGGTGCAGATGTTGGCTGATTGCCATTAAGCTCAAAAATCTATGCGTATAGCCGAATTGAAAGGATAGGACATTAAAACTTTACCACCTATCTTTCCACATTCAGAGTTTATCGGATAGAACCCTGTTTTAGCTGTTTACAAGAAAAACAGCAGCAGTCCTGATTGAAGACTAAATATAAGTTACACATATTGTGAAGCGTTTTCTTTTTTCCTTTAAAAACGGACAGAACTTTTTTGGTTACCTTGTATTTCGGTTGCGTGCCAATGTCTGAAGCTCTGTGAATGATCTTAACCCATTTTTTTACTCTGTCTGCCTCTTCTTTTGCCTAAGGTGTATCCTTGTAGAATGGCAGTAGAAATATTTCTGGCTCTTATGACATGCCCATCACAATTTCAAATTCCTCCTCTTGACGATGGTCATGAGTGCTCCCAATGGTCCCGTTTCTTGTCTAATCTCCAAATTCATATATTCGCGACTTGCCATATTCCTTTTGTTGAACCCCAAATCATTACGTGATCTTGTGGTTGATTGTAGCAACATGGGACATGAGAATACTGCAGATATTTGGAAGACGCTGAAATTACGCTAAATGGTTTGAAAAGAGTTAAAAAGAAAATAACAATTTCCACGGCTAGATTCACAGCAGTGAGGTCTAGGTAATCTGGAAAACGGTAACCATGATTTGAAACAATAGTTATTTTTACTAAACTGTTGACAACTCCCAAGGTAAAAATTGTCAAAAATCGTTGTTAATATCACAATCACTGAACACGGTAAATGTGTGCGTACAGGAAACTGGGGAATACGTGGATGCCAAAATTAGGGGAGGTCATGTGGTCGGAATTGGATCTGGATGGATTATGTTTTGTGTGAGAAATTTTGAAGAACCCTCTATTTCTTTAGTTGTGCAGCAGTCGCCAGCCAGTTCGTGATAGAATTTATTTTAAGTCAGTTGGAATTGAAGTGAATCAGGGCCCAGTTGCCAACAAATCGAATACGGTCGTCGGAGGATTTGCCAGGAAAAGTCACCACGTAGTCGTCAAAGTCTTCTTCTTCTATATGCTATGTGCCTTCAAGACGTAGGCGCGCATCGCCGTCCACGTCTTCCTGCCCCTTGTAGCTCTTAAGGTTTGTCGTTTTGTTATTTCTCACAAACCCTGCTCTACCATCCATTTACTCAAGTTTATCAAATATGTTATGCCTTGTTTTCCTCTGTCACTCTTTGCCTCAATCTGTACCGTGAGTATCAGATTTTCCAAGCCCTCCTTCCTCATCATGTGAACTAGAAACCTCAACTGTCTCTTCCTGGTGTTAAATATAAGTTTCTTTTTTGTATTCCATTTTCTCTAAAATATTGTTATTGCTCATATGTTTGGTCCATAGTTTCCTCAGCATCCTTCTATAGAACCAGATTTCTGTTGCTTCAAATCTCTTCATCTCTGACTAGATCGTCCAGAATTCGCTGCCATAAAGGAGGACAGATATCACGTAACAGCCCAGCACTGTTTGCTTTGTTTCTAACGAAATCTTTCTGTCTTTTAATACTCTACTGAGATTTTGGAATGCATCTTCGCCATCCCGGTACCACTTCCGATTTTCAGTGTCGCACTTTCCGTCTTCTGTTAAAACACTTCTCAAATATTTAAATTTTTGATTTTTGTATCCCCGCATTTTGGGCTCATCCTTTTCCAGATGACCATGCATTCTGTCTTTTTGTCGTTTATACTTAGTCTTTTCTTCCCGCTTTCCTTCGCCACCTTCTGTGAAGCTTTTGGAGTTTCCCTTCCATGTCTGCTATCAACACTGTTCCTTCTGCATATCTTATGCTGTTAAGATTGTGGCTGCCAATAAAGAATCCTTGTAGTATAGGTTGAATAAATCCGGTGAGAAGACACATCCTTGTCTTACACCCCTTTCGATTTTTTCTATATCTGCTGAACTAATTTCCTTCGGTTTGCTGATATTATAGATTCTTGATTTTTCCTCGTCAGTTTACCGAAACGTAGCAGTTCACGAAGGAGGCACGGTGGAGTAATGGATAGCGGCTCGGATTGAGGAATCGGAGAGTCGAGTTCGAATTCCAGTCGAATCCATTACATTCACTTTCGTGCTACTACCCTTGGGAAAGTTATGAATCCTCTCCTGTGCTATGTGTAAATAGCATGACAGACCGGATTCTGTAGCCTTGCATGGCAGCTGGTCTACCGCAGAAAGAAATGGCAACCTACTGCTGGAAAAAATCTGCCTCATCAGTCATGTATCGAAAGATACATGATCGCCTAAGCGTGTATCAAGCATGGCACATAACTGACTGAGAGGTTCACATCAATAATGACTTTCTCAGACAGAGGTACAGTGAACCTATACCTAAAAGTGTGGTCCTATGTTGTTTAGCTATTGTTAACACTTCGTGGCATCAACAATAGTAACTAATGCTTAAATAAAATTAAAACAACTTGGTAATGTTTATAAGAAAACCGTTGACTTAACCATGAGATAAGTTATTTATTATACTACTGTAATCCGACTTAATCTTGTTACAGAGACCTGGTACACTTTGGCGAGTACATCTTTTCCAGAATTTCAAAAACACAAAATGGGTTGGGGAAGACCGATAGAAGATTACCAAACCGACTATCAGCTGGAAACGAAGAATTAGCGACTCAACCACCGAGAAGGCCAGAAGGGATAAGACCCTAGCGGCCGTGGATCAGGGAGAGGAAGGTGTATTACAAGCTGGTACCGTCATAGACTAGGGTACTACCACAAGCAGTAGTGTCATATGATGACTTATTTCCCACTCTGCAGCCACTTTCCTCACAGACTGAAACTCACAAGGTTATCAATATTTTCATGGAGAATACCAGCTTGGTTATACCAGGTGCTGTAAACGCGAATGTGCGGCTGGTATAAAGAGTTTTCAGCCATATAACGTTGAAACGCTAGTTCACTGATGTAGAGATTACAACGGCCGAAGATTACAACGGCCGAAGGGCTGTAATAACAACAACAAAGAACAGGATAATATTCTACATGGAAATAAGGTAAATGATGATCATGACTCATACCAGAAATTCAGACAGAAAAAATTAAATCTATGATGTTTCTCTTGCCTTAATCTTAGCCATCTTTCCCCTCCCTCTCTCTCTCTCTCTCTCTCTCTCTCTCTCTCTCTCTCTCTCTCTCTCTCTCTCTCTCTCTCGAGCAATGTCTTCCAGTTAGGTCGATCTCTAGCTCCGACACATGCATCTCAACTATTTACAAACATCGGCAATAAACTTCAAACATCAGAGCCATTATCATTCTCCTGACCATTCTTGTATAATACCCTTCTACCTGTTTTTTTCCAAAGAATTCCTCACTTCTCTGCACAACAGAACACAGATTTCACTGTTGTAATAAAAATCGGACTTTTAATCTTCTGGGATTTGGGATCTCGAAAGTTTTTTTTAAATTTAGTTTAAATGATACTCGCCATGACTAAAGATGCTGTAAAATATTTTATTATATCACACTAGTAAGTATCTGACTCTCTCTGCTATACTATATCTTTACATGAGCCAGATCAGAGCAAAATGGAGCATTGACCTCACATCTAGGCTGGAGCTACCCAGTTCTTAATTGTCTGTTTTAATGAAGTTCGAAAGCATCTACAAAATTATTTTGTAATAAACTTTAATTAATTGGCAATAATCAAGTAATTAAAACAAAAAAAACTGAATCTGTAAGAAAAGTCTTCATTCCGGAGGCACTTTTTGAAGTTTATTTACCATCTTATAATGCACTCTTTACAAAAAAATAAATCTGCCCAAATCACCCTCTGATACTACTAGGGCTGTCAACTCTGCAAAGTTATAATAGAAGACAACTAGGTCATCTGTTAGGTCACCCCATTCAATCTACATGCTTCTTCTATTCAGCATGGTTTAACGATGACGGTCTTTAGCTCTTGTGTCATCTCCAATTTCAAGTCCTCTAGCAGTGTCGCTATGAATGTGTGTCTTCTTCCTCCTCTCCTTATTTTTTCAGCGTTTGGCTGACAAAGTATGAATTTGCTGGCAAATCTATCATCATGCCTGATACAGAAAGGTCCTGCTAGAAACATCCTTCTTTGCTGTACCTTTGATGTTAACTTTGATAGCTCACAGGATA
Source organism: Acanthosepion esculentum (assembly GCA_964036315.1). NCBI lineage: Eukaryota > Metazoa > Mollusca > Cephalopoda > Sepiida > Sepiidae > Acanthosepion > Acanthosepion esculentum. The sequence continues at coordinate 57,453,004 of OZ038484.1, read as the reverse complement.
GTTCAGCATTTGATGTATGACTTCTCCAAAAAACATTAAGTGCCATCCTAAGCCTTCGTGTATAGCACCCATCGATCTGTTTCTTCAAAGATTTTGCCATAGTCCATATCTCTGCTCCATAGACTAAGATGTATTTCACTGACAACTTCATCGTCATACTAGAAGGATACTTTTTGGCTGCATCTTTGATGATACATTTGATAGCTCACAGGATAGTTCAGCATTTAGATGTGTGACTTCTCCAAGAAGCATAAAGTGATATCCTAAACCATCGTGTATAACACCCATCGAGCTGTTTCTTCGGAGATTTGGCCATAGTCCATATCTCTAATCCACTGTTGCAACAAACAATTCGATTTTTAATCTTCTGGGGAGTTCGGAGCTCCACACTTTTTCAATTTCTTACATGCAGTCAAGGCAAGTTTTTTTCTCTTTTCAGCCACATTTTTCCGAATTTCATTTCCATTAATCTACATCAGGAGTTGACACTCCCAGGCCCCGGACCACATAAGGCCTGCGAATGATTTTTGTCGGGCGCGGCAACTTATTCATAACTCAACTCAATTACATTACCCTTCTTTCATTCATTTTCAGAAATCGTTTTTGACTGAGAAAAAAAAAACAAGCCAATGGAAACTAAGAATTGAAAAGTGGATTTCGACTGCCGAAATTTTAACGAATGCTAGAAACTTAAATTTCAAATAATGTATTTTGACAAACAACATATACTACCTTCAACATGCATTCTTTGAAGAACTCTCCATCAGTAAATGGTTCCAACCTTTCTCCAATTAGTTTTGACAACTCGCAGCCAGCACGAGTGTTTCTGTCATTTTCTTTAACCTTTCTTGTGAAAAACGATGGCTGCTTTGTTAAATCCTTTCTCAGCCGTACAACTACCTCTTCTCGTGCCTTTCCAGTGAAATTTGTCATAATTATTATGATTAGTTTCATAGTGTCGTTTAATATTTGAAACTTTCTTCACGGGATTGTTTTTTTTTTTGGGGGGGGGGTTGACACATTAAGCAAACATATTATCCGAAGTGCTCAATGAAAATATAGCTAAATTTCCACTGTTCTCTACTACAAGAAATATGTTTTACCAAGCGGAAATTATAAAAGCCTGTTAAATAATGCGAAAATGATGTCATCCTTATTTGGAAGTACATATGCTTGTGAACAATTTTTTTTTCGAAAATGAAATCTACTTAAAGTCGTTTACGAACAAGATTGGATGATGATCACCTAGATGATGTTTTGCTCCTGTCATCGACAAATATTTAATCTGACGTAAAGAAGTTATTGAACAATAAGCAGAAACAATTGGCTCATTAAATAATTTACCATGTCTAACTGTATTTCGTTTGTGGTAAGGAATTTGCATTTTTTTTTTTTTAGTTGATTGTCTTAGTTGTTATCCTGTTATTCCAGCAGTAAAACAAGGAACCTTGTTTAAATAATATAACATTAAGTTTGTTTCTTTTTTTCTTTAAAGCTCAAGACCAATGCAGCCTTCTGAATGAATCGGTCTGAAGTAGAGACAATTTATTATAGTACATTTGATATGATGGCCTTCCTCCGAGACAATGCAGAGCTCTCTGGTCCGCTCCCTCTAAAAGGTTACCGGCCCCTGACCTAGATGTTTGAAGTTGTTTACTGTCTTCAACGCTTGGCCACTGCTTATAAAAAAAACTTATTAATATGCTTAATAGATATTCTTTGTTTTATTTCACAGAAAATGTTCATTTTAAGCAAGACTGGCAATAATGCAAATCTTGATAACAACTAGACTACATATTCTCATCATCATGCAACTCTTCATTCTTGTACGCCCTTAAAAGAAGGGCCATTTATCAATTCTCTACCTTGAGTGGATCTTGAGCCTTACGGTGGGAAAAAAAGAAAAACAATGATATAATTCAGTCACTTTCCCACCGCCATAAACTTGCTTCTCTGTGCCTTTCCTATAAATTCTTTCATGGTAATTGTTCCAATGAACAACTCCGCTATGGTACCTATGAATTTAAGCGCAGTACTATATTGGTAGCTAGGTCTCATTATTTTACAGTTGAAGTGTTTAGATGTAACTGTAAGTTCTTTGCTAGCTGTTTCACCTTGCGCACTTCTCACTTGTGGAACTCTCTTTCAACTTCTTGCTTTCCAACCAACTTTGATCTTCAAAAATTAAAATGCACTGTCAATCGTTATCTACTGATTTCTTGATTACTCTTCTTTTATTTTTCTCGCCCCTTGTGAACGTTTCTCTTATTTCATAACCCTTCCCTTGCGTCTTAGTGGCTTTACTGCCTTGCATGTGGTGAAATGATTTAAAAGATATATAACAATTTTACCTATAAAAGTTAACAATGTGAAGCACATAACATTTTCTCACAATTCATCCTATTCCGTTCTATTTGTTTTTACGCAGTGCGAGGATAAAAATCTGTCGATCCACACTTGTTCTTCCTCGTTACGTCCGGAATTCATTATTTTGCCATATCATCGCAGTTTGTTCTCTTTGTTCTTATCTCAACACAAGAAGGTCGCCGTGCGGTGTTTTGTTTTACTTAGAAAGAACAACAGACGAGTTAACAAGCGAGCGAAATGTCTTGCTCCCTAGTTTGTCTAAAACAACACCATATTAAATAGACGTCCCCACAAGCAGACAGCACACCACAACTGTTGGTAAATTATTTCCTGCCGCGAAACATGTGTGAGGTATATATCTCGACTTCAGTCACTTTTTAGCCGCCATGAGGTGGCTTCCATCTTGTCTTTTCTATAACTGCTAACAGTTTCTTCACTCGCACTTCTCATTCGTGGAACTCTCTTCATGTTTTCCAGATAATTTTCATCTTCAATAATTTAAATGCAATGTCAATCGTTAAGTACTGTCTTCTTAAATCCTGTCGTTTATTTTCTGGCTCTTTAATAAGTATTTTTTTTGTTCTTTCACACTAATTAACCTCTTGTACTTTAGTGGCTTTACTCTCTTGCATTGGGTGAAATAATTGAAAAATTATTTTCATGGCAGTTGTTCTAATGAGCTCTCCTCCTTGGTACCTCGCTCGCGTGAATTTAAGCTTACTACTAGATTGGCAATTAGGTCTCATTGTTTTACCGTTGTAATATCCACATGGTTCTTTTTTCGCCCTTCTCACATGTGAAACACTCTTCCACTTTCGCGCTTCCCTGCCACCTACAATCTTCAAAAATTTAAATGCACCTTAAATCAACATCTCATGTTTTCTTGAGCTCTGTTCTTTTATTGTCTTTTCTCCCCATTAAAGTCTTCTCCTTTTAGATAGATAGATAGATAGATAGATAGATAGATAGATAGATAGATAGATAGATAGAAAGAAGTATTGTATAGATAGATAGATAGATAGATAGATAGATAGATAGATAGATAGAAGTATTGTATAGATAGATAGATAGATAGATAGATAGATAGATAGATAGATAGATAGATAGATAGATAGAAAGAAAGAAAGAAAGAAAGAAAGAAGTATTGTATAGATAGATAGATAGATAGATAGATAGATAGATAGATAGATAGATAGATAGATAGATCTGTGTGTGTGTGTCTGCGTGCGAGAGAGGGCGAGTGTATTCCATCGCCCTCTCGACAACACCTTTAATACGCTGATAGCATCCTCGCCGTTGGGTTAAAAGCCACCTGCTAAAAATGGATCAAACTATTATCAAGTAAACGTTTATAAAATCTAATACCAGTATTTATCGATCGTTGAATACCAGAATTGTCTAACTCTAATTCCATTTGACCCTCTACCACAAAACATACATGCCCCAAAAATTGCGTTGAAACCTGATACAGACTGTCGCACGCGCTGTGTTCCTGCTATGCAACACGTCTGTCCATAAATATAACTTACCTTAAAACTATAGACAGCATGTTTTTATTAAGGCATGTCTCATTGAATTAACAACATATGAACATTCCAAATCAAGTTACATCCCCTTACATAGTGAAATTTAAATCGTACAGTATGTAACCATAGCGTTTTTCCAATCACAGTTAAAACATTTAACTTTTAGATGAAAATAACAATTTTGTCTTAGGAAAAAACAACACCCTGATGATGACATTGTGCTAATGTCGAAAGTACTCGAAATAAATGAATATTGTAATTTCCTCACTTCCTTTAATAAGGATACTAAGAAGCTTGTCCGTGAATATGATAAGATCCTAGAGAAAATAATTAGACAAAACTTGTCCAAGTGAGATATGTCTTTATATATATATATATATATATATATATATAAGTGGACATGGAAGTCAGCACTTAGAGGCGACAGTCTGTTCCATGCTAGTGCAATCGTCAGGCGTCTGACGATTGCACTAGCATGAAACAGACTGTCGGCTCTAAGTGCTGACTTCCATGTCCACTTTTATATTTACACAAGCTCTATCTCTGATATTGAGCACTTTACCCCATAAATATAGCACACTTTAAGACTATATTTCTGCATATATATATATATATATATATATATATATATATATATATATATATATATATAATGTCATTCGCAGACAGTACTGTTTCGCTGTATCACAGCACTTCAGTGCGACTAGACATCCGAATGCCTGAAGCCAATTTGGTGTCAGTCAGGGTTTCTCGCCAGAATGAGTCAGCTAAATCTAGCGTATTGTTTTTTTACAAATGTAAACAAATGCCAAACAGCCGGAGTGCTCCATTCATTTTACTGAAGAGCTTCGCGTTAACGCAGGTGGCTTTTGTTTTTAGAATTAGCTTGTCATTCAACAGGGTTCAATTGAAAATATATTTTCAAGAGCTATATATATATATATATATATATATATATATATATATATATATATATATATATATATATATATATATAAGTTCATGTTACCGATGTCACGACTGGTTACGACCGTTAGACCAGGATTTCCTTTGCCGTCTCTTGGTCTTGTGTTTCGCTGAGATGCAAACCATAACTCAGTGGCCTACTTTGCCACATATATTGCATGTGTCGTTCTTGGTCATGTTCACAATTTTTGCATGCTTGTCTGTATTTTCTGTCACCTCCTTGACGTGGATGAGTACCACGATTTATGGTGGCTATCTGTGTTGATGATGATGATGATGATGATGATGATGATGATGATGATGATGATTTCCGTTGTTGGTGAAGTTGGCTACCGTATATTGCTAATGGTTCACGTGTACGGGCTAATTTAACCCCCTCTTCGATTTTGTAGTCCTTTTGATTCGAAAGCTTCTTTTGTAGTTCCGGCATGGGTGTGCTAGCGATTAGTAACTCAACCAAGCGCTTGTTTACTTCGTCGGTTGTGAAGTCGCATTTCTTTGCTAACAGCCGACATGTGTTAATGAAGATGTTCGTTGTTTCTGCCATCTTTTGTTGATATTTGCTAAGTTCAAACCTACAGACACGGTGTTTGGTTGCCGGTTTGAGCTGCTCCATGAAAGCAGAGAATATTTTTTGTGACTCCTTGCGGTCATCGACCAACTCTTGTATCTGCGTAGGCCTTCTTCGCCGGGTTCAACAATGTCTTTGTGTTGTGTTGCCTTAACGGTGGCGTAGAGCTCTATACGTTGTCGAAATAGTTTGAACGACTCAGCAATGTTTGGTGAGTCCCAGTCAAGAGTAGGTACTTGTATCGACACTGTAGCCATGATATCTGCCAGTTAGTAGCGGTTATAGTGTTGTGAGCCCGGCGTGGCGGAAGCGAGCGAATGTCGCGAGCGAGACTTCATGGAACGTAAACGGTCAAAAAAATAATGTACTACTGTTGTATTCACTGTTTTGTTTTTTGGGTTTTTTTTTTTTTGGTACTGTGGTGTAGTAGGGTTGGTTATTGTGTTATCCAGTCTCGCTGCCACCAAGTCATACCGCATGGTACATGTACGTGTGTTAGTAAATAATGATAACTTGAACACGTGCTATGATTACCAAAGGGACTGTCATGGCGTACGTTTACTAATTAGTATTTTGTCTTAGGAAAACATGACCCTAATGATGACATTGAGCTAATGTCGAAAGTTCTCGGAATATACATCAACATGGTAATATTTTCTTTCTTCCTTTAATAAGGATGCTAAGAAACTTTTCCGTAATTATGAGAGGATCCTATTAAAAATAACTAGACAAAACATATCTAAATTATTAAATAAGACATATATAAATAAAAACATGCTGCCAAAATATACGCAATATATATATATATATATATATATATATATATATATATATATATATATATATATAAATGGTGGTACTCGTTTGGAAAAACCTCGAATAGCTCAACTTGCAGCAGAACAAATCGGTACCCGAGTTAAAATGAGTAATAAAAAAAGAAAGAACCAAGAAATTTAAAACATGGCGAAACCGATCGTCCAGTGTTTAATCTCCAAGTCCAAAGAAAGAAAAACAAGTAAAAAGACAACTACGTAATTAAAAAATTTAATTTTTCTTTTCAGCCAGCGTTATCCTGAACATCCGTTTAGGTGAAACCTAGGTAGGTTTGCCTGCCTCCTTAGGATTATTATATATATATATATATATATATATATATATATATATATATATATATATATATATATATATATGAACAGATTATTATTGCCACACCAGGATAAAAGGATCTTTAAAAATGGGATCATATTTATTCATTAAATAGGGATACAGAAGTATCACACCGATTAAAATCTTAAGCGCCTTTCGGCCGACACATCTTCAGAATAAATAATATCCTCGGCATGTAAAACTAAATGGTTGAAAAGAAAAATTATTTTCAACACTGAATTGGCAACCTGCTGACCAAATAAGGCTAACTTATGCTGTAATTCTCTCTGCCTGCACAGGGCAGAATGTTGTATATTAATAACAACCGACTCCTAGATGGCTAAGTGGAGTCTGGTCCGTGCCCTGTGCAAGACAGAGAAAAACTCAGTAGAATAGTCCTTTCTGCAAGCAACAGAATTCAATAAATGCTCGCCGATAGCGAATTCATGAGTGAACACCAGGGTGCTACGTACTTGGCCCGGAACATGCTGGGCGATCCTAAACTCAAACCACAGGATAGTCTTGCACACATAGTCGATGACACATCGACATTTATAACTGATACACAACTAAACTCTGCTGATGGGCAGGTAAAACATCGTTGCGGCCAGAGGCAAAAGCCTTTCTGGTTAAAAAAAACAAATATTACGGACCAATACGGCATTAAAATGCCGTTTGATGGAAGAGAATATTTTATCAGCTTGTATTTAACTCATGGGACTAATCTGCGGTAATCTAACATATACAGAACATTTAGGGGGACCATATATCTTAACTCCATTGAATTTAACAATTTTACGTTCAATAGTAGCTGTGATAACACATTCAGGGGTGACCATTCTTCAAAAACAGCTGTTTAATTTTCCTTAGCTCAGTGTCAAGCCTGCACTTGATGTCTAATATTAGTAACTATACAAATTGTTACTTGGGAAAAAAACTGGAAAAAAAGAAAGAACTAGGAACATCCAAGCAGGGCGAAAAAGATCATCCAGTACCTTAAGTCCCAGCCCAAAGTAAAAAAAAAGATACAAGTGAGTAACTAAGATAAAGGGTAAAGTCCTCAATACGCCAAGTCGAGCAGAAACATGAAAAGAAATCCTAAAGAGCCAGAAACTACCTACCTGGGTTTCACCAAAACAGATCTTCAAGGTAAACTATATATATATATATATATATATATATATATATATATATATATATATGATAAAAAAAGAACTCTCTACATTCGGTTGACTAATTTAAAATTCAACAACACAAAATGCACATGATATACTGATATAGATAAAAACAAACCCACACGACATTGGAGCTGACAAGATAATCTATTTTATTTTGAATTATGCTTACTACTTATTCTCGGAGATCCCAAGGCATTTTTCATCGCATAGGGTTTTGCCTTTGTTTATTTCTAACCTGAGGGAGTCAATGAGAGCAAACGGTCTCAGCGAAATGCGTCGTTAATAAATTTTCCACTTTGTCTCAATATATATATATATATATATATATATATATATATATATATATATATATATATAAGTTTTTCGTGGTACAGAATTTAATAATAGATAGGAAAAGACAATATTTATAAGGCATTTTTTAAAAAGCAAAAACTAATATAAAAACAACCGGTTTCGTCCCAGGACTTATCAAGTTTATTTATTCTGGGAATTTAAAAAAACGTGTAAATTAATTTTAAATTAACAAATGTAATAGAATAGAAGAAGAAAAAAAAATTATGAATTTCAAGAAACTCGAGTCCAATAATATTCAGACCCACCAAGCATTCCCTCTGTTTACAAAGGGTAGGCTCACGGGATCCGATATACAAGGACTCTAGAACCTTGAGGTCAAATGTGGAGTGGGACCTAGATAAAATTATAAATCGGTCACCACTAAAAATTTTCCACACATTTCCAGCTATTTATTAAATGTTCAGCAATAGCAGAACCAGAAATGTTGGTCAGTTGGCTATTCCTGGAGGACCGATTCAAAATCCTGAGGGGTAAATGCTGTTTTATTCTCGAATCCAAATATATATATATATATATATATATATATATATATATATATATATATATATATATATATATATATATATATATATATGTGTGCATTATTTTCTCACTGCTTATTATTGAAAGTTCTTTTCCTAATTTAACACTTCCTAATTTAACACTTCATCACTTTTCGTAATTCAGGAAATGTTTCAAATACGAAACATTAATGCTATCTCTCCTCTTCATGATCGACTCTCTTACATTTATTCGTCAGTGAAGAAAAAAAACACAAGAATAGACAAAACATTTCGCTTCTCGCTTTAGAGAAACCAGACATCTGCTTGGGTCAACCTGACATCACAAACTACCAATGAGAAATTCTACCTATCAAAGAACGAAATTACGGACACATTAACTCATTTTATGTCGGGTTTTTTTCTGTTTCCCCAATGTCTTGGCCTATTCAATCTGCGACCTTCGTGATGTGAAATCGTTAATCGCCAATCTTTAACAAACGAGTAGAACGTGAATTTTATCCTGATGAACTGTTGTACTCTGAATGTGGATTCTTGCTTTAAACATCTATTGAGAGTAAAGCTCAAACCAGATCTTAAATGGAAATGATCTATACGATCCATCGCTAAAAATACTGGAAGAATGGTTCGTTTATTCGAGAACTCCAGAAAGTACAGGGCTTCTCCTGCCATGCTCTGTCTTTAAACCAAAAATTCTATGACAAGATTCTTATTATTATTTTCTTTTTCTTCTTTTTTCTTTTTCTTCTTTTTCTGTTTCTTCTTCTTCTACTTCTCATCATTATTATCTTTTCTTCTTTTATTTATTTTCTTCTTTTTCTTTTTCTTTTTCTTCTTCTTCTTCCTCATCTTCTTCTTCATCATCTTTTTTTCTTTTTCTTTTTCTTTTCTACCACTTCTACTGCCATGCTCTGTCATTACACCAAAAAAATTCTGTAACTGGATTCTTCCTTTTTTTTCTTCTTTTTCTTCACCTCTTTCTTTTTCTTCTTTTTCCTCTTTTTCTCCTCATTCTTTTCCTCTTCTTTTCTTTTTCTTTTCTTTATCTTCTATTTTTCTTCTTCTTTTCTTCTTCTTTTCATTTTTTGCTTCTTCTTCTTTTTCTTCCTTTTTCTTCTTTTTCTACTTGTTTTACTTCTTTTTCTTCTTCTTCATGTTCTTAGATAAAATTAGATTAAATATTGCATAATACTTCAGCACACTTTTATCTTTGATTGTCTCGAATTCACTGCCATATAGGAGAATAAATATTATATAGCAATTATTAAGAATCCGATTTTCTCCATTATTAAATTTTAGGACTATGGCTGACCGATAGAGTTCATTCATTAACCCTGTTTAAAACAAATAAATAGATCGTCTACTGAAGTATGTGTATCCATTCAAAATAAAGTTTATAGTAATAAAAAATAATGTCCTATTAAAAATAAAATACATTAATTCCTTAGAAATTAATGACAACCTGTTCTGACATCCATTTGCACAAGCACATGAAGGAACTAACTCCCCGATTCCCACTGCCACTCTTGCATTCGATATCCCCAGTGGGTGGTCAAATTCTCTTAACCTCCCGTCCTCATTATGCGTTCCAAAAATTTCCACTGTCTCTATCTGATTCTAAGAGAGCTTTTACTTTTCAGTTGTTTTAAAATTTTCGTCATTTACTTCAAGTCTCCTCTTCATGTTTAAGGAAATTCTGCTGTATTCACCGACACAGAGGACGATTTTTTACATAAAATTTCAGTGCTCTTTTCTTTGTTTCTAGCGACATTTTCCTGTCACTTAATACCTTGCTTATTTTCTGAAAGTCATGACGAAATTTTCTAGCATCCAATGCCATATAGGAGATTCGATATTACATAGCAGTTCAGCTCTCTTTTCTTTGCTGCTAACAACATTTTCCTACCTTTTATTACTTTGCTTACCTTTTAATAAGCATAAGAACATTGTTCAGCATTAACTGCCATATAGGAGATTAGATATTACGTAGCTGTTCAGCACTCTTTTCTTTGTTGCTAATGGCATTTTTCTTATCTCTTAATACTTTGCTTAATTTCTAAAAGGCATGTGGAGGTTTTCTAATATTTACTGCCATATAGGAGATTAGATATTACATAGCAGTTCAGCCCACGTTTTTGCTTATAACAAAATTGTCCTGTCTTTTAATTCTTTGCTGTGTTTCAAAAGGCAAGAGACCTATTCCTTTTCTTTGTTCCTAAAAGGCAAAATATCTTTATAGCATTGACTGCTATATAGAAGATCAGATATTACATTGCATTTCTTTACTTTTTTCATAAACCTCTAATCCTGTTCAGGCGGAGATTAGGTGTATAGAGTTGACGCAGACATTAGAAGGGATCGGAAACCCAGTCTTCAAAAGGAAAGAAGAGATAAACGTCAACTCCTGTTCAAAAGCCAGGGGAGGAGTTTGAACCGGACGATAAACGAACATATCTATTCCTATATTTGCAATTTCCACTTGGTCGATACGCTTTCTAATATTTCATGGTTCGCTAACTTGGCTCAAAAACGATATATTAAAAACATCATAGGCAAAAACTATGAGCCAGAATAATTACAGGAAATGTGTCAATGCATCATTTCAGAACTTCAGTCAAAACGTTTATCTCATTATTACAGATTAAGAAAATCTTGGCAGTTGTTAGTAGTTCGTACGCATGTGCAAATAATGTGCACAATAACGACAAAAATGCGCTTCAAAAACCTTCACCAGAAATATAAATCAACCGCGAGAGACGGTTTTAAATATTATTGGCGAGCGTTCATCTCAAGGCTGGGGAGGTTCTGTGTTTTGATTGCAAACGACCTCAAGTACTTCTTTTTTGTATTCGCCAGAAAATAAAATCCTCGTACCGGAAGTTAAGAACGCCATCTAGTTTAGTGCACTGAAATTATATTTACATTTTAGAATCCTATCATGCAAAGTGTCAGGTACAAAAACATATTTTCATAAGACAAAGCTCTGATTCTCCACATTATATAGTCATACAGTAGAAACTTGCTATCACAGACGAAAGACGCCGAACTATCCACGAATCGCCAAATCTATCTCAATTAAATTTGGAAAGGGCAAAAAATAAACTATAACAAAGGACAAATAAAGCATACATTTCTCTCTCACACGCTTTCTTGATTTCTCTCTTTCTCTTTCACTTTTTCTCTCTCTCTCTAACTCTCTTTCTATTTTACTTTCTTTCTCTCTCTCTCTCTCTTTCTTTCTCTCTCTCTCTCTCTCTCTTTATCTTTTTCTTTTTATCTCTTTCTTTCTCTCTGTCTTTCTGTTTTACTTGTTCTCCCTCTCTCTTTCATTTTTCTCTCTCTCTCTTTCTCTCTCTCTTTCTCTCTTTCTGCTTTACTTGTTCTCCCTCTCTCTTTCTCTTTATTTCTTTCTCTCTCTCTCTCACACACACACATAAACTCTTTCTCTCTCTCTCTCTCTCTTTCTCTCTCTCTCTCTCTCTCGTTGTGGAGGAGATTTAGTGTGTCTTCTGCATTCCGATCCCCCTACGATTACAAAAGTCAAGAGGATGATAATAACGATGATGATGATATATATATATATATATATATATATATATATATATATATATATATATATATATATATATATATATATATATATATATATAAAGACTTAAACACTAATATTCCATGGTCATAATTTATTCCGTTTGAATCGTGAAAACGATCGAATTCATCCAATTTCACGATTCCAATGGAATAAATTATGACCATGGAATATTAGTGTTTAAGTCTTTTTATTATATCCTTACTCTGTCCTGGACATTGAGTTCTACCTGGATTCTATCCTCTTGGAATTATTTTTTATACATATATGTATGTGTATGTATGTATATTTATTTATATATTTTTGATATATGATTGCATATGTATGTGTATATTTTCCACTAATATTATCCATATATATATATATATATATATATATATATATATATATATATATATATATATATATATATATATATATATGCACCCTATCATTGATACTGAGCACTTTTCCCATAAATATAGAATACCTTAAAAGTATATTTTTACCATATTTTACATATGTATATATATATATATATATATATATATATATATATATATATATATATATATATATATATATATAACAGTATCGCGGTGAGTTTAGTGCATAGCATGCATGTACACATCATCTGTCCTCATTGTAACATTTTAACGGAGATGGAGCCGAATACAAATTTTCACTAAAAAACACTAGCCAACTACTAATGAAACTTTTCTGTGGCCGGTCACTTTTTTAAAATTACACACATATATATATATATATATATATATATATATATATATATATATATATGTGTGTGTGTGTGTGTGTGTGTGTGTGTGAGAGAGAGAGAGTGTGTGTGTGTGTGCTCGTGTTTATGTGTGTCTATGTGCGTGTGTGTGTGTGTGTGTGTGTACTGCACTCTCTCCCGTCGTTTTTTTCACGTAGGAGAGTCAAGCAGCTCAGTTCTGGACTACCCACATGTATCATTTGATTATAGTGGTGAAGGCTTGTGCAGAAGCACAAATCCTTCGTTTTTCAGTTATTAAGTTTTCTTCGTGATCCAGACGTACCAGCGGATTTCGGTCTTCCTCGATCCATAGTTTGTGGTGCCACGGATCCTATCTCAGCAACACGACGATGAACACCAACAAAGTTTGAATGACTAGGCTCCCTTCGGTCTGAAAATGCAATCTGATACAACCGCCCTGCCTCGCGTCCATTACCATTCGCGTGGTCGTATGTAAAAATCATATCTGCCTGCTCACGCTATGAATATCCTGCCATAACATATGAATTAGCATGCTGGCTTAATATGTCGACACACGAAATTAACCGGAAATCATTGTCCAACATTCACTGCCATACAGGAGATTTCACATTACATAACAGTTCAACACTTTAGTTTTGTTTTTAACGACAGCTTCCTATCTTTAATACCTTGCTTAGTTTCTGAAAGGCATATCCAGCATTCACTGCCATACAGGAGATTAGATATTACATAGGTGCTCAACAGTCTTTTCTTTGTTTCTAACAATGTTATCTCTTACTACTTTGCTTAGTTTGTGAAAGGCATGACGAGATTTTCACTGCTATACAGATTAGATATTACATAGCAGTTCAACGCTCTTTTTTCTTTTTTGTTTCTAGGAATGTTTTCTTATGTGTTAATACTCTGCTTAGTTTCTCTGAAAGGCATATTTCGCTGTTTCTTATATGACTTCGATTTTCTATGTCAATTTTTCCGTTGTCTGTTACTACAGTGCACAAATCGTTAAATTTCTGTACCGGCTTGATTTCGACAGCCCTAATACGCAGTTCATACCTTGGGCTTCTTTTTTCTGGATTAATGCTTGGCTATATTCTATCTAATATCTGTCGCTTCATGACTCTTTTTCATCTGTGAAGAAATTGCCCAGAATTCATTGTCATATAGAAGGGATGATATTACATGGCAACTCCGTAGTCTTTGTTTCTAGCGACATTTTCCAATCTCTTAATACTTTGCTTTGTTTCTGAAAGGTATACGGATATATTCCAGAAGTCGCTGCCTTATGGGAGATTAGATATTACATAGCAGTTTTCCAAATCTTTCCTTTATTTCTAACTGTTATGGGAACTTACCCATAATAATAATGGACTATTCCGGATATTATAAATACTGCGCCTCAAGAGGGAGGACAGAGGATAATTGTAAGAACTTTTGGCTTTGTGCCACATTTTGTACTTTTGTGCAAATAAATATCGGATAATTGTAAGAACATTGGAATGGTGATACTTGTCGAGACAACATAGTTCACTCTAACCAAATCTGATAGTCATTACTAATACTTCTACTTCTTTGTATATATTTCTGTTTGTAATATATCTGTGTTATTCCATACCTGTGTTCGAGTTATTCTTCATTGGTTCTACGTTGGACCATCACCGTGGTACAAGGAACTTGGACCATAACACTAACGACGTTTTCTATTTTTGTTACTACTTTGTTTAATTTCTGGAAAACAAGAGGATATTTTTCATCATTCACTTCCATACAGATAATTAGATATTAGAGAACAGTTCAGTAAGTTACTAGAAGGCCTCTTTGGTTATTCCAGTACGCCTTCGGATAGCAGAACTAATTAAAGAACAGGTATGTTTACATTGATTACTGTTATAACATTTATGTACGATTCTGTTCTATCTGAAATATAAAGCTGTCCTGATCTTGAATCAGGCAAAATTACTAAAGACAATTTAGTAATGAAGTAAGCAGCTTTCCACCGGCAATTTTTCTCAGATGAGCAAGTAAATCAAAAAACGTTCGCCAGAAACCCAAAGCTTAATTTGGACAAGGAACTGTACAAGACTGCAAGCATCAACATCCTGTGGGGACGTGAAATCCAAGAGTGGTTGGTAAAAATAGCAAATGCGTATTCGTCTCTCGGTGCAGGAATTTAGTATTTTCTGTGTTCATTACAAAGTTTGGGGGCCAACCATCAATTGTTAGTCTGTTTTCTTTTTCTTTTTTTCTTCTTTTGTTTTGTTTGTTTTCTTTTATAATAGTGCATTATCCGGTTACCAATGGGCTGTACTGAAAATTGGAATTGTACGTCCGTAAAAGATTTTCTTTTATGATGGCGGTTTAGTTCAGTTCTTTTTGTTTGTTTGTTGGTTTGTTTATATCTTAAACAATTAGAGACACCTGCGATGTTTCCTATTCAGCTTCCATTATCTCAGTAATTTTTGTACGTGAGTTTTTGTTAGTCTTTTCTTACATCGATATGCCCACTATGACTCGT
Organism: Acanthosepion esculentum; assembly: GCA_964036315.1. Classification (NCBI taxonomy): domain Eukaryota; kingdom Metazoa; phylum Mollusca; class Cephalopoda; order Sepiida; family Sepiidae; genus Acanthosepion; species Acanthosepion esculentum. The sequence continues at coordinate 57,437,559 of OZ038484.1, read as the reverse complement.
CCTTCAAATGTCCGTTATTATTATTATTATTATTATTATTATTATTATTATTATTATTATTTTACACTTACCATAAAAAATAATTTCATGTTTTAAGTCATTATAACTTCAACGTTTTCGCGTATGACTCTTTTAAAAATATTTTCTAATTGTTGTTTTATTTTTTTGAATCATTTCACCCCAGGCAAGGCGGGAATGCCACTAGTACACAGGTGGTTACACAGAGTGAAAGTGAGAGAAAAAAAAGTATAGGGAGGATTGAGGAGAGGACAAAAGATGAACGGGATTCAAGAAGATAGATGTCGATTGGCGTTGCATTTAAATTTTTGAAGATTTTAGTTATCAGGGAAACAAGTAAATAGAAAGCAATTCAACAAGCGGGAAGTGCGAGCAAAGAAACTGCAGAAGTGGCGGTTGCATTTATCTATTTCAAAAGTAAACGGGTGGGACCTAGACGCCAATCTAGTAGCACACTTAAATTCAGGCAATCGAGGCACCAGGGAAAAAAGCTTGTCAGAGCAGTTGCCATGAAAATATTTGTAGAAAAGACAGAGAGAAGCCACGTCACTTCGGTGCGAAAGTGACTGAAGTTGAGATGCCAAATCAGGATCGATTGCATTACAGATGCTTCTTTAATTTTTGTCAAGAATCTCGAGATGAAAAGCAGACCAGATATGGCAGTATTAACATATAGTATTTCTGGGGTGGGGGATCACTTTATTACTTAATGACAATAAAAAATAAATCCCCCATTTCATGTACAGTATGGGTGATAAATTATTTTCCACTCCTTTCCCAAAGCCGAAACGTCACAAACCTCTGGCTGGTCTATATCTATTCCGATGTAAAGTGTTCAGACGAACTACATTCCTAAGTACCACCGGTTCTAAGCTTCACGGATAAGACCCGCCATATCACGCACATTATACCGAATCGCTCTTATTCATTTCTTTTTTCATTGGTGAGATGTAAGTACCACTCGAGAAGCTTCTTCACACGAACCACTGCTTCAAAGATCATTAAAATTTTAACCTGTTCAAGTATAGGGTTACTAGTTATCTTTCCCACATATCCCTATAAACTCTGCCTCTTACTCTGTAACCCACTACCTCGAGTGGCTCCATGGCTTTGTACAGGGTGAACGTTAATGTAAAACCAAGGTTTAGTTAAGACGTCTAAAGTAGTAACATAGTCCTGACTATTGTGAAAATGCTTTTACAATTATTATATGTATATCTACAAAGCAGACATACATGTCCAATTATTATATTAATATCTCGGAATCTTTAGGCGGAATCATTTCAATAGAGAACCAATCCCCTATTTTATGTCCACAAAATTTTATATTAAATCATGTCGTTCAAAATGATGATATTTTTTGATAAGTCCTTAGTATTTCTGGAAGGTTTTCACATCTGACTCTTTAAAAATATATTTACAATTATAATAATAATATGTATTAATTATTTTAAGACAATCAGTTCTTAACTTAATAACCGAAAAAATCATTCCCCCATTTTATATCCACAAGAATCTTATCTTAATACGAATGTACCCAAGAAAAAAAGGGTTATATTTGTTTTAAGTCCTAACTCATACAAGAAGGTTTGCACATATGAGTCTTTAAACATAGACTTCCAATCTTATTTATAATTCTGTTTGTTCCTTTAGTTAGTCAGATACATAGTTAACGTTTAAGTTACAATCTGCCAATTCCTTATAAATAATAGATTATTCCGTATTTATTGTTAGGGGAGATGGAAAAGACATATCAGAGACATTTTTTGGAAAGAAAGAAAGAAAGAAAGAAAGAAAGAAAGAAAGAAAGAAGGCGATAACGCTTTCATGTATTTACCGTCTGCTTCAGTGAAATGGATAAACTTGTCAATTTGAAATCTATTCATTTCGATCGCCTTACTTCCTTAAATAATGACCTGATATCATATTTATGGATTGTTATTGCAATATTTGGTAAAAGCTGTTAAGCTCAAATATTAAACAAGGCAATATGGGAATTTCCACAGATATTGCATAGTCGTAGATCTCGCAATGATCTTACACAATTATTAAATAATGATTCATCAAAAAATTAAAATAGCAAAACCGTGAAATGTTCGCCACTATTTCTAAGCATTATATTAATAACAAATCCCTCATTTGTATCCCCACATGAATCTTATACTGCAGTTTGTTTGCTCATGCCGTGAAAATAGAGAATGGAGAACCCTTGTTAAGCTTCTCTTACTCAAAAAGATACTCCACCCTTAACACATGGTTCGACCATACCATAAAACACCACTTCACATGGTATAGCCCAGAGAACGTAACAGAAAAAGATTATTGACTTCCGCACCTCAGACTCTTTTAATAGTTAGTTTCTGATAGATGTTAAAGCATACAATTCCAACTTTGAATCTTACCACAGACTACTTGTAACTAAATTAACAACACCAGCAAACAATATAGCTCACTTCCGCCCGTATAAAATACGAAAAGACCGCGATCTATCAATCATGCTCTTAAAAATTGAAGGGTAAATTTAAGTAATAGGAACTAGAATCCAAATCGATGTCGATAAATCTTGATCAAAACACCATGGCGGAGTTAAATAATGCTATCATATCTTCATTAGCTGAAGCGCGTGAGGGCATTCCAAGAATATCTACAAGAAAAAAGATACGCCCATGGGACGACAATCCGGAGGTGAGAAAATAGGCACAATAAAGAAACCAAGAGAAGATGCAAAACATGGAAGAGAAAATACTAAACGATAGGGTGACCCCAAAAAAATGGGAACTTTTTAACAATCCAATAAAACCAAGAGTGATGGAAGAATAATATTTAATTCATAGTAATTGAAACCTTAAAACATGCCATTTAAGGAACAATGATGTAATTTTCATTTTTTTTTTAAATTACGTCCTGTAGATGGCGTCCTCCTGTACGAATGCATTCTTGAAATCTGCTGTTGAGATTCCTCATTGACTGCTGCAACATCTCAGCTGGGATACTGGGAATTTCATTCTCGTTACTAAAATGGTGAAATGTTTACTTGCTCATGGTCACTGTCTCGCAATGTTGCCACTTGCTCATGTCTGGCAATACGCACTTCAAAAATTCCCGTTTTTTGAGGTCACCCTGTATTAACAAAATTTGTTTTGGTTTGTTTAACGACATATCAACTCCTTATGGGTCATTTAATGCCGAAATTTTATTTTATTATGAACTTTGATAAATTTTTTAACAAAAATTTATTGCAGTTATTTTTTATCTTTTTACTATGAAAATATATTGCTGATAATTTCTTCAAATTTACTTTTATATTTTCATGTTTGGATGCCAGTTTGAGGTTCACTATTTGCCTGTAGCTGAGACACTAAAATGTGCTACATCCCTGGATCAAAATGGATCTAGGAACAACAGCAATTAAAATGTGGTTTCATGCTCCTCAAAACCCCGCGATAGCCGTCAGGAGTAGTTCATCTTCACACCCATGACGGAATTAACATTGAAGATTTTTTTTAAATAATTAATTCTTTATATTATATGATATTGGAAACGTAATTAATGAAGTGAAGCAAGATAGGCAATGGATTAAAATGTGGGAAAAAGCTAAAAGATCACATCATACGATCACAACCACCACAGAAGAAATGTCCTGGTCTCAAAAACACTTTGAATACTATTTCAAACCTGACCGCATTAAACTGAATCTGCCCACAGAAATAGAACATATACCAATATACATCTAATCATTACAAAGTCCTTCTCCAAACATAAACAATAATGAACGTACTGATGACGAAATTAAGAAAACTATTAAAAAACTACGTAATCACTAGACATTGTGTACAATTCCAATTTTCAGTAAAGCCCATTTGAAAATAGCTTACTTTCCATGTATTCATTAAATAATTAATTTACACCTTGTTTTTCGGATATTTATTTTTTTCCTAGACTATGCTCTGTGTATATATTGCTTGTGTTGATTCATAATTAGTGTTGTGGTAGGATCCACCTAATTTGCATAGTGGAGTACCGACCATATAAATATGGTTGGTACCGGGAAGAGAGGGAAGGAATCAGGAGATTCAACCAGAGACTCTGCCCGACTGCGACTCAGTCAACACATTCTCCAGGAACGGTCTTCCCAGGAATATACAAAAGACTATATGTAAATATTGTGTACACTTTCTTGTTTCAATACATTTTGTTCTAAGTACATTTTGTGTTGCATTATTATTCCATGCATTAGTCAAGTTTCAACAATTAGAATACCGATTTTAATAAATTTTTGATTCAAAGTATCTAATACAAAAAAAATGTCAACTTTATTTGGATTTATTCTTGAAAAAGTAAAACTTTGAAGCCAGTTTGTGAGCAAAAACCTGCAGAAATGATGTACATTCTTTCAGATGATATTTAAAACTAAATGCTCAAACATTAGTAAAAGCTATGAATGTAATTTTTGGTGGCTGTACTTATTACATCAAACATCAGCTTTCATACTGAATGCCATGTTGGTTTTCTAAAAACGTGAAAACTCAAACTTCCCTGTTTTACATGTGAGTTTATAATATATTCTTCTCATTGTTATATATGTAGGCCATTTATTATCGTTGGTAATCAGGTTAAATGCTTGTAAAATCGACATTAGCCAGGTAGAAATCCATGAAGGAGAAAGTTTGGCAGGAATTTCAATCGCACATAAAGCAACAAAAATAACTTCTTCGAAGGTAATCAGAACCCTTATAATGACAAAAGCAATTACAGTTGCTACAACATGACAAAGAGCAAATTTATAGATACATGTCGAAAATATCTTCCTTAATAAATGCATTCCTAATTGATAGTTAGGAAATACCTGTGAGTTCTAACAATGCTAAATCCTGTTGTGACTGGTTTGATGGGGGTAACGCCTAACAAGATTCAGAAGGAATCCATCTCATCAACAATTTTGAGGTTACGCATACAGGTGAAAAAAAATATGAAACGCATCACTAATAGCAAAAAGGCAAACAGAAATTGTTGAAAGAATTCCATGGCTTATTTTCCTAAATATTTATACTGCGACGAATTATTTGTTTAATCATTTCACCCTAAGCAATGAAATAATGCCACTAAGACGGAAGAGGTTACTGGGCGTGAAAGAGAATGAGAAGACATTAGTGAGGAGTAAGGACAATAAAAGAATGGCGCTCAGCAAAAAAAAAAGATGGCGACCGACGTTGTATGTAAATTCTTGGAAATCACAGTTGGCAGAGAAGCAAGATTAAAGAAAGAAATTCCACAGGTGTGAACTAAATACTAACTCATTTTGTACTATGTGATAGAAAAAAGTGCGAATTATACACTAAATATTCTGGTTCTTTTATGAGCCGTGTCCCTTCATGAAAGAGGCGAACATGGCTCTATACTTCTTTCTGCCCCTTGTAGCTCTCAATAAATTTTGTCTTTTGTGTTGTGGTACAGTACCACAGCAGAATGAACTCTTCCTCCTCCCATAAATACTAACTGCAAGAGACGTTGAGGAGTCGGTTGGGGAGATTGAGATGCAGTGTTAACCTACCGTTCGGACGTACACCTGTATCTGCTTATTACTAACACTCTTGCTTTGTATATATCTGTTATTTCAATATACTTGTTCAACCTACCTTCGTCTTCCGTGTCTTTCTTTCTGGCACCTAAACAGGCCACAACATTTTGTTACTTCTCCCAGACTCTGTTCTTCCATATCTTCCAGTTTTTCATCCTCTATTCAAACAGATCTGAAGGCACAGATCATTTATGCATTACAGCGTCCTTGTTTCTCCTCTCGAGGCCATTGAACCGAAGATGAGGATGATATGCCGATGATAGAAGTATTCATAACTGGGATAAGAATTATCTTGAACAAAATATCAATATTCTCTAGAATGTGTGCCAAGAAATAGGAAATCAAGATAAAACGTTCCAAAAGAGAAACTATGGATTTGGAATGAAATCTGAATCCATCAGAAGGACGTAGAATTAATAAATACTAAGCATTCAAGTACCTCCATGTCCGGATCTGTTCTAACAAATTCACTACAGGGAATAAGGAAAGAAAATGTTTGTGTTAAACCAATAACTCGATCCTTGTTCTTAAATAGCCTCGTCAGATCAAGAAATGAATATGGAAGGCATGCATAGCGCCAGACTCGTTCAAAGATAGCGAAACTCTCAGCTGTATATAACTCAACTTCCTCGGCTCAATAATTAAAACATGGTTTCTAGATCCTTCTGTAGCGAGGACCATCACATGGATAGCACGTGGAGATCGAAGAGAAAATAACGACATAATCAAGGAGTTGATATTAGGATACGACTTCGAACAAAATGTTAGGAAGAAAGACCTCCCACCACCACCACCACCATTATTAATACCGAAATAAGCAATAACAGCTACTGCACTATTTTCCTGAAAAATTGTTTTAAGACAAACAAGATTTAAGATTTTATAAATTTCAACCGACAGTAGTACCGGCTGTTTGTTTAATGAATCCCGAATGTCTCCTTACAAGGAAACAGCTAATATTGCCATTACCATTTTCGTTATTATTCATACAATTTTGAACCGTTCTACACGCTGTTCTAATTCAGGTATCGGTAACGTTCTCGGAATTTTGAACCGAACAGTTGATTCAATCCAATTATTTATTATATTTTATAATCTGTTGCAATTTGATGTATTCCTGGATCACTTCCAGTTCTTCACCCACTTTTCTTTTACCAGTCTCGTAATTCTGGTTTGAATGGTAATGCATATAACAATAATAATTCTTGAAGTGAAAAATTACGACAGAAATACGTATTAAGATATCATTTTTCCCCCAAAGTCCGAAATATGTAATAACTATATCTGTCTATATTTCTAAGATGAGGTATTTAATTATTTCCACTATATACATTGTTCGGACTGTTGTCCTCATCTTCGTTGCTATATTCACGACGTTTCGGCCGTTGCACGCTCCAGCCTTCTTCAGGTGAGAGGAATTTCGAACAGAACCCTTTATTTCGTCCACTGAGGTAGATTGTCCTAGTTCCACGTGCCATGCCTCTTCTGGGTGTATCAGTTATCTCCCTTTTAACTCTCTGTGCCTGGATCCAACAAAAACTTTTATCCACTCAAGGACACATTGGATAAAAGTGGATAAAAGCGTTGGTTGTATCCAGTCACTTGACCCAAAGAGTTGTGAGTTCAATACCTGGTTACTGCTGTGGTGGACAAAACCTTGGAAAGTTGAGTTAAAAGGAGATAACGGAGACATCCGGAAGAAGAACAGCACGTGGAACTAGAACAATCTGACCCAGTGGACGAAATAAAGGGTAATATGTTCTAAATTACAATCACCAGTGATTGGGAATATGGCAACGAATAGCAGTACAAAAGTCCGAACAATGCGAATAGTGTAAATAACTACAATACCTCATCTCAGAAATATAGACAGATACTGAAGGTGAATATGGCAATATGAGGACAATTGTCCGAACAATGTAAATAATTACAATACCTGATCTCAGAAATATAGACAGATATTGAAGGTGAATATGGCAATAAAGATGAGGACAATTGTCCGAACAATGTAAATAATTACAATACTTCATCTCAGAAATATAGACAGATATTAAAGGAGTGAATATGGCAAAAAGATGAGGATAACGGCCCGAACGATGTAAATAATGTAAATAATTACAATACCTCATATCAGAAATATAAATAGATCCTGAAGAGAGGCAGGAACGAACAACGGCCGAAACGTCATGAATATGGCAAAGAAGATGAGTACAACAGTCCGAAGAATATAAATAGTGTAAATAATATAATAACTAATGCGCACGAAAAAACACAAGAAGATAAAAAAGGATGCCATGAAACATAGGAAAAAAATGCTAACAATATGCTTATTTAAAACCTCATATGTCAGACGTTCAAAATGCCAAGGCGTTCCAAAATTATTTCTTTGCCGTTCTACCGTCGTTTCGACCCTCCTGTTTGCATTGGCACCTTTCCGTATGGTCAATCTTGCATATGGTGATCCAAGAACCGTATAAGCACGATTAAAAAAAAATCTTATTCAGGGAGCGCGTAGCTATCCATTAGGTGGCCATGTGTTCTTGCATTTTTCAAGAAAAAAATCTTGGTTTTCTTAACCTTGTTATCTCGTCGACATTACCAAAGTACGAAGGGCATATGTCTTTGTTTACATTGAGATCTGAGTGAGATAACCTAGACAATATGCCACACACACACACACACACACACACACACACACATATATATATATATATATATATATATATATATATATATATATATATATATATATATTATCATGTTTTGGCGCACACCTAGTCCATAAACGTATATATCGCATTCGCTCTCTCTCTCTATTTACTACTCTCTCTCTCTCTTTACTACTCTCTCTCTCTCTCTCTCCATATGTATATATATAAAAGAGAGAGGGAGAGAGAGGAAGAAAGAAAAAAAGAAAGAAAGAGCTAGAGAGAGAGAAATCAGGTGAAATAAGAACGAATTATGATAGAAAAAAGAGAATGTGTCAAAGTTCAACTGGATCCAGATATCCTGTGTTTAGTTATCCTTATCTTCTGTGCTGATTTTGTTAGAATTTATATATCCAACGAGTTAATTACTATGTTTAGAATTTATTAATCAACATTTTGAAACGAAGTATTTGCGGACACATGTTAATATGAACTTTTGTCTGTGTGAGGAACCCGATCCCAAAGTTCGTAAATGTATTTTGATACACCCTATTTTTTTATACACCCTATATATATATATATATATATATATATATATATATATATATATATAAAGACTTAAACACTAATATTCCATGGTCATAATTTATTCCATTGGAATCGTAAGAACGATCCAATTCATCAGACCTACAGATTCAAAAAGAAAACAGGAAAACAACTCCGGGAAATATTAGTGAGAGTATGTGGGAGATTGTGGGAGAACCTGAGATCTGTTACCCCTCTATATAGATCTCAGGTTCTCCCACAATCTCACACATACTCTCACTAATTTTTCCCGGGGTTGTTTTTCTGTTTTCTTTTGGAATCTGTAGGTCTGATGAATTGGATCGTTCTTACGATTCCAATGGAATAAATTATGACCATGGAATATTAGTGTTTAAGTCTTTTTATTATATCCTTACTCTGTCCTGGACATCGAGTTCTACCTGGATCATATCCTCTTGGAATTATTTTTATACATATATGTATGTGTATATATAATTGCATATGTATGTGTATATTCACCACTAATATTGTCTATATATATATATATATATATATATATATATATATAATTACACACACACACACATATATATATATATATATATATATATATATATATATATATATTCCATACGGTTTTACCATGCGTGTACGTGATAGAAGCAGTTGGGTCGATCACTTGTTTACATTAGATGTGACAGTTATTGCCAGGCTGAAGCTCGCGTCTGCATCCGGTGGCTAGATCATCGCTCACCTAAATCCGCTGATGCACCTGGCTTCATTGATGGTCTGGTGTGACATTGAGTAGCAAAGTCTATTCCAAAATCGTCTGAGGCGAGTCTTACACTGTATGCCTATTGCATTGAAGCGGGGGAAAGCGGCGACAGAAAAAAATGTCACGGTAGAAAAAGCCGGGTTAAGTCGGACAGCTGGAAATAATTGCAGCAATTCATCAAAACGGGCAGAGTGCATCAAACGTTTTATTTTAATCTCTATACAAGACAAAAGTGGCGAAATATAATCTCGTGCATCGGAAAGTGCCTCTTCGTTGTAGTTCGTAACAAACAGGCATAACAATAATAAAAAACAGTCTTTTATTTCCTTCCTTTTGTTCAAAAGCATGGCAGTTATTATTAATAAGTTAAACAATGAAGACCAAATGAACATGTATTTTTAACTGTTCTACCAAGCAAAGAGACAACGCCTCGATATTGTACTAAATTGCTACTAACTAAACAGCTACTTTCTTATCAGTTTATTTTTGAATATGAAATCGTATATTTGGGCTTCTCGTCATCTTTTGCTAGTATAAACAGTCTCTGACCAAAATTAGGACTGAACGGTGAAATATTTGTACATATATTTTCCATATTTCTCGTACATTACTTTTCACTATAAATATTCAAATACTGGTCATTGAGCAAAAGGTTGTTTCACTTAACAGTCGTGTATGGAGGAGAGATTGAGAGAGAGAAGAGATATTTGGAATTAGTGATAGAGAAAGATAAAGGTAAAAAAAAATGTTTCGGTGGGAGGAATTTGGACAGAGCCTCTGGAGATACGGCAAGTTCCAGGCACAGTTCTCTCTTTCTTTCTTAATTTTAACAGTCGAGCAATCTGGACGGAGTTCTAATAGAAGAAAAAAACAAAAACAAATTATATTGTTTTCTTAGTTTATTAAATCATAAATACTATACGACGATTATAGAATACTGCGAAACTACGAATTAAATAAATATTGATCCCCAATTATGTCGCAAGGATATATGAATTTAGGTTCGTAGGCAACATAATGAGTAAAGATGGCTTCGAAAATTTGACACTCATGGAACAAGAGGGTAGGGGAAAATAACATATAACATACCTAACGAGCTGGATGGCAGAAAAGGGGTTAGGAGAGATAACAAAGAGACAAAATTTAACTACAACAGACAGAAAATTGTGGAGATCCATGATCGCCATGATCGCCAAGATCCTGAAGTGACGCGGCATATAAAAGAAAAATTTAATAATATGAAAAATCTTGATTAGTTATTTAATGGGGAGTTTTATCTTATACGACAAAAATAGCAATGAATTAATACATGCTGAAACATTAGACCAATTTCAACTAGAATCAAATCAAGGTACACAATCAGTTGGTTTACATTAGGATTTAAAACCTAAAGGCAGATCCATTTTAAATTTGAATAGAAAAGATAGACATTCGGTTAACGTTAAATCAAAACAATTTATGTATGTCCAGCTTACACTATATATAGACATGTGTCCGCTTTACACTACGGTCAAATAATTAGACATAACTTCGGTTGGCGATAGTGTCAAAAGACAACACCCCGGGTTACACTGAAGGTTCGCTAATTGTAGATTCAAAGGGACTGACATAGTTCCGGTTTACGCCAGAGTCAAGAGTAAGACATTGGTCCAGCTTATACCAGTTTCCGCAAGTCCTAATGCGTGAGTTGGTCTTACCCATCATTATGGAATGCATTCGACGTATCCTAAGTCCCTCCTACATAGTATAAATATATGAACTGATGAATAACAATAACATCATGACACATATATATATATATATATATATATATATATATATATATATATATAAAGACATTTATATTATGTTTAACGTTCTTTTTATAGATACATGTATTTAAGCAAATGCTCTGTTTTATAATAAACAGTATTAAATAACATTTACCGGCCTGAATGTCCGAGAAATTTTCATAGAAAATTTTCGCTCTCCGACAGGAATCGAACCTGTATCCTATACGGAACCATCATTTCGCGTGATGTGCCTTAACCTTTCGGCCACAGAGCAGCGTCTGGTTAGCAAGGTCGATTTTACTATCTTTAAACTTAAATCTTCCATGAATCTCTTCTATTCATATCTGCTCTAGCGTATCAAATGTAAACAAATGACGTCATATATTTTAGAATTGGACATAGCCCGACAATTTATTTAAAGACATTTATATTATGTTTAACGTTCTTTTTATAGATACATGTATTTAAGCAAATGCTCTGTTTTATAATAAACAGTATTAAATAACATTTACCGGCCTGAATGTCCGAGAAATTTTCATAGAAAATTTTCGCTCTCCGACAGGAATCGAACCTGTATCCTATACGGAACCATCATTTCGCGTGATGTGCCTTAACCTTTTCATATAATTTTCTTCTTTTCGGGACATAAATTATGTAGATATTGTCCAAATGCCTTGAATGTCCGAGTGCTTTCATCTATACTTTCAGGCATTATCAATGATGATTTCATTCTTAGATTAACTTAGGTACCTTCATGAGATTGCTAAAAAAAAAAGAGCATAGTCTGATGAAAAAGACGCCAAACTTGACGAAAACAAAATTTTTTCGTCTAAACGTTTATGTTATTATTAAGAGGAAAGAACAAAGTATTTTATAATTATTTTTTTTTAAATTTCCTTCTTTATAGAACATTCTAAATTTTGATTTAAAAAACCTTGTTTCTGTTTGTATCACCGGAACTAGTAAAATGACATATAAATTTTTAGCACTTTTTTCTTGTATGAGAGACATTAATTTAGAAAATCTTGCAAAAATAAAAATAATTGTCGGATGTTAATAAAACTTTCAGAAACTATTCACAAATAATGAAAATTATTATAAATTTGTTTTTTTTTTTAAGTCATGGAAAAATATTTTTTAATATATTTATTACCCAAATAAAAACTAATTTTAGGAAAACTCTTGAAATTCAATTGCATTCAGTCTAGTGAATATATTAGTTAAAACCACAAGGCTTTGAGGAAAGCAAATCATATATTTTTTTTAATTGGACACCCTCCACCTGAAAATCAGCTCTGAATTGTAACATACAAAACTCAATAAAACAAAGATATTATTTAATTTCAAATGCTTTTATTTGCTTTCAGTTGTTTTTATGAATAAGGACAATATTTTCTGAAAGCAAAAAGTTTATTCGATGAAAAATGAATTTTTAATACAATTATTTGTTATTTCTTTAATTATATTAGATTTTTACATTTAAGTTGTTAAAATATTATAAAATTAATTAAAGCCGCATTCAGTTTCGTAAATATCTTCATGAGATAGATCTTTTTTAGAGCATTGTAAATTGTATAATTTCGATCAATCAGAAGACCCGCAATAATTAAGAAATGTAATTTTGTGTTTATAATACGATATAAGATGTGTTTATTAGACGATAAAGTTTTGTTTTCATCAAGTTTGGCGTATTTTTCGTCATGCTATGCTCTTTTTTAGCGATCACATGGCGGTATCTAGTTTAACTAAAGTTATGCATTGTATTATGTATGTATCTAGAGTTATAGGAATGTTTTATTTTCCAAACACGGTCAGCACACTGTATCCGTGTTCATTGTTGATATTAATGTGTGTTGGCTTTTTCTTTTTTATTAATAATACTTCCATTATTGTGAGTCTTTTTTCCATGTTAATGAAGCTATTAGATTTCTATTATCAACTAGTATGTTGCGGATAGAGTTTGGTACATCACCTTCATACTCACTTACTCCCTACTAATGAGCCAAATGATAACACACACCCACAGCAATATACATGCTTACACATAGCATAATCACTCACTCCCTAAGAACCAAATAACACACACTTAACAGAGACACGTCCCCTCTCCAGGAACCAATAAAACTGTCAGACTGACCAAGGGAATTCAGAGCAGCATGGATCCATCCAGCTCTTATCTCAAATAACAACTTAAAAGAGACTGTTTGACCAACACAAGGAATGTTGAAAAATACATGTTAAAAAGATTTTTAAAAAACAAATGAAAACTACAGACAAAAGTTCATTTTCTCCATCAAGACATTCATTTCTGTAGTTCACTGCTACCAGCAAGCAGAAATATTTTTCTCCTGATCATGGCGAACGTTGGCCGAAACTAGTCGAGGAATCTAAATGAAATAATAATAAAAAAACGAAAGAATATTAATCTACAACCCAGTGTGTCTGAATATTTTAATTTTTTAATAATTTTTATTGTTCAATATATATATATATATATATATATATATATATATATATATATATATATATATATATAAGTGAACACTGAGTCAAGTTTAAGTGGCCACAGCCTGTTCCATCAGGTCATGAGTACTGTGCAGTAGTTTGACTATTTATATATGCTGGTCAATGGGGAATTCTGAGTAGTAATGTCAGATAAAGCGGAATAACTGAAATTGCTTGAAGTTAAAAGCAGTAATTTATAATCCAAAAATGGTTTGAAAATACTATTATTGAAACAGCCCTTTTATCTTTTGCAATCAGTCATACCAATACAGATTCATGATGTGAAATTTGAAATTCTTCACTCACATAGTGTCACCTTTTAAGACCTGGAGCGACCATGGTATGGGTAATATTAACTGTTTCGTCATGAAAGAAGTCTGGAATCAGAAATGTATCCCCAAAAAGTGGGGTTTCTCACACATTAATGCCTCATGGAAACAGAAAGTTAGTCATCAAGCCCCTCACGCATGCAGAGGTATTTCAATTGCATCCATTATGGTGAAAATATTAATGAACATTATATTAACCAGGTTCTCATCGTTTTACTAAAAGTCAACTTCTCAGAAGCCAGTTTGGTTTTCGTTCTGGGAAATGATTTAATGATGGCATATATGTCAACCAACAGCTCCAAAAAATTGATTACCTCTCTAATAGGAAGCTCTATATCTCACAGAAGTTACATAAAATCTACATCAATAGAAACTTCCTCTTCTCATCCATCAGAAATCACCTTCCCATCTCCGAATCCACTGAATGCATCGATCTAATAGTGGAACTATATCAATCTACAGAATATTACATGTCTGGTGCGGATCCTAATGCAGAAACATTTATCAGGAATATGACGAGGAGGAAATGAGAGTTTCTGTTTATTTAATCTTTTCCTAGACTATTCCCTGTACATTTACAAGCACAGATGTGATGAGATAGGCATTAACCACGTAAGAATCCCATACCACGCCCCAAAGGAATCTATCAATAGAAGACAACGATCCTGCTCCACCCACCACCACCACCACTCAAGTCCAATGTATTGATGATGAAGGTGAATACATTGATGACATAGGTACTAATAATTGGCATAAGTCTGAGGGTGAATAGAAAATCAACATCCCCTACCAAGTGTTCCATGATATTAGTGTCACAAAAATATGAATTATGAACGTTTCTTTTTCAGACGATTTTTTAATTTGTTTTTAATATAGTAACGAAGAAACTGAGCTACCTTAAAGTACCCGAGTGGTGGCTAACAACTCTACCAGACGTATGAGTTGACAATTAGATTCGTTTTAAGCGTCAGAAGGGCATAAAAAGAATTAATATTTACGTATAAATGCGTCTGTAGCTAGTTTTTGGAACCTTATGTTTTGGGCGTGTTTATTCATCCGTGTGGATGAAAGAAGTGATGACACCTACCCTGAATCTATCCTAAAATATTAGGATGTGGAATTAGTAAATACTAAATATTTCAAATACCACGGTGTATGGATCAGTAATAACAAATTTAGAATAGTAGAAAAGAATATTGAACCTAGAATATGCTGCGCTAAAGGTAGTCTCGCCCAATACCTCAAATTGCTACAAAACCAAAACATCATATTATGAAATAACGTTGTAAGATCGAAACGTCCATATGGAATCCATGCATAGCGTCAAACTTGTTTAATAATAACTGCCAGCTGTATGTAACCGCTTCCTAAGATGAATGGTCAAAAAAGGCTTTAAGCGGGCAAAGCCTGAGTGACTCGGCAAAGATCCACTTTCTTTAAACATTGTGGAATGGCGCTACAGAATCGCAAAACTGTACCAAATAACAGAAACCACATCACTTGAGATCTACCAACAGCAGCAACAACTACTTCACAAGACCTCAAATAAAAGGTTAGGAAGGAAACCCCCATAAATACTGGAAAGAGCGATAATAGATACAGCACTTGAACAAATTTTCATGAAAAATTGTTTTAACCACTTCCACATCAATTATTTGGGGAAAATCGTTTCTTTTTCAGACGATTTTTTTATTTGTTTTTAATATATTAACTAAGAAACTGAGACACCTTAAAGTACCCAAGCGGTGGATAGCACCTCTACCAGACGTATGCGTTGACAATTAGACTCGTTTTAAGTTCAGAAGGGTATAAAAAAATCAAGATAGACCTATAAACGCGTCTGTAGCTGGTTTTTCAACGTTACGTTTTGGACGTGTTTATTCATCCGTGTCTGAAAAAAAGACTATTTCGGTAAAAACGTATATACACGTCTGCGCTGGGGAACTGGTTTAAGAGTAAGATTTTATAAATTTCAACTAAAAACAGTACTGGCTGCTCACTCAATGAATGCCAAATGTTTCCATATATGTTGACATATAACGGTATTGGTAATATTAATTGTTTCGCTTTGTAATTATTAATATTACCAATACTGTTATATGTCAACCTTCGTCATTCATTGACTAAACAACCACTACTACTCAAGTTACACCTTTCTTCACTCACCGGGTGGAATCAGAATGTAGCATCTGCCTTCGAGCAGGACATACAATATTTTACTGCTCAATTGTGTTTTTCTCTTCGGACATAACACAACAAATAAATGAGGGTTGCCTTGTCTCGGGATAATCCAAACCTGCGGCAGCCCCTCCCTCATTGCACCAAAGAGGGTGGTTCAGTAAAATATCGATGCCAAAGCAACGTTGGTCGCGGGGACTGGCAATTGTTGGCTTTGGTCCATATGCAGGTGCTTCGGATCGCCATTTTAAACAGGCCTGATTCCATATCCCCGCAAAGAGACGAGTAAATGTCGAGCATAGTATCTGTCCACCTAATCTCTAGTGGTCATGGTAATATTAGGCGTTTCCTTATATGAAAACATTCAGTATTCATTAAACGAACAGCCAGTAATATTTGTGTTGCGCATGTCTACTCTCTTTGATCATCTGGTTGGGATCAAAGTGTAAATCTTCTCCTCGTGTCCGGTTGCTGTTGCCAATATTTATGGAGGCTCTCTTCTTAATTGGCCCTCCACAGTTTCCTCTCTTGTGATTCTCTAAGTAATATTTCTCCTCTTACCCTTTTTGTCCCCTTTCTGCCATCCATTCACTCAAACTCAAGTAGATCACACGGTAGTTCTCTTCGATTCTATTAGTGTTAATTTTTTTTAGCCTTCTTTCCTCAGTTTGTATTCCAGAAATATCAGCCGCGTCTCTTGCTGATTGTTATCAACAGCTTCATTGTAGTTCCGATTCTACTTAAAATTTCCAATATCCCAAATTCTTTATCCATTAGATTTTCAGCATTTGACAAAACATCAGTTATTATTTTATATACTTATTGAAAACTAGACTGCATTACGTTAATGATACCCTTGATATCGCGGCATGTTTCATCCTCCTCCCCGCTATTATTTACTACCTTTACAAAATTAATACATAGTCAGTGATTCTTCAAAGAAGGCCTTTTGTTTGTATTGCTTTATAATACAGAAAAGGAAGCCGTGGAGAGCCATGATCACCTTTTTTTCATAGATTTATAAACATTTACTAAATTATTAAAATACATGTACCAGCTATAAGGAAATCCTTATTAGTTACCATTTTATAAAATTTGAATCAATTGGCAATTAGCCAATGTTTTGCTAACCATTCAAATAAACAGCATAATATATAGTGTATATAAACAATTTAGTACATAGTGTTTATTATTTTTCATATATTTAAGTCTTATTACCATTTTGACCATCGTTTATTAAAACAATAGACATAGCCGATGAGTGAAGGTATTTAAAATAATAACGGTATCAAGAGAAAAACCGAAACTTTTGAAAC
Organism: Acanthosepion esculentum; assembly: GCA_964036315.1. Lineage (NCBI taxonomy): Eukaryota > Metazoa > Mollusca > Cephalopoda > Sepiida > Sepiidae > Acanthosepion > Acanthosepion esculentum. The sequence goes on along the minus strand of OZ038484.1, from coordinate 57,419,894 downwards.
TCTGATTTTTTGCGGGTCTGAAGGTCTAAATTTGCCAATTTTTATAATAAGAATAAATAATGTCGGATTTTTAAAAAAAATCAACCGCTTTAAAATTATCCACTTAAAAAAAAACAGGGATATTTACTTAAACACTTGTCCCTAATCAATAAAACGTTTTTAACCAAAGAAATAATATCGGATTACAAATCTCCTTACTCCAAAACATTGGCTTAAAATATTTCTATTGTATTTTGTGTAAAGTTGAGTATCTGATTGGTCAATTTTTCCCAGGCGCCTTAGACTGCTAGTACTGAAATCTGATTGCAAAATATTGTAATATTAATGTAATTATATCTCTATCTATAAAAAGCAGGATATATGTGTGTGTGTATGTGTGTGTGTGTGTATGTGTGTGTGTGTGTGTGTGTGTGTGTGTGTGTAGCGGATGCACGGCCGCAATTTTCGACGGATTTGCACCAACATTTACATATGAACCTTTGTCAGCCATCATTATTAATTTTTAACTTGTATTTACCTTAATCTTCATTTTTTTATTAGATGAACCATTGTCAGCCATTATTATTAAGCAATATGTATAAGAAAAAAGAAATCCATGAAACCCAGTTCTACATTTGCGATCTGTTTTGTATTCTTTGTTATCATACACTAAAAGGTTGTACTTGAAAGACAATGCAATTAAAAATTTTATTCCAGAAAACCATTTTTATTGCTTGGAGCTATGCACAACAAAGGAGAGGTTGTTGGTTCTGCCCAACAGTTGGTTGGTTGGTTGATTTGTTGGTTGGAAGGATGCCAATCTTTGAAGAATTCTGCCGACTCCGTGAACTGATGAGTGGGCCTAAAAACAAAGAACAAAATGAGGCCAGACAAAGCGAATTGGGTGTCCGATTACAAATTTCTGAATAACGGGAAATGACTGGGCAGAATTCCATGTCACGACGAAAACTGATTTATTGCTGAGGACATTTGGCTGTTGGCAATGAGAAACACGCTTAAGCTGTTC